>JBBCBC010000002.1:23693064-24893064 GCA_037126765.1 Stenogyne calaminthoides
ATTTATTCTATACTAATGATTATTTATATAAAATAACTAATATACACTATACAAATTATTAATAAAAATTATTTATGGTCAATTATCCAATTTATTAATGAACCTATCACAAAAAATAAATAAAATAAAAAGGTAAATTAAAAAAAAACAATTAATATTTCTTGAAAAACAAAAAAACAACAATTATCGTAGACATTTTTTTCTCTAAAATGATAATTAAATGGGACCCCAGGCAGAGTATACAGGTAAATGATCGAAAGTATACAGTAAATAAGTTGTTGTAGAATATGCTCCTCGAAGAAAAGCTTCGATTTGATATATTACACCACTACAAAAAATATTGATTTAATGAGGGAATTTAAAGAGGAACGAAACCCTCATTAATTACGAGGTTTTTAACGAGGGTCTTGATTCCACGAGGGCTTTAACGAGGATAAAATATTCACGAGGGCCTTTCCCTCGACAAAGTTCAGGTGTCGGATAGCGAGGGTGAGCTGGCCCTCATCAAATATCAGCGGACAAATCACGAGGGTTTGAAACCCTCGGCAAATTTTGCATGCCAGTCACGAGGTTAAAAACCCTCGTCAATTAATTTGGAAATGAATCCATGTTTGCGAGGGTTGTTTGCCCTCTTTAAAGCACTCAGCAAACTTCTATATACCCCACACCACTTGCCTCATTTCTTTAGTTTAATTTGTGCCTCAATTTTCAATTTCAAAAAACTAAATTCGGGAGAAAAAGAGAAAGCAAGGCCTTCTATACCCTACACACCACTGCTGGAATATTTCTACAGTAAGTTTTATTTGGTTTTAATTAATCATTTAATTATTTATAAATATCAGTTATTTTATTATTTAATTAGTATGAAATGTTTTATTGTTTAGTATTAATTAATATTTCAATTGTGCAGTTTATATTGTGTATTAAGTATTAATTGTTTAAAAAAATATTATTAGTATATTGTGTATTTAATATTAGTTGTTTAATTATTTGGTATTAGTTTGTTTAAATATTTAATATTAATCGTTTATATATTTAGTATTAGTTTATTTAATTATTTAGTATTAATACGTGTGTATGTTTAGTATGTAGCTTAATATGTGTATGTTATAAACTTAATATGTGTATGTTTAGTAGTATTATTTTAGTATATATCTTAATACGTGTATGTTTAGTATTATTTTAGTATATAGCTTAATATGTGTCTTTTAATTAAAAAACGAGTGTATATATATTGGACACATGTTAGTAAATAGTGAAAAAGAATATAAAAATGATTATTTAAAATTTTTATTGAGAATATTTTAATAAAAATTATCAATATAGGTGTATAGTACACGTGTTAGTCAACAAATAAAAGTGATTATTTTAAAATTTTATTGAAAATCTTTTAATAAAAAACAGTGTACATATATTGGACACGTTTTAGTAAATAATGAAAAATAATATAAAAATAATTATTTAAAAATTTTAATGAGAATATTTTAATAAAAATGATCAATATAGGTGTATATGTACACATGTTAGTCAATAATGAAAAAAAAAATTAAAGTGATTATTTATAAATTTTATTGAAAATATTTTAATAAAATCGAGTGTACATATATTGGCACTAATACATATTTTGCTTTAGACAGCCCTTAAAAAGGGTCTTGGACAACGGTTATAAAGGCTGTCCAAATGAAAGTTGTTCAATTAAAGTAACAACTTAGACAGCGGTTCAAAACCGTTGTCCAATGTAACCATAAATTAATTTATGTATTTAAATAATTAATATATGTATATAAATAAATGTACTCATAATAATAAATAGTGCAAAGGAATATAAATTATTTAATTCACAACTTTATTATAAATATTTTAGTTAAACCAAACACTTTTATTAATGTATGTGTATATATAAATGTACTCATATATAACAAACACTTGTATTATAAATGATTAAAAATTAACAAATAATATATGATACACATATAGTAAGAATGTCACGCCCCAATTTTCATAAAATGAATTTTCTAAAAAATAGTTAAAATAACTAACTTGAGCGCCATTAAATTTGAATTTAAATGTATAACAGTAACAACAACGGCTATTTATTTGGAAATAATCTAACAAGAAGAACAACGGCTAATATTTATATAAATAACCTTAATTAAATAATGTTGAACACCCATAATACTAAAACTTGAAAGGGAATTCACGAATAAGTAAAAATCTCTAGATATCTTTGGAAATTAAATTAAACATAAGCTTTGATAATTTATTTAAATCTAAAACTCTTCTCCCATCACCACTCCTCGCCCTCCAACTCCTCAACCTGAAATGGGAAAAATATTGGGGTGAGCATGCAAGCACACTCAGTGGAAATAAATTATTCAAAATTAAACTCAAGTATAAATCACATGATATACAAGTCAAATAAAGAATTCACATGTAACTTTGTCAATAGTAACTTTTACCATAGAAACATTGCCATAGAACTTTGTCAACTTTGCCACTTTGCCAACTTTGCCACATAGATATTGAGCACGGCGGGTTAAACCCAAGATCCGTCGATCTGGACCACATAAGGGCCCTGGCTATTAAACTTTGCCGGGCACGGTGGGATACACCGAACCCGTCGACCTCGGGACCTCAATAAGGGCCCCCAGCTATTAGAATAACATGGAATAGTAAATTTAAACAAGCATCTCAAGTCATTTATACATAACAATTAAAATTTAATAACATGCATACTCTACGAAACCACTATAGAGTTGATAGCATTTAAATCCCCACCTTGAAAGATGAATGCAGAGGTGATAAGTTGAAGCCTCGAAAGAATTAATCCTCGTAATTATAAGTAAGCCTACCGTAAAATTTAAATTCTACTTAGAAAATAATAAAATAAATCCTTAAAAAGTAGGATAATATGAATTTTCATGAATTAATTAAAATTTCCTAATCTTACGATTCAACTTCATGTCTGCTGCCTATAATCATCAAACTCATTAATTAATATAAAATTCCTATTCTTCTATCAATTTCACGTACACTACTTACTACAAGAATACCTTATTAGTTATTAAAACTATTAGATATAATATTTCTATACTAATTAAACACGTGTAGGCCTTAAAATATAAATCTATTATCTAAATTCTTATATCAATTAAAGGTTTTAAAAAAAAAATGATCTGCAAGCATTCACATTTCCCAATAAAATTTGTCAAATGCAAGTCAACAAGACATTTAATAGTCCAAGTCTAAATCTTGTTCAGCCCTCATACACAATATGACAAAAGAACACATGTACTGCACCTATTACATAAATGTATACATATATAGGTGGATAAAAGCAATGGTTGTCAGTAAAACATATTAATCAAAATTTGTATAGAAAACTGGGAAAAATATGGCTGGTACAAAACATGAAACTGTAAAAAAAAAAAAATGATAACAGAAGATGAGTGAAAGTACCAATATTCCGTGTACGGCTGCCGTGGAAACAGAGGAGATTTTGTGAAGAAGGAATCATCAAATTTTAGGTTAAACACCCTATAAATACACTTATTAAAAATGGGCTTGGATTTGAGTGTGGGCTTGAATTAGAAAAATAAAAATAAAAATAATATTTAAGTTGGGCCTTAAATAAAAATAAGTGTTGTATGAGTTAAAAAAATATAAAGGCTTTTAATCTCTATTTCAAAATAATATAAATTATATGTAATAATAAAATAAATTAAATTAAGTACTTAAACACGCCTATGAACTTAATGAAAAGAATTACGGGTATTACAACCTCCCTACTAATAAAAATTTAAGTCCTCGAAATTTAGAAACTTACCACGTGGAAAGAAATCTGGAATTTAAGCATAACTAGTCTTCTCGCACCCACGTTGGCTTCATCTTTTCCATGTCGGCTCCATTGTACCTTTGACGAGGGTGACATCTCGATTGCGAAGCTTGTGAACCTTTCTCTCTAGTATATGCTCGGGTATCTCTTCATACGTCATGTCTTGGTTTACCTCCAAAGTAGAGTGATTGACAACATGACTTGAGTCATGCACATACTTCCTCAACATGGACACGTGAAAAACATTGTGTACGGCAGCCAAAGATGGGGGTAGAGCTAGTCGATAGGCTAGGTCGCCAACCCGCCGAAATTTCGAAAGGGCCAATAAACCTTGGTTTAAGTTTTCCTTTGCCACCGAACCTGACAACTCCCTTGGTGGGTGAGATCTTTAAGAATACTTTCTCCCCTTGAGAAAACTGTAATTGTTTTCTCCGTTTATCGGCATAAGACTTCGCCATCCCCGAGCTATCTTAATTCTTTCTCGGATCTTGTGTATTGCCCGGTGATCTGCTTCAACCATTTACGGTCCCAAAATCTTCTTCTCACCAACCTTGTCCCAGTAAGATGGAGATCTGATCTTCTTCCATACAATGCCTCGTAAAGAGCCATTCCAATTGTTGCTTGATAACTGTTATTGTAGGCAAACTCAACTAATGGCAAATGAGATTCCCAATTTCCACCATGATCCAAAACACATGCCCGCAACATGTCCTCTAAGATCTGAATGGTCCTTTCAGATTGTCCATCAGTGTCGGATGGAAAGCCGTGCTAAAGTTCAACCGTTCCCATAGCGGATGTAAGCACCTCCAAAACTTTGAGGTGAATCTGGTGTCTCTATCTGACACAATTGAAATAGGAACTCCATGAAGCCTTACAATTTCTCGTACATATATCTGAGAAAGTTGGTCCATTCCAAAAGTCATCTTTACAGGTAGGAAATGTGCAGACTTCGTTAGTCTATCAACAATGACCCATCTTGCATGGTTCCCTTTATCGATCATGTAAACTTACCACAAAATCCATGGTAATGTGTTCCCACTTCCACACCGAATTTCAAAGCGGTTTTAGTAACCCTTACAGTCGTTGATGCTCAGCTTTAACTTGTTGGCATGTCAAACATTGTTCAACGAAAGTTCCAATGCTTCCTTTCATGTTCCTCCACCAAAAGATTGCTCTTAGATCTCGATACATTTTTTCTTCCTCCGGGGTGAAGGTGTCACGGTGTACAATGAGCTTCCTCTAGGATTTCACTTCTCAACTTCTCATCCTTGGGCACGCACAACCGTCCCTTGAAACCAAAGTGTACCATCAAAAGCTATCATGAATCCTTTAGAGAGCGGTTATAAAATGTCTGTCCAAATAAAATTTGTCAAGCTTGGACAGACTATTAAAAACCGATGTCCAAAAGTTGGGCTTGGACAATGGTTTTCAACCGCATTGCAAAAGAGGGGCTTGGACAAATGTTATTAACATTTAATCTAATTTTTTTTTTATAATTTAGTTTATTATGTTAGATAGACAAATTTATTAACCGCTTTTCAAATATTTTTTTTAATTATTAATTTATATTTTAAAAATCCTATAATAAAACTATAAACCAAAACTTATATATATGTCCAATACCATAAACCATAAACCAAAAATCCTATAATAAAACCATAAACCAAAACTTATACCACATATATATATATATACCAAAACATCAAATAAATAAACATACACATCATGAAATAAATAAACATACAATCATAAACATACGTTCAATACACCAAAAACATGAAATATATATCATCACAAATATATAATTTAATTACATGCTACCAAAATTTCAAACAACGATCACTCAATATCGTACGAATATAAGAATCGATTGTAAAGGTACCCCGTCAATCAATCGTTTTCCATTTCTCCAGTCTTTTCTTAGAGTAAGACTTGAGCTCACGTTCATAGATAAACTGCAAACAACGAATCAATCAATATAGTATGAATTTTTATTCAATCAATAATAATTTAAATAAATCGATAAATTGACTTACATTGAGAGGAATGTTAGATTAGAGAAAGCGCGGATTATATCTTCAATAAAGCAACACACAAAATGTCCACAATGTTCATTATCTCGTTGCCTCGAACTCACATTTGATTAACAATTATAATCACGTATTACAATTATGATTTCTTTCTATTAATTTGATAATTTACTAAATTAAATTTACCTTAATGTTAATCCAGTTCACTTTATTTAACTTAGATCTTGAACCTTGACTCAAGGCTTAACTCCGATACATCGTCATCACACTATTATTATTATAATTAAAAAATAAAAATAGATTAAATATGCATAATTTTAAAAGTAAAACAAATCATTGTATAAAATATTAAAAATGAACTTACGCTTCCATATATGAAATCGAGATCGAGGCGATTTGAATAAACTCCATCCTGAAATTTGGGTCCATAAAATACACACTTAATGTACTCATGTGTATGGCGACCAACACCCAATGGTTCCTATATTATATTGAGAATATTAAAATTAATCGCAAATATAGCATATATATGCATAAAATATTATAAACATGAATACAAATTTTAAGGAAATGTTTATCACTCACCCCACATTTGTTGGCCAAAAAAATGAGATGATCGCTTCCCGATTTGATTCAAATATGATTAACTAACCCATCCATGGTTTGTACCTATCACCCAATATGCAAGACATCCTGGAGGAGCGAAGAATACATTCCACTTGCTCGGATATCTCCGGAGAGATATACCTCACCCAAATATCTTTAACCAACATATATACGCTAATTAATATTTAAAAAGAAAATTAAACTATACAGAAAGTGAATATTGAGAATTAGTAAACACATACCTGAGGTAAAGGGCTATGGTGGTTGCACTCAACCACTCGTCATTCAAGACTTCGCGCACATGTTCCTCACTGTCGAATTCTTGGAAAGTATTCTGATGAAAGTGAGCAAGCATGGGAACTGTGACGATCTCGAAAGCATTAGACGATACCATCCGGTCATGGGATTACCAAGTCTCCAAATATGGGATAACCAAGTCCGGCCTTGGAGTCCTCGTTCTCCCTCCGACTTTTACTCTCTTCACCCCTCGATTTCTCTTTAGCCTTTTGTGGTGATTTCTTCCGAGGCATTTGTGGTGTCGGCATTTCTACAATTAATTTGTAATATTATTTAGAAACACAAATAAGATAATGAACTTTAATAACATATATTTTACCCTCATGGTCTTTGGAGACCAAGTTGCTCGGCCATTCGATGAAGTGCCCGGATCCCGGCTATTCCGATCAAGGCGGCTTCATCGATTGGTTTTGGCATTCTTGAATCCTCTTGTCCGATTCTGGTACATCGAGTGTGACCCTCCTCACGAAACCAGGAGTGATGGGATGACCATGAATCATTCCATGGGAGGCATTTGTGCAGCGTTCTGTGGCCACCAACCGATCGGGATCCTCCAAATAAAAAGGTAGCAAAAGGTCGTTGGTTGTTGAATAACATATTTAGTTAGAAAATTTTAATACACTAGTCTTTAATTAAAACAAATGTGAGACATGCATATCTAATACACGAGAGACGTTTTGAAGTGCCTCAATAAAGTAGTCCCTAGGGTTAAATGAAAATATAGCATTAGCGACACTATGTTCACACTTGCTCCACTTTCGAATAGATTACGTGGGCTCGTTCTTCTCTCGGACCTCAAACGTTCCACATCTTTAGACAACTTGCAACCTTTTCCTTTAGTATACCCACCATATTCTCTCGGACCTCAACCTTGTTCCACATCTCCAAATAAGTCGAAAAAGGGTAAGAATAGGCTCACTCTCTCCGATTTTTCTTCTTTCTTCTTTCTATGATAGTGATGAACGTGTCCCTTTATTAGATATATTAAAAGTGAATATATAAAAAAAAATTAAAAGTTAGGATTTTGATCTCACCATATTTTCTCTTATTAGTGCATAACCTTTGTTTCGAGCCAATGATATCGTGCCTCCATCGACTTGGCTTGATCGCTATTTTTATTACTTGATTCTACAAAGATAATAGAAATATGATAAACACTTTGAAAAACTATATGCATTAGAAATTGAGAAATGACATTGATCAATTTTACACGGAAATCATCCTCCATAGCTCTGCTCACAAACTCCTCCCAAAGATGGAGCCACCATACGGTTATTACGATCTGTGGGAGGCGACTAATCGAGTAAAGACCGGTTTTTGGATCTCGTGTGTTACTTCTCAACCAAGTCCGAAAATTCTTGGCCATTACTCGACTTGCTACAATATTTGCTTCTTCTTTGTGTGGTCAAGACCTCTCAATGTAGTCTATATCATATAACATAACAATTTAGTAAATTTAAGGGTCATACTACAACTTTCAATAAATATATAATTAACATACCGTAAGTTAGTCCCATATTCTTTCCTTCAAAGTCGGTTTGAAATTACGCCCGATCCTTGGTGGCGAAAGACGATAGGGATCACGCTCGATTTGCAACTCCAATGTAGAAGGACAACGACTCACTCTCTTTTCCTCTTGCCTGTCCAAACTCATTGAACGATAACTGCAATAACATAGTATTTAATTATGTTCAAATATCAATCAATATATTTATCGATTTCAAACTGTTCAATTGTAATAAAATTACCTGAAGTGTTTTTCCCTTGCTACGAGCTCTCTTAATAGATGACATGGTGACTATACCCCGAAAGCGCTTCTCCCGGGAGTCTTAGTGGTGGTGGGAGCATCGATGTCACACTCTCTCAAGTCATCGAGGATCTTTGTCGATCATATGCACCATGATCATATGCGCCATGATCTCCATCAAAATATCCATCATCATCTCCATCATCTCCGGGATATGGCAAACGAGACATGATCCTGTAAAGCAGAAGAAACAACATTTAATAAATAAAAAACAAACAATATTCAAAACTATGCTTAAATCCTCACACAAGCATATTATCAAACACCTTGGGTGCATCAATTGTTCATATATAAATTAGCATAAAAAATCAAGTCAAGCCACACAATATATATTCATCTCTAACAAGTTGTTCATCTCTAACACTAACAACATTAATCCTAATAAATTAACACTAATTTATGTTTAAATCCTCACACAAGCATATTATCAAACACCTTGAGTGCATCAAACACCAATATATATACAACAATATACATACACCAATACATACAACATGATATATATACACCAATATACATGATATACATATATACACCAATATACATACACCATACATACAATTAAACAAAGCCACTAACAACAATTAAACAAAGCCACACAATATATATATATATAAACAATTAACAATATATAAATCAAGCATCAATTGTTCATCTAACAACAATTAATCCTAACAAATTAGCTAATTAATCAAACCAAATACAATTATATAAACATTTAATCCTAATATATATATATACATACTAACATATATATAATATACACAATATTAATTCAATATATATATATATACTAACGTATATATACATACATATATATATAGAAAAGAAAAATTACCTATGGAAGGAAAGCTAAGGCTACCTGGGGGAGCTTGGCAACAAAGCGGCAATGGCCATGATAGGGGGACGGGCGGATGATTCGATTTGGGGAGAGGAGGAGGAGGCTAGGGCTTCGGTTCGCGATTTGGAGCTAATGGGAAGGCGGCGATGGTGGTGGAAGGGAGAAAAGCGCGGAGTTCGATTTAGGGTAGAGGAAGGAGGCCGGACTTCGATATATATATCAGCTGCATGTTTAATTCACGATTTGGGGAAAAATTCCTTTGGTTCGCGATTTGGGTGTATATATATTAATTATCCGACCTCTTGATTACAGCGGTTCGAACCCCTGTCCAAACTATGCCCTGGACATCGGTTCAAAATCGCTGCCTAAAATATTTGCACAATGGTTCTAAACCGCTTTCTAAAAGTGTTATACTTGGACAGTTTTGAACCTGTCTATTTTTTTTTTTTTTTAATTAAAACCGCTCTCCAAAATTTGAGCTTGGAGAAATTTGTTAAAAAAATTTTGTCCAAGTCAAAATTGTCAAGCTTAAATGTGTAGTAGTGGACGATTCAAAAATTGTGTTGACTTTTTAATATTTTTCATAATTTATTTAGATTTATTTTATATTTTTTAGTTCAGTTTTTTTTTTTTTTCCATTTTTAGATGATTTTTTTTTTTTTTTTTCAGATTATTAATTGGTGTTTTTAATTTTTTTTATTGATAATTTTGTAGCCATGTTTGGCTAATCTCTTTCATAGCTCGAAGAGGCGCAAACATTTACAAAGATTTGATTTTCGATTAATTAATAATGGATTTCTTAACCATCACTCTTGATTTCTTCATTATGTTATGCATGTTTGATTAATGAGTTTATTTGGTTTAACCACCCTTATTTATTCATTAATTATTTCTAGCTAGATTGCACTTTATAATCCGTAATTGTTATAATTGTGTAATCCGAGTAGCAAATACGGCAGAACACCCTTGGTATAACAAAGTCTAGATCGTATGAAATGATCGTCTAGTATTCATAGTCTAGTTTGTCCTATTATTTTGTTCCATTAAATCAATGTCCAGATATGGATGCCTAATCTACCATCTGAAAGTGTTATGAATTGAATCTCAAATACATGTTTTAGGGTTATTCATTAGAATAGATTAATCAGGGATCATACTTCTAATTAATTAAAATTTAAGAAATAATTTGGACTAATTTGGTGCATACTAGTTTAATGGCAAGATTCAAAGAAAGAATCATTCAAGTGAATGCAAATCCGAGAATTAAAACTACAATTTTTTTTTTTTTAATAGAGTTAGAAACAACAATCCAACCCCCCAACCCCTCCTTTATTTGCTTGTATCAACACAAACCGTCCAATTAAAATTACTACACTTTGTGGGATCGACAATTAAAATGACTATGTCTGATCGATATATGTATAGAAGAACCACTAGTTTAATGGCAAGATTCAAAGAAAGAATCATTCAAGTTTAAGCAAATTCGAGAACTAAAACTACAATTTTATTATTTTATATATTTTTTTAATAGAGTTATAAATAACAATCCGACCCCCCAACCCCCTCCTTTATTTGCTTGTATTAACACAAAGCATCCAATTAAAATTACTACACTTTGTGGGATCGACAATTAAAATGACTATGTCTAATCGATATATGTATAGAAGAAGAGTTAGGAGGCCTCATCTTGCCCAGTGCCACATATTTCTTATCTTGCCCAGTGACACACATCCCTCATCCACAAATGGTCCCCTTTATTATCTACATATTATGTATAAACTGAAATATCATCGATGGTAATTAATAATCTAAAATAAAATGATATAATTACTTTAACGGGTTCGTTTTTGCTATGGGAATAATTCCAAAAGCGAACATAGTTTAGAATAAGAAAAATGAAGGGAATTATATATTAATCTTTTATAGATTGGAGTAAGTATGTATGTATAAATAAAAATGTTAATTTGCCCATTGCCACATATTCCTTATCTTGTCGAATGCCATATATCCCTCATCCACAAATGGTCCCCCTTCACCCTTTTATTTTCTACATATTTTGCTTTGTGTATATTGGAAAAAAATTATTTCTTGTCCCACAAGAATGTTGGTTTCATGATTTTAGTCCTTTCTCCACCATATTTAGTCCCATAGTTATTTGAAATATTTTAATGGGATCAAATTTGCAAAAAACTTAACAGATGGGACTGTTTTTACCACAGAAAAAAAAGGACAAAAAAAGAAACACAGGACCGAATCTTTTGATCAAAAATTCTCGTTGAATCAAAAATATATTTTTATCCCGTGTATATTAATCACATAAACTTATCTATTAACATGTACAAGTTTCTAATTATATATATATATAATACTTTACTGACAATTGGAATATTATTTGAATAATACTTTATTGACAGTTGGAATATCATTTGAATAATACTTTATTGACAGTTGGAATATTATTTGAATAATACTTTGAAGAATATTATTGGCCCATCCCATAGTAATTAATTAATTAGATCGAGAAAATTATACATATACTAGAGCGTTCGAAACAGATCAAGAAGTCAGACGTTGATGAAGAAGTTGAGGGAAGCTTATGTACAATTAATATCTAGAATTGGATTTTTATATGGACTGTATCATTCAGTTACTTTAATTATTTTTTGCAAGTAACTATTTAGTTATGGTTAAATTATTTTTTGAAAGTAACCATGTTACTTAAGATATATTGTTGGTAAATTTAATTTTATTTATGTTTAAATTAACGATAACATATTTGTCAACAAATTAACTGCAAAATATTTAAAAGTTTATTCCGGCCGGTCATCTTTTTTGGTGATGCATGGTAAGTAAAAATATTCTTCTCCAACATCTCAAAATGACCACCTTGAATTAGTACCATTTTTGAGACTAACTGATTGGCTGTGACGACGGGAAAAGATATTTGAAGAGAAGAAAGACACATTATTAATTAGTCTTTTTATTGACTAGATAACAGCAAGTAGAAGGATATACAATCTAGGATCGACAGCCTTCTACAACATAGAAACAGAAAATTAATAACTCAAATACATACAAACAGCTAGCACGAGACTATGAGACTAGTCTAGCATATTTTTGTCACGTACATGACAATTATTGAAAGCCAGAAAAGCAACACTTATTATTAGATGTATACCCAAAGTACGTGGATATGCATGCATGCATGCTTGTTTAGGCAGTAATAGAACCCTTGGTGCAAAAACCAGAACATGCATTGGTACATTTTTCAACTGCTCCATTCACAACTTCACTTGCATCTAGTCACCCAAAAAAAAAAAAAGTAATTAGAATAATCGAATCTCTTGTCTATGACAAAAGATAAAAGAAGCTATATAGCAAATAAAAATAATAATAATGATCGAGCTTTACCAGAATTTTGGAGAGTGGTTATGGCAGTGCACACAGAGGACACACACCCCAACTTGCAGTATTCATTGACTGCATTGAGTCAAATTACATGCAATTTGCATCAAAATGAAATCTTTGCAGCAAGTAAACTAAATAATTAGAACAAATGAGTTTATTTATTTTACCAGTGTTTTCGAGAATATCATGATTCCAATTAGGGGGACATGTCCCACTAAGGATTCTGCATCCAGAGATTGATGCACAATTATCCCGGGAGAGTCCCGTTAAGCTGCAGTTGGAAGATTAAAAAGACATTATTAATTAGTCTTTTTATTGCCCATTCAAGCTTCACTTGACACCATAAACTTCACCAGCTGTCATCCTTATCTCAAGCTCCGGACCACAAGCTTCACCAGCTGTCATCCTTATTTCAACCCACTAAGGATTCTGCATCCAGAGATTGATGCACAATTATCCCGGGAGAGTCCCGTTAAGCTGCAGGTATTATAGACATTTCTGGCAGAGAAGCTTGGGCAACAACTCTTTGCCTCAACTTGAATTTGTCCCAAAACAAGGCTCACCAAAAGAGCACTCATAATAACAATTTTACCTTCCATCGATCGATCTTCTCGTGATATATCTTCTTAATTTGTATTGATGAAATGCTGATGAAACTAGACTTGCAGATACCCAACTTAAATAGTAGTTGTTCTGCCATTCAAGCTTCACTTGACACCATAAACTTCACCAGCTGTCATCCTTATCTCTTGCCGACACATATGGGACACCACGTATCCCTCATGAATGGATGCACAATTAATATTAGTGTTATTTATTTCTTATCCACAAATGTTCCCCTTCAACTTTATATTTAGATTCTTCACTACCTATATTGAAACCTTGCTGCCATTCAATTATTAACATGATTTTTCTAAGAGTTAGTCACATGTGCATCAGTTGTAATTGTGCAACTGGACACACAGAACATATAAATTAATATAACCGAAACGTTAATCTTAAATTTTGATGAAAATATGAAATGAAACGTACAAGTTAATACGTGCAGAATAATGTAAATGAATTGTACAAATTAATATAAGTAAAATGTGGCGAGTGCACAAACCTAAAAACCAAAATCTCATAATTTTAAACAGGGTCCCAAATCTACGCTGCAAAGAACTTTACTGAAACTTTTTGCCATATCTTTGTTTGTAGAAGGGCAAAGCTATAAGCAAGATATAGCCCCCACGTCATGTCAAGGAGGTTCATATGAAAGCCATTTTTTGACGTATTGGAGAATGGAAAGTTCTAAAGGTCGACCAATGCCAACAAGTATTTGAACATTTGAAGGAGTATCTGGCCGATGCGAGAGTAGTTTCCAAGTACCGAAAAAGCTCAACTTATACTTGGCCGCCTACGAATCTACGATCAGTGCAGTGTTAGTTCAAATAGAAAACAAGGAGCAATAGTCGGAATATTATGTTAGACAGTCTTTAAGAGACGCCGAGCTCAGGTACCTGCCCATTGAGAAGCTGGCTTACGCCCTAGTTATTAGCGTGCGAAAACTTAGGCCATATTTCTTCTATCATCAAGTAGAAGTACTTAAATCCTTCCCACTGATAAACTTCTTCAGTGACTAGATTCCGTGGGATGATTGCTTAAATGGTCCATTGAGCTAGGACAGTTCGACATCTTATGCGCCTCTCGAATAACAATCAAAGAGAAGGCACTTTCGCCAACTTTATAGTCGAGTTAACCTTCAAGCAGGGACCACGTAAGGTTGCCAATTTACCATGTAAGATGCACGTGGTAGGGGCCGGAATCATCCTTTTCAGTCCACAAAATCAGGTATTCATCTCATTAATCCGTTTAGACGTCCAAGTCACGAACAACAAGGCCGAATACAAAGTTCTCATCGTGGTACTCCGCATGGCAACATCAATAAGAGTCTTCCAACTCCAAGTTCTTAGTGGCTCACAGCTAATTGTAAGACAAATCCACGGGGAGTATGACGCAAATGACGAGAAGATGCGAGATACCAAGCTCTCGTGGCCAAATTAATACAACAGTTTATGCAGGTCCACATGGACAAGGTCCCTAGGACGAAAAATACCAAGGTCGACGCTCTCGCTCGCCTTTGGCTACTTCAGAGGGGGGCTGTCGAGTTTGACAAAGAGCATAACCCGAATGATGCCCCCGTCGAATGACGAGAATGAGATGTACTAAGTGGATAGTGGCGAGTCGACAAGCTAGATATAACCGGTAAAAAATAATTCCTCTAGAATGGGGTTCACCCTGAAGATAGGATCTAGGCAAGCCCGACTTCATTGAGGTCGGCCAAGTACACTTTAATTAATGATATTTTATATAAGAAGGGTTCTCGCTCCCATTATTAAATGTTTGGGTAAGAACGAAGTTGAGTCCGTCCTCGCTGAGATCCACGAGAGGATTTGTGGAAATCACATGGGCGACCACGCCCTAGCCTTTAAGATACTGAGACGTGGGTATTTCTAGCCAAGTTTGAAAAAAACACGATTGCATATGCCCGAACCTCGCTCATTGTTAGCGGTTTGTAACGATCATACACAATACCCTCCTAACCACCTCTCATCGGTCTTTAGTCCATGGCTTTTTAAGTGAAATTAGGAATAGGCTTGATCCGACCATTCCTACCGGATAAGAGGGTGTGAAATTTACAAAGGTGCAATAGACTACTTCATGAAATGGGTTGAGGCCGAACCCCTGGACAAGATCACATGCAATTAGATGAGCGAAGTTAGTTTCGGAAGAATATCATCTACCAATTTGGAATCCCACACACGATTATTACCGATAATGGTAAAATGTTCGACAATGTATATTTTCACAATTAGTGCGCGATACGGTATAAGAAAATACTTTTCAACACCCTATCACCCCCCAAATCCAACGGTTAGATGGAAGTTATAAATAAGATAATAAAAAATGCGCTTAAGGCCTAATTAGATAAAACGAAAGATAATTGGGCGGAACAAAGGCCAGCAACGGTATAATCGTTATAATGCTGACATATCGATTGGCGATCAAGGAAACACCCTTCGCCATGGCCTATGGAATGGAAGCGATCTTACTTGTTGAGCTCGATGAGCCAAGCTACCGAGTAGCCACCTACAACAATGAAACTAATGGTCGGTATGGCCGCGAGCTCAACCTTCGGAAGCAAGGAGGATAGAGGCCGACCTTAGGAACACAACTTATAAGCAATGGTCGGGAGAAGCATTAAACCTCGAAGTCAAGCTCCGTGACTTCAAAGGGGGCCTCTCGTCTGAGTAGAATATTTGCCCCCAAACACAAGAGTGTTTGGTGCCATCTGAGTAGGACCCTTTTTGTCACAAGGAAATTACCGAATGGAGCTTACGAGCTTAAAGAGATAGATGGAAATGCGTTCAAGTACCCATGGAACGAAAGTAATTTGAGGAAATACTATCCATAGATTAAAAAAAAAACATGGGTAGTAATGGTGTACGATAAAGACAAGCCCTGAGCTCGAGTACGCCACAAAACGACAAGGATTTTTGCTTTGTAGGCATACACAACAAAGTCAAATCATAGATACAACATTCGAGAAAAAATCGGTGGTTCCCAAAATATCGCCACTAATCAAGTCCGTAAAAATCTATAACAACCGAGATCGTCTCCGATTCGACACACATTAACTAGCGACCAGCCTAGCCTATACACTCCGAGCAATCATGTCAAACAACTTGAGCAATCAACACGTCCCCATAACACCTATAAATAGGAGAGGATTGGAGGAGAAAAAAATTTCCCCGAGATGCGACTTTAGTGAGAGAAAGTGTGTGGGAGAAAGGCAAATCCCTAGTTCTTTGCACGCAAGGATGGGTCCTTATCGACCTCGATCTACCACCCCACGAGGGCCGCCAAATATTAAAAAAAGCGGCCCACATAAATAAGATCGATGACCACTATGGAGAAATGGTTGGAACTCTCCTCGCTAAGATCGACGACCAATCCGGTCGTGCAGAGGTGACCTATCAATCGTCTTAAACAAAAAGGCCATGCGTGATGAAGAGGAAAGAGGTTGGGAAAACCCGATTGTGGAAAGGAGGAAGAGAGCATCTGGGCTTCCCATTCTACCCCCCCACACTTTGGGAGCATCCAACCTACCTCAAAACCTATTGGTGTATCTTGAATGTAAATGTTATTTTGACCTTTGGGTCCATGTATGGGAATGATGTTTTGACCTTTGGGTCAATATATGAAATTTTATCGCGACCTCGGTGCGAGGTCTCACGATCCCCTGGGTAAGATGGTCGTTATGGCCTGTGGGTGCGGGTCTCACGATCCCCGTAAAGATGGTCGAAATGAATGATGTATGGGCAAGGACTGTATGGCGCCCAAAGAATATGATATGTTACGAAAGATCTAGCCGACGGGCTAGCACAAAAGAAAGGAAAGAAAATATTTTTATGAAAATGATATGTTTGTGTACTGCAAATCTATATAATAGCATACAGGTCATCCTCACCAAGAATTCAAATTCTCACCCCCTACCTTTAATATTTTCAGGTAATGAAGACGGAGAGCCCGTGTAGTCGGAGGTGTGATATGGTGTTTCCGATGATACCCTGCGCTTTTGTCTATCTTAAGCTTATTTAACATCACGGTTCCTCTTATGAACTTAATTCGTATGTCGAGATGACAAACACTTCTATAGTCTCTCGATGAATGTTATGTGTATGACTTATACTTAATTTTTGTTATTGCCAATATTTTTAAA
Organism: Stenogyne calaminthoides; assembly: GCA_037126765.1. Classification (NCBI taxonomy): domain Eukaryota; kingdom Viridiplantae; phylum Streptophyta; class Magnoliopsida; order Lamiales; family Lamiaceae; genus Stenogyne; species Stenogyne calaminthoides. The sequence continues at coordinate 23,710,651 of JBBCBC010000002.1, forward strand.
TGATCCATTTATGATGGGCTTTCCGAAAAAAAGGCCTTCGCGTTTCCCTCTATACAACAACTTATTTATTAATTTGTATAGGGTATATTAGTTATTTTATATAAATAAACATTAGTATAGAATAAATTTTTTAAGTTGTGTGAAAAATTAAAATGATAGTTAAATTGAAATAAAGAGAGCATATACTACACATTACTATTTTAATTTAAAATAGTTGAATACCACTTGTAACTAACCACGATGTACAAGTGATACTATTAAAAATAAATAATTTATGTTGTTAAAAAAAACTAACTAATCTTGATCAATGAATAATATTCGGTTGAAATCAAGTAATATTGTTCACTTTGAAAATAATTAATATTATTCAAAGGATACTACTAGAACTATATTACGTTCCTTAATTCACTACTTCTAGAAAAATGTGTTCTCTAAATTACCAGCCCAAAAATTACTATCCTTATTTTGCCACCCCCATAAGTCATGGTCCTTAAAAAATAAAAATTCCCAATATCTGCATAGGAGGATTGCTTTTGGACTCTATTTTTCTGGTTTACCACAAGTCACAACATCCAAGAATGGGGCTCTAAATAATTAAAAAAAAATTAACGGAGGAAACAACAAAAGTGATGTGAACGTGACCACAATTATTGGACTGATTTCTTTATAGAATAAAAGATGCTCTCATTCAGTGATTCATGAGGCTTTACTGTACCCGCATATATATTATTAAAATATCTCACAAAATCACATGATAACTATTTATATATAGTGATGTATCCCTTAGTTTGAAAATATTTTAATTGGAAAAAGAACGAAAATTCTTCAAAGTATTATTCAAATAATATTCCAACAGTCAATAAAGTATTATATATATAATTACAAACTTGTACACATTAATTGATAGGTTTATGTGATTAATATACACGGAAGATTCATTGAGAATATTTGGTCAATGATTTGGTCCCATATTTCTTTTTGGTTCTTTATTTTTGGTGGTAAAAAAACAAGTCCGTCTATTAATTTTTTGCAAATTAATTTGATCCCATTAAAATATTTCAAATAACCATGAGACTAAATATGGTGGAGAAAGGACTAAAATTATGAAGCAACATTCTTTGGGGACAATAAATAAAAAATTTCCAATATACACGAAACAAAATATGTAGAAAATAAAAGGGTGAAGGGGGACCATTTGTGGATGAGGGATATGTGGCAATCGACAAGATAAGGAGTATGTGGCACTGGGCAAGATGAGGCCTCCTAACTCTTCTACTATATATATCCATCAAATTAACATTATTATTTATACATACTTACTTACTCCAGTCTGCTCCTCAATATTAATTAATAATTCCCTTTTTTTTTATTCTGAACTATGTTCGCTTTTGGATTTATTCCCATAGCGAAAACGAACCCGCTAGAGTAATTATATCACTTCATTTTTTATTATTATATAATTACCGTCGATGATATTTAAGTTTATACAAAATGTGTAGAAAATAAAGGGGATTCAACCATTTGTGGATGAGGGATGTGTGTAACTGAGAAAGATAAGGAATATGTGGCACTAGGCAAGATGAGGCCTCCTAACTCTTCTTCTATACATATATCAATCAGACATAGTCATTTTAATTGTCGAACCCACAAAGTGTAGTAATCTTAATTAGACGGTTTAGGTTAATACAAGCAAATAAAGAAGCGGGTTGGGGGGTTGAATTGTTGTTTCTAACTCTATTAAAAAATATATAAAATAATAAAATTGTAGTTTTAGTTCTTAGATTTGCATCCACTTGAATGATTCTTTCTTCGAATCATACCATTAAACTAGTGGTACGACCAAATTAGTTCAAATTATTTCTTAACTATAATTAATTAGAAGTATGATCCCTAATTAATCTATTCTAATGAATAATCCCAAAACATGTATTTGAGATTCAATTCATAAAACTTTCAGTTGGTAGATTAGGCATCCATAAATGGGCAATGATTTAATGGAACAAAATAATAGAAACAAAAGCCGGACTATGAATACTAGACGATCGTTTCATACGATCTAGACTTTTGTTATTACGAGGTATTACTACGCCTATTTGCTACTCTGGTTACACAATTATAACAATTACGGATTATAAAATGCAATCTAGCTAGAAATAACTAATGAATAAATAAGGGTGGTCAAACCAAATAAACTCATTAATCAAACATGCAGAACATAAATCAAATAATGAAGAAATCAATAGTGAGGGTTAAGAAATCCATTATTAATTAATCAAAAATCAAATCTTTACAAATGTTTGCGCCTCTTCGAGCTAGGAAAGAGATACAAAATTATCAATAAAAAAACTGAAAAAAAAAAATCAACTAAAAATAAAAAAATAAACTGAATTAAAAAAAATCAATTAAACCTAAATTAACTATGAAAAATATTAAAATGTCAAATAAAATTTAAAAACGAATTAAATTAAAAAAAAAAAGAGAATAAACTAAGGCTTAATTGCGAATAAAATCATCACCTTTTCAAAAATTGCAATCTAATCTAAACTTTTGAATTTTGACAAACAAATCATCACTTTTACTCTTTTTTGCAAATTTAACTTCGGGCAGTTTGTCCCCTTGCCCGAAAGTTGATGTGTACAAAAAATGCACCATCATCAGCCCAGTAAGCATCCACATCAATAAATACTTATTAACATAATAAATAATAGTTTAAAAATAAATTAAGTATTATAAATACTATAAATTAATTTAAATATAATAAGATATTAAAATCAACATAAAAAATCAGCATCTAATTTCTTCTAATAAAATTAAAATTAGAAACCAACACAAACAAATAATATTCAAAATCACAATTTTAATTAAAATTGTCATTATTAAAAATTAACACAAAAAATATTTCTTAGAGAATATTATTTGCCCTCGAATAACACAATATCAAAAAAAAAAAAAATTAAACTCAGGAAACTAAACCTAATGAAAATTTGCCCCCAATCCATGCTTCTGGCCACCCTCCCCGACCCCACTCCCGTTCCAGCTACACCTCCACCTTTCATTCATATTCCCTCCCATCAACACTTTAATCAAATTTGAAATGCGAATAGAGTCACCGCACACGCCACTCCACACTCGGCTCTCAAAATGGGTGCTCGCTTTTTGTAATGGACCGTGGTATCTTGATTTTTTTAATTGCAGAATAGTTTGATTTAGTGTAATTGGAGCAACAAATATTCTGGTGTAATTAAATGTTGAAATTTTTTGTGTAATTAGATTTTGGAGAATTTGAGATTTTTTGCAGAATTAAAATTACATTGTGAAGATCTTGTGGCGAAAGGAACGTTAACATTAAGTAGTGGGGCAACAATGGGATGGTGGGGGTGGGGGAGGCAGCAATTAAGGCAATATGAGGTTGAAAATGAAGGGATTTTGATGTAATTGAATATTGAATTTTTTTTTGCAGAACAATTTTTTTTTCTCGAGGATGAAGATGTGACGAGAATGAACGTTTGATTTTAATTTTTTTATTTTGCATTTTAATTATTTTATTTGTAAATTTTTTTATTTTATTTTATTCTTTTAATTTTTATTTTATTTTTAAAAGTGTTATTCTAAATTTTTTATTATTATATTTTTAATTTTTTGAAAGTTTTTTAACTTCTAATACTTTAAAAAATATAACTTATACTTTTAAATTTATTAACAATATATATAATAGTAATTTATTTTTAAATTTTTATTTATTATGTTAATAAATATTTATTGACGTGGATGCTTACTAGGCTGATGATGGAGAATTTTTACACACATTAACTTTTCGGGCAAGGAGGCAAAAGCGCTCAAGTTGAAATTGAAAAAAAAAAAGTAAAAGTGATGATTTGTTTGCCAAAATTCAAAAGTTTATATATATTAGATTGCAATTTATGAAAAAGTGGTGATTTTATTCGCAATTAAGCCATAAACTAAATAAAACTTCAGAAATATTTTTAAGAAAATCATGCTAAAACTTAAAATAAAAAAATTTCCTAGGGGAGAGTGGGAGTATTGAAACAAGCAGGGGATCTCCTACACGGGAGGTGTATGACAAAATGTATTAGTGAACTATAAAACATGTTTCTACAAACAAAGATAAAAGAGTTTAGTTAAGTTATTGCACGTAGATTTGAGACCTTGTTTAAAATTAAAGATTTGGGATTTTAGGTTTGTAAACTTCATACATTTTACATATATTAATTTATACATTTCAGATTACATTAGTCGCAAGTATTAACTTTTACGTTTCATTTCATATTTTCACCCAAATTTAAAATTAAAGTTTGGTTATATTAATTGAATGGCAGCAAGGTTTGACCAACTCTTAGAAAATCACGTTAACAATTGAATAAAGGTGAGGTTTTTAATCTGAGATAGTGAAGAGTCTTAATCTGAAATTGAAGGGGACCATTTATGGATAAGAAATAAATAGCACTAATATTAATTATGCATCCATTCATGAGGGATATGTATCGGGAAGAGACATAACCTTCACCAGCTCCGGACATTGGTTACCACAAGCTTCGCCTATCACCTTATCTAAAGCTTACATGGTTTGCACTTTTCCAAAAAGAAATCATCACATGTTTAAAGAATGTGAATGGAAGTAGATAGAAAACTATGATGACCACACACTTGTACAGTGTATACTATTACTTAATATTATGTAATATATAGTGGTATTGTTCCGGCCTTAATATTACATGGCCACAATAGTATAGAGGTTGTTTAGTAATTATGGAAAGAAGCATATTATAATAGTATAAAAAATCACACACTTTACATTTTTAATTTAATTAATAATTACTATAAAAAACCACAGACCACACGAAAGGCGGCAATTGCTTCGTTTTATAAAAATTAAGTACTCCCTTTGTTCCTCTATAAGAGGGACATACCTTAATTTATAGCACCTATATTAAGGAGTATTATAAAATAATAGATGTAGTCCAAGTAATGTAATTGAGAAAGAGAAAATAATAGATGGAGTTGATTAATAAAATAATAAAAAGTATTTGCCAAAAAATTGAATTGGTATATTATAGAGAACGGACCGAAATTATACGTAACATGGTACTCTTAAATATAATTTGATGAATATATATAGAAGAGGAATTAAGAGGTTGTGTAGTTTATCTCTTGCTGACACATATGGGACAACACCTATCCCTCATGAATGGATGCACAATTAACATTATTGCCATTTATTTCTTATCCACAAATGGTCTCCTTGCCGACACATATCCCTCATGAATGGATGCACAATTAATATTAGTGTTATTTATTTCTTATCCATAAATGGTCCCCTTCAACTTCATATTTAGATTCTTCACTACCTATATTGAAACCTTGCTGCCATTCAATTGTTAACGTGATTTTTCTAAGAGTTAGTGCAACTGGACACATAGAACATATAAATTAATATAATTGAAACGTTAATTTTAAATTTGGGTGAAAATATGAAATGAAACGTACAGGTTAAGACGTGCAGACTAATATAACTGAAATGTATAAATTAATATAAGTAAAATGTGGAGAGTGTACAAACCTAAAATCCCAAATCTCTTAATTTTAAACAATGTCCCAAACCTACGCTGCAATAACTTTACGGAACTCTTTGCCATATCTTTGTTTGTAGAAACATGTTTTATAGTTCACTGACACATTTTGTCATACACCTCCCGTGTAGGAGATCACCTGCTTGTTCCAATACTCCCAGTCTCCCTTCCCACGCTCCCATAGGAAAAAAATTTTATTTTAAGTTTTAGCAAGATTTTCATAAAAATATTTCTCAAGTTTGATTTAGTTTATTCTTTTTTTAATTTTAGTTGACTTTTTAATATTTTTCATAATTTATTTAGATTTAATTTATATTTTTTAGTTCTTTTTTTTTTTCATTTTTAGATGATTTTTTTTTTAGATTATTAATTGGTGTTTTCAATTTTTTTTATTGATAATTTTGTAGCCATGTTTGGCTAATCTCTTTCCTAGCTCGAAGAGGCACAACATTTGTAAAGATTTGATTTTCGATTAATTAATAATGGATTTCTTAACCATCACTCTTGATTTCTTCATTATTTGATTTATGTTATGCATGTTTGATTAATGAGTTTATTTGGTTTGACCACCCTTATTTATTCATTAATTATTTCTAGCTAAATTGCACTCTATAATCCGTAATTGTTATAATTGTGTAATCAGAGTAGCAAATACGACATAACACCCTTGATAACACAAAGTCTAGATCGTATGAAACGGTCAACAAGTATTCATAGTCTAGTTTGTCCTATTATTTTGTTTCATTAAACCAACTGAGAGTTTTATGAATTGAATCTCGAATACATGTTTTAGAGTTATTCAATAGAATAGATTAATTAGGGATCATACTTCTAACTAATTAAATTTAAGAAATAAATTGGACTAATTTGGTAGTACCACTAGTTTAATGGCAAGATTCAAAGAAAGAATCATTCAAGTGGAAGCAAATCCGAGAACTAAAACTACAATTTTATTATTTTATATTTTTTTTAATAGAGTTAGAAACAACAATCCAACCCCCCAACCCCCTCTTTTATTTGCTTGTATTAACACAAACCGTCCAATTAAAATTACTACACTTTGCGGGATCGACAATTAAAATGACTATGTCTGATCGATATATGTATAGAAGAACCACTAGTTTAATGGCAAGATTCAAAGAAAGAATCATTCAAGTGGAAGCAAATCCGAGAACTAAAACTACAATTTTATTATTTTATATTTTTTTTAATAGAGTTAGAAACAACAATCCGACCTCCCAACCCCCTCCTTTATTTGCTTGTATTAACACAAACCGTCCAATTAAAATTACTACACTTTTTGGGATTGACAATTAAAATGACTATGTCGATCGATATATGTATAGAAGAAGAAGTTAGGAGGCCTCATCTTGCCGATCTTATACATATTTCTTATCTTGCCCAAAGGACACACCCTCATCCACAAATGGTTCCCTTTATTTTCTACATATTTTGTATAAACTTAAATACCATCGACGGTAATTAATAATCTACAATAAAATGATATAATTACTTTAGTGGGTTCTCGTTTTCGCTATGGGAATAAATCCAAAAGCAAACATAGTTTAGAATAAGAAAAATGAAGGGAAATATATATTAATATCTTTGAATAGATTGGAGTAAGTATGTATGTATTAATAAAAATGTTAATTTGATGGATATATATAGTAGAAAAGTTAGGAGGCCTCTTCTTGGCCATTCTTACATATTCCTTATCTTGTCGAATCTTGCATATCCTCATCCACAAATGGTCCCCCTTCACCCTTTTTTTTTCTACATATCTTGCTTTGTGTATATTGGAAAAAAATTTATTTCTTGTCCCACAAGAATGTTGGTTTCATGATTTTAGTCCTTTCAACACCATATTTAGTCCCAAAGTTATTTGAAATATTTTAATGGGATCAAATTTGCAAAAAACTTAACAGATGGGACTGTTTTTACCACAGAAAAAAAAGGACAAAAAAAGAAACACAGGACCGAATATGTTGATCAAAAATTCTCATTGAATCAAAAATATATTTTTTTCCAGTGTATATTAATCACATAAACCTATCTATTAACGTGTACAAGTTTCTAATTATATATATATATATATATATATAATACTTTACTGACAATTGGAATATTATTTGAATAATACTTTATTGACAGTTGGAATATCATTTGAATAATACTTTATTGACAGTTGGAATATTATTTGAATAATACTTTGAAGAATATTATTGGCCCATCCCAAAAAAAAAAAAAAGCGTAATTAGAATAATCGAATCGCTTGTCTATGACAAAAGATAAAAGAAGCTATATAGCAAATAAAAATAATAATAATGATCGAGCTTTACCAGAATTTTGGAGAGTGGTTATGGCACTGCACACAGAGGACACACACCCCAACTTGCAGTATTCATTGACTGCATTGAGTCAAATTACATGCAATTTGCATCAAAATGAAATCTTTGCAGCAAGTAAACTAAATAATTAGAACAAATGAGTTTATTTATTTTACCAGTGTTTTCGAGAATATCATGATTCCAATTAGGGGGACATGTCCCACTAAGGATTCTGCATCCAGAGATTGATGCACAATTATCCCGGGAGAGTCCCGTTAAGCTGCAGGTATTATAGACATTTCTGGCAGAGAAGCTTGGGCAACAACTCTTTGCCTCAACTTGAATTTGTCCCAAAACAAGGCTCACCAAAAGAGCACTCATAATAACAATTTTACCTTCCATCGATCGATCTTCTCGTGTTTGCAGCAACTTAATTTGTATTGATGAAATGCTGATGAAACTAGACTTGCAGATACCCAACTTAAATAGTAGTTGTTCTGCCATTCAAGCTTCACTTGACACCATAAACTTCACCAGCTGTCATCCTTATCTCAAGCTCCGGACCACAAGCTTCGCCTATCACCTTAACTAAAGCTCACATGGTTTGCACGTTTCCAAAAAGAAATCATCACATGTTTAAATAATGTGAATGAAAGTAGATAGAAAAACTATGATGATAGTATATAGTATATAGTAGCTAGCTAGTATTCTTTCCGGCCTTAATATTACATGGCCACAATGATATAGAAGTAGTTTAGTAATTATAGAGAGAAGCATATTATAATAATATCAAGAATCACACATTTAACATTTTTAATTTAATTAATAATTATAGAGAGAAGCATATTATTAGTGTTATTTATTTCTTATCCACAAATGTTCCCCTTCAACTTTATATTTAGATTCTTCATTACCTATATTGAAACCTTGCTGCCATTCAATTGTTGACATGATTTTTCTAAGAGTTAGTCACATGTGCATCAGTTGTAATTGTGCAACTGGACACACAGAACATATATATTAATATAACCGAAATGTTAATCTTAAATTTGGGTGAAAATATGAAATGAAACGCATAAAGTTAATAAATGCGAGAATAATGTAAATGAAATGTACAAATTAATATAAGTAAAATGTGGCAAGTGCACAAACCTAAAAACCAAAATCTCATAATTTTAAACACGGTCCCAAATCTACGCTGCAGTAACTTTACAGAAGTTTTTGCCATATCATTGTTTGTAGAAGGGCAAAGCTATAATCAAGATATACCCCCCACGTCATGTCAAGGAGGTTCATATGAAAGCCATTTTTTGTGTTCCTTAAATTGCGTTTCTTAATTCGCTACTTCTAGAAAGATGTGTTCCTTAAATTACCAGCCCAAAAAATTACTAATAAAAAACCACTAACCACTCGCAAGGCGACAATTGGCTTCGTTTTATAAAAATTAAGTACTCCCTTTATTCCTCTATAAGAGGGACATACCTTGATTTATAGCACTTAAATTAAGGAGTATTATAAAATAATAGATGTAGTACAAATGATGTAATTGAGAAAGAGAACATAATTGATGGAGTTGATAATAAAATAATAAAAAGTATTTGCCAAAAATGGAATGGGTATCTTATAGAGAACGGACCAAAATTGTAACATTGTACTCTTAAATATAATTTGATGAATATATATAGAAGAGGAATTAAGAGGTTGTGTAGTTATCTCTTGCCGACACATATAGGACACCACGTATCCCTCATGAATGGATGCACAATTAATATTAGTGCCATTTATTTCTTATCCACAAATGGTCCCCTTCAATCTCATATTTAGATTCTTCACTACCTATATTGAAACCTTGTTGCAATTCAATTGCTAACATGATTTTTCTAAGAGTTAGTCAAGTGTGCATCAGTTGTAATTGTGCAGCTGGACACACAAAACATATAAATTAATATAACCGAAACGTTAATTTTAAATTTGGGTGAAAATATGAAATGAAACGTAACAAGTTAATCGTGCAAAATAATGTAACTGAAATGCACAAATTAATATAAGTAAAATGTGGCGAGTTCTCAGACCTAAAATCCCAAATCTTATAATTTTAAACAAGGTCCCAAATCTACGCTGCAATAACTTTACAAAACTCTATGCCATATCTTTGTTTGTAGAAGGGCAAAGCTATAATCAAGATATAGCCCCCACATCATGTCAAAGGAGGTTCATATGAAAGCCATTTTTTGACGTATTGGAGAATGGAAAGTTCTAAAGGTCGAACCAATGCCAGCAAGTATTTGAACATTTGAAGGAGTATCTGGCCTATGCGAGAGTAGTTTCCAAGTACCAAAAAAGCTCAACTTATACTTGGCACGCATCTGAATATCTGATCGGTCTTGCAAAGGTTAGTTCAAATAGAAAACATGGAGAAAGAGTCGGAATATTATGTCAAACAGTCTTTAAGAGACGCCGAGCTCAGGTACCTGCCCATTTAGAAGCTTGCTTACGCCCTAGTTGTTAGCGTGCGAAAACTTAGGCCATATTTCTTCTATCATCAAGTAGAAGTACTTACAACCTTCCCATTGATAAAATTCTTGAGTGACTAGATTCCGTGGGATGATTGCTTAAATGGTCCATTGAGCTAGGACAGTTCGACATCTTGTACGCATCCCGAATTAAAATCAAAGAGAAGGCACTTTCGCCAACTTTTATAGTCGAGTTAACCTTCAAGCAGGGACCGTAAGGTTGCCAATTTACCATGTAAGATGCACGTGGTAGGGGCCGGAATCATCCTTTTCAGTCCGCAAAATCAGGTATTCATCTCATTAATCCGATTAGACTTCCAAGCCACGAACAACAAGGTCGAATACAAAGTGCTCATCGTGGTATTCCGCATGGCAACATCAATAAGAGTCTTCCAACTCCAAGTTCTTAGTGGCTCCACGACTAATTGTAAAGACAAATCCACGGGGACTATGAGACAAATGGCGAGAAGATCAAGATATCAAGCTCGTGGCCAAAAATACAACGGTTTAAGCGGTCCGCGGACAAGGTCCCTAGGACGGAAAATACCAAAGTCGACACTCTCGCTCGCTCTTTGGCTACTTGAGAGGGGGCTGTCGAGTTTTGGATCGATGTTAGCATAACCGAATGATGCCCCCATCGAATGACGAGAATGAGATGTACTAAGTGGATAGTGGCGAGTCGACAAGCTGGATATAACCGGTCAAAAATAATTCCTCTAGAATGGGGTTCTCCCTGAAGATAGGATCTAGGCGAGCCGACTTCGACTGAGGTCGGCCAGGTACACTTTAATTAAATATATTTTATATAAGAAAGGGTTCTCGCTCCCATTATTAAATGTTTGGGTAAGAACGAAGCTGAGTCCGTCCTCGCTGAGATCCACGAGGGGATTTGTGGAAATCACATGGGCGAACACGCCCTAGCCTTTAAGATACTGCGACGTGGGTATTTCTAACCAAGTTTGAAAAAAGACACGATTGCATATGCCCGATCCTACGCTCATTGTCAGCAGTTTGTAACGATCATACACAGCCCTCCTAAGCACCTCATTGGTCTTTAGTCCATGGCTTTTCGTGAAAATGGGGAATAGGCCCGATCGACCATTCCTACCGGATAAGAGGGTGTGAAATTTACAATTAGTCGCAATAGACTACTTCATGAAATGGGTTAAGGCCGAACCCCTGGCCAAGATCACATGCAATTAGATGAGCGAGTTCGTTTGGAAGAATATCATCTACCAATTTGGAATCCCACACATGATTGTTACCGATAATGGTAAACAGTTCGACAATGTATATTTACACAATTAGTGCGCGCGATGCTGTATAAGAAGATACTTTTCAACACCCTATCACCCCTAGTCCAACGGTTAGGTGGAAGCCAGAAATAAGATAATAAAAACGCGCTTAAGGCCCAATTAGATACTGAATGAAAATTGGGCGCATACAAAGCTGCCAACATAATAGTCGTAATGAACGACACATCGATCGGCGATCAAGGAAACACCTTTGCCATGACCTATGGAATGGAAGCGATCTTACTTGTCGAGCTCGATGAGCCAAGCTACCGAGTAGCCACCTACAACAATGAAACTAATGGTCAAAGCAAAAGCGAAGCAGAGCTCAACCTTCCGGAAGTAAGGAGGATAGAGGCGACCTTAGGAACACAACTTATAAGCAATGGTCGAGAAGAATTAAACCTCGAAGGTCAAGCTCCGTAACTTCAAAGGGGGCGGCCTCGTCTGAGTAGAATATTTGCCCCAAACACAAGACTGTTTGGTGCCATCTGGGTAGGACCATTTCGGGTCACAAGGAAATTACCGAATGGAGCTTACGAGCTCAAAGAGATGGATGGAAATGCGTTCAAGTACCCATGGAACGCAAGCAATTTGAGGAAATACTACCCATAGATTAAAAAAAAACATGGGTAGTAATGGTGTATGCATAAAGACAAGCCACGTGGTCGGGCTGCCACAAAAGGATTTTGCTTTGTAGGCATACACAATCAGGTCAAATCATAGATACAACATTCGAGAGAAAAATCGGTGGTTCCCAAAATATCTGCCACTAATCAAGTCCGGTAAAATCTATAACAACGACACACATCAACCTGTTACCAGCCTAGCCTACACACTCCGAGAAATCATGTCAAACAACTTGAACAATCAACACGTCCCATAACACCTATAAATAGGAGAGGATTGGAGGAGAGTAAGAAATTTCCCAGAGATGCAGTTTTAGTGAGAGAAAGTGTGTGGGAGAAAGGCAAATCCCTAGTTCTCTGTCACGCAAGGATGGGTCCTGATGCGACCTCAGTCTACCACCCCACGAGGCCGCCAAATATTAAAAGCGGCCACATAAATAAGATCGATGACCACTATGGAGAAATGGTCAATGGTTGGAACTCTCCTTGCTAAGATCGACGACCAATCCGGTCGTGCAGGATCTAAACCTATCGATCGACTTAAACAAAAGACCGGCGTGATGAAGAGGAAAGAGGTTGGGAAAACCTGACTGTGGAAAGGAGGAAGAGAGAATACGGGCTTCCCATTCTACCCTACACTTTGGGAGCATCCAACCTACCTCAAAACCTATTGGTGTATGCGAATGTAAATGTTATTTTGACATTTGGGTCCATGTATGGGAAATGTGACCTTTGGGTCAATATATGAGAATTTTATGCGGCCTCCAAGTGCAGGTCTCACGATCCCCTGGGTAAGATGGTGGTTATGGCCTGTGGGTGCGGGTCTTACGATCCCCCAGGTAAGATGGTCGAAATGAATAATGTATGGGCAAGGACTGTATGGCGCCCAAAGAATATGATATGTTATGAAAGATCTAGCCGACGGGCAGGGCTAATTATTGGTTATCAAAGTCTTTCTTATTATATGTGTATCATATATTATTTGTTATTTTTTAATCATTTATAATACAAGTGTTTGTTATATATGAGTACATTTATATATACACATATATTAATAAAAGTGTTTGGTTTAACTAAAATATTTATAATAAAATTGTGAATTAAATAATTTATATTCCTTTGCACTATTTATTATTATGAGTACATTTATTTATATACATATATTAATTATTTTTATATTATTTTTCACTATTTACTAATATGTGTCCAATATATGTTCACTCGATTTTATTAAAATATTTTCAATAAAACTTTTAAATAATCACTTTAATATTATTTTTTATTATTGACTAACATGTGTACATATACACCTATATTAATTATTTTTATTAAAATATTCTCATTAAAATTTTTAAATAATTATTTTTATATTCTTTTTCATTATTTACTAATCAGCATTTTTTTGTACCGGTGTAATATATTAAATCAGCATTTTTCATTATTTACTAATCAGCATTTTTCATTATTTACTAATCAGCATTTTAAAATTTTTAAATCAGCATTTTTTTGTACTGGTGTAATATATTAAATCGAAGCTTTCCTCGAGGAGCATATTCTACAACAATTTATTTACTGTATACTCGATCATTTAACTGTATAATCTGCCCGTCACATTTAATTATCATTTTAGAGGAAAAAATGTTTAGGATAATTGTTTTTTTTTTGTTTTTCAAGAAATATTAATTGTTTTTTTCTCAAAATTTACCTTTTCATTTTATTTTATTTTTGTGATAGGTTCATTATTAAATTGGATAATTGACCATAAATAATTTTTATTAATAATTTGTATAGGGTATATTAGTTATTTTATATAAATAATCATTAGTATAGAATAAATTTTTTAATGTGTGAAAAATTAAAATAATAGTTAAATTGAAATAATGAGAGCATATACTACACGTACTATTTTAATTTAAAAGAGTTGAATACCACTTGTGTGCACCACGATGTACAAGTGATACTATTAAATAGAAATAATTTATGTTGTTCAGTAAAACTATTTAATACTGATCAATGAATAATGTTCGGTGAAATCAAGTAATATTGTTCACTGAAAATAATTAATATTGTTCAGTGATACTACTAGTACTATATTGCGTTTCTTAATTCGCTACTTCTAGAAAGATGTGTTCCTTAAATTACCAGCCCAAAAGTGATGGGGCTCTAAATAATTTAAAAAAATTAACGGTGGAAACAACAAAAGTGATGTGAACGTGACCAAAATTATTGGACTGATTTCTTTATAGAATAAAAGATGCCCTCATTCTGTGATTTATGAGGCTTTACTGTACCCGCATGCATATTATTAAAATATCTCACAAAATTACATGATAACTCTTTATATATAGTAATGTATCCCTTGGTTTGAAAATATTTTAATTGAAAAAAGAACGAAAATTCTTCAAAGTATTATTCAAATAATATTCCAACTGTCAATAAAGTATTATATATATAATTAGAAACTTGTACACGTTAATTGATAGGTTTATGTGATTAATATACACGAGAAGATTCATTGAGAATTTTTGGTCAACAGATTTGGTCCCATGCTTCTTTTTGGTCCTTTATTTTTTGTGGTAAAAACAGTCCCATCTGTTAATTTTTTGCAAATTAATTTGATCCCATTAAAATATTTTAAATAACTATGAGACTAGATATGGTGGAGAAAGGACTAAAATCATGAAGCAACATTCTTGGGGGACAATAAATAAAAAAATTCCAATATACACGAAACAAAATATGTAGAAAATAAAAGGATTAAGGGGGACCATTTGTGGATGAGGGATATGTGGCAATCGACAAGATAAGGAATATTGTGGCACTGGGCAAGATGAAGCCTCCTAACTCTTCTACTATATATATCCATCAAATTAACATTATTATTTATACATACTTACTTACTCCAGTCTGCTCCTCAATATTAAATAAAAATTCCCTTCTTTTTTTTTTTTTTCTGAACCATGTTCGCTTTTGGATTTATTCCCATAGCGAAAACGAACTCGCTAGAGTAATTATATCACTTTATTTTTTATTATTATATAATTACCGTCGATGAAGTTTAAGTTTATACAAAATGTGTAGAAAATAAAGGGGATCCGACCATTTGTGGATGAGGGATGTGTGTAACTGAGAAAGATAATGAATATGTGGCACTGGGCAAGATGAGGCCTCCTAACTCTTATTCTGTACATATATCGATCAGACATAGTCATTTTAATTGTCGATCCCACAAAGTGTAGTAATTTTAATTGGACGGTTTGGGTTAATACAAGCAAATAAAGAAGGTGGTTGGGGGGTTGAATTGTTGTTTCTAACTCTATTAAAAAAATATAAAATAATAAAATTGAAGTTTTAGTTCTCGGATTTGCATCCACTTGAATGATTCTTTCTTCGAATCTTGTCATTAAACTAGTGGTACGACCAAATTAGTCCAAATTATTTCTTAACTACAATTAATTAGAAGTATGATCCCTAATTAATCTATTCTAATGAATTAACCCCAAACCATGAATTTGAGATTCAATTCATAAAACTTTCAGTTGGTAGATTGGGCATCCATATCTGGGCAATGATTTAATGGAACAAAATAATTGGGCAAACTGGACTATAATTACTAGATGATCGTTTTATACGATCTAGACTTTATTATTACAAGGGTGTTCTGCCCTATTTGCTACTCTGATTACACAATTATAACAATTACGGATTATAAAGTGCAGCCTAGATAGAAATAACTAATGAATAAATAAGGGTGGTCAAACCAAATAAACTCATTAATCAAGCATGCATAACATAAATCAAATAATGAAGAAATCAATAGTGAGGATTAAGAAATCCATTATTAATTAATCGAAAATCAAATCTTTACAAATGTTTGGGCCTCTTCGAGCTAGGAAAGAGATAAAAAATTATCAATAAAAAAAATTAAAAACACCAATTAATAATCTGAAAAAAAAAATCAACTAAAAATAAAAAATAAACTGAGTTAAAAAAATCAATTAAACCTAAATAAACTATGAAAAATATTAAAAAGTCAAATATAATTTAAAAATGAATTAAATTAAAAAAAATAAGAATAAACTAAATAAAACTTGAGAAATATTTTTAAGAAAATCATGTTAAAACTTAAAATAAAAAAAATCTCCTACGGGAGAGCGGGAGTATTGAAACAAGCAGGTGATCTCCTACACGGGAGGTGTATGACAAAATGTATTAGTGAACTATAAAACATGTTTCTACAAACAAAGATAAAAAAAGTTCCGTAAAAAAAAAATTCTTTAAGACGTAGATTTGAGACCTTGTTTAAAATTATGAGATTTGGGATTTTGTTTGTAAACTCGCCACATTTTAATTATATTAATTTGTACATTTCAGTTACATTAGTCTGCAAGTATTAACTTGTACGTTTCATTTCATATTTTCACCCAAATTTAAAATTAACGTTTCAGTTATATTAATTTATAAGTTCTGTGTGTCCAGTTGAACAATTACAACAGATGCACATTTGACCTACTCTTAGAAAAATCACGTTAACAATTGAATGACAGCAAGGTTTTAATATAGATAGTGAAGAGTCTAAATATGAAGTTGAAGGGGACCATTTATGGATAAAAAATAAATAGCACTAATATTAATATTAACATTTGACCTACTCTTAGAAAACTCACGTTAACAATTGAATGACAGCAAGGTTATAATATAGATAGTGAAGAGTCTAAATATGAAGTTGAAGGGGACCATTTATGAATAAAAAATAAATAGCACTAATATGAAGTTGAAGGGGACCATTTATGCATCCATTCATGGATATGTGTCGGCAAGAGACATAACCTTCACCAGCTCCGGACATTGGTTACCACAGGACCGAATCTCTTGATAAAAAATTCTCATTGAATTTAGTCCCATAGTTATTTGAAATATTTTAATGGGATCAAATTTGCAAAAAACTTAACGATGGAATTTTTTTTTTACCCAGAAAAAAAAAGGACAAAAAAAAAACACAGGACCCAAATCATTGATCAAAAATTCTCATTGAATCAAAAATATATTTTTTCCCAGTGTATATTAATCACATAAACTTATCTATTAACGTGTACAAGTTTCTAATTATATATATATATATAATACTTTACTGACAATTGTAATATTATTTGAATAATACTTTATTGACAGTTGGAATATCATTTGAATAATACTTTATTGACAGTTGGAATATTATTTGAATAATACTTTGAAGAATATTATTGGCCCATCCCATAGTAATTAATTAATTAGATCGAGAAAATTATACATATACTAGAGCGTTCGAAACAGATCAAGAAGTCAGACGTTGATGAAGAAGTTGAGGGAAGCTTATGTACAATAAATATCTAGAATTGGATTTTTTATATGCACAGTATCATTCAGTTACTTTAATTATTTTTTGCAAGTAACCATTTAGTTATGGTTAAATTATTTTTTGAAAGTAACCATGTTACTTAAGATGTATTGTTGGTAAATTTAATTTTATTTAAGTTTAAATTTCGATAACATATTTGTCAACAAATTAACTGCAAAATATTTAAAAGTTTATTCCGGCCGGTCATCTTTTTCGGTGATGCATGGTAAGTAAAAATATTATTCTCTAACATCTCAAAATGACCACCTTGAATTAGTACCATTTTTGAGACTAAATGATTGGCGATGTGACGACGGGAAAAGATATTTGAAGAGAAGAAAGAGTAGAAGATTAAAAAGATACATTATTAATTAGTCTTTTTATTGACTAGATAACAGCAAGTAGAAGGATATACAATCTAGGATCGACAGCCTTCTACAACATAGAAACAGAAAATTAATAACTCAAATACATACAAACAGCTAGCACGAGACTATGAGACTAGTCTAGCATATTTTTGTCACATACATGACAATTATTGAAAGCCAGAAAAGCAACACTTATTATTAGATGTATACCCAAAGTACGTGGATATGCATGCATGCATGCTTGTTTAGGCAGTAGCTGCAGTAATAGAACCCTTGGTGCAAAAAGCAGAACATGCATTGGTACATTTTTCAACTGCTCCATTCACAACTTCACTTGCATCTAGTCACCCAAAAATAAATAAAAATGCGTAATTAGAATAATCGAATCTCTTGTCTATGACAAAAAATAAAAGAAGCTATATAGCAAATAAAAATAATAATAATGATCGAGCTTTACCAGAATTTTGGAGAGTGGTTATGGCACTGCACACAGAGGACACACACCCCAACTTGCAGTATTCATTGACTGCATTAAGTCAAATTACATGCAATTTGCATCAAAATGAAATCTTTGCAGCAAGTAAACTAAATAATTAGAACAAATGAGTTTATTTATTTTACCAGTGTTTTTTAGAATATCATGATTCCAATTAGGGGGACATGTCCCACTAAGGATTCTGCATCCAGAGATTGATGCACAAGCATCCCGGGAGGCTCCCGTAAAGCTGCAGGTATTATAGATACTTCTGGCAGCGGTGCTTGGGCAACAACTCTTTGCCTCAACTTGAATTTGTCCCAAAACAAGGCTCACCAAAAGAGCACTCATAATAACAATTTTACCTTCCATCGATCGATCTTCTCGTGATATATCTTCTTAATTTGTATTGATGAAATGCTGATGAAACTAGACTTGCAGATACCCAACTTAAATAGTAGTTGTTCTGCCATTCAAGCTTCACCAGCTGTCATCCTTATCTCATCCTTAACTAAAGCTCACATGGTTTCAATAAATAGTAGATGTTCTGCCATTCAAGCTTCACTTGACACCATAAACTTCACCAGCTGTCATCCTTATGTCTTGCCGACACATATGGGACACCACGTATCCCTCATGTATGGATGCAGAATTAATGTTATCCTTATCTCTTGCCGACACATATTATTAGTGTTATTTATTTCTTATCCACAAATGTTCCCCTTCAACTTTATATTTAGATTCTTCACTACCTATATTGAAACCTTGCTGCCATTCAATTGTTGACATGATTTTTCTAAGAGTTAGTCACATGTGCATCAGTTGTAATTGTGCAACTGGACACACAGACCATATAAATTTATATAACCGAAACGTTAATCTTAAATTGGGTGAAAATATGAAATGAAACGTACAAGTTAATACGTGCAGAATAATGTAAATGAAATGTACAAATTAATATAAGTAAAATGTGGCGAGTGCACAAACCTAAAAACCAAAATCTCATAATTTTAAACAGGGTCCCAAATCTACGCTGCAGTAACTTTACAGAACTTTTTGCCATATCTTTGTTTGTAGAAGGGCAAAGCTATAATCAAGATATAGCCCCCACGTCATGTCAAGGAGGTTCATATGAAAGCCATTTTTTGACGTATTGGAGAATGGAAAGTTCTAAAGGTCGACCAATGCCAGCAAGTATTTGAACATTTGAAGGAGTATCTGGCCGATGCGAGAGTAGTTTCCAAGTACCGAAAAAGCTCAACTTATACTTGGCCGCCTACGAATCTACGATCAGTGCAGTGTTAGTTCAAATAGAAAACAAGGAGCAATAGTCGGAATATTATGTTAGACAGTCTTTAAGAGACGCCGAGCTCAGGTACCTGCCCATTGAGAAGCTGGCTTACGCCCTAGTTATTAGCGTGCGAAAACTTAGGCCATATTTCTTCTATCATCAAGTAGAAGTACTTAAATCCTTCCCATTGATAAACTTCTTCAGTGACTAGATTCCGTGGGATGATTGCTTAAATGGTCCATTGAGCTAGGACAGTTCGACATCTTGTACGCCTCCCGAATAACAATCAAAGAGAAGGCACTCGCCAACTTTATAGTCGAGTTAACCTTCAATCAGGGACCAGGTAAGGTTGCCAATTTACCATGTAAGATGCACGTGGTAGGGGCCGAAATCATCCTTTTCAGTCCGCAAAATCAGGTATTCATCTCATTAATCCGTTTAGACGTCCAAGTCACGAACAACAAGGCCGAATACAAAGTTCTCATCGTGGTACTCCGCATGGCAACATCAATAAGAGTCTTCCAACTCCAAGTTCTTAGTGGCTCACAGCTAATTGTAAGACAAATCCACGGGGAGTATGACGCAAATGACTAGAAGATGCGAGATACCAAGCTCTCGTGGCCAAATTAATACAACAGTTTATGCAGGTCCACATGGACAAGGTCCCTAGGACGGAAAAATACCAAGGTCGACGCTCTCGCTTTTATGGCTACTTCAGCGGGGGGCTGTCGAGTTTGACAGTGTTAGCATAACCAGAATGATGCCCCCGTCGAATGACGAGAATGAGATGTACTAAGTGGATAGTGGCGAGTCGACAAGCTGGATATAACCGGTAAAATAATTCCTCTAGAATGGGGTTCTCCCTGAAGATAGGATCTAGGCAAGCCGACTTCGACTGAGGTTGGCCAAGTACACTTTAATTAATGATATTTTATATAAGAAAGGGTTCTCGCTCCCATTATTAAATGTTTGGGTAAGAACGAAGCTGAGTTCGTCCTCGCTGAGATCCACGAGAGGATTTGTGGAAATCACATGGGCGACCACGCCCTAGCCTTTAAGACACTGAGACGTGGGAAAGAGATACAAAATTATCAATAAAAAAACTGAAAACACCAATTAATAATCTGAAAAAAAAAATCAACTAAAAATAAAAAAAAAATTGAATTAAAAAAATCAATTAAACCTAAATAAACTATGAAAAATATTAAAAAGTCAAATAAAATTTAAAAATTAATTAAATTAAAAAAAAAATAAGAATAAACTAAGGCTTAATTACGAATAAAATCATCACCTTTTCAAAAATTGCAATCTAATCTAAACTTTTGAATTTTGACAAACAAATCATCACTTTTACTCTTTTTTACAAATTTAACTTCGGGCAGTTTGTCCCCTTGCCCGAAAGTTGATGTGTACAAAAAATGCACCATCATCAGCCCAGTAAGCATCCACATCAATAAATACTTATTAACTTAATAAATAATAGTTTAAAAATAAATTAAGTATTATAAATACTATAAATAAATTTAAATATAATAAGATATTAAAATCAACATTAAAAAACCACTGACCAATCGCAAGGCGCCAATTGCTTCGTTTTATAAAAATTAAGTACTCCCTTTGTTCCTCTATAAGAGGGACATACCTTAATTTATAGCACCTAAATTAAGGAGTATTATAGAATAATAGATGTAGTCCAAGTAATGTAATTGAGAAAGACAAAATAATAGATGGAGTTGATTAATAAAATAATAAAAAGTATTTACCAAAAAATGGAATTGGTATATTATAGAGAACGGACCGAAATTGTACGTAACATGGTACTCTTAAATATAATTTGATGAATATATATAGAAGAGGAATTAAGAGGTTGTGTAGTTTATCTCTTGTTGACACATATGGGACAACATCTATCCCTCATGAATGGATGCACAATTAACATTATTGTCATTTATTTCTTATCCACAAATGGTCCCTTTGCCGACACATTTCCCTCATGAATGGATGCACAATTAATATTAGTGCTATTTATTTCTTATCCATAAATGGTCCCCTTCAACTTCATATTTAGATTCTTCACTACCTATATTGAAACCTTGCTGCCATTCAATTGTTAACGTGATTTTTCTAAGAGTTAGTGCAACTGGACACATAGAACATATAAATTAATATAATTGAAACTTAATTTTAAATTTGGGTGAAAATATGAAATGAAACGTACTGGTTAATACGTGCAGACTAATATAACTGAAATGTACAAATTATATAAGTAAAATGTGGAGAGTGTACAAACCTAAAATCCCAAATCGATCTCTTAATTTTAAACAATGTCCCAAATCTACGCTGCAATAACTTTACGCAACTCTTTGCCATATCTTTGTTTGTAGAAACATGTTTTATAGTTCACTGACACATTTTGTAATACACCTCCCGTGTAGGAGATCACCTGCTTATTCCATTAATACTCCCAGTCTCCCTTCCCACGCTCCCATAGGAAATTTTTTTTATTTTAAGTTTTAGCATGATTTTCTTAAAAATATTTCTCAAGTTTTATTTAGTTTATTCTTTTTTTATTAATTTAATTCTTTTTTTAAATTTCAGTTGACTTTTTAATATTTTTCATAATTTATTTAGATTTATTTTATATTTTTTAGTTCAGTTTTTTTTTCCATTTTTAGATGATTTTTTTTTTTCAGATTATTAATTGGTGTTTTTAATTTTTTTTATTGATAATTTTGTAGCCATGTTTGGCTAATCTCTTTCATAGCTCGAAGAGGCGCAAACATTTATAAAGATTTGATTTTCGATTAATTAATAATGGATTTCTTAACCATCACTCTTGATTTCTTCATTATGTTATGCATGTTTGATTAATGAGTTTATTTGGTTTGACCACCCTTATTTATTCATTAATTATTTCTAGCTAGATTGCACTTTATAATCCGTAATTGTTATAATTGTGTAATCAGAGTAGCAAATACGGCAGAACACCCTTGGTATAACAAAGTCTAGATCGTATGAAATGATCGTCTAGTATTCATAGTCTAGTTTGTCCTATTATTTTGTTCCATTAAATCATTGTCCAGATATGGATGCCTAATCTACCATCTGAAAGTGTTATGAATTGAATCTCAAATACATGTTTTAGGGTTATTCATTAGAATAGATTAATTAGGGATCATACTTCTAATTAATTAAATTTTAAGAAATAATTTGGACTAATTTGGTCGTACCACTAGTTTAATGGCAAGATTCAAAGAAAGAATCATTCAAGTGGATGCAAATCCGAGAACTAAAACTACAATTTATTTTTTTTAAGAGGTTCAGAAACAACAATCCAACCCCCCAACCCCCTCCTTTATTTGCTTGTATCAACACAAACCGTCCAATTAAAATTACTACACTTTGTGGGATCGACAATTAAAATGACTATGTCTGATCGATATATGTATAGAAGAACCACTAGTTTAATGGCAAGATTCAAAGAAAGAATCATTCAAGTTGAAGCAAATCCGAGAACTAAAACTACAATTTTATTATTTTATATATTTTTTTAATAGGGTTAGAAACAACAATCCGACCCCCAAACCCCCTCCTTTATTTGCTTGTATTAACACAAAGCATCCAATTAAAATTACTACACTTTGTGGGATCGACAATTAAAATGACTATGTCTAATCGATATATGTATAGAAGAAGAGTTAGGAGGCCTCATCTTGCCCAGTGACACACATCCCTCATCCACAAATGGTCCCCTTTATTTTCTACATATTTTGTATAAACTGAAATATCATCGATGGTAATTAATAATCTAAAATAAAATGACGGGTTCGTTTTTGCGATGGGAATAAATCCAAAAGCGAACATAGTTTAGAATAAGAAAAATGAAGGGAATTATATATTAATACTGCGGAATAGATTGGAGTAAGTATGTATGTATAAATAAGAATGTTAATTTGATGGATATATACAGTAGAAAAGTTAGGAGGCCTCTTCTTGCCCATTGCCACATATTCCTTATCTTGTCGAATGCCACATATCCCTCATCCACAAATGGTCCCCCTTCACCCTTTTATTTTCTATATATTTTGCTTTGTGTATATTGGAAAAAAATTATTTCTTGTCCCCACAAGAATGTTGGTTTCATGATTTTAGTCCTTTCTCCACCATATTTAGTCCCATAGTTATTTGAAATATTTTAATGGGATCAAATTTGCAAAAAACTTAACAGATGGGATTTATTTTTACCACGTAAAAAAAAGGACAAAAAAAAAAACATTGGACCTAATCAAATCTGTTGATCAAAAATTCTCATTGAATCAAAATATATTTTTTTTCCCAAAGGTACATTAATCACATAAACTTATCTATTAACGTGTACAAGTTTCTAATTATATATATATATATATAATACTTTTTTTGACAATTGGAATATTATTTGAATAATACTTTATTGACAAATTGGAATATCATTTGAATAATACTTTATTGACATTGGAATATTATTTGAATAATACTTTGAAGAATATTATTGGCCCATCCCATAGTAATTAATTAATTAGATCGAAAATTATACATATACTAGAGCGTTGAAAATGATCAAGAAGTCGACGTTGATGAAGAAGTTGAGGGAAGCTTATGTACAATAAATATCTAGAATTGGATATTTTATATGCACAAATATCATTCGATTACTTTAATTATTTTTTGCAAGTAACCATTTAGTTATGGTTAAATTATTTTTTTGAAAGTAACCATGTTACTTAAGATGTATTGTTGGTAAATTTAATTTTATTTAAGTTTAAATTTCGATAACATATTTGTCAACAAATTAACTAAAAATATTTAAAAGTTTATTCCGCCGGTCATCTTTTTTCGGTGATGCATGGTAAGTAAAAATATTATTCTCTAACATCTCAAAATGACCACCTTGAATTAGTACCATTTTTGAGACTAAATGATTAAAGATGTGACGACGGGAAAAAGATATTTGAAGAGAAGAAAGAGAAGAAGATTAAAAAAAAATACATTATTAATTAGTCTTTTTTTATTGACTAGATAACAGCAAGTAGAAGGATATACAATCTAGGATCGACAGCCTTCTACAACATAGAAACAGAAAATTAATAACTCAAATACATACAAACAGCTAGCACGAGACTATGAGACTAGTCTAGCATATTTTTGTCACATACATTACAATTATTGAAAGCCAGAAAAGCAACACTTATTATTAGATGTATACCCAAAGTACGTGGATATGCATGCATGCATGCTTGTTTAGGCAGTAGCTGCAGTAATAGAACCCTTGGTGCAAAAAGCAGAACATGCATTGGTACATTTTTCAACTGCTCCATTCACAACTTCACTTGCATCTAGTCACCCAAAAATAAATAAAAAATGCGTAATTAGAATAATCGAATCTCTTGTCTATGACAAAAAATAAAAGAAGCTATATAGCAAATAAAAATAATAATAATGATCGAGCTTTACCAGAATTTTGGAGAGTGGTTATGGCACTGCACACAGAGGACACACACCCCAACTTGCAGTATTCATTGACTGCATTAAGTCAAATTACATGCAATTTGCATCAAAATGAAATCTTTGCAGCAAGTAAACTAAATAATTAGAACAAATGAGTTTATTTATTTTACCAGTGTTTTTTAGAATATCATGATTCCAATTAGGGGGACATGTCCCACTAAGGATTCTGCATCCAGAGATTGATGCACAAGCATCCCGGGAGGCTCCCGTTAAGCTGCAGGTATTATAGATACTTCTGGCAGCGGTGTTTTTTTTTCAACTCTTTGCCTCAACTTGAATTTGTCCCAAAACAAGGCTCACCAAAAGAGCACTCATAATAACAATTTTACCTTCCATCGATCGATCTTCTCGTGATATATCTTCTTAATTTGTATTGATGAAATGCTGATGAAACTAGACTTGCAGATACCCAACTTAAATAGTAGTTGTTCTGCCATTCAAGCTTCACCAGCTGTCATCCTTATCTCAAGCTCCGGACCACAAGCTTCACCAGCTGTCATCCTTATCTCATCCTTAACTAAAGCTCACATGGTTTCAATAAATAGTAGATGTTCTGCCATTCAAGCTTCACTTGACACCATAAACTTCACCATCTGTCATCCTTATGTCTTGCCGACACATATGGGACACCACGTATCCCTCATGTATGGATGCAGAATTAATGTTATCCTTATCTCTTGCCGACACATATTATTAGTGTTATTTATTTCTTATCCACAAATGTTCCCCTTCAACTTTATATTTAGATTCTTCACTACCTATATTGAAACCTTGCTGCCATTCAATTGTTGACATGATTTTTCTAAGAGTTAGTCACATGTGCATCAGTTGTAATTGTGCAACTGGACACACAGAACATATAAATTAATATAACCGAAACGTTAATCTTAAATTTGGGTGAAAATATGAAATGAAACGTACAAGTTAATACGTGCAGAATAATGTAAATGAAATGTACAAATTAATATAAGTAAAATGTGGCGAGTGCACAAACCTAAAAACCAAAATCTCATAATTTTAAACAAGGTCCCAAATCTACGCTGCAGTAACTTTACAGAACTTTTTGCCATATCTTTGTTTGTAGAAGGGCAAAGCTATAATCAAGATATAGCCCCCACGTCATGTCAAGGAGGTTCATATGAAAGCCATTTTTTGACGTATTGGAGAATGGAAAGTTCTAAAGGTCGACCAATGCCAGCAAGTATTTGAACATTTGAAGGAGTATCTGGCCGATGCGAGAGTAGTTTCCAAGTACCGAAAAAGCTCAACTTATACTTGGCCGCCTACGAATCTACGATCAGTGCAGTGTTAGTTCAAATAGAAAACAAGGAGCAATAGTCGGAATATTATGTTAGACAGTCTTTAAGAGACGCCGAGCTCAGGTACCTGCCCATTGAGAAGCTGGCTTACGCCCTAGTTATTAGCGTGCGAAAACTTAGGCCATATTTCTTCTATCATCAAGTAGAAGTACTTAAATCCTTCCCATTGATAAACTTCTTCAGTGACTAGATTCCGTGGGATGATTGCTTAAATGGTCCATTGAGCTAGGACAGTTCGACATCTTGTACGCCTCCCGAATAACAATCAAAGAGAAGGCACTCGCCAACTTTATAGTCGAGTTAACCTTCAATCAGGGACCAGGTAAGGTTGCCAATTTACCATGTAAGATGCACGTGGTAGGGGCCGAAATCATCCTTTTCAGTCCGCAAAATCAGGTATTCATCTCATTAATCCGTTTAGACGTCCAAGTCACGAACAACAAGGCCGAATACAAAGTTCTCATCGTGGTACTCCGCATGGCAACATCAATAAGAGTCTTCCAACTCCAAGTTCTTAGTGGCTCACAGCTAATTGTAAGACAAATCCACGGGGAGTATGACGCAAATGACGAGAAGATGCGAGATACCAAGCTCTCGTGGCCAAATTAATACAACAGTTTATGCAGGTCCACATGGACAAGGTCCCTAGGACGGAAAATACCAAGGTCGACGCTCTCGCTCGCCTGGCTACTTCAGAGGGGGCTGTCGAGTTTGATAGTGTTAGCATAACCCGAATGATGCCCCCGTCGAATGACGAGAATGAGATGTACTAAGTGGATAGTGGCGAGTCGACAAGCTGGATATAACCGGTAAAAAATAATTCCTCTAGAATGGGGTTCTCCCTGAAGATAGGATCTAGGCAAGCCGACTTCGACTGAGGTCGGCCAAGTACACTTTAATTAATGATATTTTATATAAGAAAGGGTTCTCGCTCCCATTATTAAATGTTTGGGTAAGAACGAAGCTGAGTCCGTCCTCGCTGAGATCCACGAGAGGATTTGTGGAAATCACATGGGCGACCACGCCCTAGCCTTTAAGACACTGAGACGTGGGAAAGAGATACAAAATTAACAATAAAAAAACTGAAAACACCAATTAATAATCTGAAAAAAAAATCAACTAAAAATAAAAAAAAAATTGAATTAAAAAAATCAATTAAACCTAAAAAACTATGAAAAATATTAAAAAGTCAAATAAAATTTAAAAATGAATTAAATTAAAAAAAAATAAGAATAAACTAAGGCTTAATTGCGAATAAAATCATCACCTTTTCAAAAATTGCAATCTAATCTAAACTTTTGAATTTTGACAAACAAATCATCACTTTTACTCTTTTTTGCAAATTTAACTTCGGGCAGTTTGTCCCCTTGCCCGAAAGTTGATGTGTACAAAAAATGCACCATCATCAGCCCAGTAAGCATCCACATCAATAAATACTTATTAACATAATAAATAATAGTTTAAAAATAAATTAAGTATTATAAATACTATAAATAAATTTAAATATAATAAGATATTAAAATCAACATTAAAAAACCACTGACCAATCGCAAGGCGCCAATTGCTTCTTTTATAAAAATTAAGTACTCCCTTTGTTCCTCTATAAGAGGGACATACCTTAATTTATAGCACCTAAATTAAGGAGTATTATAAAATAATAGATGTAGTCCAAGTAATGTAATTGAGAAAGACAAAATAATAGATGGAGTTGATTAATAAAATAATAAAAAGTATTTACCAAAAAATGGAATTGGTATATTATAGAGAACGGACCGAAATTGTACGTAACATGGTACTCTTAAATATAATTTGATGAATATATGTAGAAGAGGAATTAAGAGGTTGTGTAGTTTATCTCTTGCTGACACATATGGGACAACACCTATCCCTCATGAATGGATGCACAATTAACATTATTGTCATTTATTTCTTATCCACAAATGGTCCCTTTGCCGACACATTTCCCTCATGAATGGATGCACAATTAATATTAGAGCTATTTATTTCTTATCCATAAATGGTCCCCTTCAACTTCATATTTAGATTCTTCACTACCTATATTGAAACCTTGCTGCCATTCAATTGTTAACGTGATTTTTCTAAGAGTTAGTGCAACTGGACACATAGAACATATAAATTAATATAATTGAAACTTAATTTTAAATTTGGGTGAAAATATGAAATGAAACGTACTGGTTAATACGTGCAGACTAATATAACTGAAATGTACAAATTATATAAGTAAAATGTGGAGAGTGTACAAACCTAAAATCCCAAATCGATCTCTTA
Source organism: Stenogyne calaminthoides (assembly GCA_037126765.1). Lineage (NCBI taxonomy): Eukaryota > Viridiplantae > Streptophyta > Magnoliopsida > Lamiales > Lamiaceae > Stenogyne > Stenogyne calaminthoides. Next base: position 23,739,663 of record JBBCBC010000002.1, read on the forward strand.
ATTTTAAACAATGTCCCAAACCTACGCAGCAATAACTTTACGCAACTCTTTGCCATATCTTTGTTTGTAGAAACATGTTTTATAGTTCACTAACACATTTTGTAATACACCTCCCGTGTAGGAGATCACCTGCTTATTTCATTAATACTCCCAGTCTCCCTTCCCACGCTCCCATAGGAAATTTTTTTTATTTTAAGTTTTAGCATGATTTTCTTAAAAATATTTCTCAAGTTTTATTTAGTTTATTCTTTTTTTATTAATTTAATTCTTTTTTAAAATTTCAGTTGACTTTATAGTATTTTTCATAATTTATTTAGATTTATTTTATATTTTTTAGTTCAGTTTTTTTTTTCCATTTTTAGATGATTTTTTTTTTTTCAGATTATTAATTGGTGTTTTTAATTTTTTTTATTGATAATTTTGTAGCCATGTTTGGCTAATCTCTTTCATAGCTCGAAGAGGCGCAAACATTTATAAAGATTTGATTTTCGATTAATTAATAATGGATTTCTTAACCATCACTCTTGATTTCTTCATTATGTTATGCATGTTTGATTAATGAGTTTATTTGGTTTGACCACCCTTATTTATTCATTAATTATTTCTAGCTAGATTGCACTTTATAATCCGTAATTGTTATAATTGTGTAATCGAGTAGTAAAAATCTGTTGAACACACCCTTGGTATAACAAAGTCTAGATCGTATGAAATGATCGTCTAGTATTCATAGTCTAGTTTGTCCTATTATTTTGTTCCATTAAATCATTGTCCAGATATGGATGCCTAATCTACCATCTGAAAGTGTTATGAATTGAATCTCAAATACATGTTTTAGGGTTATTCATTAGAATAGATTAATTAGGGATCATACTTCTAATTAATTAAATTTTAAGAAATAATTTGGACTAATTTGGTCGTACCACTAGTTTAATGGCAAGATTCAAAGAAAAATCATTCAAGTGGATGCAAATCCGAGAACTAAAACTACAATTTTTTTTTAATAAAGTTAGAAACAACAATCCAACCCCCCAACCCCCTCCTTTATTTGCTTGTATCAACACAAACCGTCCAATTAAAATTACTACACTTTGTGGGATCGACAATTAAAATGACTATGTCTGATCGATATATGTATAGAAGAACCACTAGTTTAATGGCAAGATTCAAAGAAAGAATCATTCAAGTTGAAGCAAATCCGAGAACTAAAACTACAATTTTATTATTTTATATATTTTTTTAATAGGGTTAGAAACAACAATCCGACCCCCAAACCCCCTCCTTTATTTGCTTGTATTAACACAAAGCATCCAATTAAAATTACTACACTTTGTGGGATCGACAATTAAAATGACTATGTCTAATCGATATATGTATAGAAGAAGAGTTAGGAGGCCTCATCTTGCCCAGTGACACACATCCCTCATCCACAAATGGTCCCCTTTATTTTCTACATATTTTGTATAAACTGAAATATCATCGATGGTAATTAATAATCTAAAATAAAAAATGATATAATTACGTTTTTTTAAGATTTTTTAAATAAATAAATTCAAAAGCGAACATAGTTTAGAATAAGAAAAAAATGAAGGGAATTATATATTAATCTTTGCGGAATAGATTGGAGTAAGTATGTATGTATAAATAAAAATGTTAATTTGATGGATATATCTGATAGAAAAGTTAGGAGGCTCTTCTTTGCCCATTCATACATATTCTTTATCTTTGTCGAATCTGCACATATCCCTCATCCACAAATGGTCCCCCTTCACCCTTTTATTTTCTATATATTTTGCTTTGTGTATATTGGAAAAAAATTATTTCTTGTCCCCACAAGAATGTTGGTTTCATGATTTTAGTCCTTTCTCCACCATATTTAGTCCCATAGTTATTTGAAATATTTTAATGGGATCAAATTTGCAAAAAACTTAACAGATGGGACTGTTTTTACCACAGAAAAAAAAAGGACAAAAAAAGAAACACAGGACCGAATCTGTTGATCAAAAATTCTCATTGAATCAAAAATATATTTTTTCCGTGTATATTAATCACATAAACTTATCTATTAACGTGTACAAGTTTCTAATTATATATATATATATATATAATACTTTACTGAAATTGGAATATTATTTGAATAATACTTTATTGACAGTTGGAATATCATTTGAATAATACTTTATTGACAGTTGGAATATTATTTGAATAATACTTTGAAGAATATTATTGGCCCATCCCATAGTAATTAATTAATTAGATCGAGAAAATTATACATATACTAGAGCGTTCGAAACAGATCAAGAAGTCAGACGTTGATGAAGAAGTTGAGGGAAGCTTATGTACAATAAATATCTAGAATTGGATATTTTATATGCACAGTATCATTCAGTTACTTTAATTATTTTTTGCAAGTAACCATTTAGTTATGGTTAAATTATTTTTTGAAAGTAACCATGTTACTTAAGATGTATTGTTGGTAAATTTAGTTTTATTTAAGTTTAAATTTCGATAACATATTTGTCAACAAATTAACTACAAAATATTTAAAAGTTTATTCCGGCCAGTCATCTTTTTGGGTGATACATGGTAAGTAAAAATATTATTCTCTAACATCTCAAAATGACCATCTTGAATTAGTACCATTTTTGAGGCTAACTGATTGGCGATGTGACGACGGGAAAAGATATTTGAAGAGAAGAAAGAGAAGAAGATTAAAAAGATACATTATTAATTAGTCTTTTTATTGACTAGATAACAGCAAGTAGAAGGATATACAATCTAGGATCGACAGCCTTCTACAACATAGAAACAGAAAATTAATAACTCAAATACATACAAACAGCTAGCACGAGACTATGAGACTAGTCTAGCATATTTTTGTCACATACATTACAATTATTGAAAGCCAGAAAAGCAACACTTATTATTAGATGTATACCCAAAGTACGTGGATATGCATGCATGCATGCTTGTTTAGGCAGTAGCTGCAGTAATAGAACCCTTGGTGCAAAAAGCAGAACATGCATTGGTACATTTTTCAACTGTTCCATTCACAACTTCACTTGCATCTAGTCACCCAAAAATAAATAAAAAATGCGTAATTAGAATAATCGAATCTCTTGTCTATGACAAAAAATAAAAGAAGCTATATAGCAAATAAAAATAATAATAATGATCGAGCTTTACCAGAATTTTGGAGAGTGGTTATGGCACTGCACACAGAGGACACACACCCCAACTTGCAGTATTCATTGACTGCATTAAGTCAAATTACATGCAATTTGCATCAAAATGAAATCTTTGCAGCAAGTAAACTAAATAATTAGAACAAATGAGTTTATTTATTTTACCAGTGTTTTTTAGAATATCATGATTCCAATTAGGGGGACATGTCCCACTAAGGATTCTGCATCCAGAGATTGATGCACAAGCATCCCGGGAGGCTCCCGTAAGCCTGCAGGTATTATAGATACTTCTGGCAGCGGTGCTTGGGCAACAACTCTTTGCCTCAACTTGAATTTGTCCCAAAACAAGGCTCACCAAAAGAGCACTCATAATAACAATTTTACCTTCCATCGATCGATCTTCTCGTGTTTGCAGCAACTTAATTTGTATTGATGAAATGCTGATGAAACTAGACTTGCAGATACCCAACTTAAATAGTAGTTGTTCTGCCATTCAAGCTTCACCAGCTGTCATCCTTATCTCATCCTTAACTAAAGCTCACATGGTTTCAATAAATAGTAGATGTTCTGCCATTCAAGCTTCACTTGACACCATAAACTTCACCAGCTGTCATCCTTATGTCTTGCCGACACATATGGGACACCACGTATCCCTCATGTATGGATGCAGAATTAATGTTATCCTTATCTCTTGCCGACACATATTATTAGTGTTATTTATTTCTTATCCACAAATGTCCCCTTAAACTTTATATTTAGATTCTTCACTACCTATATTGAAACCTTGCTGCCATTCAATTGTTGACATGATTTTTCTAAGAGTTAGTCACATGTGCATCAGTTGTAATTGTGCAACTGGACACACAGACCATATAAATTTATATAACCGAAACGTTAATCTTAAATTGGGTGAAAATATGAAATGAAACGTACAAGTTAATACGTGCAGAATAATGTAAATGAAATGTACAAATTAATATAAGTAAAATGTGGCGAGTGCACAAACCTAAAAACCAAAATCTCATAATTTTAAACAGGGTCCCAAATCTACGCTGCAAGAACTTTTTACGAACTTTTTGCCATATCTTTGTTTGTAGAAGGGCAAAGCTATAATCAAGATATAGCCCCCACGTCATGTCAAGGAGGTTCATATGAAAGCCATTTTTTGACGTATTGGAGAATGGAAAATTCTAAAGGTCGACCAATGCCAGCAAGTATTTGAACATTTGAAGGAGTATCTGGCCGATGTGAGAGTAGTTTCCAAGTACCGAAAAAGCTCAACTTATACTTGGCCGCCTATGAATCTACGATCAGTGCAGTGTTAGTTCAAATAGAAAACAAGGAGCAATAGTCGGAATATTATGTTAGACAGTCTTTAAGAGACGCCGAGCTCAGGTACCTGCCCATTGAGAAGCTGGCTTACGCCCAAGTTATTAGCGTGCGAAAACTTAGGCCATATTTCTTCTATCATCAAGTAGAAGAACTTAAATCCTTCCCATTGATAAACTTCTTCAGTGACTAGATTCCGTGGGATGATTGCTTAAATGGTCCATTGAGCTAGAACAGTTCGACATCTTGTACGCCTCCCGAATAACAATCAAAGAGAAGGCACTCGCCAACTTTATAGTCGAGTTAACCTTCAATCAGGGACCAGGTAAGGTTGCCAATTTACCATGTAAGATGCACGTGGTAGGGGCCGAAATCATCCTTTTCAGTCCGCAAAATCAGGTAAAACCACTGACCAATCGCAAGGCGCCAATTGCTTCGTTTTATTAAAATTAAATACTCCCTTTGTTCCTCTATAAGAGGGACATACCTTAATTTATAGCACCTAAATTAAGGAGTATTATAGAATAATAGATGTAGTCCAAGTAATGTAATTGAGAAAGACAAAATAATAGATGGAGTTGATTAATAAAATAATAAAAAGTATTTACCAAAAAATGGAATTGGTATATTATAGAGAACGGACCGAAATTGTACGTAACATGGTACTCTTAAATATAATTTGATGAATATATATAGAAGAGGAATTAAGAGGTTGTGTAGTTTATCTCTTGTTGACACATATGGGACAACATCTATCCCTCATGAATGGATGCACAATTAACATTATTGTCATTTATTTCTTATCCACAAATGGTCCCTTTGCCGACACATTTCCCTCATGAATGGATGCACAATTAATATTAGAGCTATTTATTTCTTATCCATAAATGGTCCCCTTCAACTTCATATTTAGATTCTTCACTACCTATATTGAAACCTTAATGATATTTTTCAATTGTTAACGTGATTTTTTCTAAGAGTTAAATGTTTGGGACACATAGAACATATAAATTAATATAATTGAAACTTAATTTTAAATTAGGGTGAAAATATGAAATGAAACGTCTTTGGTTAATACCTTTTAAGATACTAATATTCTTGAAATGTACAAATTATATAAGTAAAATGTGGAGAGTGTACAAACCTAAAATCCCAAATCGATCTCTTAATTTTTTGTAATGTCCCAAACCCTCCTACCCTCCAATAACTTTTCTCAACTCTTTGCCATATCTTTGTTTGTAGAAACATGTTTTATAGTTCAATTAACACATTTTGTAATACACCTCCCGTGTAGGAGATCACTGCTTATTCCATTAATACTCCCAGTCTTAAATTTCCCACGCTCCCATAGGAAATTTTTTTTTATTTTAAGTTTTAGCATGATTTTCTTAAAAATATTTCTCAAGTTTTATTTAGTTTATTCTTTTTTTATTAATTTAATTCTTTTTTTAAATTTCAGTTGACTTTTTAATATTTTTCATAATTTATTTAGATTTATTTTATATTTTTTAGTTCAGTTTTTTTTTCCATTTTTAGATGATTTTTTTTTTTCAGATTATTAATTGGTGTTTTTAATTTTTTTTATTGATAATTTTGTAGCCATGTTTGGCTAATCTCTTTCATAGCTCGAAGAGGCGCAAACATTTATAAAGATTTGATTTTCGATTAATTAATAATGGATTTCTTAACCATCACTCTTGATTTCTTCATTATGTTATGCATGTTTGATTAATGAGTTTATTTGGTTTGACCACCCTTATTTATTCATTAATTATTTCTAGCTAGATTGCAACTTATAATCCGTAATTGTTATAATTGTGTAATCGTCAGAGCAAAGGATCTGTGAGAACACCCTTGGTATAACAAAGTCTAGATCGTATGAAATGATCGTCTAGTATTCATAGTCTAGTTTGTCCTATTATTTTGTTCCATTAAATCACCGGTCCGGATATGGATGCCTAATCTACCATCCAAAAAAGTGTTATGAATTGAATCTCAAATACATGTTTTAGGGTTATTCATTAGAATAGATTAATTAGGGATCATACTTCTAATTAATTAAATTTTAAGAAATAATTTGGACTAATTTGGTCGTACCACTAGTTTTAATGGCAAGATTCAAAAAAAAAAATCATTCAAGTGGATGCAAATTAAGAACTAAAACTACAATTTTTTTTTAATAAAGTTAGAAACAACAATCCAACCCCCCAACCCCCTCCTTTATTTGCTTGTATCAACACAAACCGTCCAATTAAAATTACTACACTTTGTGGGATCGACAATTAAAATGACTATGTCTGATCGATATATGTATAGAAGAACCACTAGTTTAATGGCAAGATTCAAAGAAAGAATCATTCAAGTTGAAGCAAATCCGAGAACTAAAACTACAATTTTATTATTTTATATATTTTTTTAATAGGGTTAGAAACAACAATCCGACCCCCAAACCCCCTCCTTTATTTGCTTGTATTAACACAAAGCATCCAATTAAAATTACTACACTTTGTGGGATCGACAATTAAAATTACTATGTCTAATCGATATATGTATAGAAGAAAAGTTAGGAGGCCTCATCTTGCCCAGTGCCACATATTTCTTATCTTGCCCAGTGACACACATCCCTCATCCACAAATGCTCCCCTTTATTTTCTACATATTTTGTATAAACTGAAATATCATCGATGGTAATTAATAATCTAAAATAAAATGAAAATGTTCGTTTTTTTTTGCTATGGGAATAAATCCAAAAAAAAAAAATAGTTTAGAATAAGAAAAATGAACGGAATTATATATTATTATTTAATATAAATAATAGATTGGAGTAAGTATGTATGTATGTATAAATAAGAATGTTAATTTGATGGATATATAACATGAAAAAGTTAGGAGGCCTCTTCTTTGCCCATTGCCACATATTTAATATCTTGTCGAATAATAAACATATCCTCATCCACAAATGGTCCCCCTTCACCCTTTTATTTTCTATATATTTTGCTTTGTGTATATTGGAAAAAAATTATTTCTTGTCCCCACAAGAATGTTGGTTTCATGATTTTAGTCCTTTCTCCACCATATTTAGTCCCATAGTTATTTGAAATATTTTAATGGGATCAAATTTGCAAAAAAACTTAACAGATGGGACTGTTTTTTTTACCACGTAAAAAAAAAAGGACAAAAAAAAACACAGACCGAATAAATCTTGATCAAAAATTCTCATTGAATCAAAAATATATTTTTTCCTAGTGTATATTAATCACATAAACTTATCTATTAACGTGTACAAGTTTCTAATTATATATATATATATAATACTTTACTGACAATTGGAATATTATTTGAATAATACTTTATTGTGAATTGGAATATCATTTGAATAATACTTTATTGACATTTGGAATATTATTTGAATAATACTTTGAAGAATATTATTGGCCCATCCCATAGTAATTAATTAATTAGATCGAAAAAATTATACATATACTAGAGCGTTGAAAATGATCAAGAAGTCGACGCGTTGATGAAGAAGTTGAGGGAAAATATGTACAATAAATATCTAGAATTGGATTTTTTATATGCACAATATCATTCATTAAAAATTATTTTTTTGCAAGTAACCATTTAGTTATGGTTAAATTATTTTTTGAAAGTAACCATGTTAAAAAGATGTATTGTTGGTAAATTTAATTTTATTTAAGTTTAAATTTCGATAACATATTTGTCAACAAATTAACTGCAAAAAATTTAAAAAAACATGCTATTCCGGCCGGTCAACTTTTTTCGGTGATGCATGGTTAGTAAAAATATTCTTCTCCAACATCTCAAAATGACCACCTTGAATTAGTACCATTTTTTTTGAGACTAACTCGATTGGCGATGTGGACGACGGGAAAAAATAATTGAAGAGAAGAAAAGAAGAAAGATTAAAAAGACACATTATTAATTAGTCTTTTTTATTGCCCATTCAAGCTTCACTTGACACCATAAACTTCACCAGCTGTCATCCTTATCTCTTGTAAACACATATGGGACACCACGTATCCCTAATGAATGGATCTTGAAATTAATGTTATCCTTATCTCTTTAAGCCGACACATATTATTAGTGTTATTTATTTCTTATCCACAAATGTTCTCCTTCAACTTTATATTTAGATTCTTCACTACCTATATTAAAACCTTGTTTGCCATTCAATTGTTGACATGATTTTTCTAAGAGTTAGTCACATGTGCATCGAGTGTAATTGTGCAATTGACACACAGAACATATATATTAATATAACCAAAACGTTAATCTAAAATTTGGGTGAAAATATGAAATGAAACGCATAAAATTAATAAATGCGAGAATAATGTAAATGAAATGTACAAATTAATATAAGTAAAATGTGGCGAGTGCACAACCCTAAAAACCAAAATCTCATAATTTTAAAAATATCACCTCCCAAATCTTACATAGTTTGCACTTTCCGAAAACTTTTTGCCATATCTTTGTTTGTAGAAGGGCAAAGCTATAATCAAGACATAGCCCCCACGTCATGTCAAGGAGGTTCATATAAAAAATTTTTTTGACTTATCCTCTATAATGGAAAGTTCTAAAGGTCGACCAATGCCTAAAATTTGAGGATGGGTTACGATAAAACCTCGATCTACCACCCCACGAGGTAATGTAAAATATTAAAAAAATAATATATAAATAAGATCGATGACCACTATGGAGAAATGGTTGGAACTCTCCTCGCTAAAAATCGACGACCAATCCGGTCGTCAAGAGTGACCCTATCAATCGCCTTAAACAAAAAAAAACCGGCGTGATGAAGAGGAAAGAGGTTGGGAAAACTGTTTTGTGGAAAATTAGGAAGAGAGCATACGGGCTTCCCATTCTAACCCACACTTTGGGAGCATCCAACCTACCTCAAAACCTATTGGTGTATCATTAATGTAAATGTTATTTTGACCTTTGGGTCCATGTATGGGAATGATGTTTTGACCTTTGGGTCAATATATGAAAATTTTATGTGGCCTCTCCGGTGCGGGTTTCACGATCCCCAGGTAAGATGGTCGTTATGGCACTGGGTATTCACACGATCCCCCGGTTAAGATGGTCGAAATGAATGATGTATGGGCAAGGACAATGGCGCCCAAAGAATATGATATGTTATGAAAAAGATCTAAATTTGCCAGCTAGCACAAAGAAAGGAAAAGAAAATATTTTTATTGAAATGATATGTTTATGTCTTGCCAATCTATATAACAAAGATATCTGAGATCATCCTCACCAAGAATTCAAATTCTCACCCCTACCTTTAATATTTTTTCAGGTTATGAAGACAGAGAGCTCGTGTAGTCGGAGGTGTGATATGGTGTTTCCGATGATACCCTGCGCTTTTGTCTATCTTAAGCTTATTTAACATCACGGTTCCTCTTATGAACTTAATTCGTATGTCGAGATGACAAACACTTCTATAGTCTCTCGATGAATGTTATGTGAATGACTTATACTTAATTTTTGTTATTGCCAATCTTTTTAAATGATCCATTTATGATGGGCTTTCCGAAAAAAAAAAAAACCTTAGCGTTTCCCTCTATACAACAACTTATTTATCAGATACTCGATCATTTACCTGTATACTCTGCCCGTCCCATTTGATTATCATTTTAGAGGAAAAAATATCTAGGATAATTGTTGTTTTTTTGTTTTTCAAGAAATATTAATTGTTTTTTTTTCAAAATTTACCTTTTTATTTTATTTTATTTTATTTTTGTGATAGGTTCATTATTAAATTGGATAATTGACCATAAATAATTTTTATTAATAATTTGTATAGGGTATATTAGTTATTTTATATAAATAATCATTAGTATAGAATAAATTTTTTAAGTTGTTTGAAAAATTAAAATGATAGTTAAATTGAAATAAAGAGAGCATATACTACACGTACTATTTTAATTTAAAATAGTTGAATACCTCTTGTGCGCACCACGATGTACAAGTGATACTATTAAAAATAAATAATTTATGTTGTTCGGTAAAACTAACTAATACTGATCAATGAATAATATTCGGTGAAATCAAGTAATATTGTTCACTGAAAATAATTAATATTATTCAGTGATACTACTAGAACTATATTACGTTCCTTAATTCGCTACTTCTAAAAAAATGTGTTCTCTAAATTACCAGCCCAAAAAATTACTATCCTTATTTTGCCACCCCCATAAGTCATGGTCCTTAAAAAATAAAATTCCCCAATATCTGCATAGGAGGATTGCTTTTGGACTCTATTTTTTCTGGTTTACCACAAGTCACAACATCCAAGAATGGGGCTCTAAATAATTAAAAAAAATTAACGGAGGAAACAACAAAAGTGAACGTGACCACAATTATTGGACTGATTTCTTTATAGAATAAAAGATGCTCTCATTCAGTGATTCATGAGGCTTTACTGTAACCGCATATATATTATTAAAATATCTCACAAAATCACATGATAACTATTTATATATAGTGATGTATCCCTTAGTTTGAAAATATTTTAATTGGAAAAAGAACGAAAATTCTTTAAAGTATTATTCAAATAATATTCCAACTGTCAATAAAGTATTATATATATAATTACAAACTTGTACCGCGTTAATTGATAGGTTTATGTGATTAATATACACCGTAAGATTCATTGAGAATATTTGGTCAATGATTTGGTCCCATATTTCTTTTTGGTCCTTTATTTTTGGTGGTAAAAACAGTCCCATCTATTAATTTTTTGCAAATTAATTTGATCCCATTAAAATATTTCAAATAACCAAGAGACTAAATATGGTGGAGAAAGGACTAAAATTATGAAGCAACATTCTTTGGGGACAATAAATAAAAAATTTCCAATATACACGAAACAAAATATATAGAAAATAAAAGGGTGAAGGGGACCATTTGTGGATGAGGATATGTGGCAATCTACAAGATAAAGGATGTATGTGGCCTTTGGGCAAGATGAGGCCTCCTAACTCTTCTACTATATATATCCATCAAATTAACATTATTATTTATACATACTTACTTACTTCAGTCTGCTCCTCAATATTAATTAATAATTCCCTTTTTTTTTTATTCTGAACTATGTTCGCTTTTGGATTAATTCCCATAGCGAAAACGAACCCGCTAGAGTAATTATATCACTTTATTTTTTATTATTATATAATTACCGTCGATGATATTTAAGTTTATACAAAATGTGTAGAAAATAAAGGGGATCCGACCATTTGTGGATGAGGGATGTGTGTAACTGAGAAAGATAAGGAATATGTGGCACTGGGCAAGATGAGGCCTCCTAACTCTTCTTCTATACATATATCAATCAGACATAGTCATTTTAATTGTCGAACCCACAAAGTGTAGTAATCTTAATTAGACGGTTTAGGTTAATACAAGCAAATAAAGAAGCGGGTTGGGGGGTTGAATTGTTGTTTCTAACTCTATTAAAAAATATATAAAATAATAAAATTGTAGTTTTAGTTCTTAGATTTGCATCCACTTGAATGATTCTTTCTTCGAATCTTGCCATTAAACTAGTGGTACGACCAAATTAGTCCAAATTATTTCTTAACTATAATTAATTAGAAGTAAGATCCCTAATTAATCTATTCTAATGAATAATCCCAAAACATGTATTTGAGATTCAATTCATAAAACTTTTAGTTGGTAGATTAGGCATCCATATCTGGGCAATGATTTAATGGAACAAAATAATAGGGCAAACTGGACTATGAATACTAGACGATCGTTTCATACGATCTAGACTTTGTTATTACGAGGGTATTCTGCCCTATTTGCTACTCTGATTACACAATTATAACAATTACGGATTATAAAGTGCAGTCTAGCTAGAAATAACTAATGAATAAATAAGGGTGGTCAAACCAAATAAACTCATTAATCAAACATGCAGAACATAAATCAAATAATGAAGAAATCAATAGTGAGGGTTAAGAAATCCATTATTAATTAATCAAAAATCAAATCTTTACAAATGTTTGCGCCTCTTCGAGCTAGGAAAGGGATACAAAATTATCAATAAAAAAAATTGAAAACACCAATTAATAATCTTAAAAAAAAAATCAACTAAAAATAAAAAAAAAAAACTGAATTAAAAAAATCAATTAAACCTAAATAAATTATGAAAAATATTAAAAAGTCAACTAAAATTTAAAAGAGAATTAAATTAAAAAAAATATGAATAAACTAAGGCTTAATTGAAAATAAAAAAAAATCATCCTTTTCAAAAAATTTTTTTTTTTATTTTAAAATTTTTTTCTTTTCAAAATTGCAATCTAATCTAAAATTTTGAATTTTGACAAACAAATCTTCACTTTTACTCTTTTTTTTTTTTTTTTTTAGAAAATTTAACTTTTTTTTTCGAAGATGATTTTTTTTTTGTCCCTTGGTGTTTTTAATTTTTTATTGAAATTTGATGTGTACAAAAAAAGCAAACATTTATCATCATTAATCATTAACATCCTCTTGATTTCCACATCAATAAATACTTATTAACATAATAAATAATAGTTTAAAAATAAATTAATTATTATAAATACTATAAATAAATTTAAATATAATAAGATATTAAAATCAACATAAAAAATCAACATCTAATTTCTTCTAATAAAATTAAAATTAGAAACCAACACAAACAAATAATATTCAAAATCACAATTATAATTAAAATTGTCATTATTAAAAATTAACACAAAAAATATTTCTTAGAGAATATTATTTGCCCTCAAATAACACAATATCAAAAAAAAAAAATTAAACTCAGGAAACTAAACCTAATGAAAATTTGCCCCCCTAATCCAAATTTAGGCCCCATTGGCCACCCACAAATGGTCCCCTTCACCCCCGAAAAAAATTATTTCCCCACAAGAATGTTGGTTTCATGATTTTAGTCCTTTCTCCACCCGGATTCAATTAATATTAGTGCTTTATTTCTTATCCACAAATGGGTCCCTTCAATCTCCATTTAGATTCTTCACTACTTTCATTCATTCATTTCCTGATTTTTCTAACCAAAGTATTTGAACATTTGAATTAATATATCCGGCCGAATTTGGGTGAAAATATGAAATGAAACGTAGTTTCAAAAATGTAACTAAAATGCACAAAAATACGTAAAATGTGGCGAGTCAACCCAAATTTATAATTTTAAACAAGGTCCCAAATCTACTGCCCTTTACAAAACTCTTTGAATCTTTTGTTTGTATGCATAATCAAGATATGAGTTCAAATAGAAAAAGCAAGGAGCAATGGAAAGTTCTAAAGGTCGAATATTATGTTTGAAGGCATGTCTTTTCCAAGAGCTCAACTTATACTTGGCGGCCCTACTGAATCTATGATCTCAGTGTTAGTTCAAATAGAAAACAAGGAGAAATAGTGAGATATTATGTCGAGAAAGTCTTTAAGAGACGCCGAGCTCGTGTACAGAAGTTATTAGCGTCTTGTTAGCGTCGCGAAAAACTTAGGCCATATTTCTTCTATCATCAAGTAGAAGTACTTAAATCCTTCCCATTGATAAAATTCTTGAAAGACTAGATTCCGTGGGATGATTGCTTAAATGGTCCATTGAGCTAGGGCGATTCGACATCTTGTGCGCCTCTCGAATAACAATCAAAGAGAAGGCACTCGCCAACTTTATAGTCGAGTTAACCTTCAATCGAGGGACCGTAAGGTTGCCAATTTACCATGTAAGATGCACGTGGTAGGGGCGAAATCATCCTTTTCGGTCAAAAAATCGGTATTCATCTCATTAATCCGTTTAGACATCCAAGTCACGAACAACAAGGCCGAATTCAAAGTTCTCATCGTGGTACTCCCATGGCAACATCAATAAGAGTCTTCCAACTCCAAGTTCTTAGTGGCTCCTGACTAATTGTAAGACAAATCCACGGGGAGTATGAGCGCAAATGATGAGAAGATCACGAGATACCAAGCTCTCGTGGCCAAATTAATACAACGGTTTTATGCAGTCCACATGGACAAGGTCCCTAGGGCGGAAAAATACCAAGGTCGACGCTCTCGCTCACTTTGGCTACTTTCGAGAGGGGGGGTCGAGTTTGACAAGATAGCATAACCCGAATGATGCCCCGTCAAATAGCGAGAATGAGATGTACTAAGTGGATAGTGGCGAGTCGACAAAATTTGGATATAACCGTAAAAAATAATTCCTCTAGAATGGGGTTCTCCTGAAGATAGGATCTAGGCAAGCCCGACTTTCGATTTGAGGTCGGCCAAGTACACTTTAATTAATGATATAAGAAAAAGGGTTCTCGCTCCCATTATTAAATGTTTGGGTAAGAACGGTTTGAGTCCGTCCTCATTTGAGATCCACGAGAGGATTTGTGGAAATCACATTGGTGACCACGCATACGGCCTTTAAGATCTTTGAGGCGTGGGTATTTCTAGCCAAGTTTGAAAAAAAGACACGATTGCATATGCCCGAACTTACGCTCATTGTCAGCAGTTTGTAACGATCATACACAACCCTCCTAAGCACCTCTCATCGGTCTTTAGTCCATGGCTTTTCGTGAAATGGGGAATAGGCTTGATCGACCATTCCTACCGGATAAGAGGGTGTGAAATTCTACAATGGTCGCAATAGACTACTTCATGAAATGGGTTGAGGCGAACCCCGGACAAGATCACATGCAATTAGATGAGCGAGTTCGTTTAGAAGAATATCATCTACCAATTTGGAATCCCACACGATTATTACCGATAATGGTAAACAGTTAGACAATGTATATTTTCACAATTAATGCGCGCAATACGGTATAAGAAAATACTTTTCAACACCCTATCACTCCCAGTCCAATGGTTAGATGGATGTTGAAAATAAGATAATAAAGTACGCTTAAGGCCCAATTAGATAGCCTGAAAGATAATTGGGCGAAAGCAAACCATACAGCATACAATCGTCGTCGTAATGAACGACATATCGATTGGCGATCAAGGAAACACCCTTCCATGGCTTGTGGAATGGAAGCGTCTTACTTGTCGAGCTCGATGAGCCAAGCTACCAGGAGTAGCCACCTACAACAATGAAACTAATGGTCAAATGGCCAGCAGAGCTCAACCTTCTGGAAGCAAGGAGGATAGAGGCCGACCTTAGGAACACAACTTATAAGCAATGGTCAGAGAAGCATTAAACCTCGAAGTCAAGCTCCGTGACTTCAAAGGGGGCGGCCTCGTCCTGAGTAGAATATTTGCCCCAAACACAAGAGTGTTTGGTGCCATCTGGGTAGGACCCTTTCGGGTCACAAGGAAATTACCGAATGGAGCTTACGAGCTTAAAGAGATAGATGGAAATGCGTTCAAGTACCCTTGGAACGCAAGCAATTTGAGGAAATACTAACCATAGATTAAAAAAAACATGGGTAGTAATGGTGTAAGCATAAAGACAAGCCGCGAGCTCGGGCTGCCACAAAATGGCAAGGATTTTGATTTGTAGCCATACACAGTCAGGTCAAATCATAGATACAACATTCGAGAGAAAAATCGGTGATTCCCAAAAATATCTGCCACTAATCAAGTACGGTAAAATCTATAACAACCGAGATCGTCTCCCGATTCGACACACATTAACTAGCGACCAGCCTAGCCTACACACTCCGAGTAATCATGTCAAACAACTTGAGCAATCAACACTTCCCATAACACCTATAAATAGGAGAGGATTGGAGGAGAGAAAGAAATTTCCCAGAGATGCAGTTTTAGTGAGAGAAAGTGTGTGGGAGAAAGGTAAATCCCTAGTTCTCACATCCGCAAGGATGGGTCCCGATCGACCTCGATCTACCACCCCACGAGGCCGCCAAATATTAAAAGCGGCCACATAAATAAGATCGATGACCACTATGGAGAAATGGTTGGAACTCTCCTCGCTAAGATCGACGACCAATCCGGTCGTGCAGGAGCTGACCCTATCAATCGTCTTAAACAAAAGACCGGCGTGATGAAGAGGAAAGAGGTTGGGAAAACCTGACTGTGGAAAGGTGGAAGAGAGCATACGGGCTTCCCATTCTAACCCACACTTTGGGAGCATCCAACCTACCTCAAAAACTATTGGTGTATGCGAATGTAAATGTTATTTTGACCTTTGGGTCCATGTATGGGAATGATGTTTTGACCTTTGGGTCAATATATGAGAATTTTATCGGCCTCCGGTCGCGGTCTCACGATCCCCTGGTAAGATGGTCGTTATGGCATGTGGGTGCGGGTCTCACGATCCCCCAGGTAAGATGGTCGAAATGAATGATGTATGGGCAAGGACTGTATGGCGCCCAAAGAATATGATATGTTATGAAAGATCTAAATTACGGGCTAGCACAAAAAAGGAAAAAAATATTTTTATGAAAATGATATGTTTATGTCTTTGCTAATCTATATATAACAATATATCTGGTCATCCTCACCAAGAATTCAAATTCTCACCCCCTACCTTTAATATTTTCAGGTTATGAAGACGGAGAGCCCATGTAGTGGGAGGTGTGATATGGTGTTTCCGATGATACCCTGCGCTTTTGTATATCTTAAGCTTATTTAACATCACGGTTCCTCTTATGAACTTAATTCGTATGTCGAGATGACAAACACTTCTATAGTCTCTCGATGAATGTTATGTGTATGACTTATACTTAATTTTTGTTATTGCCAATCTTTTTAAATGATCCATTTATGATGGGCTTTCCGAAAAAAAGGCCTTCGCGTTTCCCTCTATACAACAACTTATTTACTGTATACTCGATCATTTACCTGTATACTCTGCCCGTCCCATTTGATTATCATTTTAGAGGAAAAAATATCTAGGATAATTGTTGTTTTTTTTGTTTTTCAAGAAATATTAATTGTTTTTTTTCAAAATTTACCTTTTTATTTTATTTTATTTTTGTGATAGGTTCATTATTAAATTGGATAATTGACCATAAATAATTTTTATTAATAATTTGTATAGGGTATATTAGTTATTTTATATAAATAATCATTAGTATAGAATAAATTTTTTAAGTTGTGTGAAAAATTAAAATGATAGTTAAATTGAAATAAAGAGAGCATATACTACACGTACTATTTTAATTTAAAATAGTTGAATACCACTTGTGCGCACCACGATGTACAAGTGATACTATTAAAAATAAATAATTTATGTTGTTCGGTAAAACTAACTAATACTGATCAATGAATAATATTCGGTGAAATCAAGTAATATTGTTCACTGAAAATAATTAATATTATTCAGTGATACTACTAGAACTATATTACGTTCCTTAATTCGCTACTTCTAGAAAAATATGTTCTCTAAATTACCAGCCCAAAAAATTACTATCCTTATTTTGCCAACCCCATAAGTCATGGTCCTTAAAAAATAAAATTCCCCAATATCTGCATAGGAGGATTACTTTTGGACTCTATTTTTTCTGGTTTACCACAAGTCACAACATCCAAGAATGGGGCTCTAAATAATTAAAAAAAAATTAACGGAGGAAACAACAAAAGTGATGTGAACGTGACCACAATTATTGGACTGATTTCTTTATAGAATAAAAGATGCTCTCATTCAGTGATTCATGAGGCTTTACTGTACCCGAATATATATTATTAAAATATCTCACAAAATCACATGATAACTATTTATATATAGTGATGTATCCCTTAGTTTGAAAATATTTAATTGGAAAAAGAAAGAAAATTCTTCAAAGTATTATTCAAATAATATTCCAACTGTCAATAAAGTATTATATATATAATTACAAACTTGTACACGTTAATTGATAGGTTTATGTGATTAATATACACCGGAAAGATTCATTGAGAATATTTGGTCAATGATTTTGTCCCATATTTCTTTTTGGTCCTTTATTTTTGGTGGTAAAAACAGTCCCATCTATTAATTTTTTGCAAATTAATTTGATCCCATTAAAATATTTCAAATAACCATGAGACTAAATATGGTGGAGAAAGGACTAAAATTATGAAGCAACATTCTTTGGGGACAATAAATAAAAAATTTCCAATATACACGAAACAAAATATGTAGAAAATAAAAGGGTGAAGGGGGACCATTTGTGGATGAGGGATATGTGGCAATCGACAAGATAAGGAGTATGTGGCACTGGGCAAGATGAGGCCTCCTAACTCTTCTACAATATATATCCATCAAATTAACATTATTATTTATACATACTTACTTACTCCAGTCTGCTCCTCAATATTAATTAATAATTCTCTTTTTTTTTTATTCTGAACTATGTTCGCTTTTGGATTTATTCCCATAGCGAAAACGAACCCGCTAGAGTAATTATATCACTTTATTTTTTATTATTATATAATTACCGTCGATGCTATTTAAGTTTATACAAAATGTGTAGAAAATAAAGGGGATCCGACCATTTGTGGATGAGGGATGTGTGTAACTGAGAAAGATAAGGAATATGTGGCACTGGGCAAGATGAGGCCTCCTAACTCTTCTTCTATACATATATCAATCAGACATAGTCATTTTAATTGTCGAACCCACAAAGTGTAGTAATCTTAATTAGACGGTTTAGGTTAATACAAGCAAATAAAGAAGCAGGTTGGGGAGTTGAATTGTTGTTTCTAACTCTATTAAAAATATATAAAATAATAAAATTGTAGTTTTAGTTCTTAGATTTGCATCCCCTTGCATTATTCTTTCTTCGAATCTTTCCATTAAACTAGTGGTACGACCAAATTAGTCCAAATTATTTCTTAACTATAATTAATTAGAAGTAAGATCCCTAATTAATCTATTCTAATGAATAATCCCAAAACATGTATTTGAGATTCAATTCATAAAACTTTCAGTTGGTAGATTAGGCATCCATATATGGGCAATGATTTAATGGAATAAAATAATGGGGCAAACTGGACTATGAATACTAGACGATCGTTTCATACGATCTAGACTTTGTTATTACGAGGGTATTCTGCCCTATTTGCTACTCTGGTTACACAATTATAACAATTACGGATTATAAAGTGCAGTCTAGCTAGAAATAACTAATGAATAAATAAGGGTGGTCAAACCAAATAAACTCATTAATCAAACATGCAGAACATAAATCAAATAATGAAGAAATCAATAGTGAGGGTTAAGAAATCCATTATTAATTAATCAAAAATCAAATCTTTACAAATGTTTGCGCCTCTTCGAGCTAGGAAAGAGATACAAAATTATCAATAAAAAAACTGAAAACACCAATTAATAATCTGAAGAAAAAAAAATCAACTAAAAATAAAAAAATAAATTGAATTAAAAAAAATCAATTAAACCTAAATAAACTATGAAAAATATTAAAAAGTCAAATAAAATTTAAAAATGAATTAAATTAAAAAAAAAGAAGAATAAACTAAGGCTTAATTGCGAATAAAATCATCACTTTTTCAAAAATTGCAATCTAATCTAAACTTTAGAATTTTGACAAACAAATCATCACTTTTACTCTTTTTTGCAAATTTATATTCGGGCAGTTTGTCCCCTTGCCCGAAAGTTTAAAAATACTTATTAACAGTTTATCCACATCAATAAATACTTATTAACATAATAAATAATAGTTTAAAAATAAATTAAGTATTATAAATACTATAAATAAATTTATAAATATAATAAGATATTAAAATCAACATAAAAAATCAACATCTAAGTCAGTACGTATTACGTTGTAGTTAATTTGATGATACTAGATCACGGAAGATCAAATTAACAGCTCCTCGTAATTAAGTACAAATTCACAACCCAGATGGAAATGAACAAACCAGATTGGCTTGTCTTGACCAAGGGATTACACTAGGGCATTTAGGTGCGCTGAATAAGGACCCACAAGAGGAAAAATTCTTTGGTACTGAATATACAAGAATTAAAGCTCAGTGGTGTGTTGTTTCTTAATCTCCGTCCCTTAAATAGGATCATGTGAAATTAATAACTATTCTTTGACTTATGATGGGAAGAGAGTCAATGCGATTCGATACCTTATATCTTGGGCAATATTATTAATTACATGACGATTGCTGACATTTAATACGGAGAATCTCATGCAAGTACGTCTTGCTTGATTTGTCCCCTTGGTGGGCTCAGAACCTTTATCATACCAAATCTTGCAAGTGAAAAATTATTTCCGGTATGAATAATAATATTGAGTTGTCTTTACTCCAAGGACAAAGATACTAATTAATATAAAGCTTGTTCAGTGTCTTAATTAATTAATGGACTAATATAATCTTAAACGCGGGAAATAATGACCGGGAGCCATATTATAGTGAAATCGTAATATGGGTTAAGATGGATAGTTCAATATTAATTTTATAGTGGAGTAAATTAATATTAATGGACTTGAATAATATTTGGCCCAATATTATAGCTTCATAGTCCATTGAAGGTCCAATCTTAATTCTCCTCAACGCCCCTCAAATAGCCCAAAATGAAGTCCAATTAATGAAAGAGAGAAGAAAACATTTTGCTAATATTTCCTTGCTTATTTTTCGAAAATATGTTGATAAAAAGGAAGAAAAGATTGTCTTGATTTTCTTGTAGATCTTTTATGGAAAGAGATAATTATTGTAGGAATACATAATTATCCCATAAATTCAAGAAGTCAAATCTTTATTCTTTATGCCTTGTTATTTTCGAAAATTAAGGAAAAAAAGGGGAAGAGATTTTTATGGAAAATTTAATTAAGGAGAAAAGAATATAGGAGATATATTCAAGATTTCTTGGAGACCAAGAAAAGATTTTCTTCCCTATTTTCCTATCCCTAAAAATGCCCCCCCCCCCCTATATGTAGGGGATAATTTTTTCATTCCCAAGTGCAATTCCATGTGTTGGAAATATTAAAAATCCACAAAGGTGGTAGCATAATATTTTTTTGTTTTCTCTCTTGTTAAAATCGTTCGTGCGAATCCTCCCACCGGGTTACGTTCGTGGACTTTGGGACATATTTGGTAGGGCACTTTGGGTTGATCCATCGTCTCAACAGTTGTCTCTACAAGAGGTATGTAATCTCGTAACTCCTAGTTCCATATGTTTAGGATTTACGTGAATTACGTGTACGCATGTTGTTTAATTATTATGTTGAATTGATTTAGGATTAATTCATGTTAGTAATTAATTATTTAATTTGAATATGTATTTAAAATCATCTCGAATAGATCCGGGCACCCATAATTTTCCAACAACCATTCAACACAAAAACTGTGTTTGAATCTCCCTAACCAGAGAAACCTATTGTCAAATTTCTGAGGAGAAGGGTTGAAAATTTTCTGACCAAGCACTATTCTTTTCTGGTGGATCATCCGGGTGTGCAACACATTGTTTCAGATGCCCTATTTTGGAGGGGATGTTAAATGCAGAAGCACATTGAGGACTTCTGTTGCTCTCGGATGCGTATGGGCGAGATGAGTTTGTTGATCCGGAGTGAGAATGAAGAATCTAACGAGCGTGGAAAGTCTTCTTGAGTTAATGTGACGCCCGATGTTGCGGGTTGGTGAACAAACTGATGGGATATCCAGAGTTTGAATTTGAGGAAGAAGGAGGACAATCAAAGTGGGACATTGAGCATGCTGCCGATGAACCAGTCGAGGGTGCAACAGATGAGACCCTGACTGGTGAGGCACAAACATCTGCTCCCACTTTCATAATTCTGCCTGAAACCCTAGATCAAGTATCCACGGCTCTTCTGGATGGGGTGAAGGCATCGGTTGAAACTCACTTCAACACCCTTGCTGAAAAACTGCTAATTCAGATGGATGAGAGGACCAAGCAACTGGTTGAAGCTGAGAGGAATCAGACTGCGAAGAAGCTGACCGAAATGCACTCTACAAATGCATTATCTGAAATGAACAGAGTAGAATTGATGCTGCATAAGCTAGGCCTGGAAGTCTCAATGCTCTCAACGGTCAGAGTCCTACTAGAGGAAGCATACAAATCTCTAATGCAGGCAGATTCAAGTTTTGAAGCGTCCGTCAGAAAATTTGAGGTCTCTATCTCAGTCGCCAAGAAAGTTTTGGAAGAAGCAGTCTCAAAAATGCTTGGCCCTACACCTTCATCTTCTTCAACTGTACGTATTCAGTCTATGGAGGCAGAGGACCTAAAGAAGGAAATGCAATCCCTCTTCCAGACCTTGGAGAAGAACGTCCGACTTCTTTTTGATGTAACCAAAAAGAGGGAAGGAAAGGACGAAGCTGGAACATCAGAAAAACTCCAAGAAGGTCAGGGTCAGCTAACTATTGTAACTGCTGCTGCACCAACTCAGGCTACGGAATTGGCAGACACTGAGCTAGCTGAGTTGTTTTCAACAATTGAAGAGCACACTAAGCAGCTTGATCTCCAAGACAAAGCCATTTCTGAACAGAAAGCTGCCATGGTGGATCTGACTTCAAGAGTCGACAGAATTGAAGACTTTTCTTCAAATGTTCAGAAACGGCTACAAACAGAAGAAGAAGCTAAAAATCTGGAGTTAGCCGAAATTGCTTCTGAGTTAGCAGAAGCAATTACTGAAAGAAAGAAGACGCATAAATAGAAGCAAGTAAAGGAACCCAAGAAAAAGACGGTAGTGACCAGATCTTAACTACTACTCTCGTCTGAGCAGATCAAAGAACAACAATATCAGATCAAGAGAAGAAGGGTCATAGAAGAGGCTATCAGAAGGAAGAAATTGCGTGAAGCGGGAGGTCTGGACAGAGCCTTCAAAAGGAAACAGAAGAAGAAGGCTATTGTGACCGGTGTTGAATCTGATGAGAAGTGGATTGAACGAGCCCTTTCTGCCAGCATGGATGATGTGCTTACTTGCAGAGAAGATCTTCACGAACCATGGAGGGTCACAAAAACAGATTGGTTATGTGATGTCTTTATGATACAGCGAGTTCCAGAAGAGAAAGATGACATGTTTTTTGACAAAATCTTTATGGACTGGCTGGAAGCGAAGTATCCAGCTTTCTATCAAGAGGTCATGAGAGAAGGACAGATTATGACAATGAGACCTTCTGCTCCTAGATATGAATTTCTGATACCTCCTCTAAAAAGAAATAGATACGATCCAGTTGCATTCAGACAAGCTTATATAGATGCACTGGAAAGAGGAAACATAATTGAAGAGGATCGCCAAAAGGAAGTACGTAAAAGGATGTACGACATATTCCAAATTCCAGAAGGCATGAGGGACAAGGAGTAAGCAGAAGAATGGTTCTTAGGAAAGAATGTTAGGTAATACTTTTTGCAAATCATTTATGTACTTGTAAGATACAATTCTCTCAATGAAATGAATGACCTATTTTCTGATCCTAAGACATCATCTCAATGTCTTATGATTTCTGTGTTCTTCTCTTTACTTTCTTTCTGTTTATCCATTTTTCTTATTTATCTGTTTTGGTTCCATCAAAAAGGGGAAAATTGCTGGGAAATTTGTAGTTTCGATGGAAGTTCCAAAACAGATAATGTTATAGGACCAGTCAGACCTGTTAGCTGACTGATGATCTAGATATCAGACTAGGATGACCAGCTGAGATGTATAGACTACTGATGTAACAAGATAGGTCACATATTGAGGGCCGGGAACTCAATATGTATAGATCAGAAGATCAGAAGGTCTGAAGATCAGAAGACCTATATCAGAATTGGAGAAATCAAGTCTGCAAGTTGAGCTAAGACAACCTGCATCAGAAGACTCGATACGGTAGACTGATCAGCTTGGACTGATCAGGCCAGCTCTAATCTGGTGTTCACAAAAAGGACATCAAGACATACACAAATATCAGATACGAAGAATGTCAACCTAAGTTGGTAAATCAAACACTAAATAAGTGTACTTGATAACCAATGAGAGCAAGACACGTATGTACGACGCTGAAATTGCAGGACGGGGTGCTTCAGAGTTGAACGGCTAGAAAGGACAAGCTTGCATGCTTTCAGCCATGCCGCCTCTGTGCACATCAAATCGGACCTGCAAACCTACCGTAAATAGACCGAAATTCGAATTGCTCTCCAACGGCTAGTTCGATTTCGTGCCTATATATATGGGATCAAACCTTCATAGTAAGGTTACGAAAATAATACTCAAGCTCAAGCTCTCAAGATTTCCGTACGAAAAACACAAATTCAAGATTTATTCTTAAGTGTTCATCCCATAGTTCTTAGCATAGAATACTTATCCTTTAGCTTTAGGCTACTTAAAAGATATGATAGTATTCCAGTTTGAACAACACAAATCTTATACCCAAACAAAAGTTAGGTTAAGTTTGTTATAGCAAGATTTCTGTCTAGGGTTTCTAGATTATATTTCTGGGATTGGTTGAGTGAGAAATCGTGAAACATCTGTTGGTTGTACTGTGTTGGACTAACACATTAAACTAAGTCCAGTTGGTTAAGTTAGTGCCCCTGCTGATAGGGAAGAGTGGACGTAAGACAAGTTGTCCGAACCACTATAAATATGTGTGCCTTTACTTTGCTTTACATTTACTTGCACACTACTTTTGTTATCTGCATGCATATTCTGTACCTGGATCAGATTAGCATCAAGCTACTGATCTGATCAGTTTAACACCTTTGTCATCTGATCTACACCAGATTGGTCAGAATCCTTATTTGAGTAAAACTGGTTTTCACACGGGTTAACTAATCTTCCGCACCATCAGTTAAACTGATAGACGCCGAACTGATTTGCTTGACAAATGAGTAAGTCGGATATCAGTCCAAACTGATCCACATCGCACTCTGATCAGACATACGTGCAAATCACATCTGGTCCACAAAAACTTTTGAAGTCTATTCACCCCTCCCCTCTAGACTTCAACCCTCACTGAAACCCGTTCGGGACCTACAGCGAAAACCTTCCTGGCCATAAAAGATCTGATAAGACTTCATTTTTAAGTATAGATATCTCACTTTTAAAGTTTATGGCTAGAGATGCTCTAAAAGCTGTTTCTACTACGCAACTTGTTTTCTCGAGATTCTTGATCAAGTTTGGAGGATAAGAGCACATTACCACCAAGTCAAATCAGTTTTCATTATTTATTTATAAAAAGAAAATATTTAATCATTTAAATAAGTGTTCATTTTAGATTGGTTGAATGGGCAACCGGTTGGATCGATTGAACAGGCGGTTGAACTATTAAAATGATCTCTGTTTATTTTTTTTTAATATTTCTTATATTATACTCCTTTCGTCCTGTTTTAGATTGCTCATTTACTGTTTGGCTAGTGTTTTCACGAGCGAGTTATTCATTAGAATTTGAAATGATAAAAAGATTTTTAAAGTGGGGTATGATAGTCCTACCTCTCATCTATCCTACACCTACTTAACAGTCATATTATCATTTCATATAATAAACAACTCACTCACTAAAACACGAGTCAAATAGTGAGTGTGCAATTTAAAATAGGACGGAGGGAGTACTATTTTATAAAAATGCCCAGTCAATGCACTTTAATATTCATATTTAATATTAATTTATCAAACTTAAGGCATATAAATAATATAAACGTGATGGTTTTCTTATTGAAGACAGGAGTATAAAAAGGGGAAAAACTAGCATATTTGTGTCCCACATCGAGTAAATATTAGAAAAAATGTGAAAAGGAGTAATTTCGCTCGTGACTCACACCGTTCGCTGGTCTTTCTCGTCCTCCCGCCGCATCATCAAGTAAGCTTAAGTTTCAACGCTAATTTGTTTAAAGCCCTACATTCAGCCTTTGGATTAAAACAGGTGGCCCTGAGGAGGGGTGGGAGAGGCGACCGCCCCGGGTCCCTAAAATTGGGGGCCTACTAAAAGTTTATATAATGTAATATATATATTAAAAGATTAATTGAAAAACATTTATTTGGATAAGAAGAAGTGAACCATAATATTTTATTAGAAAAATAATAACTTTTATCCTTGGAATTCTCCAACTGCTCGCCTCAATAGTTTCATTCTTAGGCACAATTAATTAAGTTCACAAAACACGAAGTGATATGCCATATTTTTTGTTAATAGGGTTATATTTTATTTTGGGTCTGCACATCGTACTCTTCCTTGCTTAATTATTTCAATAGACATGCAATTTTTTAAATTTTATCAAGTTGCAGTATCTTGTTTTTCAGAAACTCGGTTTAGGTATACAAGAATTAAAATGAATCATAAGACTATTCCTATGCGATCACAATAGTTTCTCTAGTTACAATTTTGGGTGATTTATCTTAGGTCTCCAATATAATAGATGGTCTATCTCTTGTGAGTAGTGAAAAAATTATGTTTTAGGTCACACGCTAAGTAATTGGAAAATTTGATATAGGGGTCAATGGTCATATTCTAGTTCATTTTTCTTGAACATCAGATGTAATCGCTGACATTTTAAATTATCGAACAAGAAGTATTCTCTTAAATAGTTTGGTGGTTAGACAAAGGAAAAAGGGAAAATATGTTGCTGCTTCTTTTGAACAATCTCTTAAAGTAGGCTAATAGGTGTTCCTTAAGTTTGATTTGATTTGAAGTAGGCTAATAGGTGTTACTTAAGTTTGATTAGATTTGAATACGTATGGACCATGGGATTGTGTTTTTTAACATTAATAACTTCATATTTTAACTTAATTTATCACTCTCTAATTAATTGAGTTGGAGTATCAATTCTTACTTTTTTGAAAAGTGTTCTATCTGGATTTATCATGCATAATGAATTTAACTTCAGTGTAAAAGTTCATTCTTAAGCTTTCTTAGTTTATGGTCCTACTGGCTACTATGACATATTATTCTTTGAAGTTTAATCTGCCTTGACTAACTAAAAATTGGATTAAGTTCATTCTTGATATTTCTTTTTTTCTCCTGCTATAATATAAAATTACTTGATTTACATCAAAGCTCAATGCGCCTTGAGTAACTAAAAAAGTGGATTGATGTGCAAATTTTTTAATTCTTTTTTCACCCTTACATTGTTTATTAAGCTATTTAGAGCTTTAGAAAGAACCTTATAGGAACAATGTTATATTCTATTATAATAACTTTTTCTCGCATTTTCTTTACTTGTCTTTGCTTTCCAGTAATTTCGCTTGCCATGTCTTTTATTATTATAGTTTTACTGGTGCAAGAATAGACTTGCATTAGTCACAATAATATTTATTGCATCTAATATAGTCAGTTTTCATATTTGAGCCTAAAAGTTTAGAGACTCTTCTTTTTGATGTTTTGAATTAAGTGGAACATAAGTATATTTTTCCAACATAATTAATCCACTAGATTAAATGGTCTCAATGCCAATTTTGATGTCCTTTCCTCATAGTGAGATATCTTTAGTATTGTGAGTTATGATATGTGCAATATAAACATCTTAATTTGGACCTTATATTTGTATAGGCTGCTTTAGTGTTTGAAAATATGTTTCATTACAAGTATCTATGATTAAATTTTAATATGTAACAAAATAATACACATGATTTTTTTTTTTGTAATTTCTCGTTAATTAATTTAGTTTTGATTTGGCTTCTTATTGATTTTTTAATATGTAATAACTAACAAAAGGATACATGAGTTTTGCTTTAGTTGCTTGCTTATTTTTTATTTCACTAATTGCTGAAAAAGGCGATCATGTTTTTCACATATTACAAATAATTTAACCAATATACTCTATTGATTATTTCAGAACGGTTTCTATTCTTATTCTAATGAAGTGATAAAAATTGCATTACTTTTAAGTGTTATATGGACCAAACATAGATTCGGTGCTTGAACTTATATATTATTCTGAATTCATTGCTTTTGAGGAAAGAGTAATGTTGCAGTTTGGTTATGGTACTTTTTATTGGCAATTGACGCACATGAGCTAGTACATTACGGATTAAGTTTGTGTAGGTGGTCCATTTTTTAGTTAATATGTGATTTGGTTTATTTATTTGATTTTTTTGGATTAAAGTTTTTATTATTTGTATTGTATAACTAATACTTTACAAATGTTCATTGTTATGCATAATAGACATTTTGTTTTTAGATGAGATGAAATTCTTTCATGGTATCAGAGTCTTCAAGCTCACGCCCATGTTCTGGGTTCGATTCCCGCTAAAAGCAACTCCACCCATATTTAATTCTCCCTTCGATGGGCCTCCTCCCAATGATGGAGTAATAGAATTAAGCCCACGAGTGAGGGGTGTTAGGGAAATTAAATAAACGAATTAATTCAACATCTCTCTACAAGTTCAGACTTTAAGATGAGATGTAATTCTTTCATCGACTTTAAAAATGATTTTTAAGGTGTTTTCGGACCGATTCTGGCACCGGTTCCAACACCACTACATCTAAGTTTTTCTTCCGTGTCTTTCAAATCACCTATGATCACAATTTTTTACCAATCGATTATGACCATGGTAGAATTCACCATTCTTTATACAAACATGGTAGGACAAAAAATGGTTTAATTGCAATACTGGTCCCATATGAATAAACCCTCATGAAATTGGTCCTTTTTTCGACAAATTTGGTCCCATAAGATTTTTCCGTCCATTTCTAACGGAAGTGGTACACACGCGCCGTTAGTTGCACTTTTGGTCCCAAAAAATTATTTTTTAAATATAAATTATTATTTAGTTTAAAATAAATTTAATATAATTTTTTAGTATATCAAACTATCCAAAAAAAAATTATATAATTAACTTATAATTCATAGTCTATTAGAATAGTTTAAAATTAAAATTTATAAAATTATAATTAATATAAAGACTATTTATATTGTTTGATTTTTTACATTAATTTATAATTCATAGTTTTTGGAGTAATTGTAGAACTTTCAAATAAAAATCCTAACTAATATTCATATTTTATAATTATTCTTCTTATTACGTCAAAAATTATGTACGTTTTTATTTAGTTGATTTTTTTACAAATTATATATATATATATATATATAGAGAGAGAGAGAGAGAGAATAAGATTTAGAACCAACTATCTGGTTTTTTATGGAACCCGATTAATGAGGTGTCATGTCAACTCATCATCCACATAATTAATTTTATTTAAATACATTATAGAATGTTTTATAATTAATATACTATACCCTAAACCATGAACCCTAAACCCTAGATCATGAACCATTCGGGTCGGGTGAACCATGAACTACTCGGGCTGGCATCAGGTCTGGCCGGGGTTAGGTCCGGGTCGGGTAAAAAAATAAAAACTTAACGGTTGGAACCATTTCTGCACAAAAAAGGACCACAAAATTACCATGGGACTTAAACTGCAAACATAAAATTCACATGGGACCACTTCTGCAATTGACACGACTAAAAACTTAACAGACGTGATTTTTCTTAAAAGTTAAATCAATTACAATAGTTTTCTAAGATAATCAGTTACTATAGGTCCTTCTATCATCGGGCACATGACATATCTTTTCGTCTCGCTATAGACTAAAATCGTGTTATAACCCTGGATGG
Source organism: Stenogyne calaminthoides (assembly GCA_037126765.1). Classification (NCBI taxonomy): domain Eukaryota; kingdom Viridiplantae; phylum Streptophyta; class Magnoliopsida; order Lamiales; family Lamiaceae; genus Stenogyne; species Stenogyne calaminthoides. Next base: position 23,769,628 of record JBBCBC010000002.1, read on the forward strand.
ACCCAAATCCCCGCATTGGCATGATATTGTCCGCTTTGGGCCAAGCCCGCACGGATTTATTTTTGGGCATCTATGTGGGATATTCCGATGTGGGATATTGCTCTGATACCTGAGATTGTTGGGTTATGGAGCCTGAGTTGGGAAAGGATTCTAGGGAGCAAGAGGCGCTCGACCAGTTGAGGTCGAGCACGTCCAATTCCAGGGAGGACAAGGCGCTCGACTAGTTGAGGTCGAGCACTTCCGCTCGACCAAGGAGCGAGGTCGAGCAGTCCGGGGTTTCGGCCAGGATGGGCCAATCTAGGGTTTTGGCCCAGTTTCATCTTTAAATGTCTATTGAATTGTTGTATTTGTGTATCACTCAAAAAATTAGTATATCTCCTGGCTTGGTAGTGCCCCTAGACGTAGTCATTCCTGACGAACTGGGTAACCAAATTTGTGTTCTTTAATTTCTTGTTCTCTTAAATTTCTCCATAATTGCAGTTTAATTCCTAACAACTGATATCTAGAGCGTCGGGTTCAGAGGATCTAGTGGGAGCAATTATGATGGCTGAAGGGAAATCGCCTGTTGAGAAATTTGATGGAACGGATTTCGGATTCTGGAAATTGCAAATCGAGGATTACCTGTACGGTAAAGATCTGTATCAACCTTTGGGTTCAAAACCAGAAGTTATGAAGGACGACGAGTGGAAGTTGCTGGACAGGAAGGCGATGAGTGTGGTTCGTCTATCATTTTCCAGGAACGTCGCCCTACACACAGTAAAAGCAAAAACCACGAAGGAGTTGTTGGAGATTTTGACTGAGATGTATGAAAAGCTGTCCTCAGCGAAGTAATTTGAAGGGAATTATTAATTAATTTTGAGGAGCAGACTGGAGTAAGTAAGTATGTATAAATAATAATGTTAATTTGATGGATATATATAGTAGAAGAGTTAGGAGGCTTCATCTTGCCCAGTGCCACATACTCCTTATCTTGTCGATTGCCACATATCCCTCATCCACTAATGGTCCCCCTTCATCCTTTTATTTTCTACATATTTTGTTTAGTGTATATTGGAATCTTTTTATTTATTGTCCCCAAAGAATGTTGCTTCCTGATTTTAGTCCTTTCTCCACCATATTTAGTCTCATGGTTATTTGAAATATTTTAATGGAATCAAATTAATTTGCAAAAAATTAACAGATGGGACTGTTTTTACCACAAAAAATAAAGGACCAAAAAGAAACATGGGACCAAATATGTTGACCAAATATTCTCAATGAATCTTCTGGTGTATATTAATCACATAAACCTATCAATTAACGTGTACAAGTTTCTAATTATATATATAATATTTTATTGACAAATTGAATATTATTTGAATAATACTTTGAAGAATTTTTGTTCTTTTTCCAATTAAAATATTTTCAAACCAAGGGATACATCACTATATATAAATAGTTATCATGTGATTTTGTGAGATATTTTAATAATATATACGCGGGTAGAGTAAAGCCTCATGAATCACAGAATGAGAGCATCTTTTATTCTATAAAGAAATCAGTCCAATAATTGTGGTCACGTTCACATCACTTTTGTTGTTTCCTCCGTTAATTTTTTTTAATTATTTAGAGCCCCATTCTTGGATGTTGTGACTTGTGGTAAACCAGAAAAAATAGAGTCCAAAAGCAATCCTCCTATGCAGATATTGGGGAATTTTATTTTTTAAGGACCATGACTTATGGGGTGGCAAAATAAGGATAGTAATTTTTTGGGCTGGTAATTTAGAGAACACATTTTTCTAGAAGTAGCGAATTAAGGAACAAAATATAGTACTAGTAGTATCACTGAACAATATTAATTATTTTCAGTGAATAATATTACTTGATTTCACCGAATATTATTTATTGATCAGTTTTAGTTAGTTTTACCGAACAACATAAATTATTTATTTTTAATAGTATCACTTGTACATCGTGGTGCGCACAAGTGGTATTCAACTCTTTTAAATTAAAATAATACGTGTAGTATATGCTCTCTTTATTTCAATTTAACTATCATTTTAATTTTTCACACAAATTAAAAAATTTATTCTATACTAATGATTATTTATATAAAATAACTAATATACACTATACAAATTATTAATAAAAATTATTTATGGTCAATTATCCAATTTATTAATGAACCTATCACAAAAATAAAATAAAATAAAAAGGTAAATAAATATAAAAAAAACAATTAATATTTCTTGAAAAACAAAAAAACAACAATTATCGTTGACATTTTTTCCTCTAAAATGATAATTAAATGGGACGGGCAGAGTATACAGGTAAATGATCGAGTATACAGTAAATAAGTTGTTGTAGAATATGCTCCTCGAAGAAAGCTTCGATTTGATATATTACACCACTACAAAAAAATATTGATTTAATGAGGGAATTTAAAGAGGGGAACGAAACCCTCATTAATTACCGAGGGGTTTTAACGAGGGTCTTGATTCACGAGGGCTTTAACGAGGATAAAATATTCACGAGGGCCTTTCCCTCGACAAAGTTCAGGTGTCGGATAGCGAGGGTGAGCTGGCCCTCATCAAATATCGGCAGACAAATCACGAGGGTTCAAACCCTCGGCAAATTTTTGCATGCCAGTCACGAGGGTTAAAAACCCTCGTCAATTAATTTGGAAATGAATCCATGTTTGCGAGGGTTGTTTGCCCTCTTTAAAGCACTCAGCAAACTTCTATATACCCACACCACTTGCCTCATTTCTTTAGTTTAATTTGTGCCTCAATTTTCAATTTCAAAACTAAATTCGGGAGAAAAGAGAGAAGCAAGGCCTTCTATACCCTACACACCACTGCTGGAATATTTCTACAGTAAGTTTTATTTGGTTTTAATTAATCATTTAATTATTTATAAATATCAGTTATTTTATTATTTAATTAGTATGAAATGTTTTATTGTTTAGTATTAATTAACATTTCAATTGTGCAGTTTATATTGTGTATTAAGTATTAATTGTTTAAAAAAATATTATTAGTATATTGTGTATTTAATATTAGTTGTTTAATTATTTGGTATTAGTTTGTTTAAATATTTAATATTAATCGTTTATGTATTTAGTATTAGTTTATTTAATTATTTAGTATTAGTACGTGTGTATGTTTAGTATGTAGCTTAATATGTGTATGTTATAAACTTAATACGTGTATGTTTAGTAGTATTATTTTAGTATATATCTTAATACGTGTATGTTTAGTATTATTTTAGTATATAGCTTAATATGTGTCTTTTAATTAAAAACACGAGTGTATATATATTGGACACATGTTAGTAAATAGTGAAAAAGAATATAAAAATGATTATTTAAAATTTTTATTGAGAATATTTTAATAAAAATTATCAATATAGGTGTATAGTACACGTGTTAGTCAACAAATAAAAGTGATTATTTTAAAATTTTATTGAAAATCTTTTAATAAAAAACAGTGTACATATATTGGACACGTTTTAGTAAATAATGAAAAATAATATAAAAATAATTATTTAAAAATTTAAATGAGAATATTTTAATAAAAATGATCAATATAGGTGTATATGTACACATGTTAGTCAATAATGAAAAAAAATATTAAAGTGATTATTTATAAATTTTATAGAAAATATTTTAATAAAATCGAGTGTACATATATTGGCACTAATACAGATTTTGCTTTAGACAGCCCTTAAAAAGGGTCTTGGACAACGGTTATAAAGGCTGTCCAAATGAAAGTTGTTCAATTAAAGTAACAACTTAGACAGCGGTTCAAAACCGTTGTCCAATGTAACCATAAATTAATTTATGTATTTAAATAATTAATATATGTATATAAATAAATGTACTCATAATAATAAATAGTGCAAAGGAATATAAATTATTTAATTCACAACTTTATTATAAATATTTTAGTTAAACCAAACACTTTTATTAATGTATGTGTATATATAAATGTACTCATATATAACAAACACTTGTATTATAAATGATTAAAAATTAACAAATAATATATGATACACATATAGTAAGAATGTCACGCCCCAATTTTCATAAAATGAATTTTCTAAAAATTAGTTAAAATAACTAACTTGAGCGCGATTAAATTTTAATTTAAATGTATAACAGTAACAACAACGGCTATTTATTTGGAAATAATCTAACGGTAAGAACAACGGCTAATATTTATATAAATAACCTTAATTAAATAATGTTGAACACCCATAATACTAAAACTTGAAAGGGAATTCACGAATAAGTAAAAATCTCTAGATATACTGGAAATTCGATTAAACATAAGCTTTGATAATTTATTTCGTCTAAAACTCTTCTCCCATCACCACTCCTAAGCCTCCAACTCCTCAACCTTGAAATGGGAAAAATATTGGGGTGAGCATGCAAGCACACTCAGTGGAAATAAATTATTCAAAATTAAACTCAAGTATAAATCACATGATATACAAGTCAAATAAAGAATTCACATGTAACTTTGTCAATAGTAACTTTGCCATAGAAACATTGCCATAGAACTTTGTCAACTTTGCCACTTTGCCAACTTTGCCACATAGATATTGAGCACGGCGGGTTAAACCCGAAGATCCGTCGATCCTGGACCACATAAGGGCCCCTGGCTATTAAACTTTGCCGGGCACGGTGGGATACACCCGAAGACCCGTCGACCTCGGACCTCAATAAGGGCCCCAGGCTATTAGAATAACATGGAATAGTAAATTTAAACAAGCATCTCAAGTCATTTATACATAACAATTAAAATTTAATAACATGCATACTCTACGAAACCACTATAGAGTTGATAGCATTTAAATCCCCACCTTGAAAGATGAATGCAGAGGTGATAAGTTGAAGCCTCGAAAGAATTAATCCTCGTAATTATCGTCGCCTACCATAAAATTTAAAATCTACTTAGAAAATAATAAAATAAATCCTTAAAAGTAGAATAATATGAATTTTCGTGAATTAATTAAAAATTTCCTAATCTTACGATTCACCTTCATGTCTGCTGCCTATAATAATCAAACTCATTAATTAAAATAAAATTCCTATTCTTCTATCAATTTCACGTACACTGCTTACTTCAAGAATACCTTATTAGTTATTAAAACTATTACATATAATATTTCTATACTAATTAAACACGTGTAGGCCTTAAAGTATAAATCTATTATCTAAATTCTTATATCAATTAAAGGTTTTTTTAAAAAATGATCTGCAAGCATTCACATTTCCCAATAAAATTTGTCAAATGCAAGTCAACAAGACATTTAATAGTCCAAGTCTAAATCTTTGTTCAGCCCTCATACACAATATGACAAAAGAACACATGTACTGCACCTATTACATAAATGTATACATAAATAGGTGGATAAAAGCAATGGTTGTCAGTAAAACATATTAATCAAAATTTGTATAGAAAACTGGGAAAAATATGGCTGGTACAAAACATGAATCTGTAAAAAAAAAAAATGATGATAACAGAAGATGAGTGAAAGTACCAATATTCCGTGTACGGCTGCCGTGGAAACAGAGGAGATTTTGTGAAGAAGGAATCATCAAATTTTAGGGTTAAACACCCTATAAATACACTTATTAAAAATGGGCTTGGATTTGAGTGTGGGCTTGAATTAGAAAAATTAAAATAAAAATAATATTTAAGTTGGGCCTTAAATAAAAATAAGTGTTGTATGAGTTAAAAAAATATAAAGGCTTTTAATCTCCATTTCAAAATAATATAAATTATATGTAATAATAAAATAAATTAAATTAAGTACTTAAACACGCCTATGAACTTAATGAAAAGAATTACGGGTATTACAACCTCCCCTACTAATAAAAATTTCGTCCTCGAAATTTAGAAACTTACCACGTGGAAAGAAATCTGGAATTTCGCTTGTAACTAGTCTTCTCGTTCCCACGTGGCTTCATCTTTTCCATGTCGGCTCCATTGTACCTTGACGAGGGTGACATCTCGATTGCAAAGCTTGTGAACCTTTCTCTCTAGTATATGCTCGGGTATCTCTTCATACGTCATGTCTTGGTTGACCTCCAAAGTAGAGTGATTGACAACATGACTTGAGTCATGCACATACTTCCTCAACATGGACACATGAAAAACATTGTGTACGGCAGCCAAAGATGGGGGTAGAGCTAGTCGATAGGCTAGGTCGCCAACCCGCTCGAGAATTTCGAAAGGGCCAATAAACCTTGGTTTAAGTTTTCCTTTGCCACCGAACCTGACAACTCCCTTGGTGGGTGAGATCTTTAAGAATACTTTCTCCCCTTGAGAAAACTGTAATTGTTTTCTCCGTTTATCGGCATAAGACTTTTGTCTATCCTGAGCTATCTTAATTCTTTCTCGGATCTTGTGTATTGCCCCAGCAGTCTGTTCATTCATTTCTGGTCCCAAAATCTTCTTCTCACCAACCTTGTCCCAGTAAGATGGAGATCAGCATCTTCTTCCATACAATGCCTCGTAAGGAGCCATTCCAATTGTTGCTTGATAACTGTTATTGTAGGCAAACTCAACTAATGGCAAATGAGATTCCCAATTTCCACCATGATCCAAAACACATGCCCGCAACATGTCCTCTAAGATCTGAATGGTCCTTTCAGATTGTCCATCAGTGTGCGGATGGAAAGCCGTGCTAAAGTTCAACTTCGTTCCCATAGCCAGATGTAAGCACCTCCAAAACTTTGAGGTGAATCTGGTGTCTCTATCTGACACAATTGAAATAGGAACTCCATGAAGCCTTACAATTTCTCGTACATATATCTGAGAAAGTTGGTCCATTCCAAAAGTCATCTTTACAGGTAGGAAATGTGCAGACTTCGTTAGTCTATCAACAATGACCCATACTGCATGGTTCCCCTTTATCGATCGCGGTAAACTTACCACAAAATCCATGGTAATGTGTTCCCACTTCCACACCGGAATTTCAAACGGTTTTAGTAACCCTTACAGTCGTTGATGCTCAGCTTTAACTTGTTGGCATGTCAAACATTGTTCAACGAAAGTTCCAATGCTTCCTTTCATGTTCCTCCACCAAAAGATTGCTCTTAGATCTCGATACATTTTTCTTCCTCCAGGGTGAGCGGTGTACGGTGTACAATGAGCTTCCTCTAGGATTTCACTTCTCAACTTCTCATCCTTGGGCACGCACAACCGTCCCTTGGAAACCAGTGTACCATCAGGTGCTATCATGAATCCCTTAGAGAGCGGTTATAACAGCTGTCCAAGTAACAGCTGTCCAAGCTTGGACAGCTATTAAAAAACCGATGTCCAAAAGTTGGGCTTGGACAGCGGTTTTCAACCGCATTGCAAGAGGGGGGCTTGGACAGCGGTTATTAACCGCTGTCTAACTTTTTTTTTTATAATTTCGTTTATTATGTTAGATAGACAGCGGTTATTAACCGCTTTCCAATATTTTTTTTTAATTATTAATTTATATTTTAAAAATCCTATAATAAAACTATAAACCAAAACTTATATATATGTCCAATACCATAAACCATAAACCAAAAATCCTATAATAAAACCATAAACCAAAACTTATACCACATATATATATATATATACCAAAACATCAAATAAATAAACATACACATCATGAAATAAATAAACATACCATCATAAACATACGTCCAATACACCAAAAACATGAAATATATATCATCACAAATATATAATTTAATTACATGCTACCAAAATTTCAAACAACGATCACTCAATATCGTATGAATATAAGAATCGATTGTAAAGGTACCCGTCCCAATCGTTTTTCCATTTCTCCAGTCTTTTCTTAGAGTAAGACTTGAGCTCACGTTCATAGATAAACTGCAAACAACGAATCAATCAATATAGTATGAATTTTTATTCAATCAATAATAATTTAAATAAATCGATAAATTGACTTACATTGAGAGGAATGTTCGTTAGAGAAACGCGGATTATATCTTCAATAAAGCAACACACAAAATGTCCACAATGTTCATTATCTCGTTGCCTCAGAACCTGTTGATTAACAATTATAATCATGTATTACAATTATGATTTCTTTCTATTAATTTGATAATTTACTAAATTAAATTTACCTTAATGTTAATCCAGTTCACTTTATTTAACTTAGATCTTGAACCTTGACTCTGAAGGCGACTCCGATACATCGTCATCACACTATTATTATTATAATTAAAAAATAAAAATAGATTAAATATGCATAATTTTAAAAGTAAAACAAATCATTGTATAAAATATTAAAAATGAACTTACGCTTCCATATATGAAACGAGATCAGGGCGATTTGAATAAACTCCATCCTGAGCTGGGTCCATAAAATACACACTTAATGTACTCATGTGTATGGCGACCAACACCCAATGGTTCCTATATTATATTGAGAATATTAAAATTAACTGCAAATTTAGCATATATATGCGCAAATATTATAAAACATGAATACAAATTTTAACGAAATGTTTATCACTCACCCCACATTTGTTGGCCAAAAAATGAGATGATCGCTCCCCGTTTGATTCAAAGATATGATTAACTAACCCATCCATGGTTCATACCTATCACCCAATATGCAAGACATCTGGGGGGAGACGAAGGAATACATTCCACTTGCTCGGATATCTCTGGAGAGATATACCTCACCCAAATATCTTTAACCAACATATATACGCTAATTAATATTTAAAAAGAAAATTAAACTATACAGAAAGTGAATATTGAGAATTAGTAAACACATACCTGAGGTAAAGGGCTATGGTGGTTGCACTCAACCACTTCGTCATTCAAGACTTCACGACACGTGTTCCTCATTTAATTCTTGGAAAGTATTCGATGAAAGTGAGCAAGCATGGGAACCGTGACGATCTCGAAAGCATTACACGATACCATCCGGGTGCACCCTAGACCGCATACATAATCATCGTGATCTAAGTCTCCGGTCATGGGATAACCAAGTCTGGAGCGTGATGGAGTCCTCGTTCTCCCTCCGATTTGCTCACGACACCCCTCGATTTCTCTTTAGCCTTTTGTGGTGATTTCTTCCGAGGCATTTGTGGTGTCGGCAGATTCTACAATTAATTTGTAATATTATTTAGAAACACAAATAAGATAATGAACTTTAATAACATATATTTTACCCTCATGGTCTTTGGAGACCAAGTTGCTCGCCATTCGATGAAGTGCCCCACCATTTATTCGACCGTGATTTCGCTTCATCGATTGGTTTTGCATTCTTGAATCCTCTTGTCCGATTACGGGTACATCGAGTGTGACCCTCACGAAAACCGGGGAGTGATGGGATGACCATGAATCATTCCATGGGAGCCAACGCGTTCTGGCTACACCAACCGATCGGGATCCTCCAAATAAAGGTAGCAAAAGGTCGTTGGCTGTTCGAATAACATATTTAGTTAGAAAATTTTAATACACTAGTCTTTAATTAAAACAAATGTGAGACATGCATATCTAATACCTGAGAGACGTTTTGAAGTGCCTCAATAAAGTCGTCCCTAGGGTTAGCTGAAAATATAGCATTAGCGACACTATGTTCACAGCTTGCTCCACTCGAATAGATTCCTTGGCTCGTTCTTCTCTCGGACCTCAAACGTTCCACATCTTTAGACAACTTGGCAACCTGTTCCTTTAGTATACCCACCATATTCTCTCGGACCTCAACCTGTTCCACATCTCTGAAATAAGTCGAAACGGGTAACAATAGGCTCACTCTCTCCAGTTTTTCTTCTTTCTTCTTTCTATGATAGTGATGAACGTGTCCCTTTATTAGATATATTAAAAGTGAATATATAAAAAAAATTAAAAGTTAGGATTTTGATCTCACCATATTTTCTCTTATTCGTGCATAACCTTTGTTTGAGCCACGATATCGTGCCTCCATCGACTTGGCTTGATCGCGATTTTTATTACTTCGATTCTACAGTATAATAGAAATATGATAAACACTGAAAAACTATATGCATTAGAAATTGAGGAAATGACATTGATCAATTTTACCTGGAAATCATCCTCCATAGCTCTGCTCACAAACTCCTCCCAGTATGGAGCCACCATACTAAGAGATACGATCTGGGGGAGGACTAACTAGTCGAGTAAAGACCGGTTTAGGATCTCGTGTGTTACTTCTCAACCAAGTCCGAAAATTCTTGGCCATTACTCCAAATTTGCTACAATATTTGCTTCTTCTTTGTGGTCAAGACCTCCAATGTAGTCTATACGCATATAACATAACAATTTAGTAAATTTAAGGGTCATACTACAACTTTCAATAAATATATAATTAACATACCGTAAGTTCGTCCCATATTCTTTCCTTCAAAGGAGTCAGTTTGGGGCTACGCCGGTCCTTGGCTGGCAGCACGATAGGGATCACGCTCCTGACTGCAACTCCAATGTAGAAGGACAACGACTCACTCTCTTTTCCTATTGTCATTCAAACTCATTGAACGATAACTCGCAATAACATATTATTTAATTATGTTCAAATATCAATCAATATATTTATCGATTTCAAACTGTTCAATTGTAATAAAATTACCCAAGTGTTTTTTCCTTGCTCTGAGCTCTCTTAATAGATGACATGGTGACTATACCCCGAAAAGCGCTTCTCCCCGAGAGTCGCTAGTGGTGGTGGGAGCATCGGTGTCACACTCTCTCAAGTCATCGGGATCTTTGTCGATCATATGCACCATGATCATATCGCCATGATCTCCATCGAATATCCATCATCATCTCCATCATCTCCTGGGATATGGCAAACGAGACATGATCCTGTAAAGCAGAAGAAACAACATTTAATAAATAAAAAACAAACAATATTCAAAACCATGCTTAAATCCTCACACAAGCATATTATCAAACACCTTGAGTGCATCAATTGTTCATATATAAATTAGCATAAAAAATCAAGTCAAGCCACACAATATATATTCATCTCTAACAAGTTGTTCATCTCTAACACTAACAACATTAATCCTAATAAATTAACACTAATTTATGTTTAAATCCTCACACAAGCATATTATCAAACACCTTGAGTGCATCAAACACCAATATATATACAACAATATACATACACCAATACATACAACATGATATATATACACCAATATACATGATATACATATATACACCAATATACATACACCATACATACAATTAAACAAAGCCACTAACAACAATTAAACAAAGCCACACAATATATATATATATATATATATATATATATATAAACAATTAACAATATATAAATCAAGCATCAATTGTTCATCTAACAACAATTAATCCTAACAAATTAGCTAATTAATCAAACCAAATACAATTATATAAACATTTAATCCTAATATATATATATACATACTAACATATATATAATATACACAATATTAATTCAATATATATATATATATATACTAACGTATATATACATACATATATATATATAGAAAAGAAAAATTACCTATGGAAGGAGAAAGCTAGGCGGCGGCGGCGGCGGTAGGGGAGCTTGGCAACAAGGCGACGGCAAGGATAGTAGGGAGGGCAGCGCGGATGATTCGATTTGGGGGAGAGGGAGGAGGAGGCTAGGGCTTCTGGTTCGCGATTTGGAGCTAATGGGAAGGCGACGATGGTGGTGGAAGGGGAGAACACGCGGCGGAGTTCGATTTAGGGTAGAGGAAGGAGGCCGGACTTCGATATATATATCAGCTGCATGTTTAATTCTTGATTTGGGGAAAAGTTCCTTTGGTTCGCGATTTGGGTGTATATATATTAATTATCCGACCTCTTGGACAGCGGTTCGAACACCGTCCAAACTCTCTATGTTTCTGGACATCGGTTCAAAATCATTTGCCTAAAATATTTGCACAAATGGTTCTAAACCGCTTTCTAAGTGTTATTGGACTTGGGCCGGTTTTGAACGTATCTATTTTTTTTATTTTTTTTTAATTAAAACCGCTCTCCAAGTCAGAGCTTGGAGAACTGCTTTGAAAAAAAAATTTGTCCCAGTCTTGTTGTCTGCAAGCTTAAATGTGTAGTAGTGGACGTATCTGAAATTGTGTTGACTTTTTAATATTTTTCATAATTTATTTAGATTTATTTTATATTTTTTAGTTCAGTTTTTTTTTTCCATTTTTAGATGATTTTTTTTTCAGATTATTAATTGGTGTTTTTAATTTTTTTTATTGATAATTTTGTAGCCATATTTGGCTAATCTCTTTCATAGCTCGAAGAGGCGCAAACATTTATAAAGATTTGATTTTCGATTAATTAATAATGGATTTCTTAACCATCACTCTTGATTTCTTCATTATGTTATGCATGTTTGATTAATGAGTTTATTTGGTTTAACCACCCTTATTTATTCATTAATTATTTCTAGCTAGATTGCACTTTATAATCCGTAATTGTTATAATTGTAAATCCGAAAGTAAAGAAATACTGTTGAATAACACCCTTGGTATAACAAAGTCTAGATCGTATGAAATGATCGCCTAAATATTCATAGTCTAGTTTGTCCTATTATTTTGTTCCATTAAATCATTGTCCAGATATGGATGCCTAATCTACCATCTGAAAGTGTTATGAATTGAATCTCAAATACATGTTTTAGGGTTATTCATTAGAATAGATTAATCAGGGATCATACTTCTAATTAATTAAATTTTAAGAAATAATTTGGACTAATTTGGTCGTACCACTAGTTTAATGGCAAGATTCAAAGAAAGAATCATTCAAGTGAATGCAAATCCGAAATTAAAACTACAATTTTTTTTTTTTTTAATAGAGTTAGAAAAAAACAATCCAACCCCCTAACCCCCTCCTTTATTTGCTTGTATCAACACAAACCGTCCAATTAAAATTACTACACTTTGTGGGATCGACAATTAAAATGACTATGTCTGATCGATATATGTATAGAAGAACCACTAGTTTAATGGCAAGATTCAAAGAAAAAGAATCATTCAAGTTGAAGAAATCCGAGAACTAAAACTACAATTTTATTATTTTATATATTTTTTAATAGAGTTATAAACAACAATCCAAACCCCAACCCCCTCCTTTATTTGTTGCTTGTATTAACACAAAGCATCCAATTAAAATTACTACACTTTGTGGGATCGACAATTAAAATGACTATGTCTAATCGATATATGTATAAAAGAAGAGTTAGGAGAGGCCTCATCTTTTTAGGGTCTTGCATATTTTTATCTTGCCCAAAGGACACACATCCTCATCCATCCAAAATGGTCCCCTTTATTATCTACATATTTTGTATAAACTGAAATATCATCGATGGTAATTAATAATCTAAAATAAAATGATATAATTACTTTAGCGGGTTCGTTTTTGCTATGGGAATAAATCCAAAAGCGAACATAGTTTAGAATAAGAAAAATGAAGGGAATTATATATTAATACTGCGGAATAGATTGGAGTAAGTATGGTAATGCATGGTAAGTAAAAATATTCTTCTCCAACATCTCAAAATGACCACCTTGAATTAGTACCATTTTTGAGACTAACTGATTGGCTGTGACGACGGGAAAAGATATTTGAAGAGAAGAAAGACACATTATTAATTAGTCTTTTTATTGACTAGATAACAGCAAGTAGAAGGATATACAATCTAGGATCGACAGCCTTCTTCAACATAGAAACAGAAAATTAATAACTCAAATACATACAAACAGCTAGCACGAGACTATGAGACTAGTCTAGCATATTTTTGTCACATACATGACAATTATTGAAAGCCAGAAAAGCAACACTTATTATTAGATGTATACCCAAAGTACGTGGATATGCATGCATGCATGCTTGTTTAGGCAGTAATAGAACCCTTGGTGCAAAAAAGCAGAACATGCATTGGTACATTTTTCAACTGCTCCATTCACAACTTCACTTGCATCTAGTCACCCAAAAAAAAAAAAAAAAAACGTAATTAGAATAATCGAATCTCTTGTCTATGACAAAAGATAAAAGAAGCTATATAGCAAATAAAAATAATAATAATGATCGAGCTTTACCAGAATTTTGGAGAGTGGTTATGGCAGTGCACACAGAGGACACACACCCCAACTTGCAGTATTCATTGACTGCATTGAGTCAAATTACATGCAATTTGCATCAAAATGAAATCTTTGCAGCAAGTAAACTAAATAATTAGAACAAATGAGTTTATTTATTTTACCAGTGTTTTCGAGAATATCATGATTCCAATTAGGGGGACATGTCCCACTAAGGATTCTGCATCCAGAGATTGATGCACAATTATCCCGGGAGAGTCCCGTAAGCTGCAGTTGGAAGATTAAAAAGACATTATTAATTAGTCTTTTTATTGCCCATTCAAGCTTCACTTGACACCATAAACTTCACCAGCTGTCATCCTTATCTCAAGCTCCGGACCACAAGCTTCACCAGCTGTCATCCTTATCTCATCCCACTAAGGATTCTGCATCCAGAGATTGATGCACAATTATCCCGGGAGAGTCCCGTTAAGCTGCAGGTATTATAGACATTTCTGGCAGAGAAGCTTGGGCAACAACTCTTTGCCTCAACTTGAATTTGTCCCAAAACAAGGCTCACCAAAAGAGCACTCATAATAACAATTTTACCTTCCATCGATCGATCTTCTCGTGATATATCTTCTTAATTTGTATTGATGAAATGCTGATGAAACTAGACTTGCAGATACCCAACTTAAATAGTAGTTGTTCTGCCATTCAAGCTTCACTTGACACCATAAACTTCACCAGCTGTCATCCTTATCTCTTGCCGACACATATGGGACACCACGTATCCCTCATGAATGGATCTTGCACAATTAATATTAGTGTTATTTATTTCTTAACCACAAATGTTCCCCTTCAACTTTATATTTAGATTCTTCACTACCTATATTGAAACCTTGCTGCCATTCAATTATTAACATGATTTTTCTAAGAGTTAGTCACATGTGCATCGGTTGTAATTGTGCAATCGACACACGTAACATATAAATTCATATAACCGAAACGTTAATCTTAAATTTGGGTGAAAATATGAAATGAAACGTACAATTTAATACGTGCAGAATAATGTAAATGAAATGTACAAATTAATATAAGTAAAATGTGGCGAGTGCACAAACCTAAAAACCAAAATCTCATAATTTTAAATAGGGGTCCCAAATCTACGCCGCAAAGAACTTTTACGTAACTTTTTGCCATATCTTTGTTTGTAGAAGGGCAAAGCTATAATCAAGATATAGCCCCCACGTCATGTCAAGGAGGTTCATATGAAAGCCATTTTTTGACGTATTGGAGAATGGAAAGTTCTAAAGGTCGACCAATGCCAACAAGTATTTGAACATTTGAAGGAGTATCTGGCCGATGCGAGAGTAGTTTCCAAGCTCAACTTATACTTGGCCGCCTACGAATCTACGATCAGTGCAGTGTTAGTTCAAATAGAAAACAAGGAGCAATAGTCGGAATATTATGTTAGACAGTCTTTAAGAGACGCCGAGCTCAGGTACCTGCCCATTGAGAAGCTGGCTTACGCCCTAGTTATTAGCGTGCGAAAACTTAGGCCATATTTCTTCTATCATCAAGTAGAAGTACTTAAATCCTTCCCACTGATAAACTTCTTCAGTGACTAGATTTCGTGGGATGATTGCTTAAATGGTCCATTGAGCTAGGACAGTTCGACATCTTGTACGCCTCCCGAATAACAATCAAAGAGAAGGCACTCGCCAACTTTATAGTCGAGTTAACCTTCAATCAGGGACCAGGTAAGGTTGCCAATTTACCATGTAAGATGCACGTGGTAGGGGACGAAATCATCCTTTTCAGTCCGCAAAATCAGGTATTCATCTCATTAATCCGTTTAGACGTCCAAGTCACGAACAACAAGGCCGAATACAAAGTTCTCATCGTGGTACTCCGCATGGCAACATCAATAAGAGTCTTCCAACTCCAAGTTCTTAGTGGCTCACAGCTAATTGTAAGACAAATCCAAGGGGAGTATGACGCAAATGACGAGAAGATGCGAGATACCAAGTTCTCGTGGCCAAATTAATACAACAGTTTATGCAGGTCCACATGGACAAGGTCCCTAGGACGGAAAATACCAAGGTCGACGCTCTCGCTTGCCTGGCTACTTCAGAGGGGGCTGTCGAGTTTGACAGTAGCATAACCCGAATGATGCCCCCCGTCGAATGACGAGAATGAGATGTACTAAGTGAATAGTGGCGAGTCGACAAGCTGGATATAACCGGTAAAAAATAATTCCTCTAGAATGGGGTTCTCCCTGAAGATAGGATCTAGGCAAGCCGACTTCGACTGAGGTCGGCCAAGTACACTTTAATTAATGATATTTTATATAAGAAAGGGTTCTCGCTCCCATTATTAAATGTTTGGGTAAGAACGAAGCTGAGTCCGTCCTCGCTGAGATCCACGAGAGGATTTGTGGAAATCACATGGGCGACCACGCCCTAGCCTTTAAGATACTGAGACGTGGGTATTTCTAGCCAAGTTTGAAAAAAGACACGATTGCATATGCCCGAACCTACGCTCATTGTCAGCAGTTTGTAACGATCATACACAGCCCTCCTAAGCACCTCTCATCGGTCTTTAGTCCATGGCTTTTCGTGAAATGGGGAATAGGCTTGATCTGACCATTCCTACCTGGATAAGAGGGTGTGAAATTTACAGTGGTCGCAATAGACTACTTCATGAAATGGGTTGAGGCCGAACCCCTGGCCAAGATCACATGCAATTAGATGAGCGAGTTCGTTTGGAAGAATATCATCTACCAATTTGGAATCCCACACACGATTGTTACCGATAATGGTAAACAGTTCGACAATGTATATTTTCACAATTAGTGCGCGCGATACGGTATAAGAAAATACTTTTCAACACCCTATCACCCCCAGTCCAACGGTTAGATGGAAGTTGTAAATAAGATAATAAAGTACGCTTAAGGCCCAATTAGATAGCCTGAAAGATAATTGGGCAGACAAGCTGCCAACGGTACAATCGTCGTAATGAACGACATATCGATTGGCGATCAAGGAAACACCCTTCGCCATGGCCTATGGAATGGAAGCAGTCTTACTTGTCGAGCTCAGTGAGCCAAGCTACCGAGTAGCCACCTACAACAATGAAACTAATGGTCAGGCGCAAGCGGCAGAGCTCAACCTTCTGGAAGCAAGGAGGATAGAGGCCGACCTTAGGAACACAACTTATAAGCAATGGTCAGAGAAGCATTAAACCTCGAAGTCAAGCTCCGTGACTTCAAAGGGGGCGGCCTCGTCCTAAGTAGAATATTTGCCCCAAACACAAGAGTGTTTGGTGCCATCTGGGTAGGACCCTTTCGGGTCACAATGAAATTACCG
Organism: Stenogyne calaminthoides; assembly: GCA_037126765.1. NCBI lineage: Eukaryota > Viridiplantae > Streptophyta > Magnoliopsida > Lamiales > Lamiaceae > Stenogyne > Stenogyne calaminthoides. The sequence goes on from JBBCBC010000002.1 coordinate 23,787,061, forward strand.
AATGGAGCTTACGAGCTTAAAGAGATAGATGGAAATGCGTTCAAGTACCCATGGAACGAAAGTAATTTGAGGAAATACTATCCTTAGATTAAAAAAAACATGGGTAGTAATGGTGTACGCATAAAGACAAGCCGCGAGCTCGGGCTGCCACAAAACGACAAGGATTTTGCTTTGTAGGCATACACAGTCAGGTCAAATCATAGATACAACATTCGAGAGAAAAATCGGTGGTTCCCAAAATATCTGCCACTAATCAAGTCCGGTAAAATCTATAACAACCGAGATCGTCTCCCGATTCGACACACATTAACTAGCGACCAGCCTAGCCTATACACTCCGAGCAATCATGTCAAACAACTTGAGAAATCAACACGTCCCATAACACCTATAAATAGGAGAGGATTGGAGGAGAGAAAGAAATTTCCCAGAGATGCAGCTTTAGTGAGAGAAAGTGTGTGGGAGAAAGGCAAATCCCTAGTTCTCTGTCACGCAAGGATGGGTCCTTATGCGACCTCAGTCTACCACTCCACGAGGCCGCCAAATATTAAAAGCGGCCACATAAATAAGATCGATGAATGATGTATGGGCAAGGACTGTATGGCGCCCAAAGAATATGATATGTTATGAAAGATCTAGCCGACGGGCTAGCACAAAGAAAGGAAAGAAAATATTTTTATGAAAATGATATGTTTATGTACTGCCAATCTATATAACAGCATACAGGTCATCCTCACCAAGAATTCAAATTCTCACCCCTACCTTTAATATTTTCAGGTTATGAAGACGGAGAGCCCGTGTAGTCGGAGGTGTGATATGGTGTTTCCGATGATACCCTGCGCTTTTGTCTATCTCAAGCTTATTTAACATCACGGTTCCTCTTATGAACTTAATTCGTATGTCGAGATGACAAACACTTCTATAGTCTCTCGATGAATGTTATGTGTATGACTTATACTTAATTTTTGTTATTGCCAATCTTTTTAAATGATCCATTTATGATGGGCTTTCCGAAAAAAAGGCCTTCGCGTTTCCCTCTATACAACAACTTATTTATTAATTTGTATAGGGTATATTAGTTATTTTATATAAATAAACATTAGTATAGAATAAATTTTTTAAGTTGTGTGAAAAATTAAAATGATAGTTAAATTGAAATAAAGATAGCATATACTACACGTACTATTTTAATTTAAAATAGTTGAATACCACTTGTGCGCACCACGATGTACAAGTGATACTATTAAAAATAAATAATTTATGTTGTTCGGTAAAACTAACTAATACTGATCAATGAATAATATTCGGTGAAATCAAGTAATATTGTTCACTGAAAATAATTAATATTATTCAGTGATACTACTAGAACTATATTACGTTCCTTAATTCGCTACTTCTAGAAAAATGTGTTCTCTAAATTACCAGCCCAAAAAATTACTATCCTTATTTTGCCACCCCCATAGTCATGGTCCTTAAAAAATAAAATTCCCCAATATCTGCATAGGAGGATTGCTTTTGGACTCTATTTTTTCTGGTTTACCACAAGTCACAATTATTGGACTGATTTCTTTAGAGAATAAAAGATGCTCTCATTCAGTGATTCATGAGGCTTTACTGTACCCGCATATATATTATTAAAATATCTCACAAAATCACATGATAACTATTTATATATAGTGATGTATCCCTTAGTTTGAAAATATTTTAATTGGAAAAAGAACGAAAATTCTTCAAAGTATTATTAAAATAATATTCCAACTGTCAATAAAGTATTATATATATAATTATAAACTTGTACACGTTAATTGATAGGTTTATGTGATTAATATACACCAGAAGATTCATTGAGAATATTTGGTCAGCAGATTTGGTCCCATATTTCTTTTTGGTCATTTATTTTTGGTGGTAAAAACAGTCCCATCTATTAATTTTTTGCAAATTAATTTGATCCCATTAAAATATTTCAAATAACCATGAGACTAAATATGGTGGAGAAAGGACTAAAATTATGAAGCATCATTCTTTGGGGACAATAAATAAAAAATTTCCAATATACACGAAACAAAATATGTAGAAAATAAAAGGGTGAAGGGGGACCATTTGTGGATGAGGGATATGTGGCAATCGACAAAGATAAGGAATTATCTTGACCTTTGGGCAAGATGAGGCCTCCTAACTCTTCTACTATATATATCCATCAAATTAACATTATTATTTATACAGACTTACTTACTTCAGTCTGCTCCTCAATATTAATTAATAATTCCCTTTTTTTTTATTATTAACTATGTTCGCTTTTTATTTATTCCCATAAATTTAAAACAAACCCGCTTAGAGTAATTATATCACTTCATTTTTTATTATTATATAATTACCGTCGATGATATTTAAGTTTATACAAAATGTGTAGAAAATAAAGGGGATCCCACCATTTGTGGATGAGGATGTGTGTAATCGAGAAAGATAAGGAATATGTGGCACTAGGCAAAAGATGAGGCCTCCTAACTCTTCTTCTTCTATACATATATCAATCGACATAGTCATTTTAATTGTCGAACCCACAAAGTGTAGTAATCTTAATTAGACGGTTTAGGTTAATACAAGCAAATAAAATAAAAAAGCGGGTTGGGGGGTTGAATTGTTGTTTCTAACTCTATTAAAAAATATATAAAATAATAAAATTGTAGTTTTAGTTCTTAGATTTGCATCCACTTGAATGATTCTTTCTTCGAATCTTGCCATTAAACTAGTGGTACGACCAAATTAGTCCAAATTATTTCTTAACTATAATTAATTAGAAGTATGATCCCTAATTAATCTATTCTAATGAATAATCCAAAAACATGTATTTGAGATTCAATTCATAAAACTTTCAGTTGGTAGATTAGGCATCCCTATATGGGCAATGATTTAATGGAACAAAATAATAGGGCAAACTGGACTATGAATACTAGACGATCGTTTCATACGATCTAGACTTTGTTATTACGAGGGTATTCTGCCCTATTTGCTACTCTGGTTACACAATTATAACAATTACGGATTATAAAGTGCAGTCTAGCTAGAAATAACTAATGAATAAATAAGGGTGGTCAAATAATGAAGAAATCAATAGTGAGGGTTAAGAAATCAATTATTAATTAATCAAAAATCAAATCTTTACAAATGTTTGCGCCTCTTCGAGCTAGGAAAGAGATACAAAATTATCAATAAAAAAACTGAAAACACCAATTAATAATCTGAAAAAAAAAATCAACTAAAAATAAAAAAATAAATTGAATTAAAAAAAATCAATTAAACCTAAATAAACTATGAAAAATATTAAAATGTCAAATAAAATTTAAAAACGAATTAAATTAAAAAAAATAAGAATAAACTAAGGCTTAATTGCGAACAAAATCATCACCTTTTCAAAAATTGCAATCTAATCTAAACTTTTGAATTTTGACAAGCAAATCATCACTTTTACTCTTTTTTGCAAATTTAACTTCGGGCAGTTTGTCCCCTTGCCCGAAAGTTGATGTGTACAAAAAATGCACCATCATCAGCCCAGTAAGCATCCACATCAATAAATACTTATTAACATAATAAATAATAGTTTAAAAATAAATTAAGTATTATAAATACTATAAATAAATTTAAATATAATAAGATATTAATATCAACATAAAAAATCAGCATCTAATTTCTTCTAAAAAAATTAAAATTAGAAACCAACACAAACAAATAATATTCAAAATCACAATTTTAATTAAAATTGTCATTATTAAAAATTAACACAAAAAATATTTCTTAGAGAATATTATTTGCCCTCGAATAACACAACATCAAAAAAAAATTAAACTCAGGAAACTAAACCTAATGAAAATTTGCCCCCAATCCATGCTTCTGGCCACCCTCCCCGACCCCACTCCCGTTCCAGCTACACCTCCACCTTTCATTCATATTCCCTCCCATCAACACTTTAATCAAATTTGAAATGTGAATAGAGTCACCGCACACGCCACTCCACACTCGGCTCTCAAAATGGGTGCTCGCTTTTTGTAATGGACCGTGGTATCTTGATTTTTTTTTTAATTGCAAAATAGTTTGATTTAGTGTAATTGGAGCAACAAATATTCTGGTGTAATTAAATGTTTAAATTTTTTTTGTAATTAGATTTTGGAGAATTTGAGATTTTTTTTGCGAAATTAAAATTACATTGTGAAGATCTTTGGCAAATGAAAGGAACGTTAATCGTAGTGGGGCAACAATGGGATGGTGGGGGGGGGGCAACGACGAAGGCAATATGAGGTTGAAAATGAAGGGATTTTGATGTAATTGAATATTGAATTTTTTTTTGCAGAACAATTTTTTTTTTCTCGAGGATGAAGATGTGACGAGAATGAACGTTTGATTTTAAATTTTTTATTTTGCATTTTAATTATATTATTTGTAAATTTTTTATTTTATTTTATTCTTTTAATTTTTATTTAATTTTTAAAAGTGTTATTCAAAATTTTTTATTATTATATTTTTAATTTTTTGAAAGTTTTTTAACTTCTAATACTTTAAAAAATATAACTTATACTTTTAAATTTATTAACAGTATATATAATAGTAATTTATTTTTAAATTTTTATTTATTATGTTAATAAATATTTATTAACATGGATGATCTTCTTAAAATGATGATGGAGAATTTTTTTTACACATTAACTTTTCGGCGAGGGCAAAACCGCCCGGTTGAAATTGCAAAAGAAAGTAAAAGTGATGATTTGTTTGCCAAAATTCAAAAGTTTAAATATATTAGATAGCAATTTATGAAAAAGCGGTGATTTTATTCGCAATTAAGCCATAAACTAAATAAAACTTCAGAAATATTTTTAAGAAAATCATGCTAAAACTTAAAATAAAAAAATTTCCTAGGGGAGAGTGGGAGTATTGAAACAAGCAGGGGATCTCCTACACGGGAGGTGTATGACAAAATGTATTAGTGAACTATAAAACATGTTTCTACAAACAGAGATAAAAGAGTTCCGTTAAGTTATTGCAGCGTAGATTTGAGACCTTGTTTAAAATTCTGAGATTTGGGATTTTAGGTTTGTAAACTCGCCACATTTTACATATATTAATTTATACATTTCAGATTACATTAGTCGCAAAGATTAACTCATGCGTTTATTTCATATTTTCACCCAAATTTAAAATTAAAGTTTCGGTTATATTAATTGAATGGCAGCAAGGTTTGACCAACTCTTAGAGAAATCACGTTAACAATTGAATGGCAGCAAGGTTTTAATACAGATAGTGAAGAGTCTTAATCTGAAATTGAAGGGGACATTTATGGATAAGAAATAAATAAAGACTAATATTAATTATCGATCCATTCATATGAGGATATGTGTCGGGAAGAGACATAACCTTCACCAGCTCCGGACATTGGTTACCACAAGCTTCGCCTATCACCTTATCTAAAGCTTACATGGTTTGCACGTTTCCAAAAAGAAATCATCACATGTTTAAAGAATGTGAATGGAAGTAGATAGAAAACTATGATGACCACACACTTGTACAGTGTATACTATTACTTAATATTATGTAATATATAGTGGTATTGTTTCCGGCCTTAATATTACATGGCCACAATAGTATAGAGGTAGTTTAGTAATTATGGAAAAAAGCATATTATAATAGTATAAAAAATCACACACTTTACATTTTAAATTTAATTAATAATTACTATAAAAAACCACAGACCACACGCAAGGCGGCAATTGCTTCGTTTTATAAAAATTAAGTACTCCCTTTGTTCCTCTATAAGAGGGACATACCTTAATTTATAGCACCTATATTAAGGAGTATTATAAAATAATAGATGTAGTCCAAGTAATGTAATTGAGAAAGAGAAAATAATAGATGGAGTTGATTAATAAAATAATAAAAAGTATTTGCCAAAAAATGGAATTGGTATATTATAGAGAACGGACCGAAATTATACGTAACATGGTACTCTTAAATATAATTTGATGAATATATATAGAAGAGGAATTAAGAGGTTGTGTAGTTTATCTCTTGCTGACACATATGGGACAACACCTATCCCTCATGAATGGATCTTACAATTAACATTATTGCCATTTATTTCTTATCCACAAATGGTCTCCTTGCCGACACATATCCCCATGAATGGATCTTGACAATTAATATTAGTGTTATTTATTTCTTATCCATAAATGGTCCCCTTCAGCTTCATATTTAGATTCTTCACTACCTATATTGAAACCTTGCTGCCATTCAACTGTTAACGTGATTTTTCTAAGAGTTAGTGCAACTGGACACATAGAACATATAAATTAATATAACTGAAACGTTAATTTTAAATTTGGGTGAAAATATGAAATGAAACGCATCTAAGAAGGCGTCTTTGACTAAATATAAACTAAAATGTATAAATTAATATATGTAAAATGTGGAGAGTGTACAAACCTAAAATCCCAAATCTCTTAATTTTAAACAATGTCCCAAACCTACGCCGCAATAACTTTTACTAAACTCTTTGCCATATCTTTGTTTGTAGAAACATGTTTTATAGTTCATTTGACATTTTTTGTCATACACCACCTCCCGTGTAGAGATCACCGCTTGTTCCAATACTCCCAGTCTCCCTTCCCACGCTCTCATAGGAAAAAAATTTTATTTTAAGTTTTAGCAAGATTTTCATAAAAATATTTCTCAAGTTTTATTTAGTTTATTCTTTTTTAAAATTTTAGTTGACTTTTTAATATTTTTCATAATTTATTTAGATTTAATTTATATTTTTTAGTTCTTTTTTTTTTTTCATTTTTAGATGATTTTTTTTTAGATTATTAATTGGTGTTTTCAATTTTTTTTATTGATAATTTTGTAGCCATGTTTGGCTAATCTCTTTCCTAGCTCGAAGAGGCACAACATTTGTAAAGATTTGATTTTCGATTAATTAATAATGGATTTCTTAACCATCACTCTTGATTTCTTCATTATTTGATTTATGTTATGCATGTTTGATTAATGAGTTTATTTGGTTTGACCACCCTTATTTATTCATTAATTATTTCTAGCTAGATTGCACTTTATAATCCGTAATTGTTATAATTGTGTAATCAGAGTAGAAAATACGGCATAACACCCTTGATATAACAAAGTCTAGATCGTATGAAACGATCATCAAGTATTCATAGTCTAGTTTGTCCTATTATTTTGTTTCATTAAACCAACTGAGAGTTTTATGAATTGAATCTCGAATACATGTTTTAGAGTTATTCATTAGAATAGATTAATTAGGGATCATACTTCTAACTAATTAAATTTAAGAAATAAATTGGACTAATTTGGTCGTATTCACTAGTTTAATGGCAAGATTCAAAGAAAAAGAATCATTCAAGTGGAAGCAAATCCGGAACTAAAACTACAATTTTATTATTTTATATTTTTTTTTATAGAGTTAAAACAACAATCCAACCCCCAACCCCTCTTTTTATTTGCTTGTATTAACACAAACCGTCCAATTAAAATTACTACACTTTGCGGGATCGACAATTAAAATGACTATGTCTAATCGATATATGTATAGAAGAACCACTAGTTTAATGGCAAGATTCAAAAGAAAGAATCATTCAAGTGGAAGCAAATCCGAGAACTAAAACTACAATTTTATTATTTTATATTTTTTTTAATAGAGTTAGAAACAACAATCCCGACCTCCCAACCCCCCTCCTTTATTTGCTTGTATTAACACAAACCGTCCCAATTAAAATTACTACACTTTTTTGGGATCGACAATTAAAATGACTATGTCGATCGATATATGTATAGAAGAAGAGTTAGGAGGCCTCATCTTCTTGCCCCCCACATATTTCTTATCTTGCCCAGTGACACACCCCTCATCCACAAATGGTCCCCTTTATTTTCTACATATTTTGTATAAACTTAAATACCATCGACGGTAATTAATAATCTACAATAAAATGATATAATTACTTTAGTGGGTTCGTTTTCGCTATGGGAATAAATCCAAAAGCAAACATAGTTTAGAATAAGAAAAATGAAGGGAAATATATATTAATACTGCGGAATAGATTGGAGTAAGTATGTATGTATTAATAAAAATGTTAATTTGATGGATATATATAGTAGAAAAGTTAGGAGGCCTCTTCTACCATTCACATATTCCTTATCTTGTCGAATCGCCACATATCCCTCATCCACAAATGGTCCCCTTCACCCTTTTTTTTTTTTTTTCTACATATCTTGCTTTGTGTATATTGGAAAAAAATTTATTTCTTGTCCCACAAGAATGTTGGTTTCATGATTTTAGTCCTTTCAACACCATATTTAGTCCCATAGTTATTTGAAATATTTTAATGGGATCAAATTTGCAAAAAACTTAACAGATGGGACTGTTTTTACCACAGAAAAAAAAAGGACAAAAAAAGAAACACAGGACCGAATATGTTGATCAAAAATTCTCATTGAATCAAAAATATATTTTTTTCCAAAACAGATATTAATCACATAAACCTATCTATTAACGTGTACAAGTTTCTAATTATATATATATATATATATATATATATAATACTTTACTGACAATTGGAATATTATTGAATAATACTTTATTGACAGTTGGAATATCATTTGAATAATACTTTATTGACAGTTGGAATATTATTTGAATAATACTTTGAAGAATATTATTGGCCCATCCCAAAAAAAAAAAAATGCGTAATTAGAATAATCGAATCGCTTGTCTATGACAAAAGATAAAAGAAGCTATATAGCAAATAAAAATAATAATAATGATCGAGCTTTACCAGAATTTTGGAGAGTGGTTATGGCACTGCACACAGAGGACACACACCCCAACTTGCAGTATTCATTGACTGCATTGAGTTAAATTACATGCAATTTGCATCAAAATGAAATCTTTGCAGCAAGTAAACTAAATAATTAGAACAAATGAGTTTATTTATTTTACCAGTGTTTTCGAGAATATCATGATTCCAATTAGGGGGACATGTCCCACTAAGGATTCTGCATCCAGAGATTGATGCACAATTATCCCGGGAGAGTCCCGTTAAGCTGCAGGTATTATAGACATTTCTGGCAGAGAAGCTTGGGCAACAACTCTTTGCCTCAACTTGAATTTGTCCCAAAACAAGGCTCACCAAAAGAGCACTCATAATAACAATTTTACCTTCCATCGATCGATCTTCTCGTGTTTGCAGCAACTTAATTTGTATTGATGAAATACTGATGGAACTAGACTTGCAGATACCCAACTTAAATAGTAGTTGTTCTGCCATTCAAGCTTCACTTGACACCATAAACTTCACCAGCTGTCATCCTTATCTCAAGCTCCGGACCACAAGCTTCGCCTATCACCTTAACTAAAGCTCACATGGTTTGCACGTTTCCAAAAAGAAATCATCACATGTTTAAATAATGTGAATGAAAGTAGATAGAAAAACTATGATGATAGTATATAGTATATAGTAGCTAGCTAGTATTCTTTCCGGCCTTAATATTACATGGCCACAATGATATAGAAGTAGTTTAGTAATTATAGAGAGAAGCATATTATAATAATATCAAGAATCACACATTTAACATTTTTAATTTAATTAATAATTATAGAGAGAAGCATATTATTAGTGTTATTTATTTCTTATCCACAAATGTTGCCCTTCAACTTTATATTTAGATTCTTCATTACCTATATTGAAACCTTGCTGCCATTCAATTGTTGACATGATTTTTTTCTAAGAAGTTAGTCACATGTGCATCAGTTGTAATTGTGCAACCGGACACCACGTAATATATATATTAATATAACCGAAATGTTAATCTTAAATTTGGGTGAAAATATGAAATGAAAACGTCTGATGTTAATACGTGCGAGAATAATGTAAATGAAATGTACAAATTAATATAAGTAAAATGTGGCGAGTCACAAACCTAAAAACCAAAATCTCATAATTTTAAAATGAAGGTCCCCAAATCTACTTATTGCATAGAATTTTACGAAGTTTTTGCCATATCATTGTTTGTAGAAGGGCAAAGCTATAATCAAGATATAGCCCCCACGTCATGTCAAGGAGGTTCATATGAAAGCCATTTTTTGTGTTCCTTAAATTGCGTTTCTTAATTCGCTACTTCTAGAAAGATGTGTTCCTTAAATTACCAGCCCAAAAAATTACTAATAAAAAACCACTAACCACTCGCAAGGCGCCAATTGGCTTCGTTTTATAAAAATTAAGTACTCCTTTATTCCTCTATAAGAGGGACATACCTTGATTTATAGCACTTAAATTAAGGAGTATTATAAAATAATAGATGTAGTACAAATGATGTAATTGAGAAAGAGAACATAATTGATGGAGTTGATAATAAAATAATAAAAAGTATTTGCCAAAAATGGAATGGGTATCTTATAGAGAACGGACCAAAATTGTAACATTGTACTCTTAAATATAATTTGATGAATATATATAGAGGAGGAATTAAGAGGTTGTGTAGTTATCTCTTGTTGACACATATAGGACACCACGATCCCCTCATGAATGGATCTTGTGATTAATATTAGTCTTATTTATTTATTTCTTATCCACAAATGGTCCCCTTCAATCTCATATTTAGATTCTTCACTACCTATATTGAAACCTTGTTGCAATTCAATTGCTAACATGATTTTTCTAAGAGTTAGTCAAGTGTGCATCAGTTGTAATTGTGCAAAATTGGACACACAAAACATATAAATTAATATAACCGAAACGTTAATTTTAAATTTGGGTGAAAATATGAAATGAAACGTACAAGTTAATACGTGCAAAATAATGTAACTGAAATGCACAAATTAATATACGTAAAATGTGGCGAGTTCTCAGACCTAAAATCCCAAATCTTATAATTTTAAACAAGGTCCCAAATCTACGCTGCAATAACTTTACAAAACTTTATGCCATATCTTTGTTTGTAGAAGGGCAAAGCTATAATCAAGATATAGCCCCCACATCATGTCAAAGGAGGTTCATATGAAAGCCATTTTTTGACGTATTGGAGAATGGAAAGTTCTAAAGGTCGAACCAATGCCAGCAAGTATTTGAACATTTGAAGGAGTATCCGCCTATGTGAGAGTAGTTTCCAAAATCTAAAAAAGCTCAACTTATACTTGGTCGCATACTGAATCTACGATCGGTCAAATGTTAGTTCAAATAGAAAACAAGGAGAAATAGTCGGAATATTATGTCAAACAGTCTTTAAGAGACGCCGAGCTCAGGTACCTACCCATTGAGAAGATGGCTTACGCCCTAGTTGTTAGCGTGCGAAAACTTAGGCCATATTTCTTCTATCATCAAGTAGAAGTACTTACAACCTTCCCATTGATAAAATTCTTGAGTGACTAGATTTCGTGGGATGATTGCTTAAATGGTCCATTGAGCTAGGACAGATTTCGACATCTTGTCACGATCCCTAATTAAAATCGAGAGAGAATGCACTCGCCAAACTTTATAGTCGAGTTAACCTTCAAGCGAGGACCGTAAGGTTGCCAATTTACCATGTAAGATGCACGTGGTAGGGGCCGAATCATCCTTTTCACCGCATAAAATCAGGTATTCATCTCATTAATCCGATTAGACTTCCAAGCCACGAACAACAAGGTCGAATACAAAGTGCTCATCATGGTATTCCGCATGGCAACATCAATAAGAGTCTTCCAACTCCAAGTTCTTAGTGGCTCACAGCTAATTGTAAGACAAATCCACGGGGACTATGAGACAAATGGCGAGAAGATGCGAGATACCAAGCTCTCGTGGCCAAATTAATACAACGGTTTAGGCAGCTCCACGTGGACGAGGTCCCTAGGACGGAAAATACCAAGGTCGACACTCTCGCCGCTTTGGCTACTTCTTGAGGGTCGCCGAGTTTTGACAAAGTGTTAGCATAACCCGAATGATGCTCCCGTCGAATGACGAGAATGAGATGTACTAAGTGGATAGTGGCGAGTCGACAAGCTGGATATAACCGGTCAAAAATAATTCCTCTAGAATGGGGTTCTCCCTGAAGATAGGATCTAAGCCGACTTCGACTAAGGTCGGCCAGGTACACATTAATTAAATATATTTTATATAAGAAAGGTTTCTCGCTCCCATTATTAAATGTTTGGGTAAGAACGAAGCTGAGTCCGTCCTCGCAGAGATCCACAAGGGGATTTGTGGAAATCACATGGGCGAACACGCCCTAGCCTTTAAGATACTGCGACGTGGGTATTTCTAACCAAGTTTGAAAAAGACACGGTTGCATATGCCCGATCCTACGCTCATTGTCAGCAGTTTGTAACGATCATACACAGCCCTCCTAAGCACCTCATTGGTCTTTAGTCCATGGCTTTTCGTGAAATGTGGAATAGGCCTGATCTGACCATTCCTACCTGGATAAGAGAGTGTGAAATTTACAGTGGTCGCAATAGACTACTTCATGAAATGGGTTGAGGCCGAACCCCTGGCCAAGATCACATGCAATTAGATGAGCGAGTTCGTTTGGAAGAATATCATCTACCAATTTGGAATCCCACACATGATTGTTACCGATAATGGTAAACAGTTCGACAATGTATATTTAGACAATTAGTGCGCGCGATACGGTATAAGAAGATACTTTTCAACACCCTATCACCCCTAGTCCAACGGTTAGGTGGAAGTCAGAAAATAAGATAATAAAGTACGCTTAAGGCCCAATTAGACGACTGAAAGAAAATTGGGCGCATAAAGCCGCCAATCTGCAAATAGTCGAATGAACGACATATCGATCGGCGATCAAGAAACACCCTTTGCCATGGCCTATGGAATGGAAGCGCCTTACTTGTCGAGCTCGGTGAGCCAAGCTACCGAAAGTAGCCACCTACAACAATGAAACTAATGGTCAGCGCAAAGAGGCGAGCTCAACCTTCCGAAGTAAAGGAGGATAGAGGCCGACCTTAGGAACACAAACTTATAAGCAATGGTCGAGAAGAATTAAAACCTCGAAGGTCAAGCTCCGTGAATCTCAAAGGGGGCCTCTCGCCCCGAGTAGAATATTTGCCCCAAACACAAGACTGTTTGGTGCCATCTGGTAGAACCATTTCGGTCACAAGGAAATTACCGAATGGAGCTTACGAGCTCAAAGAGATGGATGGAAATGCGTTCAAGTACCCATGGAACGCAAGCAATTTGAGGAAATACTACCCATAGATTAAAAAAAAACATGGGTAGTAATGGTGTACGCATAAAGACAAGCCACGAGCTCGGGGCCGCCACAAAAGGATTTTTTTTGTAGGCATACACAATCAGTCAAATCATAGATACAACATTCGAGAGAAAAAATCGGTGGTTCCCAAAATATCCGCCACTAATCAAGTCCTAGAAAATCTATAACAACGACACACATCAACCTCATTACTAGCCTAAATTACACACTCCGAGAAATCATGTCAAACAACTTGAACAATCAACACGTCCCATAACACCTATAAATAGGAGAGGATTGGAGGAGAGTAAGAAATTTCCAAGAGATGCAATTTTAGTGAGAGAAAGTGTGTGGGAGAAAGGCAAATCCTAGTTCTCATCACACGCAAGGATGGGTCCTGATGCGACCTCAGTCAACCACCCCACGAGGCCGCCAAATATTAAAAGCGGCCACATAAATAAGATCGATGACCACTATGGAGAAATGGGCAATGGTTGGAACTCTCCTTGCTAATATCGACGACCAATCCGGTCGTGCAGGATCTAAACCTATCGATCGACTTAAACAAAAGACCGGCGTGATGAAGAGGAAAGAGGTTGGGAAAACCTGACTGTGGAAAGGAGGAAGAGAGAATACGGGCTTCCCATTCTACCCTACACTTTGGGAGCATCCAACCTACCTCAAAACCTATTGGTGTATGCGAATGTAAATGTTATTTTGACATTTGGGTCCATGTATGGGAAATGTGACCTTTGGGTCAATATATGAGAATTTTATGCGGCCTCCGAGTGCTGGTCTCACGATCCCCTGGGTAAGATGGTGGTTATGGCCTGTGGGTGCGGGTCTTACGATCCCCCAGGTGAGATGGTCGAAATGAATGATGTATGGGCAAGGACTGTATGGCGCCTAAAGAATATGATATGTTATGAAAGATCTAGCCGACGGGCAGGGCTAATTATTGGTTATCAAAGTCTTTCTTATTATATGTGTATCATATATTATTTGTTATTTTTTAATCATTTATAATACAAGTGTTTGTTATATAGGAGTACATTTATATATACACATATATTAATAAAAGTGTTTGGTTTAACTAAAATATTTATAATAAAATTGTGAATTAAATAATTTATATTCCTTTGCACTATTTATTATTATGAGTACATTTATTTATATACATATATTAATTATTTTTATATTATTTTTCACTATTTACTAATATGTGTCCAATATATGTTCACTCGATTTTATTAAAATATTTCCAATAAAACTTTTAAATAATTACTTTAATATTATTTTTCATTATTGACTAACACGTGTACATATACACCTATATTAATTATTTTTATTAAAATATTCTCATTAAAATTTTTAAATAATTATTTTTATATTCTTTTTCATTATTTACTAATCATCATTTTTTTGTACCGGTGTAATATATATAATCAGCATTTTTCATTATTTACTAATCAGCATTTTAAAATTTTTAAATCAGCATTTTTTTGTACTGGTGTAATATATTAAATCGAAGCTTTCCTCGAGGAGCATATTCTACAACAATTTATTTATATAGATACTCGATCATTTAACTCAGATACTCTGCCAATCACATTTAATTATCATTTTAGAGGAAAAAATGTTTAGGATAATTGTTGTTTTTTTGTTTTTCAAGAAATATTAATTTTTTTTTCTCAAAATTTACCTTTTCATTTTATTTTATTTTTGTGATAGGTTCATTATTAAATTGGATAATTGACCATAAATAATTTTTATTAATAATTTGTATAGGGTATATTAGTTATTTTATATAAATAATCATTAGTATAGAATAAATTTTTTAATTTGTGTGAAAAATTAAAATAATAGTTAAATTGAAATAATGAGAGCATATACTACACGTACTATTTTAATTTAAAAGAGTTGAATACCACTTGTGTGCACCACGATGTACAAGTGATACTATTAAATAGAAATAATTTATGTTGTTCAGTAAAACTAACTAATACTGATCAATGAATAATGTTCGGTGAAATCAAGTAATATTGTTCACTGAAAATAATTAATATTGTTCAGTGATACTACTAGTACTATATTGCGTTTCTTAATTCGCTACTTCTAGAAAGATGTGTTCCTTAAATTACCAGCCCAAAAGTGATGGGGCTCTAAATAATTTAAAAAAATTAACGGTGGAAACAACAAAAGTGATGTGAACGTGACCAAAATTATTGGACCGATTTCTTTATAGAATAAAAGATGCCCTCATTCTGTGATTTATGAGGCTTTACTGTACCCGCATGCATATTATTAAAATATCTCACAAAATTACATGATAACTCTTTATATATAGTAATGTATCCCTTGGTTTGAAAATATTTTAATTGAAAAAAGAACGAAAATTCTTCAAAGTATTATTCAAATAATATTCCAACTGTCAATAAAGTATTATATATATAATTAGAAACTTGTACACGTTAATTGATAGGTTTATGTGATTAATATACACAAGAAGATTCATTGAGAATTTTTGGTCAACAGATTTGGTCCCATGCTTCTTTTTGGTCCTTTATTTTTTGTGGTAAAAACAGTCCCATCTGTTAATTTTTTGCAAATTAATTTGATCCCATTAAAATATTTTAAATAACTATGAGACTAGATATGGTGGAGAAAGGACTAAAATCATGAAGCAACATTATTGGGAGACAATAAATAAAAAAATTCCAATATACACTAAAAACAAAAATATGTAGAAAATAAAAAAGGATTAAGGGGACCATTTGTGGATGAGGATATGTGCAATCGACAAGATAAGGAATATTGTGACCTTTGGGCAAGATGAAGCCTCCTAACTCTTCTACTATATATATCCATCAAATTAACATTATTATTTATACATACTTACTTACTCCAGTCTGCTCCTCAATATTAAATAAAAATTCCCTTTTTTTTTTTTAATTACAACCATGTTCGCTTTTGGATTTATTCCCATAAATAAAAACAAACTCGCTTAGAGTAATTATATCACTTTATTTTTTATTATTATATAATTACCGTCGATGAAGTTTAAGTTTATACAAAATGTGTAGAAAATAAAGGGGATCCGGCCATTTGTGGATGAGGGATGTGTGTAACTAAGAAAGATAATGAATATGTGGCACTGGGCAAGATGAGGCCTCCTAACTCTTATTCTGTACATATATCGATCAGACATAGTCATTTTAATTGTCGATCCCACAAAGTGTAGTAATTTTAATTGGACGGTTTGGGTTAATACAAAGCAAATAAAAAGAAAGGTGGTTGGGGGGTTGAATTGTTGTTTAAACTCTATTAAAAAATATAAAATAATAAAATTGAAGTTTTAGTTCTTGATTTGCATCCACTTGAATGATTCTTTTCTTCAATTTTGTCATTAAACTAGTGGTACGACCAAATTAGTCCAAATTATTTCTTAACTACAATTAATTAGAAGTATGATCCCTAATTAATCTATTCTAATGAATTAACCCCAAACCATGAATTTGAGATTCAATTCATAAAACTTTCAGTTGGTAGATTGGGCATCCATATCTCGACAATGATTTAATGGAACAAAATAATAGGGCAAAATGGACTATAATTACTAGATGATCGTTTCATACGATCTAGACTTTATTATTACAAGGGTGTTCTGCCCTATTTGCTACTCTGATTACACAATTATAACAATTACGGATTATAAAGTCCTAAATTTCAGATAGAAATAACTAATGAATAAATAAGGGTGGTCAAACCAAATAAACTCATTAATCAAACATGCATAACATAAATCAAACAATGAAGAAATCAATAGTGAGGGTTAAGAAATCCATTATTAATTAATCGAAAATCAAATCTTTACAAATGTTTGGGCCTCTTCGAGCTAGGAAATAGATAAAAAATTATCAATAAAAAAAATTAAAAACACCAATTAATAATCTGAAAAAAAAAATCAACTAAAAATAAAAAATAAACTGAGTTAAAAAAAATCAATTAAACCTAAATAAACTATGAAAAATATTAAAAAGTCAAATAAAATTTAAAAATGAATTAAATTAAAAAAAATAAGAATAAACTAAATAAAACTTGAGAAATATTTTTAAGAAAATCATGTTAAAACTTAAAATAAAAAAAATCTCCTACGGGAGAGCGGGAGTATTGAAACAAGCAGGTGATCTCCTACACGGGAGGTTTATGACAAAATGTATTAGTGAACTATAAAACATGTTTCTACAAACAAAGATAAAAGAGTTCCGTAAAGTTACTGCAGCGTAGATTTGAGACCTTGTTTAAAATTATGAGATTTGGGATTTTGTTTGTAAACTCACCACATTTTAATTATATTAATTTGTACATTTCAGTTACATTAGTCTGCAAGTATTAACTTGTACGTTTCATTTCATATTTTCACCCAAATTTAAAATTAATGTTTCAGTTATATTAGTTTATAAGTTCTGTGTGTCCAGTTGAACAATTACAACAGATGCACATTTGACCTACTCTTAGAAAAATCACTTTAACAATTGAATGACAGCAAGGTTTTAATATAGATAGTGAAGAGTCTAAATATGAAGTTGAAGGGGACCATTTATGAATAAAAAATAAATAGCACTAATATTAATATTAACATTTGACCTACTCTTAGAAAAATCACGTTAACAATTGAATGACAGCAAGGTTTTAATATAGATAGTGAAGAGTCTAAATATGAAGTTGAAGGGGACCATTTATGAATAAAAAATAAATAGCACTAATATTAATATTAACATTTGACCTACTCTTAGAAAAATCACGTTAACAATTGAATAACAGCAAGGTTTTAATATAGATAGTGAAGAGTCTAAATATGAAGTTGAAGGAGACCATTTATGGATAAAAAATAAATAGGACTAATATGAAGTTGAAGGGGACCATTTATGCATCCATTCATGGATATGTGTCGGCAAGAGACATAACCTTCACCAGCTCCGGACATTGATTACCACAGGCTTCGCCAATCACCTTATCTAAAGCTTACATGGTTTGCACGTTTCCAAAAAGAAATCATCACATGTTTAAAGAATGTGAATGGAAGTAGATAGAAAACTATGATGACCACACACATGTACAGTGTATACTATTACTTAATATTATGTAAAATATAGTAGTATTGTTTCCGGCCTTAATATTACATGGCCCCAATAGTATAGAGGTAGTTTAGTAATTATGGAAAGAAGCATATTATAATAGTATAAAAAATCACACACTTAACATTTTTAATTTAATTAATAATTACTATAAAAAACCACTGACCAATCGCAAGGCGCCAATTGCTTCGTTTTATAAAAATTAAGTACTCCCTTTGTTCCTCTATAAGAGGGACATACCTTAATTTATAGCACCTAAATTAAGGAGTATTATAAAATAATAGATGTAGTCCAAGTAATGTAATTGAGAAAGAGAAAATAATAGATGGAGTTGATTAATAAAATAATAAAAAGTATTTACTAAAAAATGGAATTGGTATATTATAGAGAACGGACCGAAATTTATGCGTAAATATTAAGTACTTTTAAATATAATTTGATGAATATATATAGAAGAGGAATTAAGAGGTTGTGTAGTTTATCTCTTGTCGACACATATGGGACAACACCTATCCCTCATGAATGGATCTTACAATTAACATTATTGTTTTTATTTTTATCCACAAAATGGTCCTTTGCACGACACATTTCCCTCGTGAATGGATCTTGTGATTAATATTAGTCTTATTTATTTCTTATCCATAAATGGGCCCTTCAACTTCATATTTAGATTTGTTGGGAAATTTATAGTGTTGATGAAAGTTCCAAAACACATGTAATAGGACCATCAAATGACACATTAGTGATCGATGTTTACATTATCGCTATAGGAGACCAGGTTGATAATGATTGTATAGAAAAAACCCGATGTAATAAATAGGTCACATATTGAGGGGGAACTCAATATGTATAGGTCGATCCAAGAATCGGAAAAATCGATATCCGACAGGCGTAATGCTAAACCAGAATCTAAGATCGGATCGAATCGATCTTGTCGATAACTCTTCAGTAAGTCATGAAGCTCAAACTTAGAATACTCGAAGATCGATGACTTCCGGAAGATCGGACGGAAGACCTACATCGGTAGAGTCGGCCAGGTTGAAGCTAAGTCAACGAGCGCCAAAGACTCCATCGTGGATCGATCGATTCAGATCGATCGGATCACCATAAGATGAAAAATCGATGTTTCATCTTAACATACGCCCGCGATCCGAACAAGATGAATACCAACCTTAGTTGGAGGAACAACACCGCAGCAAGGCTTCCATCCAATAAGGAAGAAAACACGATGAAACAGAGCCGACATCATGGATTCGATGTTGCTTCTCAAACGGCTATAAAATATACATTCACGCTTTTCGGCCATGCCGCCTCAAGACGCCACATCAAGCCCGCAAGTTCATTTAAAATAGCCTCGAGATTCAAAATTGCTTCCAACGGCTCTTTGATCTCAAGGTCTATAAATATGGGATCACACTTCAGAGTGACACACGGAAATGCTTGGACAAACAACATAATCAATGGCTCAAACTATAGTCGATTTCCGCATCGAAGAACACAACAACAAGCTTATTTTATATTGTGGTTCATCTCATAAGTTTTAGCAAGAAATCTTTTCATCTAAATTTATCGTGTTTGGTAATGCAAGGAAAAGATTTCATAGTTGGAACCTCAACAATCTTACCCAAACCCCCAAGTTAGGATAAGTTGTTTAGCAAAGATTCGATCTAGGGTTTCTAAATCTTGATTTACGGGATCGGTTGAGTGAGAACTCTTAAAAACATCTGTTGGTGTCTTGTGTTGGATTAACACACTAAACTAAGTCCAAATCGGTTAAGCCGGTTAAGTTGGTGCCCCTCAGGAAAAGGAAGAAAGTGGGCCGTAGGACCCGGTTTGTCCGAACCACTATAAATCTTGTGGCCTTTATCGCTTTGATTAACTTTGCTCTCACATCGCACAATCTTAAAGCGCATACATATTCTAAGTTAAGATCGATAGCACCAAGCTTCCGATCCGACGGACTGATATTTCGTCATCCGATTAAAAAGATAAAACTTGGAATCGATTTATACAAACCGGTTTTTCACACGGGTAAAACTTAAAGCTTCCCGCACACATCGCTTAATCGATAGTTACCGAATCGACCGCGCTTTTCCGGCGTTCAAGAAGTTTGGTTATCGACGAAATCGATTCACTTCGCGACTTTGATCAAAGCTATCCGCCGCACACCGATCCGCAGACGAAAAGTTTTTCGGTCTATTCACCCTCCCTCTAGACTTCGCCCTCACATAACCCGCTCGACCTACAAGTGGTATCGAGGCGGTTGGTTCTTCCGACCAATCGACTCGTCATTGTGGTCAATCGAATCGATCTTGAAAACCGCTTTTTAAAAACTCATTCATTTTTCAAAATCACTCAAAGATGGATAACACGTCCGGTATGTATCATGATCCGCCGTTCTCAATTGATGAGTATCGCAGATTGGGCCATATATATGTCCAACCATCTAGGCTCGATTGCGGCGTAATGATGGAAGTCATCGAGAGACCCATCATCATTTACTACGACAATCCTCGCAATGGAGGAGATCCGGACTTTCCCACGCGAAGTCTTGTATTTAAAAAAGCCCAAATTGATGGACACGTAAGAAAGAAAATCGCATACTGGACACCATTGCAAGACATATCATCATGAAGACAATGGATAAGGTCACCAAAGAAAAGATTAAGTATCTCAAATCATGAAAAGCAATGTGGGATACTCGGCCGAGATCTGCGAGGAAATGAACAGATTAAAGACACGGCCTTCTTCAAGCCGAACCGGTGAAGTTCGAGAAACCAAGATGCTTGCCAACGAAACCATCAACGAACTCGATGGAAGAATTACAATGTCTATAAACAAGCCGAGAACTTGGTAGAGATGTCCGATAAAGATATCAACTATAAGATCCTAAGGTCTCTCACCAAGAAGTGGGACATGAAGGTCACGTGAATCAAAGATTGCCGGGACATTTCAAGAATGAAACCTAGTAGCTTGTTCTTGAGTCTTAAAGCTCACGAGTTCGACCGATTGAAAGAGGTCAAGTCGATGAAGACGAGGTCCCCTCAATGAAACCTCGACTTCAAAATCGCTTGCTTTCAAGGCAACCAAGAGCGAGAACAAAGGCCAATGAACCCATTGAAATATATTAAGTCGCAGTAATAGATCGCGTTGCTTACCGGAAGCTTGAGAAGTCGATATACAACTTGGTAAGTATCGAAGATTCTATAAGGACTATCAACATAGCCGAGGATTTAGATAGAGATCGCATAATAGATCTCCGTGAAGAACCGATCCGATGATCGGAGGGATCACAGAGATGAAAGGGAAAGAGATAGTCGGCGAAGGAAGGAAGAGATAACCAATCGATAGAAGAAACTCGACTACTATCGAAAGGAAAATCACCCGATAGGTCATACGGAATGAGTGATTCACCCGAAGGAAATGAACGGTGGATCCGCGAGAGCGGTTTAATCAGGAGAAGCCGTGTCACTATAAAGATGATCGCCTGCACTGACGCCGAGAGAGAGGGAAGAAAAGAGGAACAAAAGAGAGCAACGGTATAGAGACGTAAGAGCCATGGTTGCCGATACGCCAGAATCGACGATTCCTATCTCCGCCTCCGAGGACTCCTGATACTCAGAAAGACTTCCCTCGATCAAGAAGGCCACCGACTTTGCGAAAAAGGAAGATCCGATATTCTCGCCGACGATGATGAACTCACCGATGGCCGTGGAGGACCAAATTCGAGGTAACCTCCAAACCCCTTCGCTCGCTTTACACCGCTATCATTAAAGACACCCGGCCGAGATCGACCAGCAGCCTACTCAGAGCAATTGCTTGAAGATCTCTCCAATGCAAAAAGAGAAACTTATGCTATTGTGGAAGCCGAGAATGATAAGCCGAGGACTAGAAATAATCACCTTACAAAGAAAATGATTCAGAAAAGCCTCAACTTAGATCACTTAAACCGCCGTAAGGTAACCGAGAATTTAAAATTCTCGGGTTAAAGCTTCGATCAGAAAAAGCAGATCAAAGATCGATGGAAATTAACAGAAAAGCAAAATCGATGACTTCAAAATCTTGCAAGCAAAATTCGATGAGCTATTCCGAATGCATGAAAGTCCTAAATCCTCCGAGGATAATCTGCGTAAGAAAATAGATGTTTTTTCAAAATCATCTCAAACCGCTAAAGACATAAACGCCTATTTTCGAGTAAAGATTGATAAGGAGGACTTGGCTATGAGAAACCCTCCACATCCTCAAAAGCCCCGATCGATTCATCTCGTAAAAGGTGTAATCGGGCGAATTTCAAAAAAGATACACCAAAAAGCTAAACTTGTATCTAATAGGGGTAAGAGACCGGTTGAGCAGAGGGTAAGGCAAGTGCCTAACCGTAAAGGGAACGAAATGAACCCCAACTGGTAAAGCATCACCGAGAATCAACGGAAGAACCCGTTTTCCGAAGAGACCTCAACTCGATCAACAGATCGAGAATCGAAAAGACAACCTACAAAAAGGGAAGTCTAATCTGAGACCCGTCAAGGTCACCGCCTAATAAGCATGCTTTAGGAAAACTGCGAAAACCATCTATGCGAAAAGGATATGAATCTTTTGATGGTAGCGATGTGTATCCTACCCCTATAGTCGAAAATTTAGGGTCACGACCAACCATTAATCGATAAAAAAAGAAGACAAACCGAAAAGTTAAATCATAAGTCTTCTAAGTCATCCAAGGTTCACACAAGTAATCATACAAATCGAAAAGATATGAGGATAAGTATGATTATGTTGACAGTATGGGAGACAAATCAGGCCTTCGATCCGACCGATCACAATAGAAGTGCTCGCTTTTGTATGGATCCCGAAGTCCAAACCTAACCCTCGGGACCCAATCCGAAAGGGGTACCTAAAGCCCCGATCCGATTGCAGTTCGCGTGGGTCCGCCAACAAAGGAGGTGTGCAAGCAACTATCCGGTACATCGATAGTGGATGCTCAAGGCACATGACCGAAGCAAACATCTCCTCGCCTTACATAGAACGAGAAAGGTTCAGCGATACTCTTTTCGGTGATGATAACTTTGGTTATACCAAAGGGTTCAAACCTTAGAGAATGATGATGTACAAATAACGGAGTCTCGTTTGTCGGTCGTCCGAAGCACAACCTATTATCGGTATCACAATTTTACTGCGACAACGATTCGGTGTTGAGTTCTCGATCGATCAATGCACTATCAAGAATCGAAATCACCAACGGATATTGCTAATCGGGTTCAAGAAAAGGGGACGATCTACACAAACCGATTGGAACAGTTGTCCAAGAAATGCGTGCACGATTGTTAAGAGTTCCAAGAGTAGCGATTGGCTCGCACAAAAGAATGAGCCATCCTGAACTTTAAAACTCTTAATAAGATAGCTAGGATGTCTCTAGTGGAAGGACTTCCAATGAAGTGTTCTCAAAGGATCGGACATGTCTTGCATGTCGGAAGGGAAAAACTTGTCAAAGCTTCATTCAAAGGAATTTCCGGACCAAAGATCCAAAGAGAGTAACTGCGCAAATGCTTCATATGGATCTGTTTGGACCCGATTACACCGGTCGATCTCAACGGACGAATACACACTCGTAATCGTGGATGACTACTCCAAGTTTACAGGTTATATTCTACATAAGAAGAATGAGACGACAACCAAGATACCCGAGCCGCTAAGAAGATTACAAAATGAGAAGGGTGTCGGGCAGTAAAAATCGACGATAAAGGTCTGAAATTTACAACTCTTTTATAACCGATTTTTTCTAAGTTTGGTATACTGACATGAAACATCACCGCGAGGACGCCACAACAGAATGGAGTAAATTTAACGGAGAAACAGAATCCTCAAAGAAGTTCGCCGAACAATGTTAAATTTAACATGCGATACCAAACCGCTTTCAAGGTAAGAATCAACATCGCATGCCATACGCAGAATGTATGTCTCCTCGACTAAGGCTCACTACAAAACACCCTATGAATCGTGGAAGGCGTAAAAACCTCGTGTTTCTTACTTCCATGTTTTTTGGGTGCAAGTGTTTCATACACAACAATGGGAAAAGTCAATTGAAGACTTTTGAGGCCAAGTCCGATGAGGGTATATTTCTAGATATTCCTCATCTAGCAAAGCCTTCCGGGTCTACAACAAACGAACCCTAGTTGTGGAAGAAACACCCCATGTAACTTTTGATGAAGCATCTTCGATCAAGAGAAATCGCCTCGTAACAAGAAGTACCGATCTACCGTAACCCGATATTCGTAAAATGGATCACCTAACGATCAAGGAAAAAGGATCGAAATCAGATCAATTTACATTCCGGATCTAGCGATTCACCGGATCAATCGGATCCTAAGGTACGAACAACCTGTCGATGAAAAAAGTTCGATTCACCGAGATAAGAAGAATCGAACCATCCGGCTCGGGGGAACTTCGGTTCTCACGAGCGGACATCGCCACATGATGATTCCAACATCACCGAGACTTGTTCTTATCAAGTGGACCATAACCTCGCACCACTCCCAATCACTAAGTAATAAGATTTTATCGTAAACGGACGATGTTCTCAAAAATCGACGCGCCAAATCGTAATGTAAGGACTGGATAACCGGTCATCCAACCGATCGATAATTGGAGACCCGTCGATAAAATTAAAACTAGACATCGATTGGTGAAAGTGCCATGTATTGTTTATTATCGCCTATGAAGGAACCAACTACAATCGAGAAGCATTACAAGACGAAACCGGATTCTAGCCATGCGGGAGGAGCCGAAACGATTCGAGAGAAATGAAGTATGGGAACTAGTAGATGCACCCGTGTCATCAAGACGTAATTGGCACGAAATGGATCTTCAAGAACAAGAGAGATGAGAAAAAATGTTATCACCGTAAATAAGGCAAAGACTTGTTGCTAAGGGGTATTCACAATCGAAGGAATTGATTACGATGAGACCTTTGCACCGGGCCGCCGCTTTGAAGCCATTCGGCGCGCTTTAAACTTATGCTTCCCACGGGGGGTTCATCGTGTATCGATGGACGAAAGAGTGCTTTTCTTAAACGGGGTACTAGCGGAGGAAGTTTATGTCGAACAACCTCCGGGCTTTGAAAAGGGCAACCAAGTGTATCGTTTAAGAAAAGCTCTTTATGGTTCAAACAGTTCATGAGCTTTGGTATGATACACTCTCTCGCTTCTTGATCGAAAGTGGGTTCACTAAAGGAACGATTAGACGTAACCTTATTCGAATAGAAGATGGAGAAGATATTCGATGGTTCAGATTTACGTGGGCGACATCATCTTGGATCTCCTAACAAGAGCCTATGTGAAAGATTCAAAGAACCGATGCAAGGGAAATTCGAGATGTCCATGATGGGTCGATGAATTACTTTCTAGGTCTCCAAGTTAAACAAAGTTCGGAAGGATATTCATCTCGCCAAAGCAAAAGTACACTAGAATCTTTTTCGCTAAGTTTGGAATTCAAAATAGTAAGGAAGCCAAAATTCCTATGATGATTTGGATTCAAGATGGATCCAGATGAGGCCGGTCGAAAACAAATCGAAAGGAATATAGGGCTCTCATTGGATCTTTATTATACCGATTGCCAGAAGACCGGATATCACTTTCGCAAGAGGGTGTATGTGCGATTTCGTGCAAATCCAATGATCACCACCTAGAAGCGCCTAAGCGGATTTCTTAATATCTGAAGGAACAATAAACCTTGGTTTATTTTACCCATCGATGATAATCTAGAGCTTAGTGGGTATTCGATTACGATTATGGAGGTTGCAAGATCGACGAAAAATCAACCTCGGGAACATGTCGATTCTTAGGAAGTAAACCGATCTCGTGGTTTTCAAAGAAGCGGACATCGATTCATGACATCAACAACCAAGCGTAATATATGGGTCGCGAGGAAGTTTATTGTTCCCAATCGCCTCGCTCGGCCAAGAATGAGGGATTACAACATTGTAGCTAAGAACGTACCTATATTCTCGTGATAAATAGTCTTATTGCAATCACTCGTAATCCGGTTCTACATACAAGATGCAAGCATGTAGATGTCGACACCACTTCATAAGAGATCACGTTGAAAAGAAGATTATCAGAATGGAAAAGATTCATACTGATATACAGAAGGCTGATATTCTAACCAAGCCACTAGCCGAGATCGATTCAGAGATTTATGCAATGAGCTAGGACTTCTAGATCTTGGAGAAATGTCACCAAAATGTTTGATGGAATGTTCTCGAAACTAGGCGGGTTAAGAGACTAACCAGATCGAGAGAAATCAATTGAGTTTGGTATCTTAACCGATCTCAAGAGATCGATAAGCAAAAATAGATCGACTTACACGCTTACCGATCCAAAGAATCGATCGATTTTAGTTTATCGATTTAAAGTCTATCGGTTTAAAGGAATCGATCGATTCAAGGTTTATCGATTGAAGGAAAATGCTCGGTTTAAAGGATTATCCGATTAAATCAATTTGGTTATAGTATTTTTTGTGATTCGCTTTTAAATTGATATTCAACAAGCAAGATTCGAGATTAAGAGCTAAACAATCGCATAAGAAAGGGAATTTACACAACGATGAAATAATGTAACTTTTCATTGATAAAAACCCGAAGGTGAGGTTACATTACGAAGTTACAAGTACAAGAAGACCCGGAGGTCAAGACATAAATGTTAACCAAAATCCTAAACCTAGAAACCCTAAACCTCATCCTAACCCCGTAAGAAGTGAAGAGAGAGATTTTAAACTCTCATTTTCCCCACTTAACAAGGGGGTGAGAGAGGCTTTAAAGAATGTAATCCCAAAGGCGGTCGCAAAAGCTGAAGATCAAGAAAACTGGAGCGACAGAGGCCTTGATAGGATTCTTAAGCCTGGAGCCCTAAAAGGAGGAGTAGTAGGGCTCTCCAGCTGTTGAATGGAGCACGTGTGCCAAAGAGTTGGTCATCAGATCTCATGGGCACATGTGCTGCATATTTTATACCAGACTAAGTCTGATGGTTCTGGTTACATCATCCAGATAGACACACAAGGTGCATACGGTTAGGAGAAGTGTCTTCTCGGTTTCAAAAAACAGATCCGCCGCCCTGGTGGTAGAGAAGCTTTGCAGCAATCGTATGTGAAATCAAAGATGATGAAGAAAACAGCAATAAGGGATGCAATGGGTTGATTTGAGAAGATGAAATCATATAAAAGGGTGTAAAAGTGTTTGCCGGAAGTCTCACCGGAAACAAGGGTTCACCAAGATACATGATTCTTACAAAGAAGATAAGTATGGTGAATGGGTGAAGTTGTGTAAAACATTGGTCCAATTTATAGAGGCCAAGCAAGGATGCAAATGCAATTTCCATTTCAAGAAGCCTATCCGAGAAATTTGCATCAAAAGGACAAATGTAGAAATCACGCGATCGATAATTGATAAATTTACGGTTGATTGACATATCGAGAGATTCGCATTTATATTTACGATGTCAATCACGCCTACTTAGGGAATAGAAGCTACTACTCTGCAGACTAATTTTTGGCGGTAACACTTATCCCAAGAATTGGCTTAATCTGAAAAAGAATCGATGAGGTCAACCAAAATCGATTACTTACGAGCATGATCAGATGAGAGAGATCTGCTGAGCTTGAAACTCCAATAAATCCAGATATATCAGTCTATGTCAGAAATATCAGTTGAAGGGGGAACTTCAACCCATCAAGAGGATCAAAAGGAAATCGACGATTAAGGAAAGATCGGCTAAGCTCAAGTTTCAACAAATCGATCTGTTGGAGAAGATCGGTTGAAAGGATCGGTTGGGAAATTTCTTAAGGCTTAGCGTAATGATTAAGATCAACAAGTGGAATCAACATTGACAAGTAATATTGATCGACATAACATCACCAACCAGACACGATCTCCTTTCTTGTTCTTTACTTATTTATCGGATCGTATCGATATTATTTGCCTTACCGCACCCACTATCCTTGTGGCGTGTACTCTTGCCGTCATTTAATGCGACGTGGGGTACATGTATTAACCGCTACTTGATCGTGCTTTTAAATCCAAAAGTTTTGTGTGACGCGTCGCGTTTCACGACCCTACGATCAAAAACCGCTAAATCTGAGCGTATAATCTTTTTCAAAACGATTGATCTTCAAAATCTTGTCTTATTGTACCCTCCGCCTCTATATAAGATTCATCAAACCTTACCGTTTTTTCTCGCTTCACAAACTTGCATTACTTTCAATCAAAAACTTCAAATTTTCTACGTTTCAAAACGATTTCTTAGAGTTCAAAATCTTCTCTGAAAATTTGAATCGGTAATATTTTCTTTTAAGCAATGATGAATCTTTCTTTCCGTTAAAAACATTGTTTTCAAAAAAGTTGTTTTTTTTTTAATTTATGCTTCATTGCCTTTTGTTTTCCATGGAATGATATTGATATTGATTATGCACAAATTTAATGAGTCTATCTCACCCGTAGATGGCCACTCATGGACTTGGAAAGATCATGTGCAATTATGCGAATCGCAACGAAGATCTTTGAGGATAAGTTCGTTTCGATTTGGAACCACCGAGGATTCTCAATCCATGGAGGTGGAAACAAATTCGCCCGGATCGAAACATATTGCTCGCTTTCATCGCAATCCAAAGGATGCAAGATGAAGCACTTCAATTCTTGCGCACTTTGAAAAGTGGATACGTAAAACCAGAGACGAACCGATGTCGCTACCAACTGGAGAAGAAATCGATCGACAAATGCCGACATCACTGGCCTGCTCAGCTTTGCCAAAAGGGCTAATCTCTCCCGCACACTACAGGAGAATGAGGATGAAGAAATCGAGAGGAGCTCTAAGAGAGGCGATAAACATCGACAAATGGATTCATCGTGCCAATGCTCAAAAGAAAGTATAGATCGCCGCTTTTGACATTCTGTCAAGAACGATCATGGGAATCTATTTAGCCCAGATGCTCTCACATCACCAAAATGTACAAAGATGGCAAAGAATAATTGATGGGGCTCGTAACATCAATCGCACGGCTTCGAAAGCCATCTTGCTCCAAGAACACGAAAAATTTGGAGTCAATGAATCCAAAGTGTGTCTTTCAAAAAGAGAGTCAAGAATCTCAACAAGGTTGCGCTTATATTGAAAGACAAACCGCCAAGCGCCCAATGGAATCGAATGGATCAAGTCCTACAATGCCTTCCTTCATCAACTTCGCTTATATATGGGCCACCGACGATGACAAGGAGCCCACTCCAACAAAATCAAGAAAGGAAAGAGCAAAGAAGCCGCCTCATCCACACCAAATACTGCTCACGTAAAAAGAAACGAAAATCGTGAAGGCTCGGAGAAGAGGCCAAAGAAAGCAAAAGAACCTACCCCGACTCTCAAAGACTAAGATGAGTCGAAGAAGAAAAAAGCGCCCGTAACAAATCATATGCGAACAAAGAACGTAATCGATGTGCAAGCTTCAACCCGAGGGCTCGCCAGAACGATCCGAGGTAGAAGCACAAGTCGATAAATCTACTTCTCCTCAACCTCAAGTTTATTCACCGCCGGACTAAAGGTCACCGAGCATGTCTCTACCGCTAGTTCACCCGCCATGAACTGAACCAGATATACAACCGCCACTACAAAGCAGAATCCATCCATCGCAGTCGAACCAATCGCATAACTTCCGCCGACTCGAAGCACAACCAGAAGCTTCCACATCTCATCCAACGAGAATCCGACAGATAATTCCTATCAGATCCAGATCAACAAAGACCATCACCGAAAAAATGGTCGACTAAGAATTGAACGAGAGATTGATGAGACGTATCCACAACTGGTCGCCCATCCCGCTATCGAGAAGAAGTCATGGAGATCCTCACCGAGAGATCTCGGATTAAAAAGCTTCTCGATCTTATCTTACTTGTTGAATGATGGGTGGGCGCGGATGAGTTCGCAGATTTTGACTTCGATATGAGGAAGTCCGCCAAAGGGATCACCACCGAGCTCATATCCGATAAACTGTGGAAAGCTCTCGATCTACGAAGTTGGAATTGCCGGAAGAAGAGAAGTCGGAGATCGCCAAGAAGCTCCAAACAGACATTGAAATGGTGAATGCCGAGTCATGATGAAAGTGGAACTGTGTCATAGCTTCACGACCAACCACCGGAGGCAATAAACAACCGAACCTCGATCAAGTGATGGATCCAATTCCTACATCTCAAATCACCATCGATCAACTTCGTGAGATCGATCTTGTCTCAAAGATCTCCCGAAAGAAAGAGATTGAGGAGTGTTAATCGATCGTAGACAAATCGCCTCAAACAAATCAAGCAATCGAGATCGGGCCTTCCCAATCCATGACCACCATATCTCGCCGAGCTTACAAAATCAGTTGATGACAAGTTTGAAACAGTGGATCAAAATCAATCTTTCTTTTCTCGACGCCATCGAGAAAAGGCTCGAAAGTTATCGTAAGAGAAATTTGATAAAATGATTTGACACTCTCTCGCTACAATGGAAATCGCCAAGAAAGAGTCGACATAACTGCTCGTAATCTAATACCAAACTTCGTGTTTATCTGCTAATGATCTAAATCGCATTGTCAATCAACTTTGGGTCTCGACTTCCCACTCAATCGCTTTTTGATCAAACCAAAAAGGGAAGGATCTCGAGAAACCAACCGACACATCGAAGATAAGGCCCATGGACAAAGCTCAATTGCAAGAAAGGCTGCCGGGTCTTTGGGACATCAAAATCTGACCACCATTACTCGGACCGAAAGTCACCGTAAGACAATGTAGTCGATCTGGTGATAAGGAGCTAGTCAGAAAAATTGTCCAAAGAGCGGATGATCAAGAAGAAAGAAGGATAGAAAAAACGGCACAAGCGTAAGGGTTGAAACAAGTTCAAATCAAGGGCTAAGAAAGGATTAGTGGAAAATTGCACTGTAAACCTCGAACAAAGAAAGAGTCGATTTAGATCATACTAAAAAACTACCGCAGACACGCCAAGAGGTTTGAGGAATGGAATAAGATCAGAAGTGAATGGCTTCTTGATGCCTTTGTCCTTGATCTTGTTCCAAAAGAAGAATCACCAGATGATGAGTTTCTCAACTGGTTACAGAATAAATATCCAGACTTTCTGAAGTATCTGGAAAATGAAGCCAAGCTTATAAATGTAAAGATATCTCGCCAAGAGTATGATCTGTTAATATACTCAAAGAAGGCAGATGGCTCATTTGACAGACTGGCATTTGAGAGATTCTACTTTGACATCTTGAGCAAATCGCATATAACTGATCAAGTGCAGACAACTGATGTCAAATGGAAACTCTATCAGATTTTCAACGTTCCACAAGACCAAAGAGAAATGCCATAAGGATACAAGCCCAAGGAGTGAAGATTCAGAAGACGTCTAGGGATCAGCTGCTTTTAAATTCAACTTTTCTGATGTAACATGTAATCAACATATCTAATGAAAAGTTTATTTTTCTGATTCCAAGACAAAATCTCTTTGTCTTCCGACATTTGCTTTTAACCGCTCTATACTTATCAACTGTTTGGTTTTCTCAAGTGTTTTGGTTTCATCAAAAAGGAAATTGTTGGGAAATTTATAGTGTTGATGAAAGTTCCAAAACACATGTAATAGGACCAAATGTCGGACTCAGTAAGTCGATGATGTTTACATTACCGCTATAGGAGACCAATTGATAATGATTGTATAGAAAAACCGATGTAATAAATAGGTCACATATCGAGGGGGAACTCAATATGTATAGGTCGATCCAAGAATCGAAGAAAGTTCGATATCCGACAGGCGTAATCGCTAAACCGTAATCTAAGATCGATCGAATCGATCTTGTCGATAACTCAAATGGAAGTCATGAAGCTCAAACTTAGAATACTCGAAGATCGATGACTTCCGAAGATCGGACGTAAGACCTATCATCGGTAGAGTCGAGCCACCAAGCTAAGTCAACAGCGCCAGAAGACTCCATCGTGGATCGATTGGGCCAGATCGACGATCATCGACTCATAAGATGAAAACCCGATGTTTCATCTTAACATACGCTCGCGATCCTGAACAAGATGAATACCAACCTTAGTTGGAGGAACAACACCGCAGCAAGGCTTCCATCCAATAAGGAAGAAACACGATGAACAGAGCCGATATCATGGATTCGATGTTGCTTTCAAACGGCTATAAAATATACATTCACGCTTTTTCCCACGCCGCCTCAAGACGCCACATCAAGCCCTGCAAGTTCATTTAAAATAAATGAGATTCAAAATTGCTTCCAACGGCTCTTTGATCTCAAGGTCTATAAATATGGGATCACACTTCAGAGTGACACACCTGAAATGCTTGACAAACAACATAATCACGGCTCAAACTATAGTCGATTTCCATACGAAGAACACAACAACAAGCTTATTTTATATTGTGTTCATCCCATAAGTTCTTAGCAAGAAATCTTTTCATCTAGCTATCGTCAGTCGCTTTGTACGCAAGAAAGATTTCATAGTTGGAACCTCAACAATCTTACCCAAACCCCCAAGTTAGGATAAGTTGTTTAGCAAGATTTCGATCTAGGGTTTAATCTTGATTTACGGGATCGGTTGAGTGAGAACTCTTAAAACATCTGTTGGTGTCTTTGTGTTGGACTAACACACTAAACTAAGTCCACCGGTTAAGTCGGGTTAAGTTGGTGCCCTTGTGAAAGGGAAGAGTGGACGTAGGATCGGTTTTGTCCGAACCACTATAAATTCTTGTGTGCCTTTATCGCTTTGATTAATCGCTTCTCACATCGCATAATCTTAAAGCAAGATACATATTCTAAGTTAAGATCGAGATAGCACCAAGCTTCGATCCGACGGACTTTGATATTTCTGTCATCCGATTAAAAAGATAAAACTTGGAATCGGATTTATACAAACCGGTTTTTCACACGGTAAAAACTTAAAGCTTACATACATCGCTTAATCGATAGTTCTGCAATCGATCGGCTTTCCGGCGTTCAAGAAGTTGGTTATCGACGAAATCGATTCACTTCGCACTTTGATCGGGCTATCTCGCTTTCGCACACCGATCCAAGACGAAAGTTTTTTTGAAGTCTATTCACCCTCCCTCTAGACTTACGCCTCACATAACCCGCTCGGACCTACAAGATTCTTCACTACCTATATTGAAACCTTCTGCGCCATTCAATTGTTAACGTGATTTTTTCTAAGAGTTAGTCTTATTCGACACATAGAACATATAAATTAATATAATTGAAACTTAATTTTAAATTTGGGTGAAAATATGAAATGAAACGTCTTCTTGGTTATCGTGCGGACATAATAATATAACCGAAATGTACAAATTATATAAGTAAAATGTGGAGAGTGTCTAAAAACCTAAAATCCCAAATCGATCTCTTAATTTTAAACAATGTCCCCAAATCTACGCCGCAATAACTTTACGCAACTCTTTGCCATATCTTTGTTTTGTAGAAACATGTTTTATAGTTCATTTGACACATTTTGTAATACACCTCCCGTGTAGGAGATCACCTGCTTATTCCATTAATACTCCCAGTCTCCCTTCTCATTGAATCAAAAATATATTTTTTTCCCGTGTATATTAATCACATAAACTTATCTATTAACGCAGACAAGTTTCTAATTATATATATATATATATATATATAATACTTTTATTGACAATTGGAATATTATTTGAATAATACTTTATTGACATTGGAATATCATTTGAATAATACTTTATTGACAAATAAATATTATTTGAATAATACTTTGAAGAATATTATTGGCCCATCCCATAGTAATTAATTAATTAGATCGAAAAATTATACATATACTTTAGGCGTTAAAAGATCGAAAGTCGACGTTGATGAAGAAGTTGAGGGAAGCTTATGTACAATAAATATCTAGAATTGGATTTTTTATATGCACAGTATCATTCAGTTACTTTAATTATTTTTTGCAAGTAACCATTTAGTTATGGTTAAATTATTTTTTGAAAGTAACCATGTTACTTAAGATGTATTGTTGGTAAATTTAATTTTATTTAAGTTTAAATTTCGATAACATATTTGTCAACAAATTAACTGCAAAATATTTAAAAGTTTATTCCGGCCGGTCATCTTTTTCGGTGATGCATGGTAAGTAAAAATATTCTTCTCCAACATCTCAAAATGACCACCTTGAATTAGTACCATTTTTGAGACTAACTGATTGGCGATGTGACGACGGGAAAAGATATTTGAAGAGAAGAAAGAGAAGAAGATTAAAAAGACACATTATTAATTAGTCTTTTTATTGCCCATTCAAGCTTCACTTGACACCATAAACTTCACCAGCTGTCATCCTTATCTCAAGCTCCGGACCACAAGCTTCGCCTATCACCTTAACTAAAGCTCACATGGTTTGCACGTTTCCAAAAAGAAATCATCAAATGTTTAAATAAATAGTAGTTGTTCTGCCATTCAAGCTCCGGACCACAAGCTTCACCAGCTGTCATCCTTATCTCATCCTTAACTAAAGCTCACATGGTTTCAATAAATAGTAGTTGTTCTGCCATTCAAGCTTTACTTGACACCATAAACTTCACCAGCTGTCATCCTTATCTCTTGCCGACACATATGGGACACCACGTATCCCTCATGAATGGATGCAGAATTAATGTTATCCTTATCCCTTGCCGACACATATTATTAGTGTTATTTATTTATTTATCCACAAACGTTAAAAATCAACTTTATATTTAGATTCTTCACTACCTATATTAAAACCTCACGCTATTCAATTCGTTGTTGGCGATTTTTCTAAGAGTTAGTCACATGTGCATCGGGTGTAATTGTGCAACCTGACACACCTTGAAACATATAAATTAATATAACCTAAAACGTTAATCTTAAATTTGGGTGAAAATATGAAATGAAACGCATGAAGTTTAATACGCGAGAATAATGTAAATGAAATGTACAAATTAATATAAGTAAAATGTGGCGAGTTTACAAACCTAAAAACCCAAATCTCATAATTTTAAACAAGGTCCCAAATCTACGCCAGAATAAATTTTTTACGAACTTTTTTTTATCTTTGTTTGTAGAAACAAAGCTTATAATCAAATACATATTGTCATACACGTCATGTCGAGGAGATCACATATTGTTTCAATACTCCCATTTTTTGACGTTTTTTTTTATTTTAAGTTTTAAAGGTGATTTTCTTAAAAAATTTGAACAATTTGAGGATGGGTCCCGATTGACCTCAATAAAATCACCACATTTTCCGCCAAATATTAAAAGCTAATATAAATAAGATCGATGACCAACTAATCAGAAATGGTTGGAACTCTCCTTTTGCTAAGATCGAACTTTGGGGCGGTTTGCCCCTTGCCCCGACCCTTCAATCGTGTTAAACAAAAGACCCATCATGAAGAGGAAAGAGGTTGGGAAAACCTATTTATTAAAGGAGGAAATAAAATTTTAAAATCCCATTCTAACCCATACTTTATTAATCCAATTTAAAAGTAAAACCTATTGGTTTAATGTAAATGTTATTTAAAAAACTTTGGGTCCATGTATGGGAATCAAAAATTTAGACCTTTTAAAAATATAATAAAAATTTAAAACAATAAAATAAAATAAAAAATTTACAAATAAAATAAAGAAAATGCAAAATTAAAAATTTAAAATCAAACGCTTCATTCTCACATCTTCATCCCCGAGAAAGATGGTCGAAATGAAAAATGTATTTTCAATTACACCAAAATCCCTTCATTTTCAAGAATATGATATGTTATGAAAGATCCCAAATTGTTTGCCCCACTATGAAAAAGGAAAGAAAATATTTTTATGAAAATGATATGTTTATTCTTCGCTAATCTATATAACTCCAAAATCTAATCATCCTCAAAAAATTCAAATTCTCACCCCCTAAAAAAAATATTTTCCAGTTATGAAGAAAAGAGAGCCCCATTGTAGAGCGGAGGTGTGATATGGTGTTTCCGGTGATGATATTCACATTTTTTGTCTATCTTAAGCTTATTTAACATCACGGTTCCTCTTATGAACTTAATTAGTGTATGTCGAGATGACAAAAACACTTCTATAGTCTCTCGATGAATGTTATGTGAATGACTTATACTTAATTTTTTTTATTGCCAATCTTTTTAAATTATCCATTTTTTTTTTGATTTTGAAAAAAAAAGGGCAAATAATATTCTCAACAAATATTTTTTGTTAATTTTTAATCATTTAATTTTAATTATAATTTGATTTTCAATTTATTTGTTTGTGTTATCTAGGATAATTTTGTTTTTTTGTTTTCAAGAAATATTAATTGTTTTTTTTTTTTAGAATTTTAATTTTTATTTTATTTTATTTTTGTTATAGGTTCATTATTAAATTGGATAATTGACCATAAATAATTTTTATTAATAATTTGTATAGGTATATTAGTTATTTTATATAAATAATCATTAGTATAGAATAAATTTTTTAAGTTGTGTGAAAAATTAAAATGATAGTTAAATTGAAATAAAGATAGCATATAAATTCAAAAGTTTAGATATTTTAATTTAAAATAGTTGAATGATTTTATTCGCAATTAAGCCTTAGTTTATACTATTTTTTAATAAATAATTTATGTTGTTTTTATTTGACTTTTAATATTTTTCATAATTATTTAGGTTTAATTGATTTTTTTTAATTCAAAATAAATTTTATTTTAGTTGATTTTTTTTTTTTTTCTATATTACGTTCCTTAATTCAATCTATTTCTAGAAAAATTTGTTCTCTAAATTACCAGCCCAAAAATTACTATCCTTATTTTGCCAAAAGTCATTTGTCCTTAAAAATTAAAATTCCCCAATATCTGCATAGGAGGATTGCTTTTGGACTCTATTTTTTGGTTTACCACAAGTCACAACATCCAAGAATAAAAAAATTAACGGAGGAAACAACAAAAGTGATGTGAACGTGACCACAATTATTGGACTGATTTCTTTATAGAATAAAAGATGCTCTCATTCTGTGATTCATGAATACTAGGCGATCGTTTCATACGATCTGAACACCCTTATTATAACAAAAACGATCGTATTTAAACGATCGTTTAGTATTCATAGTCCGGGTTTTTTTATTATTTTGTTCCATTAAATCATTGACCGAGATATGGATGCCTAATCTACCAACCTGAAAGTTTTATGAATTGAATCTCAAATACATGTTTTGGGATTATTCATTAGAATAGATTAATCAGGGATCATACTTCTAATTAATTATAGTTAAGAAATAATTTGGACTAATTTTATCGTACCACTAGTTTAATGTCAAGATTCGAAGAAAGAATCATTCAAGTGGATGCAAATCTAAGAACTAAAACTACAATTTTATTATTTTATATATATTTTTTAATAGAGTTAGAAACAAAAATTCAACCCCCAACCCCTTTTTTTTTATTTGCTTGTATTAACCTAAACCGCCTAATTAAGATTACTACACTTTGTGGGTTCGACAATTAAAATGACTATGTCTCGATTGATATATGTATAGAAGAAGATTAGGAGGCCTCATCTTGCCCAAAGGCCACATATTTCCTTATCTTTCTCGATCACACACATCCCTCATCCACAAATGGTGGGATCCCCTTTATTTTCTACACATTTTGTATAAACTTAAATATCATCGATGGTAATTATATAATAATAAAAAATAAAGTGATTTAATTACTCTAAGCGGGCTCGTTTTTATTTATGGGAATTAATCCAAAAGCGAACATAGTTCGTAATAAAAAAAAAGGAATTATTAATTAATTTTGAGGAGCGAGATTTGAGTAAGTAAGTATGTATAAATAATAATGTTAATTTGATGGATATATATAGTAGAAGAGTTAGGAGAGGCTTCATCTTCGCCTCTTACCACATACTCCTTATCTTGTTGATTCTTGCATATCCTCATCCACAAATTGGTCCCCCTTCATCCTTTTATTTTCTACATATTTTGTTTAGTGTATATTGGAATCTTTTTATTTATTGTCCCCAAAGAATGTTCTTCATGATTTTAGTCCTTTTCTCCACCATATTTAGTCCTCATGGTTATTTGAAATATTTTAATGGGATCAAATTAATTTGCAAAAAATTAACAGATGGGACTGTTTTTACCACAAAAAATAAAGGACCAAAAAGAAACATGGGACCAAATATGTTGACCAAATATTTTCAATGAATCTTCTGGTGTATATTAATCACATAAACCTATCAATTAACGTGTACAAGTTTCTAATTATATATATAATATTTTATTGACAGTTGGAATATTATTTGAATAATACTTTGAAGAATTTTTGTTCTTTTTCCAATTAAAATATTTTCAAACCAAGGGATACATCACTATATATAAATAGTTATCATGTGATTTTGTGAGATATTTTAATAATATATACGCGGGTAGAGTAAAGCCTCATGAATCACAGAATGAGAGCATCTTTTATTCTATAAAGAAATCAGTCCAATAATTGTGGTCACGTTCACATCACTTTTGTTGTTTCCTCCGTTAATTTTTTTATTCTTGGATGTTGTGACTTGTGGTAAACCAGAAAAAATAGAGTCCAAAAGCAATCCTCCTATGCAGATATTGGGGAATTTTATTTTTTAAGGACCATGACTTATGGGTGGCAAAATAAGGATAGTAATTTTTTGGGCTGGTAATTTAGAGAACACATTTTTCTAGAAGTAGCGAATTAAGGAACGTAATATAGTTTTAGTAGTATCACTGAACAATATTAATTATTTTCAGTGAATAATATTACTTGATTTCACCAAATATTATTCATTGATCAATTTTAGTTAGTTTTACCGAACAACATAAATTATTTATTTTTAATAGTATCACTTGTACATCGTGGTGCGCACAAGTGGTATTCAACTCTTTTAAATTAAAATAATACGTGTAGTATATGCTCTCTTTATTTCAATTTAACTATCATTTTAATTTTTCACACAAATTAAAAAATTTATTCTATACTAATGATTATTTATATAAAATAACTAATATACACTATACAAATTATTAATAAAAATTATTTATGGTCAATTATCCAATTTATTAATGAACCTATCACAAAAATAAAATAAAATAAAAAGGTAAATAAAAAAAAACAATTAATATTTCTTGAAAAACAAAAAAAACAACAATTATCCTAGACATTTTTTCCTCTAAAATGATAATTAAATGGGACGGGCAGAGTATACAGTAAATGATCGAAAGATACAAAAAATAAGTTGTTGTAGAATATGCTCCTCAAGAAAGCTTCGATTTGATATATTACACAAAATATTGATTTAATGAGGGAATTTAAAGAGGAAACCGAAACCCTCGTTAATTACCGAGGTTTTTAACGAGGGTACTGATTCACGAGGGCTTTAACGAGGGCAAAATATTCACGAGGGCCTTCCCCCTCGGCAAAGTTGAGGTGTCAGATAGCGAGGGTGAGCTGACCCTCATCAAATATCAGCAGACAAGTCATGAAGGTTCGAAACCCTCGCCAAATTTTGCATGCCAGTCACGAGGATTAAAAACCCTCGTCAATTAATTTGGAAATGAATCCATGTTTGCGAGGGCTGGTTGCCCTCTTTAAAGCACTCAGCAAACTTCTATATACCCACACCACTTGCCTCATTTCTTTAGTTTAATTTGTGCCTCAATTTTCAATTTCAAAACTAAATTCAGGAGAGAAGAGAGAAGCAAGGCCTTCTATACCCTACACACCACTGCTGGAATATTTCTACAGTAAGTTTTATTTGGTTTTAATTAATCATTTAATTATTTATAAATATCAGTTGTTTTATTATTTAATTAGTATGAAATGTTTTATTGTTTAGTATTAATTAATATTTCAATTGTGCAGTTTATATTGTGTATTAAGTATTAATTGTTTAAAAAAATATTATTAGTATATTGTGTATTTAATATTAGTTGTTTAATTATTTGGTATTAGTTTGTTTAAATATTTAATATTAATCGTTTATGTATTTAGTATTAGTTTATTTAATTATTTAGTATTAATACGTGTGTATGTTTAGTATGTAGCTTAATATGTGTATGTTATAAACTTAATACGTGAATGTTTAGTAGTATTATTTTAGTATATATCTTAATACGTTTATGTTTAGTATTATTTTAGTATATAGCTTAATATGTGTCTTTTAATTAAAAAATGAGTGTATATATATTGGACACATGTTAGTAAATAGTGAAAAAGAATATAAAAATGATTATTTAAATTTTTTATTGAGAATATTTTAATAAAAATTATCAATATAGGTGTATAGTACACGTGTTAGTCAACAAATAAAAGTGATTATTTTAAAATTTTATTGAAAATCTTTTAATAAAAAATAGTGTACATATATTGGACACGTTTTAGTAAATAATGAAAAATAATATAAAAATAATTATTTAAAAATTTTAATGAGAATATTTTAATAAAAATGATCAATATAGGTGTATATGTACACATGTTAGTCAATAATGAAAAATAATATTAAATTGATTATTTAAAAATTTATTGAAAATATTTTAATAAAATCGAGTGTACATATATTGGCACTAATACAGATTTTGCTTAGACAGCCCTTAAAAGGGGCCTTGTACAGCGGTTATAAGGGTTGTCCAAGTGAAAGTTGTTCAAGTAAAGTAACCACTTAGATAGCGGTTCAAAACCGCTGTCCAAAGTAACCATAAATTAATTTATGTATATAAATAATTAATATATGTATATAAATAAATGTACTCATAATAATAAATATTGCAAAGGAATATAAATTATTTAATTCACAATTTTGTTATAAATATTTTAGTTAAACCAAACACTTTTATTAATATATGTGTATATATAAATGTACTCATATATAACAAAAACTTGTATTATAAATGATTAAAAAATAACAAATAATATATGATACACATATAGTAAGAATGTCACACCCCAATTTTCATAAAATGGATTTTCTAAAAATTAGTTAAAATAACTAACTTGAGCGCGATTAAATTTGAATTTAAATGTATAACAGTAACAACAACGGCTATTTATTTGGAAATAATCTAACGGTAAGAACAACAACTAATATTTTTATAAATAACCTTAATTAAATAATGTTGAACACCCATAATACTGAAACTTGAAAGGGAATTCACGAATAAGTAAAAAATCTCTAGAGATACTGGAAATTCCATTAAACATAAGCTTTGATAATTTATTTAATTATAAAAAAAACGTCTAAAACTCTTCTCCCATCACCACTCCTCGCCCTCCAACTCCTCAACCTGAAATGGGAAAAATATTGGGGTGAGCATGCAAGCACACTCAGTGGAAATAAATTATTCAAAATTAAACGCAACTATAAATCACATGATATACAAGTCAAATAAAGAATTCACATGTAACTTTGCCAATAGTAACTTTGCCATAGAAACATTTCCATAGAACTTTGTCAACTTTGCCACTTTGCCACATAGATATTGAGCACGGCGGGTTAAACCCGAAGATCCGTCGATCCTGGACCACATAAGGGCCCCTGGCTAATAGACTTTGCCGAGCACGGCGGGATACACCCGAAGACCCGTCGGCCCCGGACCTCAATAAGGGCCCCAGACTATTAGAATAACATGGAATAGTAAATTTAAACAAGCATCTCAAGTCATTTATACATAACAATTAAAATTGAATAACATGCATACTCTACGAAACTACTATAGAGTTGATAGCATTTAAATCCCCACCTTGAAAGATGAATGCAGAGGTGATAAGTTGAAGCCTCGAAAGAATTAATCCTCGTAATTATCGTCGCCTATCATAAAATTTAAAATCTACTTAGAAAATAATAAAGTAAATCCTTAAAAGTAGAATAATATGAATTTTCGTGAATTAATTAAAAATTTCCTAATCTTACGATTCAACTTCATGTCTGCTGCCTATAATCATCAAACTCATTAATTAATATAAAATTCCTATTCTTCTATCAATTTCACGTACACTGCTTACTACAAGAATACCTTATTAGTTATTAAAACTATTAGATATAATATTTCTATACTAATTAAACACGTGTAGGCCTTAAAGTATAAATCTATTATCTAAATTCTTATATCAATTAAAGGTTTT
Organism: Stenogyne calaminthoides; assembly: GCA_037126765.1. Taxonomy (NCBI): domain Eukaryota; kingdom Viridiplantae; phylum Streptophyta; class Magnoliopsida; order Lamiales; family Lamiaceae; genus Stenogyne; species Stenogyne calaminthoides. The sequence continues at coordinate 23,829,610 of JBBCBC010000002.1, forward strand.
TTAAAAAAATGATCTGCAAGCATTCACATTTCCCAATAAAATTTGTCAAATGCAAGTCAACAAGACATTTAATAGTCCAAGTCTAAATATTGTTCAGCCCTCATACACAATATGACAAAAGAACACATGTGCTGCACCTATTACATAAATGTATACATAAATAGGTGGATAAAAGCAATGGTTGTCAGTAAAACATATTAATCAAAATTTGTATAGAAAACTGGGAAAAATATGGCTGGTACAAAACATGAAACTGTAAAAAAAAAAAATGATAACAGAAGATGAGTTAAAGTACCAATATTCCGTACTAATAAAAATGCCGTGGAAACAGAGGAGATTTTGTGAAGAAGGAATCATCAAATTTTAGGGTTAAACACCCTATAAATACACTTATTAAAAATGGGCTTGGATTTGATGTGGGCTTGAATTAGAAAAATTAAAATAAAAAACCTTATTTAAGTTGGGCCTTAAATAAAAATAAGTGTTGTATGAGTTAAAAAAATATAAAGGCTTTTAATCTCCATTTCAAAATAATATAAATTATATGTAATAATAAAATAAATTAAATTAAGTAGGTAAACACGCCTATGAACTTAATGAAAAGAATTAACCTTGGTTTACAACCTCCCCTACTAATAAAAATTTTTGGTGGGTGAAATTTAGAAACTTTTTTCCACGGGAAAGAAATCTGAATTTTTTCTCCGCTTTATAACTAAGTCTTCTGCTTCCCAGCTATCTTCATCTTTTCCATGATCTTATGTAGGCCCCATTGTACCTTGACAAGGGTGACATCTCGAAATTGCAAAGCTTGTGAACCTTTCTCTAAGTATATGGAGATCTGCATCTCTTCATACAATGTCATGTCTTGGTTGACCTCCAAAGTAAGGAGCCATTGTTGTGATTGACAACATGACTTGAGTCATGCAAATAGATTCCTCAACATGGACACATGAAAAACATTGTGTACGCAACAAAGATGGGGGTAGAGCTAAATGATCCTTTCTAGGTTGCCCCCGCCGAGAATTTGGAAAGGCCAATAAACCTTGGTTTAAGTTTTCCCATAGCCAATGTAAGCACAACTCCAAAACTTTGTGGGTGAGATCTTTAAGAATACTTTCTCCCAATTGAAAAAACTCCATGAAATTGTTTTCTCCGCATTATCTCGAGATAAGACTGGTCCATCCCATAAGCTATCTTAATTCTTTCTGATCTTGTGTATTGCCCTTGGTCAACAATGACCAACCATTTGGTTCCCAAAATCTTCTTCTCACCAACCTTGTCCCAAAATCCAAGATGGAGATCTCCACTTCCATTCTTCCATACAATGCCTCGTTTAAGGAGCCATTCCAATTGTTGATGCTCGACTTTAACTTGTTGGCAAACTCAACTAATGTTCAAAAAAGATTCCCAATTTCCACCATGATCCAAAAAGATGCCTTAGATCTCGAACATGTCCTCTAAGATCCGAATGGTCCTTTCAGATTGTCCATCCCCTAAGATTTCATGGAAAGCTTCTCATCCTAAGTTCAACTTCATTCCCATAAACCCGTAAGCACCTCCAAAACTTTGAGGTGAATCCCTTTGTCTCTATCCACTTGTTTTCTTCATTGAAATAGGAACTCCATTGAAGCCTTACAATTTCTCTCGAACATATATCAGTATCAAGTTGGTCCATTCCAAAAATCATCTTTACGGTCCTTGGTGACTCTACAACTTATCCTTAGTTTATCAAAAAAGACCCATACTTCTTGTGGTTCCCTTTAAACATGCTAATTCTAAACTTACCACAAAATCCGGGTAATGTGTTCCCACTTCCACTTCCGAATTTCAATGGACGGTTTTAGTAACCCCAACCACCTTCGTTGATGCCCACTTTTCAACTTGTTGGCATGTCAAACATTGTTCAACGAAAGTTCCAATGCTTCCTTTCATGTTCCTCCACCAAAAGATTGCTCTTAATCTCGATACATTTTTTCTTCCTCCAGTTCCAAGTCGAGAGCGGGTAATTCAACTCGTGAATCTTGAGTTGTCTCTAGATTTCAACTTCTCAACTTCTTGCATCAAGACACATCCTAACCTTCCTTTGAAAACCAAAGTTTATAACAAAATCGTTGGAGCACTCATGAATCCCTTTTGAGAGCGGTTAAAAAAGCCCTTAGAGAGCCAAAGTAATAGTTGTCCAAGTAATGATTTCTTATTAAAAAAACCGCCATCCAAAAAGTTGGGCTTGGACAATGGTTTTCAACCGCATTGAAGAGGGGGCTTGGACAAATATTTATTAACCATTGCCTAACTTTTTTTTTTTATAATTTCATTTATTATTTTAGATAGACAGCGGTTATTAACCGCTTTCCAATATCTTTTTTTTAATTATTAATTTTTATTTTAAAAATCCTATAATAAAACTATAAACCAAAACTTATATATATGTCCAATACCATAAACCATAAACCAAAAATCCTATAATAAAACCATAAACCAAAACTTATACCACATATATATATATATACCAAAACATCAAATAAATAAACATACACATCATGAAATAAATAAACATACAATCATAAACATACGTCCAATACACCAAAAACATGAAATATATATCATCACAAATATATAATTTAATTACATGCTACCAAAATTTCAAACAACGATCACTCAATATCGTATGAATATAAGAATCAATTGTAAAGGTACCCTCGATTCAATCGTTTTTTCCATTTCTCCAATCTTTTCTTAGAGTAAGACTTGAGCTCACGCTCATAGATAAAACCGCAAAACAATGAATCAATCAATATAGTATGAATTTTTATTCAATCAATAATAATTTAAATAAATCGATAAATTGACTTACATTGAGAGGAATGGTCGTTAGAGAAACGCGGATTATATCTTCAATAAAGCAACACACAAAATGTCCACAATGTTCATTATCTTGTTGCCTCAGAACCTGTTGATTAACAATTATAATCACGACATAATTATGATTTCTTTCTATTAATTTGATAATTTACTAAATTAAATTTACCTTAATGTTAATCCAGTTCACTTTATTTAACTTAGATCTTGAACCTTGACTCTGAAGGCGACTCGATACATCGTCATCACACTATTATTATTATAATTAAAAAATAAAAATAGATTAAATATGCATAATTTTAAAAAGTAAAACAAATCATTGTATAAAATATTAAAAATGAACTTACGCCCATATATGAAAACGAGATCGTATGATTTGAATAAACTCCATCCCGAAATGGGTCCATAAAATACACACTTAATGTATTCATGTGTATGTATGCGACCAACACCCAATGGTTCCTATATTATATTGAGAATATTAAAATTAATCTACAAATTTAGCATATATATGCAAAATATTATAAACATGAATACAAATTTTAACGAAATGTTTATCACTACCCCACATTTGTTGTTGGCCAAAATGAGATGATCAAATTTTTGATTCAAAGATATGATTAACTAACTCATCCATGGTCTGCATGCCTATCACCCAATATGCAAGACCTCTCGGGGAGACGAAGGAATACATTCCACTTGCTTTGATATCTCGGGAGAAATATACCTCACCCAAATATCTTTAACCAACATATATACTCTAATTAATATTAAAAAGAAAATTAAACTATACAGAAAGTGAATATTGAGAATTAGTAAACACATACCTGAGGTAAAGGGCTATGGTGGTTGCACTCAACCACTCGTCATTCAAGACTTCACAAGACATGTTCCTCATCGATTTAATACTTGGAAAGTATTCTCGATGAAAGTGAGCAAGCATGGGAACCGTGGATTTATCTCGAAAGCATTAGATGATACCATCCGGTGCACCCTAGATCGCACATAATCATCGGATCTAAGTCTCCAAATCATGGGATAACCAAGTCTCGAAAGCACAAAGGAGTCCTCGTTCTCCCCCTCCGATCGCTCTTCGACACCCTCGATTTCTCTTTAGCCTTTTGTGGTGATTTCTTCCGAGGCATTTGTGGTGTCGGCAGATTCTACAATTAATTTGTAATATTACTTAGAAACACAAATAAGATAATGAACTTTAATAACATATATTTTACCCTCATGGTGCTGGAGACCAAGTTGCTCGGCCATTCGATGAAGTGTCCGACCATTTATTTCGGGTGACGGCTTCATCGATTGGTTTTAGCATCGGCTTTGAATCCTCTTGTCCGATTCTGGTACATCGAGTGTGACCCTCACGAAACCGGGGAGTGATGGGATGACCATGAATCATTCCATGGGAGTTGTGCAACGCGTTCTGTGGGCCACCAACCGATCGGGATCCTCCAAATAAAGGTAGCAAAATGTGTCGCTATCGCTCGAATAACATATTTAGTTAGAAAATTTTAATACACTAGTCTTTAATTAAAACAAATGTGAGACATGCATATCTAATACCTGAGAGACGTTTTGAAGTGCCTCAATAAAGTCGTCCCTAGGGTTAGTCAAAATATAGCATTAATGACACTATGTTCACAACTTGCTCCACTCTCGAATAGATTCCGTGGGCTCGTTCTTCTCTCGGACCTCAAACGTTCCACATCTTTAGACAACTTGGCAACCTGTTCCTTTTTAGTATACCCACCATATTCTCTCGGACCTCAACCTTGTTCCACATCTCTCAAAATAAGTCGAAACGGGTAACAATATGCTCACTCTCTCCGTTTTTTTTCTTTTTTTTTCTATGATAGTGATGAACGTGTCCCTTTATTAGATATATTAAAAGTGAATATATAAAAAAAATTAAAAGTTAGGATTTTGATCTCACCATATTTTCTCTTATTAAATTGCATAACCTTTGTTCGAGCCACGATATCGCACCTCCATCGACTTGGCTTGATCGCGATTTTTATTACTTGATTCTACAAAGATAATAGAAATATGATAAACACCGAAAAAACTATATGCATTAGAAATTGAGGAAATGACATTGATCAATTTTACCCGGAAATCATCCTCCATAGCTCTCTTCACAAACTCCTCCCAAAGATGGAGCCACCATACGGTTATTCTAATCTGGAGGAGGCGACTAGTCGAGTAAAGACCGGTTTTCCTGATCTCGTGTGTTATTTCTCAACCAAGTCCAAAAATTCTTGGCCATTACTCCAGCTTGCGACAATATTTGCTTCTTCTTTGTGTGGTCAAGACCTGTGAATGTAGTCTATACGCATATAACATAACAATTTAGTAAATTTAAAAATTCATACTACAACTTTCAATAAATATATAATTAACATACCGTAAGTTCGTACCATATTCTTTCCTTCAAAGGAGTCGGTTTGGGCTACGCTACGTCGGTCCTTGGCAAAGACGATAGGATCACGCTCCCGATCAACTCTCCAATGTAGAAGGACAACAACTCACTCTCTTTTCCTATTGCCTGTCCAAACTCATTGAACGATAACTGCAATAACATAGTATTTAATTATGTTCAAATATCAATCAATATATTTATCGATTTCAAACTGTTCAATTGTAATAAAATTACCTGAAGTGTTTTACCCTTGCTACGAGCTCTCTTAATAGATGACATGGTGACTATACCCCGAAAAGCGCTTTTCCCCGAGTCGCTTAGTGGTGGTGGGAGCATCAGTGTCACACTCTCTCAAGTCATCAGGATGTTGTCGATCATATGCACCATGATCATATGCGCCATGATCTCCATCAGAATATCCATCATCATCTCCATCATCTCCGGGATATGGCAAACGAGACATGATCCTGTAAAGCAGAAGAAACAACATTTAATAAATAAAAAACAAACAATATTCAAAACCATGCTTAAATCCTCACACAAGCATATTATCAAACACCTTGAGTGCATCAATTGTTCATATATAAATTAGCATAAAAAATCAAGTCAAGCCACACAATATATATTCATCTCTAACAAGTTGTTCATCTCTAACACTAACAACATTAATCCTAATAAATTAACACTAATTTATGTTTAAATCCTCACACAAGCATATTATCAAACACCTTGAGTGCATCAAACACCAATATATATACAACAATATACATACAACAATACATACAACATGATATATATATACCAATATACATGATATACATATATACACCAATATACATACACCATACATACAATTAAACAAAAACCATTAAACAAAGCCAATTAAACAAAAGCCATATATAATATATATATATATATAAACAATTAACAATATATAAATCAAGCATCAATTGTTCATCTAACAACAATTAATCCTAACAAATTAGCTAATTAATCAAACCAAATACAATTATATAAACATTTAATCCTAATATATATATATACATACTAACATATATATAATATACACAATATTAATTCAATATATATATATATATACTAACGTATATATACATACATATATATATATAGAAAAAAAAAAATTACCTATGGAAGGAAAAAGCTAGCGGCGGCGGCGGTGGGGAGCTTTGGCAACAAGGCAACGGGCGGTGATAGGGGAGGACGCGCGATGATTCGATTGGGGAGAGGGAGGAGGAGGCTAGGGCTTCTGGTTCGCGATTTGGAGCTAATGGGAAGGCGACGATGGTGGTGGAAGGGGAGAACGCGCGGCGGAGTTCGATTTGGGGTAGAGGAAGGAGGCCGGACTTCGATATATATATCAGCTGCATGTTTAATTCACGATTTGGGGAAAAATTCCTTTGGTTCGCGATTTGGGTGTATATATATTAATTATCCGACCTCTTGGACAGCGGTTCCGAACCGCTGTCCAAACTATGCCCTTGGACATCGGTTCAAAATCGTTGTCTAAAATATTTGCACAAATGTTCTAAACCGCTTTCTAAATTTAGTTTTTGACAAATGGTTTTTGAACCGCTGTCTTTTTTTTTATTATTTTTTTTAATTAAAACCGCTCTCCAAGCTGTAGCTTGGAGAGCTGTTTGAAAAAAGGGTTGTCCAAGTGCAGCTGTGCAAGCTTAAATGTGTAGTAGAGGACGTATCTGAAATTGTGTTGACTTTTTAATATTTTTCATAATTTATTTAGATTTATTTTATATTTTTTAGTTCAGTTTTTTTTTTCCATTTTTAGATGATTTTTTTTTCAGATTATTAATTGGTGTTTTTAATTTTTTTTATTGATAATTTTGTAGCCATGTTTGGCTAATCTCTTTCATAGTTCGAAGAGGCGCAAACATTTATAAAGATTTGATTTTCGATTAATTAATAATTGATTTCTTAACCATCACTCTTGATTTCTTCATTATGTTATGCATGTTTGATTAATGAGTTTATTTGGTTTAACCACCCTTATTTATTCATTAATTATTTCTAGCTAGATTGCACTTTATAATCCGTAATTGTTATAATTGTGTAATCCGAGTAGCAAATACGGCAGAACACCCTTGGTATAACAAAGTCTAGATCGTATGAAATGATCGTCTAGTATTCATAGTCTAGTTTGTCCTATTATTTTGTTCCATTAAATCATTGTCCAGATATGGATGCCTAATCTACCATCTGAAAGTGTTATGAATTGAATCTCAAATACATGTTTTAGGGTTATTCATTAGAATAGATTAATCAGGGATCATACTTCTAATTAATTAAATTTTAAGAAATAATTTGGACTAATTTGGTCGTACCACTAGTTTAATGGCAAGATTCAAAGAAAGAATCATTCAAGTGAATGCAAATCCGAGAATTAAAACTACAATTTTTTTTTTTAATAGAGTTAGAAACAACAATCCAACCCCCCAACCCCCTCCTTTATTTGCTTGTATCAACACAAACCGTCCAATTAAAATTACTACACTTTGTGGGATCGACAATTAAAATGACTATGTCTGATCGATATATGTATAGAAGAACCACTAGTTTAATGGCAAGATTCAAAGAAAGAATCATTCAAGTTGAAGCAAATCCGAGAACTAAAACTACAATTTTATTATTTTATATATTTTTTTAATAGAGTTATAAACAACAATCCGACCCCCCAACCCCCTCCTTTATTTGCTTGTATTAACACAAAGCATCCAATTAAAATTACTACACTTTGTGGGATCGACAATTAAAATGACTATGTCTAATCGATATATGTATAGAAGAAGAGTTAGGAGGCCTCATCTTTTTGCCCTCCACATATTTCTTATCTTGCCCAGTGACACACATCCCTCATCCACAAATGGTCCCCTTTATTATCTAAATATTTTGTATAAACTGAAATATCATCGATGGTAATTAATAATCTAAAATAAAATGATATAATTACTTTAGCGGGTTCGTTTTTGCTATGGGAATAAATCCAAAAGCGAACATAGTTTAGAATAAGAAAAATGAAGGGAATTATATATTAATACTGCGGAATAGATTGGAGTAAGTATGTATGTATAAATAAAAATGTTAATTTGATGGATATATACAGTAGAAAAGTTAGGAGGCCTCATCTTTGCCCATTGCCACATATTCCTTATCTTGTCGAATGCCACATATCCCTCATCCACAAATGGTCCCCCTTCACCCTTTTATTTTCTACATATTTTGCTTTGTGTATATTGGAAAAAAATTATTTCTTGTCCCACAAGAATGTTGGTTTCATGATTTTAGTCCTTTCTCCACCATATTTAGTCCCATAGTTATTTGAAATATTTTAATGGGATCAAATTTGCAAAAAAACTAACAATGGGACTTTGTTTTTACCACGAAAAAAAAAAACAAACAAAAAAAAAAACACAGAGATAATCATTGATCAAAAATTCTCATTGAATCAAAAATATATTTTTATCCCGTATATTAATCACATAAACTTATCTATTAACATGTACAAGTTTCTAATTATATATATATATATAATACTTTTTGACACAATTGGAATATTATTTGAATAATACTTTATTGACAAATGGAATATCATTTGAATAATACTTTATTGACAGTTGGAATATTATTTGAATAATACTTTTGAAGAATATTATTGGCCCATCCCATAGTAATTAATTAATTAGATCGAGAAAATTATACATATACTAGAGCCGTTAAAGCGGATCAAGAAGTCGACGCGTTGATGAAGAAGTTGAGGGAAGCTTATGTACAATTAATATCTAGAATTGGATTTTTATATGGATCAGATCATTCAGTCACTTTAATTATTTTTTGCAAGTAACCATGTTAGTTATAGTTAAATTATTTTTTGAAAGTAACCATGATACTTAAGATATATTGTTGGTAAATTTAATTTTGTTTAAGTTTAAAATTCGATAACATATTTGTCAACAAATTAACTAGAAAAGATTTAAAAGTTTATTCCGGCCGGTCATCTTCTTCTCCAACATCTCAAAATGACCACCTTGAAGTAGTACCATTCTTGAGACTAAGTGATTAGCTGTGACGACGGGAAAAGATATTTGAAGAGAAGAAAGACACATTATTAATTAGTCTTTTTATTGACTAGATAACAGCAAGTAGAAGGATATACAATCTAGGATCGACAGCCTTCTTCAACATAGAAACAGAAAATTAATAACTCAAATACATACAAACAGCTAGCACGAGACTATGAGACTAGTCTAGCATATTTTTGTCACATACATGACAATTATTGAAAGCCAGAAAAGCAACACTTATTATTAGATGTATACCCAAAGTACGTGGATATGCATGCATGCATGCTTGTTTAGGCAGTAATAGAACCCTTGGTGCAAAAAGCAGAACATGCATTGGTACATTTTTCAACTGCTCCATTCACAACTTCACTTGCATCTAGTCACCCAAAAAAAAAAAAAAAAAAAGCGTAATTAGAATAATCGAATCTCTTGTCTATGACAAAAGATAAAAGAAGCTATATAGCAAATAAAAATAATAATAATGATCGAGCTTTACCAGAATTTTGGAGAGTGGTTATGGCAGTGCACACAGAGGACACACACCCCAACTTGCAGTATTCATTGACTGCATTGAGTCAAATTACATGCAATTTGCATCAAAATGAAATCTTTGCAGCAAGTAAACTAAATAATTAGAACAAATGAGTTTATTTATTTTACCAGTGTTTTCGAGAATATCATGATTCCAATTAGGGGGACATGTCCCACTAAGGATTCTGCATCCAGAGATTGATGCACAATTATCCCGGGAGAGTCCCGTTAAGCTGCAGGTATTATAGACATTTCTGGCAGAGAAGCTTGGGCAACAACTCTTTGCCTCAACTTGAATTTGTCCCAAAACAAGGCTCACCAAAAGAGCACTCATAATAACAATTTTACCTTCCATCGATCGATCTTCTCGTGATATATCTTCTTAATTTGTATTGATGAAATGCTGATGAAACTAGACTTGCAGATACCCAACTTAAATAGTAGTTGTTCTGCCATTCAAGCTTCACTTGACACCATAAACTTCACCAGCTGTCATCCTTATCTCTTGCCGACACATATGGGACACCACGTATCCCTCATGAATGGATGCACAATTAATATTAGTGTTATTTATTTCTTATCCACAAATGTTCCCCTTCAACTTTATATTTAGATTCTTCACTACCTATATTGAAACCTTGCTGCCATTCAATTGTTGACATGATTTTTCTAAGAGTTAGTCACATGTGCATCAGTTGTAATTGTGCAACTGGACACACATAATATATAAATTAATATAACTGAAACGTTAATCTTAAATTTGGGTGAAAATATGAAATGAAACGTACAAGTTAATACCTGCAGAATAATGTAAATGAAATGTACAAATTAATATAAGTAAAATGTGGCGAGTGCACAAACCTAAAAACCAAAATTTCATAATTTTAAACAGGTCCCAAATCTATCTTTGCAAAGAACTTTACGAAACTTTTGCCATATCTTTGTTTGTAGAAGGGCAAAGCTATAATCAAGATATAGCCCCCACGTCATGTCAAGGAGGTTCATATGAAAGCCATTTTTTTTTTGCGTGTTGGAGAATGGAAAGTTCTAAAGGTCGACCAATGCCAACAAGTATTTGAACATTTGAAGGAGTATCCGGCCGATCTGAGAGTAGTTTCAAGCACCGAAAAAAGCTCAACTTATACTTGGTCAGTCTCTGAATCTCTGATCGGTCAAGCAAAGTTAGTTCAAATAGAAAACAAGGAGCAATAGTCGGAATATTATGTTAGGCAGATCTTTAAGAGACGCCGAGCTCGGTACCTTACCCCATTGAGAAGTCAAACTTACGCCTAGTTATTAGCGTCACGAAAACTTAGGCCATATTTCTTCTATCATCAAGTAGAAGTACTTAAATCCTTCCCAATGATAAACTTCTTCAAAGACTAGATTCCGTGGGATGATTGCTTAAATGGTCCATTGAGCTAGACGATTCGACATCTTGTGCGCCTCCCGAATAACAATCAAAGAGAAGGCACTCGCCAACTTTATAGTCGAGTTAACCTTCAATCAAGGACCGTAAGGTTGCCAATTTACCATGTAAGATGCACGTGGTAGGGGCGAAATCATCCTTTTCAGTCCGCAAAATCAGGTATTCATCTCATTAATCCGTTTAGACGTCCAAGTCACGAACAACAAGGCCGAATACAAAGTTCTCATCGTGGTAATCCGCATGGCAACATCAATAAAGAGTCTTCCAACTCCAAGTTCTTAGTGGCTCCAAATTAATTGTAAGACAAATCCACGGGGAGTATGACGCAAATGATTTGAGAAGATGCGAGATACCAAGCTCTCGTGGCCAAATTAATACAACAGGTTTATATGCAGTCCACATGGACAAGGTCCCTAGGATTTTAAAAAATACCAAGGTCGACGCCTCGCCGCTTTTAGCTTTCGGAGGGGGTCACGAAGTTTGACAAAGAGCATAACCCGAATGATGCCCCGTCGAATGACGAGAATGAGATGTACTAAGTGAATAGTGGCGAGTCGACAAGCTAGATATAACCGTAAAAATAATTCCTCTAGAATGGGGTTCACCCCAAGATAGATCTAGGCAAGCCGACTTCGATCGAGGTCGGCCAAAGTACACTTTAATTAATGATATTTTATATAAGAAAGGGTTCTCGCTCCCATTATTAAATGTTTGGGTAAGAACGGTTTCGAGTCCGTCCTCGCCGAGATCCACGAGAGGATTTGTGGAAATCACACGGGCAACCACGCCCTAGCCTTTAAGATCTTGAGGCGACGGGTATTTCTTGCCAAGTTTGAAAAAAGACACGATTGCATATGCCCAAACCTACGCCATTGTCGCCAGTATGTAACGATCATACAAGCGCTCCTAACCACCTCTCATCGGTCTTTAGTCCATGGCTTTTTTAAAATGGGAATAGGCTTGATCGGACCATTCCTACCGGATAAGAGGGTGTGAAATTTACAAAGGGTCGCAATAGACTACTTCATGAAATGGGTTGAGGCGAACCCCCGGACAAGATCACATGCAATTAGATGAAAGAAGTTCGTTTGGAAGAATATCATCTACCAATTTGGAATCCCACACACGATTGTTACCGATAATGGTAAACAGGTTCGACAATGTATATTTTCACAATTAGTGCGCGATACGGTATAAGAAAATACTTTTCAACACCCTATCACCCCCAGTCCAACGGTTAGATGGAAGTTGTAAATAAGATAATAAAGTACGCTTAAGGCCCAATTAGATAGCCCGAAAGATAATTGAGGCGCATAAGTCGCCAACGGTACAATTGTCGTAATTAATGACATATCGATTGGCGATCAAGGAAACACCCCGCCATGGCCTCGTGGAATGGAAGCGATTTTACTTGTCGAGCTCGATGAGCCAAGCTACCGAGTAGCCACCTACAACAATGAAACTAATGGTCAAAGCAAGCGTAGAGCTCAACCTTCCGGAAGCAAGGAGGATAGAGGCCGACCTTAGGAACACAACTTATAAGCAATGGTCGAGAAGAATTAAACCTCAAGTCAAGCTCGTGACTTCAAAGGGGGGCGGCTCTCGCCCCGAGTAGAATATTTGCCCCAAACACAAGAGTGTTTGGTGCCATCTGGGTAGACCATTTTCGGGTCACAAGGAAATTACCGAATGGAGCTTACGAGCTTAAAGAGATAGATGGAAATGTGTTCAAGTACCCATGGAACGAAAGTAATTTGAGGAAATACTATCCTTAGATTAAAAAAAAAAACATGGGTAGTAATGGTGTACGATAAAGACAAGCCATGAGCTCGGGGCTGCCACAAAACGACAAGGATTTTGCTTTGTAGGCATACACAACAGTCAAATCATAGATACAACATTCGAGAGAAAAATCGGTGGTTCCCAAAATATCTGCCACTAATCAAGTCCCAGAAAAATCTATAATAACCGAGATCGTCTCCCGATTCGACACACATCAACTAGCTACTAGCCTAGCCTATACACTCCGAGCAATCATGTCAAACAACTTGAGCAATCAACACGTCCCATAGCACCTATAAATAGGAGAGGATTGGAGGAGAGAAAAAGAACTTTCCCAGAGATGCGCTTTTAGTGAGAGAAAAGTGTGTGGGAGAAAGGCAAATCCCTAGTTCTCACACGCAGCGGATGGGTCCTTATCGACCTCGCCTACCACCCCACGAGGCCGCCAAATATTAAAAGCGGCCATATAAATAAGATCGATGACCACTATGGTTGGAACTCTCCTCGCTAAGATCGACGACCAATCCGGTCGTGCGGGAGCTGACCCTATCGATCGACTTAAACAAAAGACCGGCGTGATGAAGAGGAAAGAGGTTGGGAAAACCTAATTGTGGAAAGGAGGAAGAGAGCATCACCAAGCTTCCCCGCTCTACCCCACACTTTGGGAGCATCCAACCTACCTCAAAACCTATTGGTGTATGCGAATGTAAATGTTATTTTGACCTTTGGGTCCATGTATGGGAATGATGTTTTGACCTTTGGGTCAATATATGAGAATTTTATGCGGCCTCCGTATGCAGGTCTCACGATCCCCTGGGTAAGATGGTCGTTATGGCCTCTGGGTGCGAGTCTCACGATCCCCCAGGTAAGATGGTCGAAATGAATGATGTATGGGCAAGGACTGTATGGCGCCCAAAGAATATGATATGTTATGAAAGATCTAGCCGACGGGCTAGCACAAAGAAAGGAAAGAAAATATTTTTATGAAAATGATATGTTTATGTACTGCCAATCTATATAACAGCATACAGGTCATCCTCAAAAAGAATTCAAATTCTCACCCCTACCTTTAATATTTTCAGGTTATGAAGACGGAGAGCCCGTGTAGTCGGAGGTGTGATATGGTGTTTCCGATGATACCCTGCGCTTTTGTCTATCTTAAGCTTATTTAACATCACGGTTCCTCTTATGAACTTAATTCGTATGTCGAGATGACAAACACTTCTATAGTCTCTCGATGAATGTTATGTGTATGACTTATACTTAATTTTTGTTATTGCCAATCTTTTTAAATGATCCATTTATGATGGGCTTTCCGAAAAAAAAAGCCTTCAATTTTTCCCTCTATACAACAACTTATTTATTAATTTGTATAGGGTATATTAGTTATTTTATATAAATAAACATTAGTATAGAATAAATTTTTTAAGTTGTGTGAAAAATTAAAATGATAGTTAAATTGAAATAAAGAGAGCATATACTACACGTACTATTTTAATTTTAAATAGTTGAATACCACTTGTGCATTACCACGATGTACAAGTGATACTATTAAAAATAAATAATTTATGTTGTTCGGTAAAAAACTAATATCTTGATCAATGAATAATATTCTATTGAAATCAAGTAATATTGTTCAAAAACTAAAATAATTAATATTATTAAGTGATACTACTAAAACTATATTACGTTCCTTAATTCGCTACTTCTAGAAAAATGTGTTCTCTAAATTACCAGCCCAAAAAATCACTATCCTTATTTTGCCACCCCATAAGTCATGGTCCTTAAAAAATAAAATTCCCCAATATCTGCATAGGAGGATTGCTTTTGGACTCTATTTTTCTGGTTTTCCACAAGTCACAACATCCAAGAATGGGGCTCTAAATAATTAAAAAAAATTAACGGAGGAAACAACAAAAGTGATGTGAACGTGACCACAATTATTGGACTGATTTCTTTATAGAATAAAAGATGCTCTCATTCAGTGATTCATGAGGCTTTACTGTACCCGCATATATATTATTAAAATATCTCACAAAATCACATGATAACTATTTATATATAGTGATGTATCCCTTAGTTTGAAAATATTTTAATTGGAAAAAAGAACGAAAATTCTTCAAAAGTATTATTAAAATAATATTCCAACCACGATAAAGTATATATATATAATTACAAACTTGTACTGCGTTAATTGATAGGTTTATGTGATTAATATACACCAGAAGATTCATTGAGAATATTTGGTCAACAGATTTGGTCCCATATTTCTTTTTGGTCCTTTATTTTTGGTGGTAAAAACAGTCCCAACTATTAATTTTTTGCAAATTAATTTGATCCCATTAAAATATTTCAAATAACCATGAGACTAAATATGGTGGAGAAAGGACTAAAATTATGAAGCATCATTCTTTGGGGACAATAAATAAAAATTTCAATATACACCTAAACAAAAATATGTAGAAAATAAAAAGGGTGAAGGGGAATATTTGTGGATGAGGATATGTGGAATCGACAAGATAAAAAAGATCTTGTTATTTAATTAAGCAAAGATGAAGCCTCCTAACTCTTCTACTATATATATCCATCAAATTAACATTATTATTTATACATTTTACTTACTCCATCTGCTCCTCAATATTAATTAATAATTCCCTTTTTTTTTTTATTCGAACTATGTTAAATTTTTGGATTTATTCCCATAGCGAAAAACGAACCCGCTTAGAGTAATTATATCACTTCATTTTTTATTATTATATAATTACCGTCGATGATGATATTTAAGTTTATACAAAATGTGTAGAAAATAAAGGGATCCACCATTTGTGGATGAGGGATGTGTGTATGGCGAGAAAGATAAAGGAATATGTGGAACTAGGCAAGATGAGGCCTCCTAACTCTTCTTCTATACATATATCAATCAGACATAGTCATTTTAATTGTCGAACCCACAAAGTGTAGTAATCTTAATTAGACGGTTTAGGTTAATACAAGCAAATAAAAGAAAGCGGGTTGGGGGTTGAATTGTTGTTTCTAACTCTATTAAAAAATATATAAAATAATAAAATTGTAGTTTTAGTTCTTAGATTTGCATCCACTTGAATGATTCTTTCTTCGAATCTTACCATTAAACTAGTGGTACGACCAAATTAGTCCAAATTATTTCTTAACTATAATTAATTAGAAGTATGATCCCTAATTAATCTATTCTAATGAATAATCCCAAAACATGTATTTGAGATTCAATTCATAAAACTTTCAGTTGGTAGATTAGGCATCCCTATATGGGCAATGATTTAATGGAACAAAATAATAGGGCAAACTGGACTATGAATACTTTTTATCGTTTTCATACGATCTAGACTTTGTTATTACGAGGGTATTCTTTTTATTTATTTGCTACTCGGTTACACAATTATAACAATTACGGATTATAAAGTGCAATCTAGCTAGAAATAACTAATGAATAAATAAAAATGGTCAAACCAAATAAACTCATTAATTAAACATGCAGAACATAAATCAAATAATGAAGAAATCAATAGTGAGGGTTAAGAAATCCATTATTAATTAATCAAAAATCAAATCTTTACAAATGTTTGCGCCTCTTCGAGCTAGGAAAGAGATACAAAATTATCAATAAAAAAACTGAAAACACCAATTAATAATCTGAAAAAAAAAATCAACTAAAAATAAAAAAATAAATTGAATTAAAAAAAAATCAATTAAACCTAAATAAACTATGAAAAATATTAAAATGTCAAATAAAATTTAAAAACGAATTAAATTAAAAAAAATAAGAATAAACTAAGGCTTAATTGCGAATAAAATCATCACCTTTTCAAAAATTGCAATCTAATCTAAACTTTTGAATTTTGACAAGCAAATCATCACTTTTACTCTTTTTTGCAAATTTAACTTGCGGCGGTTTTGTCCTCGCTTGCCGAAAAGTGATGTGTACAAAAAAAATGCACCATCATCACCCAATGAAGATCCACATCAATAAATACTTATTAACATAATAAATAATAGTTTAAAAATAAATTAAGTATTATAAATACTATAAATAAATTTAAATATAATAAGATATTAAAATCAACATAAAAAATTAGCATCTAATTTCTTCTAATAAAATTAAAATTAGAAACCAACACAAACAAATAATATTCAAAATCACAATTTTAATTAAAATTGTCATTATTAAAAATTAACACAAAAAATATTTCTTAGAGAATATTATTTGCCCTCGAATAACACAATATCAAAAAAAAAATAAACTCAGGAAACTAAACCTAATGAAAATTTACCCCCAATCCATGCTTCGCCCACCCTCCCGATTCCCACACTGCCCAGTTTACACCTCCACCTTTCATTCATATTTCCTCCCATCAACACTTTAATCAAATTTGAAATGTGAATAGAGTCACCGCACACGCCACTCCACACTCGGCTCTCAAAATGGGTGCTCGCTTTTTGTAATGGACCGTGGTATCTTGATTTTTTTTTATTGCAGAATAGTTTGATTTAGTGTAATTGGAGCAACAAATATTCTGGTGTAATTAAATGTTGATTTTTTTTTTTAATTAGATTTTGGAGAATTTGAGATTTTTTTATTAATTAAAATTACATTGTGAAGATCTTGGCGGCGAAAGGAACGTTGGGTCGTAGTGGGGCAACAATGGGATGGTGGGGGTGGGGCAACGACGAAGGCAATATGAGGTTGAAAATGAAGGGATTTTGATGTAATTGAATATTGAATTTTTTTTTGCAGAACAATTTTTTTTTCTCGAGGATGAAGATGTGACGAGAATGAACGTTTGATTTTAAATTTTTTATTTTGCATTTTAATTATTTTATTTGTAAATTTTTTATTTTATTTTATTCTTTTATTTTTTATTTTATTTTTAAAAGTGTTATTCTAAATTTTTTATTATTATATTTTTAATTTTTTGAAAGATTTTTAACTTCTAATACTTTAAAAAATATAACTTATACTTTTAAATTTATTAACAGTATATATAATAGTAATTTATTTTTAAATTTTTATTTATTATGTTAATAAATATTTATTGACGTGGATCTTTACTAAAATTATGATGATGGAGAATTTTTTTACACATTAACTTTTCTTTGGCGAGGCAAACCCGCCTGAAGTTGAAATTGCAAAAGAAAGTAAAAGTGATGATTTGTTTGCCAAAATTCAAAGTTTAAATATATTAGATTGCAATTTATGAAAAAGTGGTGATTTTATTCGCAATTAAGCCATAAACTAAATAAAACTTCAGAAATATTTTTAAGAAAATCATGCTAAAACTTAAAATAAAAAAAAAAAATCCTAGGGGAGAGTGGGAGTATTGAAACAAGCGGGGATCTCCTACACGGGAGGTGTATGACAAAATGTATTAGTGAACTATAAAACATGTTTCTACAAAACAAAGATAAAAAGAGTTCCGTTAAGTTATTGCAACGTAGATTTGAGACCTTGTTTAAAATTAAAGATTTGGGATTTTAGGTTTGTAAACTCGCCAAATTTTACATATATTAATTTATACATTTCGATTACATTAGTTACGCAAGTATTAACTCAGACGTTTATTTCATATTTTCACCCAAATTTAAAATTAAAAGTTTTGGTTATATTAATTGAATAGCAGCAAGGTTTGACCAACTCTTAGAAAAATCACGTTAACAATTGAATGGCGTGAGGTTTTTAATACTGAGATAGTGAAGAGTCTTAATCTGAAATTGAAGGGGGCCATTTATGGATAAGAAATAAATAAAGACTAATATTAATTATCGATCCATTCATGAGGATATGTATTTTAAGAAGACATAACCTTCACCAGCTCCGGACATTGGTTACCACAAGCTTCGCCTATCACCTTATCTAAAGCTTACATGGTTTGCACGTTTCCAAAAAGAAATCATCACATGTTTAAAGAATGTGAATGGAAGTAGATAGAAAACTATGATGACCACACACTTGTACAGTGTATACTATTACTTAATATTATGTAATATATAGTGGTATTGTTTCCGGCCTTAATATTACATGGCCACAATAGTATAGAGGTAGTTTAGTAATTATGGAAAGAAGCATATTATAATAGTTTAAAAAATCACACACTTTACATTTTTAATTTAATTAATAATTACTATAAAAAACCACAGACCACACGCAAGGCGGCAATTGCTTCGTTTTATAAAAATTAAGTACTCCCTTTGTTCCTCTATAAGAGGGACATACCTTAATTTATAGCACCTATATTAAGGAGTATTATAAAATAATAGATGTAGTCCAAGTAATGTAATTGAGAAAGAGAAATAATAGATGGAGCTGATTAATAAAATAATAAAAAGTATTTGCCAAAAAATGGAATTGGTATATTATAGAGAACGGACCGAAATTATACGTAACATGGTACTCTTAAATATAATTTGATGAATATATATAGAAGAGGAATTAAGAGGTTGTGTAGTTTATCTCTTGCTGACACATATGGGACAACACCTATCCCTCATGAATGGATGCACAATTAACATTATTGCCATTTATTTCTTATCCACAAATGGTCTCCTTGCCGACACATATCCCTCATGAATGGATGCACAATTAATATTAGTGTTATTTATTTCTTATCCATAAATGGTCCCCTTCAGCTTCATATTTAGATTCTTCACTACCTATATTGAAACCTTGCTGCCATTCAACTGTTAACGTGATTTTTCTAAGAGTTAGTGCAACTGGACACATAGAACATATAAATTAATATAACTGAAACGTTAATTTTAAATTTGGGTGAAAATATGAAATGAAACGTACAGGTTAAGACGTGCAGACTAATATAACTGAAATGTATAAATTAATATATGTAAAATGTGGAGAGTGTACAAACCTAAAATCCCAAATCTCTTAATTTTAAACAATGTCCCAAACCTACGCTGCAATAACTTTACGGAACTCTTTGCCATATCTTTGTTTGTAGAAACATGTTTTATAGTTCACTGACACATTTTGTCATACACCTCCCATGTAGGAGATCACCTGCTTGTTCCAATACTCCCAGTCTCCCTTCCCACGCTCCCATAGGAAAAAAATTTTATTTTAAGTTTTAGCAAGATTTTCATAAAAATATTTCTCAAGTTTTATTTAGTTTATTCTTTTTTTAAATTTTAGTTGACTTTTTAATATTTTTCATAATTTATTTAGATTTAATTTATATTTTTTAGTTTTTTTTTTTTTTCATTTTTAGATGATTTTTTTTTTTAGATTATTAATTGGTGTTTTCAATTTTTTTTATTGATAATTTTGTAGCCATGTTTGGCTAATCTCTTTCCTAGCTCGAAGAGGCACAACATTTGTAAAGATTTGATGTTCGATTAATTAATAATGGATTTCTTAACCATCACTCTTGATTTCTTCATTATTTAATTTATGTTATGCATGTTTGATTAATGAGTTTATTTGGTTTGACCACCCTTATTTATTCATTAATTATTTCTAGCTAGATTGCACTTTATAATCCGTAATTGTTATAATTGTGTAATCAGAGTAGCAAATACGGCATAACACCCTTGATATAACAAAGTCTAGATCGTATGAAACGATCATCAAGTATTCATAGTCTAGTTTGTCCTATTATTTTGTTTCATTAAACCAACAGAGAGTTTTATGAATTGAATCTCGAATACATGTTTTAGAGTTATTCATTAGAATAGATTAATTAGGGATCATACTTCTAACTAATTAAATTTAAGAAATAAATTGACTAATTTGGTCGCACTAATTAGTTTAATGGCAAGATTCAAAAAGAAAAAGAATCATTCAAGTGGAAGCAAATCCGAGAAACTAAAACTACAATTTTATTATTTTATATTTTTTTAATAGAGTTAGAAACAACAATCCAACCCCCAACCCCTTTTTATTTGCTTGTATTAACACAAACCGTCCAATTAAAATTACTACACTTTTATGGGATCGACAATTAAAATGACTATGTCTCGATCGATATATGTATAGAAGAACCACTAGTTTAATAGCAAGATTCAAAGAAAGAATCATTCAAGTGGAAGCAAATCCGAGAACTAAAACTACAATTTTATTATTTTATATTTTTTTAATAGAGTTAGAAACAACAATCCGAATTCTCCCAACCCCCTCCTTTATTTGCTTGTATTAACACAAACCGTCCCAATTAAAATTACTACACTTTTTTGGGATCGACAATTAAAATGACTATGTCGATCGATATATGTATAGAAGAAGAGTTAAGAGGCCTCATCTTTGCCAAATTCCACATATTTTTATCTTGCCCAAAGACACACCCCCTCATCCACAAAAATGGTCCCTTTATTTTCTACATATTTTGTATAAACTTAAATACCATCGACGGTAATTAATAATCTACAATAAAATGATATAATTACTTTAGTGGGTTAGATTTTTATTTATGGGAATAAATCCAAAAGCAAACATAGTTTAGAATAAGAAAAATGAAGGAAATATATATTAATATCTGCTTGAATAGATTGGAGTAAGTATGTATGTATTAATAAAAATGTTAATTTGATGGATATATATAGTAGAAAAAAGTTAGGAGGCCTCTTCTTGGCCCATTCTTGTATATTCCTTATCTTGTCGAATCTTGCATATCCCTCATCCACAAAATTATGGTCCCCCTTCACCCTTTTTTTTTCTACATATCTTGCTTTGTGTATATTGGAAAAAAATTTATTTCTTGTCCCACAAGAATGTTGGTTTCATGATTTTAGTCCTTTCAACACCATATTTAGTCCCATAGTTATTTGAAATATTTTAATGGGATCAAATTTGCAAAAAACTTAACAGATGGGACTGTTTTTACCACAGAAAAAAAAGGACAAAAAAAGAAACACAGGACCGAATATGTTGATCAAAAATTCTCATTGAATCAAAAATATATTTTTTTCCAGTGTATATTAATCACATAAACCTATCTATTAACGTGTACAAGTTTCTAATTATATATATATATATAATACTTTACTGACAATTGGAATATTATTTGAATAATACTTTATTGACAGTTGGAATATCATTTGAATAATACTTTATTGACAGTTGGAATATTATTTGAATAATACTTTGAAGAATATTATTGGCCCATCCCAAAAAAAAAAAAAAAATTAGAATAATCGAATCGCTTGTCTATGACAAAAGATAAAAGAAGCTATATAGCAAATAAAAATAATAATAATGATCGAGCTTTACCAGAATTTTGGAGAGTGGTTATGGCACTGCACACAGAGGACACACACCCCAACTTGCAGTATTCATTGACTGCATTGAGTCAAATTACATGCAATTTGCATCAAAATGAAATCTTTGCAGCAAGTAAACTAAATAATTAGAACAAATGAGTTTATTTATTTTACCAGTGTTTTCGAGAATATCATGATTCCAATTAGGGGGGCATGTCCCACTAAGGATTCTGCATCCAGAGATTGATGCACAATTATCCCGGGAGAGTCCCGTTAAGCTGCAGGTATTATAGACATTTCTGGCAGAGAAGCTTGGGCAACAACTCTTTGCCTCAACTTGAATTTGTCCCAAAACAAGGCTCACCAAAAGAGCACTCATAATAACAATTTTACCTTCCATCGATCGATCTTCTCGTGTTTGCAGCAACTTAATTTGTATTGATGAAATGCTGATGAAACTAGACTTGCAGATACCCAACTTAAATAGTAGTTGTTCTGCCATTCAAGCTTCACTTGACACCATAAACTTCACCAGCTGTCATCCTTATCTCAAGCTCCGGACCACAAGCTTCGCCTATCACCTTAACTAAAGCTCACATGGTTTGCACGTTTCCAAAAAGAAATCATCACATGTTTAAATAATGTGAATGAAAGTAGATAGAAAAACTATGATGATAGTATATAGTATATAGTAGCTAGCTAGTATTCTTTCCGTCCTTAATATTACATGGCCACAATGATATAGAAGTAGTTTAGTAATTATAGAGAGAAGCATATTATAATAATATCAAGAATCACACATTTAACATTTTTAATTTAATTAATAATTATAGAGAGAAGCATATTATTAGTGTTATTTATTTCTTATCCACAAATGTTGCCCTTCAACTTTATATTTAGATTCTTCATTACCTATATTGAAACCTTGCTGCCATTCAATTGTTGACATGATTTTTCTAAGAGTTAGTCACATGTGCATCAGTTGTAATTGTGCAACTGGACACACAGAACATATATATTAATATAACCGAAATGTTAATCTTAAATTTGGGTGAAAATATGAAATGAAACGTACAAGTTAATACGTGCAGAATAATGTAAATGAAATGTACAAATTAATATAAGTAAAATGTGGCGAGTGCACAAACCTAAAAACCAAAATCTCATAATTTTAAACAGGGTCCCAAATCTACGCTGCAGTAACTTTACAGAAGTTTTTGCCATATCATTATTTGTAGAAGGGCAAAGCTATAATCAAGATATAGCCCCCACGTCATGTCAAGGAGGTTCATATGAAAGCCATTTTTTGTGTTCCTTAAATTGTGTTTCTTAATTCGCTACTTCTAGAAAGATGTGTTCCTTAAATTACCAGCCCAAAAAATTACTAATAAAAAACCACTAACCACTCGCAAGGCGCCAATTGGCTTCGTTTTATAAAAATTAAGTACTCCCTTTATTCCTCTATAAGAGGGACATACCTTGATTTATAGCACTTAAATTAAGGAGTATTATAAAATAATAGATGTAGTACAAATGATGTAATTGAGAAAGAGAACATAATTGATGGAGTTGATAATAAAATAATAAAAAGTATTTGCCAAAAATGGAATGGGTATCTTATAGAGAACGGAACAAAATTGTAACATTGTACTCTTAAATATAATTTGATGAATATATATAGAAGAGGAATTAAGAGGTTGTGTAGTTATCTCTTGCCGACACATATAGGACACCACGTATCCCTCATGAATGGATGCACAATTAATATTAGTGCCATTTATTTCTTATCCACAAATGGTCCCCTTCAATCTCATATTTAGATTCTTCACTACCTATATTGAAACCTTGTTGCCATTCAATTGCTAACATGATTTTTCTAACAGTTAGTCAAGTGTGCATCAGTTGTAATTGTGCAGCTGGACACACAAAACATATAAATTAATATAACCGAAACGTTAATTTTAAATTTGGGTGAAAATATGAAATGAAACGTACAAGTTAATACGTGCAAAATAATGTAACTGAAATGCACAAATTAATATACGTAAAATGTGGCGAGTTCTCAGACCTAAAATCCCAAATCTTATAATTTTAAACAAGGTCCCAAATCTACGCTGCAATAACTTTACAAAACTCTTTGCCATATCTTTGTTTGTAGAGGGGCAAAGCTATAATCAAGATATAGCCCCCACGTCATGTCAAAGGAGGTTCATATGAAAGCCATTTTTTGACGTATTGGAGAATGGAAAGTTCTAAAGGTCGAACTAATGCCAGCAAGTATTTGAACATTTGAAGGAGTATCTGGCCTATGCGAGAGTAGTTTCCAAGTACCGAAAAAGCTCAACTTATACTTGGCCGCATACGAATCTACGATCAGTGCAGTGTTAGTTCAAATAGAAAACAAGGAGAAATAGTCGGAATATTATGTCAAACAGTCTTTAAGAGACGCCGAGCTCAGGTACCTGCCCATTGAGAAGCTGGCTTACGCCCTAGTTGTTAGCGTGCGAAAACTTAGGCCATATTTCTTCTATCATCAAGTAGAAGTACTTACAACCTTCCCATTGATAAAATTCTTGAGTGACTAGATTCCATGGGATGATTGCTTAAATGGTCCATTGAGCTAGGACAGTTCGACATCTTGTACGCATCCCGAATTAAAATCAGAGAGAATGCACTCGCCAGCTTTATAGTCGAGTTAACCTTCAAGCAGGGACCAGGTAAGGTTGCCAATTTACCATGTAAGATGCACGTGGTAGGGGCCGGAATCATCCTTTTCAGTCCGCAAAATCAGGTATTCATCTCATTAATCCGATTAGACTTCCAAGCCACGAACAACAAGGTCGAATACAAAGTGCTCATCGTGGTATTCCGCATGGCAACATCAATAAGAGTCTTCCAACTCCAAGTTCTTAGTGGCTCACAGCTAATTGTAAGACAAATCCACGGGGACTATGAGACAAATGGCGAGAAGATGCGAGATACCAAGCTCTCATGGCCAAATTAATACAACGGTTTAGGCAGCTCCACGTGGACAAGGTCCCTAGAACGGAAAATACCAAGGTCGACACTCTCGCTACTTTGGCTACTTCTTGAGGGGTCATTGAAGTTTGGATAAAGGTTAGCATAACCCGAATGATGCCCCCGTCGAATGACGAGAATGAGATGTACTAAGTGGATAGTGGCGAGTCGACAAGCTGGATATAACCGGTCAAAAATAATTCCTCTAGAATGGGGTTCTCCCTGAAGATAGGATCTACACTACAGGAAATTCGAGAAATCGCGACGAAAAAATTCGTCACTGAAACATCATTTTTCATCACAGTTGATAATTAGTGACGAATTTTTTTGTGGCATAGATCGTCACTTAATGTGCGTGGTATTATGAAAAATGTGACGCTATATTAATTCGTCATAAAAGGGCATCATTTGGTGACGAAAAAGGTCATGGTCACTATATGTTTCCATCTATTGTGACGCATAAATTGTCACACTAGGCATAAAAAAATCGTCACTTAATATGACGTTTCGTCACTAAAGTTTAATTTTACGTGACGATATAAATAATTGTCACAAAAAACTGGGCTTTAGTGACGTTAATTTTGTTACAATTAGCTTGGTTATTTCGTCACATTTTCTATATTCGTCAAGAAAGGGTTGTTATTCGTTGACGAAATGTTGATCGTAATGACGATAAAATTTGTCACTAATTAGTATGATTTAGTGACAAAATTTTTATTGTCGCAAAATGATGTGGAAATTGTGACAAATTATTTTTGTCACTATAATATATTATTTAGTGACGAAAATAATAATCATCACTAAAAGTTCAGATTTGGTGACAATATATTGTTTGTCATATTTCACATATTTCGTCATGAAAGAATTACAAAAAAATAATGAAAAAAATAATCGTGGTTATATATATAGATATATTGACAACTAAATTTCGTCACAAAAAATTAGACTTTAGTGAAAAAATATTCGTCGTCGTTAAAAGATAATGAAAATGGTGACAAAATAATTTGTCATAAAAAAGTATTATTCAGTGACGATGATCGATTACTAAAGAAATTGATATAATAACAACATATATCGTCATGATTAGTTAACATACCGCGACTATTATTTCGTCATAAAAATGATACATATTGTGATGCATTTATTTCATCACAAAATAATTACTTTTATTATCAATTTATTTAAATTTTTATACATATTAAATCAGTAATAATACTAAATAATAAATATTATAACAAAAACTAAATTAATTAAATATAAAAAAAAATAATTTGCATTAACAAAAAACTCCTTCAAACAATTAGAAACCAATCAACAATCTTTGTTATCAATACTACATGAAACAATAAACTAAAAAAACCAATGTCTTATATTTCTCCGAAACTAATTTCCATGTCATTATTCATTTTTGCACTTCAAACGACGATGATGAAATCTTCTCCTCTGTAGATATCACCTATAAAAAAAATCCTATCAGATGAATTTATAAGAAAGCATAACTCCGTAAAGTATCAAGAAAACGATAATCCTAAACTTTAAATGCACAAATACACATACCATTCAAGAATGCAATGAAGGTGGAAATCATGCTTGCAGCTTACCTACACGACAAACGGTTTCCCCAACAGTAAGAAATAGCACAAACAATTAAACCAACAACAAAACGTCCAAATGGAACATATATTTTCACTTCACCGTGGAAGGATCACTATCAGAAAAGCCCTCAAGACATATGCTAAATATGGAACTTCATTCGCACACAAGATCTAAGACTGTGTAAAAGAATATTAGATAATGGAAGTATCACAATCACCATAATTGACTGGATGAGTTAAACATGCATTCCAAGCAGTTGATGAATCCAGAAAATAAAAGGAAAAATAAACAAAAATACACAATGGTTCACAAAAATCAAAACCATCAGTCCCAAATTTCACTCATGTTAACACAGAATGCCATAGCTTTACACACAAGCATGAAACAATTTCAGCTATACTAAATCTCGGATGTCACAGTAATTCCTTCACATAATCAAATTCTAAGATTGAGTATAAAAAAATTACACTAACTTCTGTTAATCATTACATCCACGAGCTAAAATGTAGCAATCTTTACTTAACACACCATAACTAGCACAATTTGGTAGTGAAATATACGGAGTACAGTAATACCACTATCTATATACACGCAATACAAGTATATCTTGGCTAAAAATATAAATTGTATCACACACATATCCACATTTATGTTTGAATCAAATCAGCAGTTGCAATGCTCCAAAAAATTAGCAATTGCAGCATCTACAAGACCTAATTGCACTTTAAAAAAAGGCAAAGAGAGACATTTTCCCCCCTTCAGCCCTCCTAACAAAAGTTTCATTAATCTAATGAAACATGCGAAAGATGTTATGGTTGATTTAAAAAAAGGCAAAGCAGAGACATTTGCCCCCTTCGTGCCCTCTAACAAAGAAGTTCATTAATCTAATGAAACATGCGAGAAGATGGTATGGTTGATTTAAAAAAAAGGCAAGATAGATATTTTTCCCTCGTGCCTACTAACAAAAGAAGTTCATTAATCTAATGAAACATGCGAAGAAGATGGTATGGTTGATTTAAAAAAAGGCAAAGAGAGACATCAAAGGTGATTGTGTGATCCCATTGATCTTTGAACTTTCAACTAGATTTTAGTAACTGGAAGATTCCACCCAACCCGATTCGGAAAGAGGCGATATATGATACTCCTCCGGTCCTAATTTTTTTTTTTTTAGCAAAAAAAGGAAAGTGTATATAAGTGTATACAATTAATAAACATAAGAAAAATAGAAGTTAAACTTAATTATATGTCAATCCCTTTCTCCCTCATAAAAGCCATTAGTTTGTTCATATTTGCACTTTGCTCAGAGAGTTTTGCAGAGAGTGTCATTTTGCTCAAAGAGTTTTGTAGACAGAGTTTCATTTTTGTGTAGCCGGATCCTCTTTCAAGCTAGTTACTTGAGTTTGTAGTTCTTCCACTTGAGCTCTAGATGCTTGCAACTCTTCCGTTGTTTCTCTTAGTTCATTTTCATATTCAAGAGAAGAATTGTACAATGAACTCCGCTCTACTGGAGGCTTTGAACCGTAACCATAACCTTTGGTATATCCAAATTTCATGGCCCAACACCTCCAAGACTATCTCGTGTTCGGTCTTCTCTATTCAGAGCTCAAAATATTCATCTCGCTTACGTTTCATCGTTTCCCGGTATTTAAGCATAAATAAAGTAAATAAAATAATAATCCCCTATCCTCGAACAAACAAGAATCACCAGTTTAAACAAAATCATTAATCTAAGACACAAATTAAATAGACCTAGCTCAGGTTTCATTAAATTAGCTCTGTAGCTAGAAGATTAGAAGTTTGTTACTCTTGTATAAATAACATGCCCATAGCATGGTTCAAAGTTTATGCAGAAAATATGTTTAAGTTTCTCTGAGTTTCAACAAGTTAGATAAAGGCCAGTTTGTCTTTTTGTATAAAGGCTATTTTGGTCTTTGTGTATATGAGTGTTTACTGTGTAAGTCGGTTAGTTTGTTTCACAACTAGCATACGGTTAGTGTTAGCTCAGGTTTTATTAAATTAGCTATATAGTTTCTAGAAGATTAGAAGCTGCACTACTCTTGTATAAATAACATGCCCATAGCATGGTTCAAAGTTTATGCAGAAAATGTGTTTAAAAGATATCTTCTCATGTCCACAACCCAAAGATCAGATCACCACCCTTTCATGAATTTATTTTATCAGTTCACATTTGGGCAGAAGGCATTCAACCATAAAAATTGTTTCCTCTATCTGAATTTGTTATGAAAAGAAATTTAGAGATTATATTCACGTGCTTAACCATCCACAATAATCAGAAAAGAATCAAATGCAACTGAATTAATTGTATAGAATCTGCTACGTACTTAATTGAAAAAGAAGTAAATAACCTCAATCATAACATAATCAAATATCATAAATGTCTACACGACTTACCCAATTTTCTTTTGCCTTGTCGGATTTTCACCAATTTTTTCTGTACTGTGGGTTTGCTCAAACAAGTAAATTCGATCGCATGGTTCTTTAAGTTCAAGAGACTACAAAAAATTATAAAAAATCAGCTACTTCATCACCGTACCCAAGATTGAAATAAGGATATCATAAAACCCATAATTACCTTCTTTTAATGTTTATATGATTTAATTATTGACAAATCATCAGGTCTTATGTTCAATTATCTCGGGAAATAGGGTCATGAATACTCTATGAGAATCGAAAAGATGACAAGTAAACAAATAATCGATATAGGATCTTTGCTTACCCTTTGAAATGGACATATTTACATAATTATTATGTTGTAAAGAATTGGCCAGATTAGTTTTATAAAGAGTTTTTTGCACTTTTGGTCCCATGGGACACACCATGTTTTCAAATGAGTCCCAAGTCCGCGTAACTAGTCCCATACTTTCGGACTTGGTCCCACCGTGATTTTAAACCGTTAACTTTACTCATGATTTGGTCTCAAATGTTATGCAACATATTTAATACACATTTAAAGCTTAATCACCTTTCAACCACTTGCAGATTTGGCCCCAACAGTTATCCAACAAAATTAATACACATTTAACAATTTAACAAACTTTCAACCACTTGCACACATGGTCCTATAAATTCAAATAACCGAAATTATCTTGACCTCCAAATTTTTGGTTGCCAAATTCTCACCCACTCCACAAATTTGGGGCCAATTTACTTGCGTAACTAGTCCCAACATAATGAAATTGGGAAAATAATGGTGCAAAAACCTTGATTTTTCCCACCAATTTTTTTCCAACCCTAGTTTCAACACTAATATATAAACCACATTCAACACAACAAAGCTCATCAAAAATCCAAATCCAAAAACACCTAAACAGCATGTCTTTTGCATCTTCCACTCGAATCCAAAAATTCGAATCCAAAAACACCTAAACACCTAAAGCACTGAGCCTATAAAGCCTGCAATAGCATATTGTACACTAAGTTCACATAAAGAAACTCATAAAATCTGTGTTATTCTCTGATAGAACCTAGTATAGAACCAACCATGCAGAAACTAGCAAAGCTGTTATCACATGGAATAACTTATAACATAAAGAACTAATGTGTGGTTGTATTAAATTCTTGCCAACAGAATCTCTCTTCTGCAGTAGTAGAAACTAGAAGGACAATATTCTAATAATGGTTAAGTTATGCTAATAATAATATATTTTTTCATGATTAGACATTGGTCAAACAAGAGAAATCATCACACAACTCCATAATATTCTGCCAAATCATGGCCATAAAATGCATTCCAAGATATATCAGTAAAGCCATAAAGATTACTTAGAATACAGGATAACTATACTGGCAAGGTTTAACTGCACTTAATTGATAACTCAAGAGATGACAACAAGCTAATGTTTTTAATTGTTAATTTCATATTGACAGAAAATGTAAACATAACAAGGCATGATCAATGTACTATCTCATATGAGTCATAGTATTACTTAGTACACCATTTCTAACAAAAACCATGAGCACAAATTCATAAGAAAAACAAGGACACAAGATAACTGAAATTTTTGAGAATTACCTCATCAAAGATGTCAAGAATGCAGAAGTCAAACCAAATATCATTCATACAATTTAGACGTAATCCGCATAAATAATTTTATTAGCATTAGAAACTAGAAAGGGACGATCATTACAAACTTCAGTTTTTCTACAAAGAATAACTCATCTCAAATATAAACAATAACTATAATTTACATGAATACACAGTGCAACTTCATTCTACATGTAGATTAGCGAATTAGGTGTCAATCTTTGTTTTTTTTAATTTCGTGAAAATATTTGATAGGCTGATTCTTGTATGTACTAATTTATTTATTTTCCTAATTTGATTGATTGATATATGTATAAACTCTATAGAGTGTATTGACAATGAAAACCGAAAATACCCAAAACATCTTCTTTTTCAATGTTAAGATATTAATATTACTACAACTTCTATGAATTAGCTGATCTTATGAGAATCACTGGTATTAAAAAGGGAAATAGACTATGAAATAGGCATATGCTCGGATGATTTAGAACAACTGTAAAACTCAGGATTTATAAAAAAAAAAAAAAAAAACTCTCATTTCCACTGCTATTGATTCATAATTAGGTACTACACAGTTCAGTGAATCCAATCGAACTTTTTGCAGCATAAATTATGGATAAAGCATCATAAGTAACTCAATTTTGCACAACTAACTCATTAGGCAACGAAACATGCTCAAACCATCATCGAAAAAGCAGGGGATTCAAATGGTAATACAAAATAGTACCAAGGGTTATTTGAGGAATGGGATCGGCTCCACTACATCGGGCTTTGTAGCGCCTCACCTAGATATACAAGACGCCAACCTCAACCAAGCCAAAAAAGAGACTTTTTTATCCTCGCTAAAACTAATTTTCAAAAATTTCAAAGTTTCCAAAATTAATCATACGAATTTAACCCTAATTTTCTCAGCCAAATTAATCATATTCTTATAATTTATCAAGATCAAAATAAGCTAATTCTATCCAATTCGATGAATGAATACCTAATTTCTGGAGATACTCCATCGCCAAAACCAATTCCGTCGCATAAAATCTGAAATCGGATTCAATTAAGTCATAGAAGATAGATAGAACAATAATTCATAATTACCACTAGAACGACTTAATTACCTGATGATATCATCGGAGAATAACTTTACGAAAGAATTGCCCTCAATGAATTAGGTCACGGCCGGCGCAGTAATCGATTGGGCAGCAGTGGATGATTGAAAGTGATCAGTACAAGACTTTCGAAGCAGATTCGCTTGTGATAATCATCACCATGGCTACTGCTCGTAGTCTTCATTTCACCACGGCTGATGACGGTCCGGGATGAAGTCCAACTGCTAGGATGACCGAACGTGTGATTTAGAGATGCAGGATATTTGGATTTGAACGTTGTGGTGTGAATTGGGGATGAATTGGGGACGATGGAGTCGAAATCGCGAGGATTTGGGGACGATGGAGTCGAAATGGAGAGGAATTTGGGATTTCGCAGATCGATTTGTTGATTTGGGATTTCGCAGTTGGGTTTCTGAATTAAGGGTTTTATGGTATATTTTTTATTTTTCAGTGCCCAATTGAATTAATACTGAATAGATGTTAAACATAAACATAAAATGAGGTTTGTTCCAATGGTGTAGTGTATGAGTTCCTTTATTTTTAACTTTCGAGTTCGAACCCCAATCTCTGCATTTTCTATTTTTATTTATTAACATTTTTAAGGGGTTTTTTTTTTAATTTCAGTATTATCATGTTTATTATTTGTTTGATTATTGTGTAAATTTTCATTACTTATACATGCTACATTTATATTATAAGCGAATTTAAAATAACTATTATAATTTGTTGTTTCAGGTTGTAAATTATTCTTTTATATAGAAGGTGAATTTCAAAAATATTGATTATAAAATATTTCGATTATAATGTTATAGACCACTTCAAATAAATGAAGTCTCGATAGACTTAACTGTAATTATAATTTAACTTGAATGCTATATATACACCTTCTTTATTTTGTTTGCACCGAGTTATATGACGTTTTAAGTATTAAATATTTTATTAATTATTATCTGTCTCCCCAAATCTAAAATCCTAGTTCCTTCTTTCTGAAATATTCTTCACATTGAACCTTTCAACTTGATCCGTGTAAGACATGTTGAATGTTTCAGTTTAAACAAGCTTAACGTTTCAAGAAAAAAAGTTGCACGTTTAAAAAATTACTTTGATCAATTGCATTGTGCACTTGGTGCATACAAGACTTTATCAATTAGACAAATCAGGGGAAGTTGTTTAGACCGCTTGTAACTTTTTATTTCAAATGAAGGTTTACTTTTAGTAGTTTAAATACTTCAATTCATATTTTTATTTATTTAATTATTGAATTAATTTTTATTATTTATCATGTTTATTATTTGTTTGATTGTTGGGTAAAATTTCATTATTTAAAGATTTTTAAGGTTTTTTTTAATATTTCAGTATATATTTTAGATTAATTTTTATTATTCATGCTACGTACATTTATATTATAAGTGATTTTAAAATTAATAACTATTATTATTTGTTGTTTCAGTTGTAAATTATTCTTTTATCAAGAAGGATGCATTTCTAAAAATATTTATTATAAAGGATTTCGATTCTTTGGGTTATAGACCGCTTTAAATAAATAAAGTCTCGATAGACTTAACTGTAATTATAATTTAACTTGAATGCTCTATACACCTTTATTTGGTTTGCACCGAGTTATATAACGTTTTAAGTATTAAATATTTTATTAATTATTATCTGTCTCCCCAAATCTAAAATACTAGTTCTGTCTTTCTGAAACATTCTTGATCACATTGAAACTTTCAACTTGATCCGTGTAAGACAAGTTGAATGTTTCAGTTTAAGCAAAATTTAACGTTTTCAAGTAAAAAAAAGCACGTTTAAAAATTACTTTGATCAATTGCATTGTGCACTTGGTGCATACAAGACTTTACCAATTAGAGAAATCAGGGGAAGTTGTTTAGACAGCTTGTAACTTTTTATTTCAAATGAAGGTTTATTTTTAGTAGTTTAAATACTTCAATTCATATTTTTATTTATTTAATTATTGAATTAATTTTTATTATTTATTATGTTTATTATTTGTTTGATTGTTGGATAAATTTTCATTATTTAAACATTTTTAAGGTTTTTTTTTTATATTTCAGTATATATTTTAGATTAATTTTTATTATTCATGCTACATTTATATTATAAGTGAATTTAAAATTAATAACTATTATTATTTGTTGTTTCAGTTGTAAATTATTGTTTTATCAAGAATGATGCATTTCTAAAAATATTGATTATAAATGATTTCGATTATAATGTTATAGACCGCTTTAAATAAATGAAGACTCGATAGACTTAACTGTAATTATCTGTATCCCCAAATCTAAAATCCTAGTTCCGTCTTTCTGAAACATTCTTCACATTGAAACTTTCAACTTGATTCGTTATGAGATTGTCTCAAAAATTTTTTAAAAAAATTAAATATAAAATTCAAGGACTAAGGCGTCTAATTTTTCAAATGTTACGTTTCCGTAGATGCTACAATTTCAGACTTTCACAATCTACAAATCAATACATTCTTTTGTTTGAACTAATACTTTTCATTATATGAACTAATACTTTTCATTGTATGAACTAATACTTTTTTCTCTTTCTTTTTGTAAAAGAGTCAAAACTTTTTGTAAAGTGCAACCGCAGCATAAAAATTTTCGCCTTCAATCAAAGCCACATGGGTGAACAAACCCCTTCTCAATAACCCTCCCATATCATAAACATGAGTTATATGTATATAAACATGGCTGTAAAAGAGTACATCATTTTTATTTACAAACCCCATAAATTGGTTGAGCTAGGCGGCAACACTATGAAACAACAACATACCGCTATTCAAATGCAAAGCTATACAATCTTCTCATTGCAAAGCATTTAAGATCATCAAACTAGCTAATGTAAAACAAAATAAACGAAAAAAAAAGAAAGCGTAATCACATTCGATTTCTTCACTATATCATAATTTGTTCAAGATCCTTAAGTAGCCCTACCAGAATATAAAAATGTGCTAAGAAAGACTGAAAGAGGGAACCGAGGAACAAGAAACTGAACCCCGAATAAAGCTAATGAATCAACAGCAGTCTTCGATGGCTTCCCCTGCACTGCAGGAATTCAAACCCGAATTTGTCAGTAAGTTGTAAGAATAAATTACCATCTTTTCTGAAATAAAAACTGAAAATGAGCAAGACATAGCATTGACACAGAGAGCTGCCAAATAATTCAATTAATTGCAATCATAACCATAAAACTTCTTGCATTAGATTTTTCTAAAATGTTCTTTTTTTCCCAGCACTAAGTCCAAACATACTGGTAATTCATTTAGCCAATAACATTAATCTTGGTGTAAAAGGAAAAATCTTCAACCTTTACATAGCAAAGCCAAAGAATGAAGTTGATTGAATAATTACACCAAAACTACACAAAGATAAAGTGATACTATTTAAGCATTACAACACCGCATACAACAGAGAAAGTAAAAAAAAATTCAATCGACTAGTATTACATTAACTAGCAAATGAAATGTACTTGCATCAAGGATGTAGAACTCACTGTAATAGTATCGCCTTCGAGCTTCAAAATGGCATCTTCTGATAAATTAATACAAAGATGTATCTAAACTAGAGCCCCTGCATTTATATAGTAAATGCTATCAGCGGAGGAATTATCAAACCAAAAAAAAGCAATGTACACAAACTACTCTACAAACTAGGCAAGGTGGTACCATTTTCTGAACTTTCAAGTAACAAATGATAGCAAAACAATGCATCAAGAAAAGTCTAACTTAAATTATGGAGACTCTAGTTCATATGTCCATGGTGAAAACCTAATAACTTAAACACCCATATAACAAGCAATTTCACCAAGAGTTTCAGTTAACAGAAATTCACAAGATGAAAATAAACAGCTGGTGAAAGAAACTATGCTGGTACAACCGTCATCCTCACGAAACACCAAATACAACTTAAATTAACAAATACTCCAACAGAACAGCAGCAAAAAACATCCCGAGGACACAGCCAATGCCCAAAAGAACATCCGAGAATATTATATTTTAAGTGCATCCAACAGCAACCCTAAAAAAAATATTATATTTTCAGTGCATGGACAACAAGGGAGAGTTAAGATATTAGACAAAAACTATATAATCAATTAAAGTAAAGATCTAGAAGCGAAAATTGTTGAGATTATAAGATAGCTTACAAAATCAACACCCGTCTGTGGAAATTGTCCCTTGCTAGCTGCCAATGCAGCTGCATGTATATTCCTCAGCCTAGGCAGTCATAGAAACACAACGTAAGTGCGGAAACAATAACAACGAAACCATGACAGTGTATAACAATATACACACACAAAGGAAAGTCTTATTTCTTCTCCAGAATCAATTCAACTAACACAATTTACCAATTTATACACCACAACTTTCAGAAAAAAAAGGTCATTTTCAGGCCTGTTTTGGGGGTATTAAGAGGTGCATCTGGGCAGATTTGAGCCTCTGTTTGTCCTGCTAAATAATGGTGTTACTATAGTGTCTTTGTGTTTGTGTTTGTGTTTTTGTGTGGTGCATTGAATCAAATGGCAAGTGTTGAAGCAAACAACAAAGGACTTTATTCCCTTATGTTCAGTTTTCTTTTTGTTGCCATTTTTTTCAAAGAATGTGAAGTTGTTTCAACCTTTTTAAACTACACTAAAAACACACAAGTTAGCAGCTTGAGGCTTGCCCACTTCCTAGGAAAACTTAGTCAATGAACCTTAACTTTTCAGAAATCGAATAAGTGAGAGATAGTTCTAAAATAGAAAACACAACTGAATAAATTGTCTGAGAATGCATCAGATTGCCATTAGAGTTGATATACTAGAATGCATCAGATTGTGATTGGTCTTAAAGTTTTTTTAACATTAGATTCCCAGGTTATTTAGCATTCTACATTTATTATATCACATACATTCATCTAATACTATCAATCAAACAAAGATATACATATAATAAAATTAAAAGATAAAACAAAACAAAAAATTCAAGAATTTGAAACGCAGTTCAAGCTTATATTACTTCACCTTTCTCACTGAATCTTCTCTCAAACTAGCCTTTATCAATGTTCCTTTCACATCTGTTCGTTTGCCTGATGTAGTGCTTCTCCCACGTCTTTAGCTCCTCCAAAGGCCTCAATCTTGTGCCAACAATATGGTTATATTAAATTAAGCTCGAAAAAACACCATGTTTCTTTATTAAACTCGATACAGAATCATAGGGAGTTGATGCACCTATTTTCTAAATCATGTAGAACTACTGAGATGGTGAATAAGATGTAAATCCACCACCATATTAAAGTATGTTGCATCTACACTACAACGTCAGTGAATTTCAATGAAGCCCGCCTCCCATTGTATTATAGCAGAATGGGTACTCATTACTGGAAACATTGTATTACGATGGATGGCGTTACCTCAAATCCTACAATGAATAAATGAATAAAAGTGAGAATGATGCCCCAGGGATTTCTCAATGTGAAGAAATCCCTGGGGCATCGTATACCTCAAATCCTATATAATCATTTAGACCTATATGATGGATAACTGAAAATTCACCTATTCCTCCGCTTCATACAATTCAAAACATCTTGCAGAACGCTTGTCTCCATAGTTATATTAGTATAGTTCTAGGAATTAACAGTATCTACCGAGAAACAAGTGAAAATTTGTGGTCAATCTTATTGATGGAAACAAGAAGAATAGTAATGAATTTCACTTTTTTGAATAAACTTCTTGGACATATGTATGATAAAAGACTTCAATTTCTAAACACCTACATCTCGGATCTCCCTTCAGTAAGCTACTGACTACTGAGGGCTAGAATGATTTAATGAGAATTTGTAGATTACTGGAATTTTTTAAGCAACCATTTGGATGGGCCTTTTGTTATTTATAGTCCACAGATAAATTTTTCTTATTTCATCTATGTTTCCTATTAGCATTGCAGCTTGAATTTTTCGACTCTTCACGATTAGGCATAGCACATTTAACAGAAATGGAGGTAACATCAGAAAACACTCCTTAAAATTCCTAAATATTAGTATCATTACCAAATTAATCTGCACACATACTGCCAAAACCTCAGCTAAAGATGAAGCTATCTACAACAAAAGGCCCATTCCAAATGGTTACTTAAAGATTTCTAGTAATCTATTGAATTAAACTACTAAGTAAACTGTTCTAATTGGTCTCTCATCACATCAATTATAAGAAAGGTTGTGAGAAATCAAGTTTGTGAAATAGCAGACCAATTCCTGTGTATGGACGTTAGTTATGACTACTTTTATATGGTTTAGATGATAAAATAAAAGAATGGGTACTCATTACTGGAAATGATGAGCTATTTACTACTACAGGAAAATTGAATGCTTTTATTTCAGATATTGATCTGTTTGACATTCAACAATGGAACAATCTGCACAAAACTCCATAACACCCTGTTTATATCCAATGAACGAGAGCTACAAAGATTTAGGGCAAGGCTTTCTATTTATCCATAGAAGATTCAGTGAAACAATTCAAGGTTAAATTGATGTGCGTAGCTAGGGTGAAGACAAGAAACGAGGATGTACCAATTGGGTAAAAGGCAGGAACACAATTGGGTAAAGGGCGTACCAATTCGTTGAGAAGATAAGAAACAGCGACGAACCAATTCGTTGAGAAGACAAGAAACGAGGACGAACCAATTAATTTTCTTTCGCCAGAGATTCATTCGCGGTGAATTGGGGACGGAATTGTGACGAAGCCATTTCTGGAGAAGAAGATTGAAGACGGAATTGATTACGCCCTAATTTGTTAATTGAATTCGAATAGTTGAATCTGGAGGGAACAATGTGTTGGAGGGAACAATGTGTTGATTACATTGAAATACTTTTATAAATATTACTGAATAGTGAATACAAAGGTTCATGTGGCCTAGTGGTGTGGTTGTCTATATTCTCACAAGGGGTCCTGTGTTCGATCATTGAGGGATACAATTTTTTATAAAATTTTATTTTGAGGTCCTGTGTTCGAAAATTAATGAATTCTTTTATAAAAAATAACAAAATGCAATGTTATGTTCGGTCTAGCGGTATATTTATCTTCATGTAATGGGTCATGTGTTCGAACCTTAATGGATCAAACTCTTTATTAAATTTTATTTTGCGATTTTATTTAATAAAACTTATATGGCAAAGTATAGTGTGAACATGTTTCACGGTGAAACTGGTTAAGGAGTGTGACTTATATTACTAAAGAGTGTGACGTTTTACTGTAAAGGGTGTGACTTTTTAAAATAAAGAGTATTACTCATAAAAGTGAAGGGTGTAACTTATATTATAGCAAAGAGTGTCGTAGTGATAACTGAAGGGTGCGACTTATATTACTAAAGGGTGTGACTTATATTACTAAAGAGTATGTCTGTAAAAAAAAAAATCAATTTCACAGTGAACAAGTTTTTCACAGCATACCAACTCAACTTATATTTTATATGGAAAAACTAATAGTTAACAAATAATAAACAATAAATTTCAACGTAAAAAGTAAAAAAGTATCTAGCTTTCTTGGTGGTTGTGTTAAGTTTAGTTTAGAGGTCTTGTGTTCAAACGTTAATGGATAATTTTTTTTAATAAATTTTATATATATTTGCAATTTAATTTAATAAAATTTATATTTTATATGGAAAACTAATAGTCAAAAGATAATAAAAGATAAATTTTAAATATCGTCATCAAAATTTTATATTATATGACCAATATGATCGTCATTAATTACAATAAAGATCGTCACAAAATAATATTGTGACGAAATAAGTTTGTCACTAACAAGTGATTATTAATCGTCATCATATATAAATATTGGTGACGAAAGAATATGTCGCTAATTACTATGAACAATTAATGACGAAGCATAAAACTGTCATGAAAATTTTATATCATATGACCAATATTGATCGTCACTAATTACAATGAAGATCGTCACCGAATAATATTGTGATGAAATAAGTTTGTCAAAATAATTATTAATCGTCACTATATATAAATATTGGTGACGAAAGAATATGTCACTAATTACTATGAACAATTAACGACGAAACATAAACTTGTCATGAAAATTTTATATTATATGACCAATATTGATCGTCACTAATTAAAATGAAGATCGTCAATTTAATAATATTGTGACGAAATAAGTGCGTCATTAAAAAATGATTATTAATCGTCACTATATATCAATATTGGTGACGAAAGAATTTGTCACTAATTACTATGAACAATTAGCGACGAAACATAAAATTGTCATGAAAATTTTATATTATATGACGACTATGATCGTCACTAATTACAATGACGATCGTCACCAAATAAAATTGTGACGAATTAAGTGCGTCACCAATTCTTTTGAATAATTAATGACAAAACATATAGTTGTCACAAAAATACTATTTTTCATGACGTTGAATATCGTCACTAAATATTATGAATATCGTCACCAAAGTTTATAGTGACGAATTTCTTGTTTTTGTCATGAAAATTTCAAATTAGTGATTTAAAAAAAAACATCGGTGGTGACAAAAAATAAAATTTGTCACGAATTCTCACTTTTTAGTGACGAAAATTAAATTTGTCACCTTTAGGTAACATATTGTGACGAATTTTATGTCATCACACAAAATTTCATCACGAAATGTGTGATTCCTGTAGTGATACTAAGCCTTGAAACGAAAAAGTCGACGTTGAGTTGAGGGAAGCTTAGTACAATTTAATTAAATATATTTTATATAAGAAAGGGTTCTCACTCCCATTATTAAATGTTTGGGTAAGAACGGTTTAGTCCGGTCTCGCATTATTTTCCACAAGGGATTTGTGGAAATCACATGGGCGAACACGCCCTAGCCTTTTTAAGATCTTTGAGACGTGGGTATTTCTAACCAAGTTTGAAAAAAAATACACGATTGCATATGCCCGATCCTACGCTCATTGTCGTGATTTGTAACGATCATACAAAATAAGCACCTCTCATTGGTCTTTAGTCCATGGCTTTTTTTTAAGTGAAATGGGGAATAGGCTTGATCCGACCATTCCTACCGGATAAGAGGGTGTGAAATTTACAAAGGGTCGCAATAGACAACTTCATGAAATGGGTTGAGGCCGAACCCCGGCCAAGATCACATGCAATTAGATGAAGCGAAGTTCGTTTGGAAGAATATCATCTACCAATTTGGAATCCCACACATGATTGTTACGGATAATGGTAAATAGTTCGACAATGTATATTTAGACAATTAGTGCTTGAATACGATAAAAATATAAGAAAATACTTTTCAACACCCTATCACCCCTAGTCCAACTAGACTAGATGGAAGATGTAAATAAGATAATAAAAAATACGCTTAAGGCCCAATTAGATAGCACGAAAGATAATTAGGCGCATAAAAGTCGCCAAACGGTACAATAGTCGTAATGAACGACATATCGATTAGCGATCAAGGAAACACCCTTCGCCATGGCCTATGGAATGGAAGCGATCTTACTTGTCGAGCTCGATGAGCCAAGCTACCGAGAAGTAGCCACCTACAACAATGAAACTAATGGTCAGTCTATAAGAGGCGAGCTCAACCTTCCGAAGCAAAGGAGGATAGAGGCCGACCTTAGGAACACAACTTATAAGCAATGGTCGAGAAGAATTAAACCTCGAAGGTCAAGCTCCGTGACTTCAAAGGGGGCGGCCTCGTCCTAAGTAGAATATTTGCCCCAAACACAAGAGTGTTTGGTGCCATCTGGGTAGGACCCTTTCGGGTCACAAGGAAATTACCGAATGGAGCTTACGAGCTTAAATAGATAGATGGAAATACGTTCAAGTACCCATGGAAAGAAAGCAATTTGAGGAAATACTACCCATAGATTAAAAAAAAACATGGGTAGCAATGGTGTACGCATAAAGACAAGCCGTGAGCTCGGGCTACCACAAAACGGCAAGGATTTTGCTTTGTAGGCATACACAGTCAGTTGAAATCATTGATACAACATTCGAGAGAAAAATTGGTGGTTCCCAAAATATCTGCCACTAATCAAGTCCTGTAAAATCTATAACAACCGAGATCGTCTCCCTATTCGACACACATTAACTAGCGACAAGCCTAGCCTACACACTCCGAGCAATCATGTCAAACAACTTGAGCAATCAACACGTCCCATAACACCTATAAATAGGAGAGGATTGGAGGAGAGAAAGAAATTTCCCAGAGATGCAGTTTTAGTGAGAGAAATTGTGTGGGAGAAAGGCAAATCCCCAGTTCTCTGTCACGCAAGGATGGGTCCTGATGCGACCTCAGTCTACCACCCCACGAGGCCGCCAAATATTAAAAGCGGCCACATAAATAAGATCGATGACCACTATGGAGAAATGGTTGGAACTCTCCTTGCTAAGATCGACGACCAATCCGGTTGTGCATGATCTGAACCTATCGATCGACTTAAACAAAAGACCGGCGTGATGAAGAGGAAAGAGGTTGGGAAAACCTGACTGTGGAAAGGAGGAAGAGAGCATACGGGCTTCCCATTCTACCCCACACTTTGGGAGCATCCAACCTACCTCAAAACCTATTGGTGTATGCGAATGTAAATGTTATTTTGACATTTGGGTCCATGTATGGGAATGATGTTTTGACCTTTCGGTCAATATATGAGAATTTTATCTTATACTCCAAAGTCTTTGGTCTCATGATCCCCTGGGTAAGATGGTGGTTATGGCCTGTGGGTGCGGGTCTTACGATCCCCCAGGTAAGATGGTCGAAATGAATGATGTATGGGCAAGGACTGTATGGCGCCCAAAGAATATGATATGTTATGAAAGATCTAGCCGACGGGCAGGGCTAATTATTGGTTATCAGAGTCTTTCTTATTATATGTGAAAGATATTATTTGTTATTTTTAATCATTTATAAACAAGTGTTTGTTATATAGATTACATTTATATATACACATATATTAATAAAAGTGTTTGGTTTAACTAAAATATTTATAATAAAATTGTGAATTAAATAATTTATATTCCTTTGCCCTATTTATTATTATGATTTATTTATATACATATATTAATTATTTTTATATTATTTTTCACTATTTACTAATATGTGTCCAATATATGTTCACTTTCGATTTTATTAAAATTTCCAATAAAACTTTTAAATAATTACTTTAATATTATTTTTTAATTATTGAACAACACGTTCCTCTTATACACCTATATTAATTATTTTTATTAAAATATTCTCATTAAAAAATTTAAATAATTATTTTTATATTCTTTTTCATTATTTACTAATCAATTTTTTTTTTTTATTAATATATTAAATCAATTTTTTTTAAATGATCCATTTTTCATTATTTACTAATCTTTTTAAAAAAAAATCAAAGATTTTTTGTACTGGTGTATATCAAATCGAAGCTTTCTTCGAGGAGCATATTCTACAACAATTTATTTACTGTATACTCGATCATTTAACTGTATACTCTGCCCATCCCATTTAATTATCATTTTAAAAGGAAAAAATGTCTAGGATAATTGTTGTTTTTTTGTTTTTCAAGAAATATTAATTGTTTTTTTTTCAAAATTTACCTTTTTATTTTATTTTGTTTTTGTGATAGGTTCATTATTAAATTGGATAATTGACCATAAATATTTTTTATTAATAATTTGTATAGGGTATATTAGTTATTTTATAAATAATCATTAGTATAGAATAAGTTTTTTTATTTGTGTGAAAAATTAGAATAATAGTTAAATTGAAATAAAGAGAGCATATACTACACGTACTATTTTAATTTAAAAGAGT
Organism: Stenogyne calaminthoides; assembly: GCA_037126765.1. Classification (NCBI taxonomy): domain Eukaryota; kingdom Viridiplantae; phylum Streptophyta; class Magnoliopsida; order Lamiales; family Lamiaceae; genus Stenogyne; species Stenogyne calaminthoides. The sequence goes on from JBBCBC010000002.1 coordinate 23,873,553, forward strand.
TGAATACCACTTGTGTGCACCACGATGTACAAGTGATACAATTAAATAGAAATAATTTATGTTATTCAGTAAAACTAACTAATACATACTGATCAATGAATAATGTTCGGTGAAATCAAGTAATATTGTTCACTGAAAATAATTAATATTATTCAAATGATAGATATTACGTTCTAATTCGCTACTTCTATTGTGTTCTCTTTACCAGCCCAAAAATTAATCCTTATTTTGCCACTTCTATAAAGATGTGTCCTCCTAAAAATTAATATCTGCAGCCCAAAAGTGATGGGGTTTACCACAAGTAAACATAATTTAAAAATTAACGGTGGAAACAACAAAAGTGATGTGAACGTGACCAAAATTATTGGACTGATTTCTTTATAGAATAAAAGATGCCCTCATTCTGTGATTCATGAGGCTTTAATGTACCCGCATGCATATTATTAAAATATCTCACAAAATCACATGATAACTCTTTATATATAGTAATGTATCCCTTGGTTTGAAAAAATTTTAATTGAAAAAAGAACGAAAATTCTTCAAAGTATTATTCAAATAATATTCCAACTGTCAATAAAGTATTATATATATAATTAGAAAAACTTGTACACGTTAATTGATAGGTTTATGTGATTAATATACACCGAAGATTCATTGAGAATTTTTTGTCAACAGATTTGGTCCCATATTTCTTTTTGGTCCTTTATTTTTTTGTGGTAAAAAAACAGTCCCATCTATTAATTTTTTTTTTTGCAAATTTGATCCCATTAAAATATTTTAAATAAACATGAGACTAAATATGGTGGAGAAAAACTTAAAATCATGAAGAACATTCTTTTGGGGACAATAAATAAAAAAAAATTCCAATATACACGAAAACAAAATATGTAGAAAATAAAAAAAGATTAAGGGGACCCATTTTGTGGATGAGGATATGTGGCAAATCGAAGATAAATAATATATTGTGGCCTTTTGGGCAAGATGAAGCCCTCCTAACTCTTCTACTATATATATCCATCAAATTAACATTATTATTTATACATACTTACTTACTCGGTCTACCGCTCCTCAATATTAAATAAAAATTCCCTTTTTTTTTTTTTTTTTATTACGAACCATGTTAAATTTTTGGATTTATTCCCATAAATAAAACAAACTCGCTTAGAGTAATTATATCACTTTATTTTTTTATTATTATATAATTACCGTCGATGATATTTAAGTTTATAAAAATGTGTAGAAAAATAAAGGGGATCCGACCATTTGTGGATGAGGGATGTGTGTAATCGAAAAGATAATGAATATGTGGCCTTTGGGCAAGATGAGACCTCCTAACTCTTATTCTTATACATATATCATCGACATAGTCATTTTAATTGTCGATCCCACAAAAGTGTAGTAATTTTAATTAGACGGTTTAGGTTAATACAAGCAAATAAAGAAGCGGGTTGGGGGGTTGAATTGTTGTTTCTAACTCTATTAAAAAATCTATAAAATAATAAAATTGTAGTTTTAGTTCTTAGATTTGTATCCAATTGAATGATTCTTTCTTCGAATCTTGCCATTAAACTAGTGCTACGACCAAATTAGTCCAAATTATTTCTTAACTATAATTAATTAGAAGTATGATCCCTAATTAATCTATTCTAATGAATTAACCCCAAAACATGTATTTGAGATTCAATTCATAAAACTTCCAGTTGGTAGATTGGGCATCCATATCTCGGGCAATGATTTAATGGAACAAAAATAATAGGGCAAAAAAGCGACTATAAAATACTAGATGATCGTTTCATACAATCTAGAAACTTTATTATTACAAGGGTGTTATTGCCTTTATTTGCTACTCGATTACAATAATTATAACAATTACGGATTATAAAAGTCATAATCTAGATAGAAATAACTAATGAATAAATAAGGGTGGTCAAACCAAATAAACTCATTAATTAAACATGCATAACATAAATCAAATAATGAAGAAATCAATAGTGAGGGTTAAGAAATCCATTATTAATTAACGAAAATCAAATCTTTACAAATGTTTGGGCTCTTCGAGCTAGGAAAGAGATAAAAAATTATCAATAAAAAAAATTAAAAACACCAATTAATAATCTGAAAAAAAAAATCAACTAAAAATAAAAAATAAACTGAGTTAAAAAAAATCAATTAAACCTAAATAAACTATGAAAAATATTAAAAAGTCAAATAAAATTTAAAAATGAATTAAATTAAAAAAAATAAGAATAAACTAAATAAAACTTGAGAAATATTTTTAAGAAAATCATGTTAAAACTTAAAATAAAAAAAATCTCCTACGGGAGAGCGGGAGTATTGAAACAAGCAGGTGATCTCCTACAAGGTGTATGACAAAATGTATTAGTGAACTATAAAAAACATGTTTCTACAAACAAAGATAAAAAAGTTCCGTAAAAATTCTTTGTCTTTAGTGAGATTTGAGACCTTGTTTAAAATTATGAGATTTGGGATTTTAGGTTTGTAAACTCGCCACATTTTAATTATATTAATTTGTACATTTCAGTTACATTAGTCTGCAAGTATTAACTTGTACGTTTCATTTCATATTTTCACCCAAATTTAAAATTAATGTTTCGATTATATTAATTTATAAGTTCTGTGTGTCCAGTTGAACAATTACAACAGATGCACATTTGACCAACTCTTAGAAAAATCACGTTAACAATTGAATGAGAACAAGGTTTTAATATAAATAGTGAAGAGTCTAAATATGAAGTTGGAGGGGACCATTTATGGATAAAAAATAAATAAGATTTTAATATTAATATTAATTTGACCTAATTTCTTAAAAAAATCCATTCGAATGGGATTTTAATATAGTGTCGGCAAGAATACATTGAACCTTCACCATAAAAAAAATATTTTTATTGGTTACCACAGGATATGTGTCGCAAGAGACATATCACCTTATCTAAAGCTTACATGGTTTGCACGTTTCCAAAAAGAAATCATCACATGTTTAAAGAATGTGAATGGAAGTAGATAGAAAACTATGATGACCACACACATGTACAGTGTATACTATTACTTAATATTATGTAATATATAGTAGTATTGTTTCCGGCCTTAATATTACATGGCCACAATAGTATAGAGGTAGTTTAGTAATTATGGAAAGAAGCATATTATAATAGTATAAAAAATCACACACTTAACATTTTTAATTTAATTAATAATTACTATAAAAAACCACTGACCAATCGCAAGGCGCCAATTGCTTCGTTTTATAAAAACTAAGTACTCCCTTTGTTCCTCTATAAGAGGGACATATCTTAATTTATAGCACCTAAATTAAGGAGTATTATAAAATAATAGATGTAGTCCAAGTAATGTAATTGAGAAAGACAAAATAATAGATGGAGTTGATTAATAAAATAATAAAAAGTATTTACCAAAAAATGGAATTGGTATATTATAGAGAACGGACCGAAATTTATACGTATATTTTTAATACTTTTTTTTTAAATATAATTTGATGAATATATATAGAAGAGGAATTAAGAGGTTGTGTAGTTTATCTCTTTTTGCTGACACATATGGGACAAATACCTATCCTCATGAATGGATCTTATGATTAATTATTATTATCATTTATTTATTTTTCTTATCCAAAATGGTCCTTCTTGCTTTTTTTATTTTATTTCCTCAATGAATGGATCTGTATTATTAATATTAAATTTTATTTATTTCTTATCCATAAATGGTCCCCTTCAACTTCATATTTTTAGATTCTTCACTATCTATATTAAAACCTTTGCCATTCAATTGTTAACGCGAAATATTTTAATGGGATCAAATTTGACAAAAAATATAAATTAATATAATTGAAACTTAATTTTAAATTTGGGTGAAAAAAAAAAATGAAAAAATAAACACAGGACCGAATCTAATATAACAAAAAATGTACAAATTATAAAAATATATTTTTTTTTCCAAAACCTAAAATCAAATAAACTTATCTATTAACGTTAAAACAATGTTCTAATTATATATATATATATATATAATACTTTTTTAATTGGAATATTATTTGAATAATACTTTATTGACAGTTGGAATATCATTTGAATAATACTTTATTTTTAGTTGGAATATTATTTGAATAATACTTTGAAAGAATATTATTGGCCCATCCCATAGTAATTAATTAATTAGATTTATACATATACTTAGAATTATTTTTTTCTTAAAATTTCTCAAGTTTTATTTAAGAATTTTTTATTAATTTATTACAATTTTATCTAGAATTGATTTTTTATATTTTTATAATATCATTCATTTATTTAATTATTTTTTTTTTTTAACCATTTAGTTATGGTTAAATTTTTTTTTTTTGAATTAATTGGTGTTACTTAAGATGTTTTGTTGGTAAATTTTTGTTTTATTTAAGTTTAAATTTCTCTTTACATATTTGTCAACAAATTAAATACAAAATATTTAAAAATTTATTCCGCCGGTCATTGGTTTTTTTTAATGATGCATTCAAAGTAAAAAATTTCTTCTCCAACATCTCAAAATGACCATTTGAATTAGTACCATTTTTTTTACTAACTTATTTATTGGCTGTGACGACGGGAAAAATATATTTGAAGAGAAGAAAGACACATTATTAATTATTAATTTCTTTTTATTGACTAGATAACAGCAAGTAGAAGGATATACAATCTAGGATCGACAGCCTTCTACAACATAGAAACAGAAAATTAATAACTCAGATACATACAAACAGCTAGCACGAGACTATGAGACTAGTCTAGCATATTTTTTTTAATCACATACATGACAATTATTTGAAAGCCAGAAAAGCAACACTTATTATTAGATGTATACCCAAAGTATTTGGATATGCATGCATGCATGCTTGTTTTAGGCAGTAGCTGCAGTAATAGAACCCTTGGTGCAAAAAAGCAGAACATGCATTGGTACATTTTTTTAACTGCTCCATTCACAACTTCACTTGCATCTAGTCACCCAAAAAAAAAAAAAAAACAAAACCGTAATTAGAATAATCGAATCTCTTGTCTATGACAAAAAATAAAAAATAGCTATATAGCAAATAAAAATAATAATAATGATCGAGCTTTACCAGAATTTTGGAGAGTGGTTATGGCACTGCACACAGAGGACACACAACCCCAACTTGCAGTATTCATTTATTGCATTAAGTTAAATTACATGCAATTTGCATCAAAATGAAATCTTTGCAGCAAAATAAACTAAATAATTAGAACAAATGAGTTTATTTATTTTACCAGTGTTTTTTTTTAGAATATCATGATTCCAATTAGGGGGACATGTCACTAAAATATTCTGCATCCAGAGATTGATGCAAAGCATCCCGGGAGGCTCCCGTTAAGCTGCAGGTATTATAGATACTTCTGGCAGCGGTGCTTGGGCAACAACTCTTTGCCTCAACTTATTTTGTCCCAAAAAGGCACACCAAAAGAGCACTCATAATAACAATTTTAAATTCCATCGATCGATCTTCTCGTGATATATCTTCTTAATTTGTATTGATGAAATGCTGATGAAACTAGACTTGAGAAAATGAACTTAAATATATAGTTGTTCTGCCATTCAAATAGATTCACCACCAATGTCATCCTTATCTCAAATAAAAACCACAATTTGACCATATATGTCATCCTTATCTCATCCTTAACTAAAGCTCACATGGTTTCAATAAATAGTAGATGTTCTGCCATTCAAGCTTCACTTGACACCATAAACTTCATTTTATGTCATCCTTATTATCTCTTGCCGAAAAAAATTATTTTTGTTCGTTCCCCATGGGAGAATGGATGGTTTCATGATTTTATCCTTTATCCAACATATCTGGATGCATTACATATTATTAGTGTTATTTATTTTTTATCCACAAATGTTCCCTTCAACTTTATATTTATAATTCTTCTTCACTACCTATATTGAAACCTTGTTGCCATTCAATTGTTGACATGATTTTTTTTAAAGAGTTAGTCACATGTGCATCGGTTGTAATTGTCAACCGGACACACAAAAAATATATAAATTAATATAACCGAAACGTTAATTTTAAATTTGGGTGAAAATATGAAATGAAACGTACAAGTTAATACGTGCAAAATAATGTAACTAAAATGCACAAATTAATATACGTAAAATGTGGCGAGTTCTCAGACCTAAAATCCCAAATCTAATAATTTTAAACAAGGTCCCAAATCTACGTTGCAATAACTTTACAAAACTCTTTGCCATATCTTTGTTTGTAGAGGGGCAAAGCTATAATCAAGATATAGCCCCCACGTCATGTCAAGGAGGTTCATATGAAAGCCATTTTTTTACGTATTGGAGAATGGAAAGTTCTAAAGGTCGACCAATGCCAGCAAGTATTTGAACATTTGAAGGAGTATCTGGCCGATGCGAGAGTAGTTTCCAAGTACCGAAAAAGCTCAACTTATACTTGGCCGCCTACGAATCTACGATCAGTGCAGTGTTAGTTCAAATAGAAAACAAGGAGAAATAGTCGGAATATTATGTCAGAAAGTCTTTAAGAGACGCCGAGCTCAGGTACCTGCCCATTGAGAAGCTGGCTTACGCCCTAGTTATTAGCGTGCGAAAACTTAGGCCATATTTCTTCTATCATCAAGTAGAAGTACTTACAACCTTCCCATTGATAAAATTCTTCAGTGACTAGATTCCGTGGGATGATTGCTTAAATGGTCCATTGAGCTAGGACAGTTCGACATCTTGTACGCATCCCGAATTAAAATCAAAGAGAAGGCACTCGCCAGCTTTATAGTCGAGTTAACCTTCAAGCAGGGACCAGGTAAGGTTGCCAATTTACCATGTAAGATGCACGTGGTAGGGGCCGGAATCATCCTTTTCAGTCCGCAAAATCAGGTATTCATCTCATTAATCCGTTTAGACGTCCAAGTCACGAACAACAAGGCCGAATACAAAGTGCTCATCGTGGTATTCCGCATGGCAACATCAATAAGAGTCTTCCAACTCCAAGTTCTTAGTGGCTCACAGCTAATTGTAAGACAAATCCACGGGGAGTATGACGCAAATGACGAGAAGATGCGAGATACCAAGCTCTCGTGGCCAAATTAATACAACAGTTTAGGCAGGTCCACATGGACAAGGTCCCTAGGACGGAAAATACCAAGGTCGACGCTCTCGCTCGCCTGGCTACTTCAGAGGGGGCTGTCGAGTTTGACAGTGTTAGCATAACCCGAATGATGCCCCCGTCGAATGACGAGAATGAGATGTACTAAGTGGATAGTGGCGAGTCGACAAGCTGGATATAACCGGTCAAAAATAATTCCTCTAGAATGGGGTTCTCCCTGAAGATAGGATCTAGGCAAGCCGACTTCGACTGAGGTTGGCCAAGTACACTTTAATTAATGATATTTTATATAAGAAAGGGTTCTCGCTCCCATTATTAAATGTTTGGGTAAGAACGAAGCTGAGTCCGTCCTCGCTGAGATTCACGAGAGGATTTGTGGAATCACATGGGCGACCACGCCCTAGCCTTTAAGACACTGAGACGTGGGAAAGAGATACAAAATTATCAATAAAAAAACTGAAAACACCAATTAATAATCTGAAAAAAAAAAATCAACTAAAAATAAAAAATAAATTGAATTAAAAAAATCAATTAAACCTAAATAAACTATGAAAAATATTAAAAAGTCAAATAAAATTTAAAAACGAATTAAATTAAAAAAAATAAGAATAAACTAAGGCTTAATTGCGAATAAAATCATCACCTTTTCAAAAATTGCAATCTAATCTAAACTTTTGAATTTTGACAAACAAATCATCACTTTTACTCTTTTTTGCAAATTTAACTTTTTTTGTCCCTTGCTTTTTTTTGATTGATGTGTACAAAAAATGCACCATCATCGACCCCCTAGAAGATCCACATCAATAAATACTTATTAACATAATAAATAATAGTTTAAAAATAAATTAAGTATTATAAATACTATAAATAAATTTAAATATAATAAGATATTAAAATCAACATTAAAAAACCACTGACCAATCACAAGGCGCCAATTGCTTCGTTTTATAAAAATTAAGTACTCCTTTTGTTCCTCTATAAGAGGGACATACCTTAATTTATAGCACCTAAATTGAGGAGTATTAAAAAATAATAGATGTAGTCCAAGTAATGTAATTGAGAAAGACAAAATAATAGATGGAGTTGATTAATAAAATAATAAAAAGTATTTACCAAAAAATGGAATTGGTATATTATAGATAACGGACCGAAATTGTACGTAACATGGTACTCTTAAATATAATTTGATGAATATATATAGAAGAGGAATTAAGAGGTTGTGTAGTTTATCTCTTGCTGACACATATGGGACAACACCTATCCCTCATGAATGGATCTTTTAATTAACATTATTGTCATTTATTTCTTATCCACAAATGGTCCCTTTCCCACAAGAATGTTGGTTTCATTTCCCTCATGAATGGATCACAATTAATATTAGTCTTTATTTATTTTAATCCATAAATGGACCCTTCAAACTTCATTTAGATTCTTCACTACCTATATTGAAACCTTGCTGCCATTCAATTGTTAACGTGATTTTTCTAAGAGTTAGTGCAACTGGACACATAGAACATATAAATTAATATAATTGAAACTTAATTTTAAATTTGGGTGAAAATATGAAATGAAACGTCTTTTCTAATATATTTTTCTAATATAACCGAAAATGTACAAATTATATAAGTAAAATGTGGAGAGTGTACAAACCTAAAATCCCAAATCGATCTCTTAATTTTAAAAACAATGTTCCAAATCTACTACTGCATAAACTTTACGCAACTCTTTGCCATATCTTTGTTTGTAGAAACATGTTTTTATAGTTCATCGACACATTTTGTAATACACCTCCCGTGTAGGAGATCACCGCTTATTCCATTAATACTCCCATCTCTCCTTCCCACGCCTCCCATAGGAATTTTTTTTTTATTTTAAGTTTTAGCATGATTTTCTTAAAAATATTTCTCAAGTTTTATTTAGTTTATTCTTTTTTTATTAATTTAATTCTTTTTTTAAATTTCAGTTGACTTTTTAATATTTTTCATAATTTATTTAGATTTATTTTATATTTTTTAGTTCAGTTTTTTTTTTTCCATTTTTAGATGATTTTTTTTTTCAGATTATTAATTGGTGTTTTTAATTTTTTTTATTGATAATTTTGTAGCCATGTTTGGCTAATCTCTTTCATAGCTCGAAGAGGCGCAAACATTTATAAAGATTTGATTTTCGATTAATTAATAATGGATTTCTTAACCATCACTCTTGATTTCTTCATTATGTTATGCATGCTTGATTAATGAGTTTATTTGGTTTGACCACCCTTATTTATTCATTAATTATTTCTAGCTAGATTGCACTTTATAATCCGTAATTGTTATAAGAGTAGCAAATACGGCAGAACACCCTTGGTATAACAAAGTCTAGATCGTATGAAATGATCGTCTAGTATTCATAGTCTAGTTTGTCCTATTATTTTGTTCCATTAAATCACCGCCCGTTATATGGATGCCTAATCTACCATCCGAAAAGTGTTATGAATTGAATCTCAAATACATGTTTTAGGGTTATTCATTAGAATAGATTACTTAGGGATCATACTTAAATTAATTAAATTTTAAGAAATAATTTGGACTAATTTGGTCGCATACCACTAGTTTAATGGCAAGATTCAAAGAAAAAATCATTCAAGTGGATGCAAATCAAGAACTAAAACTACAATTTTTTTTTATAGAGTTAGAAACAACAATCCAACCCCCCAACCCCTCCTTTTATTTGTATTTTGTATCAACACAAACCGTCCAATTAAAATTACTACACTTTGTGGGATCGACAATTAAAATGACTATGTCTGATCGATATATGTATAGAAGAACCACTAGTTTAATGGCAAGATTCAAAGAAAGAATCATTCAAGTTGAAGCAAATCCGAGAACTAAAACTACAATTTTATTATTTTATATATATATTTTTAATAGAGTTAGAAACAACAATCCGACCCCCAAACCCCCTCCTTTATTTGCTTGTATTAACACAAAGCATCCAATTAAAATTACTACACTTTGTGGGATCGACAATTAAAATGACTATTTCTAATCGATATATGTATAGAAGAAGAGTTAGGAGGCCTCATCTCTCCCAAATGCCACATATATTTCTTATCTTGCCTTGCCCATACACACATCCCTCATCCACAAATGGTCCCCTTTATTTTCTACATATTTTGTATAAACTGAAATATCATCGATGGTAATTAATAATCTAAAATAAAATGATATAATTACTTTAGCGGGTTCGTTTTTGCTATGGGAATAAATTCAAAAGCGAACATAGTTTAGAATAAGAAAAACGAAGGAATTATATATTAAATTGCAATTGAATAGATTGGAGTAAAGTATGTATGTATAAATAAGAATGTTAATTTGATGGATATATCTCCCGGAAAAGTTAGGAGGCCTCTTCTTTGAGAAATTGCCACATATTCTTTATCTTTGTCGAATCGCCACATATCCCATCATCCACAAATGGTCCCCTTCACCCTTTTTTTTTTCTATATATTTTTGCTTTGTGTATATTGGAAAAAAAATTTTTTTGTCCCCACAAGAATGTTGGTTTCATGATTTTAGTCCTTTCTCCACCATATTTAGTCCCATAGTTATTTGAAATATTTTAATGGGATCAAATTTGCAAAAAAAACTTAATAGATGGACCTTTTTTTTACCACGTAAAAAAAAGGACAAAAAAAAAAACCACACAAGACCTAATCTCATTGATCAAAATTCTCATTGAATCAAAAATATATTTTTTTCCCCGTATATTAATCACATAAACTTATCTATTAACGTGTACAAGTTTCTAATTATATATATATATATATATAAAAAATACTTTCTTGACAATTGGAATATTATTTTAATAATACTTTATTGATGATTGGAATATCATTTGAATAATACTTTATTGATCCCCTTGAAATATTATTTGAATAATACTTTGAAGAATATTATTGGCCCATCCCATAGTAATTAATTAATTAGATCGAGAAAATTATACATATACTAGAGCGTTTGAAAAGATCAAGAACTTTATGAAAATGATGAAGAAGTTGAGGGAAGCTTATGTACAATAAATATCTAGAATTGGATTTTTTATATGCACATATCATTCGATTACTTTTAATTATTTTTTTGCTAGTAACCATTTAGTTATGGTTAAATTATTTTTTTGAAAGTAACCATGTTACTTAAGATGTATTGTTGGTAAATTTAATTTTATTTAAGTTTAAATTTCGATAACATATTTGTCAACAAATTAACTCGCAAAATATTTAAAAGTTTATTCCGCCGGTCATCTTTTGTCGGTGATGCATGGTAAGTAAAAATATTCTTCTCCAACATCTCAAAAATGACCACCTTGAATTAGTACCATTTTTTTGACTAACGATTGGCGATGTGACGACGAAAAAGATATTTGAAGAGAAGAAAAAGAGAAGAAGATTAAAAAGACACATTATTAATTAGTCTTTTTATTGCCCATTCAAGCTTCACTTGACACCATAAACTTCACCAGTGTCATCCTTATCTCTTGCCGACACATATATATACACCACGATCCCTCATGAATGGATTTGTTTAATTAATGTTATCCTTATCTCTTTGTGAATTAATTATTAGTGTTATTTATTTCTTATCCACAAATATTCCCCTTCAACTTTATATTTAGATTCTTCACTACCTATATTAAAACCTTTTTGCCATTAATTGTTGACATGATTTTTCTAAGAGTTAATCATATGTTCATCGATTGTAATTGTATTTTCGACACACAGAACATATAAATTAATATAACCAAAATTAATCTTAAATTTGGGTGAAAATATGAAATGAAACGTACATAAGTTAATATATTAAATAATGTAAATTAATGTACAAATTAATATAAGTAAAATGTGGCGAAAGTAAATAAACTAAAAACCAAAATCTCATAATTTTAAACAGGGTCCCAAATCTAACGTGTCCATAATATTTTACGAACTTTTGCCATATCTTTGTTTGTAAAATAATCAAAGCTATAATCAAGATATAGCCCACCGTCATGTCGAGGAGGTTCATATATAAAGCCATTTTTTGATAAATTTTAATGGAAAGTTCTAAAGGTCGACCAATAATTATTTTTATATTCTATTTGAACAATTTGAGGATGGGTCCCGATGCGACCTCGATCTACCACCACACGAGGCAGCTAAAAATATATAAAGCGCCACACATAAATAAGATCGATGACCACTATGGAGAAATGGTTGAAACTACTAAACAGATCGACGACTAATCCGGGGTCATACACATATTACCCTATCAATCGCTTAAACAAAAGACCGGCGGGATGAAGAGGAAATAGGTTGGGAAAACTAATATTAAAAACATAAACAATTAATATTAAATATTTAAACATTCTAACCCAAACTTTTAAAGCATCCAACCTACCTCAAAACCTATTGGTGTTTTCTTAAACAATGTAAATGTTATTTCGACCTTTGGGTCCATGTATGAATGATGTTTTGACCTTTGGGTCAATATATGAAAAATTTATACTAATTAAATAATAAAATCCCTGGTAAGATGGTAATTATGGCAATTAAAACCAAATCTCACGATCCCCCGAAAGATGGTCGAAATGAATGATGTATGGGCAAGGACCAGATGGCTTCTCAAAGAATATGATATGTTATGAAAAGATCTAGAAAATTGAGGCAAAAAAAAAAAAAAGAAATATTTTTATGAAAATGATATGTTTATGTCTTTGTAATCTATATAACAGAGATCTGATCATCCTCACCAAGAATTCAAATTCTCACCCCCTACCTTTAATATTTTCAGGTTATGAAGACGGAGAGCCCGTGTAGTCGGAGGTGTGATATGGTGTTTCCGATGATACCCTGCGCTTTTGTCTATCTTAAGCTTATTTAACATCACGGTTCCTCTTATGAACTTAATTCGTATGTCGAGATGACAAACACTTCTATAGTCTCTCGATGAATGTTATGTGAATGACTTATACTTAATTTTTGTTATTGCCAATCTTTTTAAATGATCCATTTATGATGGGCTTTCCGAAAAAAAGGCCTTCGCGTTTCCCGCTATACAACAACTTATTTATTGTATACTCGATCATTTACCTGTATACTCTGCCCGTCCCATTTGATTATCATTTTAGAGGAAAAAATATCTAGGATAATTGTTGTTTTTTTGTTTTTCAAGAAATATTAATTGTTTTTTTTCAAAATTTACCTTTTTATTTTATTTTATTTTTGTGATAGGTTCATTATTAAATTGGATAATTGACCATAAATAATTTTTATTAATAATTTGTATAGGGTATATTAGTTATTTTATATAAATAATCATTAGTATAGAATAAATTTTTTAAGTTGTGTGAAAAATTAAAATGATAGTTAAATTGAAATAAAGAGAGCATATACTACACGTACTATTTTAATTTAAAAGAGTTGAATACCACTTGTGTGCACCACGATGTACAAGTGATACTATTAAAAATAAATAATTTATGTTGTTAAAGAAAACTAACTAATCTTGATCAATGAATAATATTCTATGAAATCAAGTAATATTGTTCACTGAAAATAATTAATATTATCCAGTGATACTACTAGAACTATATTACGTTCCTTAATTCGCTACTTCTAGAAAAATGTGTTCTCTAAATTACCAGCCCAAAAAATTACTATCCTTATTTTGCCATCCCCATAAGTCATGGTCCTTAAAAAATAAAATTCCCCAATATCTGCATAGGAGGATTGCTTTTGGACTCTATTTTTTCTGGTTTACCACAAGTCACAACATCCAAGAATGGGGCTCTAAATAATAAAAAAATAATAACGGAGGAAACAACAAAAGTGATGTGAACGTGACCACAATTATTGGACTGATTTCTTTATAGAATAAAAGATGCTCTCATTCATTGATTCATGAGGCTTTACTGTACCCGCATATATATTATTAAAATATCTCACAAAATCACATGATAACTATTTATATATAGTGATGTATCCCTTAGTTTGAAAATATTTTAATTGGAAAAAGAACGAAATTCTTCAAAGTATTATTCAAATAATATTCCAACTGTCAATAAAGTATTATATATATAATTACAAACTTGTACACGTTAATTGATAGGTTTATGTGATTAATATACACCAGAAGATTCATTGAGAATATTTGGTCAACAGATTTGGTCCCATATTTTTTTTTGGTCCTTTATTTTTGGTGGTAAAAACAGTCCCATCTATTAATTTTTTGCAAATTAATTTGATCCCATTAAAATATTTCAAATAACCATGAGACTAACTATGGTGGAGAAAGGACTAAAATTATGAAGCATCATTCTTTGGGGACAATAAATAAAAAAATTCCAATATACACGAAACAAAATATGTAGAAAATAAAAAAAATTGAAGGGGGACCATTTGTGGATGAGGATATGTGGCGAATCGACAAGATAAAGAATATCTTGACCTTTGGGCAAGATGAGGCCTCCTAACTCTTCTACTATATATATCCATCAAATTAACATTATTATTTATACAGACTTACTTACTCCAGTCTGCTCCTCAATATTAATTAATAATTCCCTTTTTTTTTTAATTCTGAACTATGTTCGCTTTTGGATTTATTCCCATAGCGAAAACGAACCCGCTAGAGTAATTATATCACTTCATTTTTATTATTATATAATTACCGTTGATGATAATTAAGTTTATACAAAATGTGGAGAAAATAAAGGGGATCCGACCATTTGTGGATGAGGGATGTGTGTAACTGAGAAAGATAAGGAATATGTGGCACTGGGCAAGATGAGGCCTCCTAACTCTTCTTCTATACATATATCAATCAGACATAGTCATTTTAATTGTCGAACCCACAAAGTGTAGTAATCTTAATTAGACGGTTTAGGTTAATACAAGCAAATAAAGAAGCAGGTTGGGGGGTTGAATTGTTGTTTCTAACTCTATTAAAAAATATATAAAATAATAAAATTGTAGTTTTAGTTCTTAGATTTGCATCCACTTGAATGATTCTTTCTTCGAATCTTTCCATTAAACTAGTGGTACGACCAAATTAGTCCAAATTATTTCTTAACTATAATTAATTAGAAGTATGATCCCTAATTAATCTATTCTAATGAATAATCCCAAAACATGTATTTGAGATTCAATTCATAAAACTTTCAGTTGGTAGATTAGGCATCCATATATGGGCAATGATTTAATGGAATAAAATAATAGGGCAAACAGGACTATGAATACTAGACGATCGTTTCATACGATCTAGACTTTGTTATTACGAGGGTATTCTGCCCTATTTGCTACTCTGGTTACACAATTATAACAATTACGGATTATAAAGTGCGGTCAAGCTAGAAATAACTAATGAATAAATAAGGGTGGTCAAACCAAATAAACTCATTAATCAAACATGCAGAACATAAATCAAATAATGAAGAAATCAATAGTGAGGGTTAAGAAATCCATTATTAATTAATCAAAAATCAAATCTTTACAAATGTTTGTGCCTCTTCGAGCTAGGAAAGAGATACAAAATTATCAATAAAAAAACTGAAAACACCAATTAATAATCTGAAAAAAAAAATCAACTAAAAAAAAAAATTGAATTAAAAAAATCAATTAAACCTAAATAAACTATGAAAAATGTTAAAAAGTCAAATAAAATTTAAAAACGAATTAAATTAAAAAAAAAAAGAATAATCTAAGGCTTAATTGCGAATAAAATCATCACTTTTTCAAAAATTGCAATCTAATCTAAACTTTTGAATTTTGACAAACAAATCATCACTTTTACTCTTTTTTGCAAATTTAACTTCGGGCAGTTTGTCCCCTTGCCCGAAAGTTGATGTGTACAAAAAATACACCATCATCAGCCCAGTAAGCATCCACATCAATAAATACTTATTAACATAATAAATAATAGTTTAAAAATAAATTAAGTATTATAAATACTATAAATAAATTTATAAATATAATAAGATATTAAAATCAACATAAAAAATCAACATCTAAGTCAGTACGTATTACGTTGTAGTTAATTTGATGATACCAGATCACGGAAGATCAAATTAACAGCTCCTCTTAATTAAGTACAAATTCACAACCCAGATGGAAATGAACAAACCAGATTGGCTTGTCTTGACCAAGGGATTACACTAGGGCATTTAGGTGCGCTGAATAAGGACCCACAGGAGGAAAAATTCTTTGGTACTGAATATACAAGAATTAAACCTCAGTGGTGTGTTGTTTCTTAATCTCCGTCCCTTAAATAGGATCATGTGAAATTAATAACTATTGCTTTGACTTATGATGGGAAGAGAGTCAATGTGATTCGATACCTTATATCTTGGGCAATATTATTAATTACATGACGATTGCTGACATTTAATACGGAGAATCTCATGCAAGTACGTCTTGCTTGATTTGTCCTCTTGGTGGGCTCAGAACCTTTATCATACCAAATCTTGCAAGTGAAAATTTATTTCCGGTATGAATAATAATATTGAGCTGTCTTTACTCCAAGGACAAAGATATTAATTAATATAAAGCTTGTTCAGTGACTTAATTAATTAATGGACTAATATAATCTTAAACGCGGGAAATAATAACCGGGAGCCATATTATAGTGAAATCGTAATATGGGTTAAGATGGATAGTTCAATATTAATTTTATAGTGGAGTAAATTAATATTAATGGACTTGAATAATATTTGGCCCAATATTATAGCTTCATAGTCCATTGAAGGTCCAATCTTAATTCTCCTCAACGCCCCTCAAATAGCCCAAAATAAAGTCCAATTAATGAAAGAGAGAAGAAAATATTTTGCTAATATTTCCTTGCTTATTTTTCGAAAATATGTTGATAAAAAGGAAGAAAAGATTGTCTTGATTTTCTTGTAGATATTTTATGGAAAGAGATAATTATTGTAGGAATACATAATTATCCCATAAATTGAAGAAGTCAAATCTTTATTCTTTATGCCTTGTTATTTTCGAAAATTAGGGAAAAAAGGGGGAAGAGATTTTTATGGAAAATTTAATTAAGGAGAAAAGAATATAGGAGATATATTCAAGATTTCTTGGAGACCAAGAAAAGATTTTCTTCCCTATCTTCCTAGCCCTAAAAATGCCCCCCCCCCCCTATATATAGGGGATAATTTTTTCATTCCCAAGTGCAATTCCATGTGTTGGAAATATTAGAAATCCACAAAGGTGGTAGCATAATATTTTTTGTTTTCTCTCATGTTAAAATCGTTCGTGCGAATCCTTCCACCGGGTTACGTTCGTGGACTTTGGGACATATTTGGTAGGGCACTTTGGGTTGATCCATCGTCTCAACAGTTGTCTCTACAAGAGGTATGTAATCTCGTAACTCCTAGTTCCACATGTTTAGGATTTACGTGAATTACGTGTACGCATGTTGTTTAATTATTATGTTGAATTGATTTAGGATTAATTCATGTTAGTAATTAATTATTTAATTTGAATATGTATTTAAAATCATCTCGAATAGATCCGGGCACCCATAATTTTCCAACAACCATTCAACACAAAAACTGTGTTTGAATCTCCCTAACCAGAGAAACCTATTGTCAAATTTCTGAGGAGAAGGGTTGAAAATTTTCTGACAAAGCACTATTCTTTTCTGGTGGATCATCCGGGTGTGCAACGCATTGTTTCAGATGCCCTATTTTGGAGGGATGTTCGTCTGTAGCACATTGAGGACTTCCTGTTGCTCCTGGATGCGTATGGGCGAGATGAGTTTGTTGATCTGGAGCTGAGAATGAAGAATCTAACAGGCGTGGGAAGTGCTACTGAGTTAGTAACAGACGCCGATGTTGCCAGGTTGGTTAACAAACTGATGGGATATCCAGAGTTTGAATTTGAGGAAGAAGGAGGACAATCAAAGTGGGACATTGAGCATGCTGCCGATGAACCAGTCGAGGGTGCAACAGATGAGACCCTGACTGGTGAGGCACAAACACCTGCTCCCACTTTCATAATTCTGCCTGAAACCCTAGATCAAGTATCCACGGCTCTTCTGGATGGGGTGAAGGCATCGGTTGAAACTCACTTCAACAGCCTTGCTGAAAAACTGCTAATTCAGATGGATGAGAGGACCAAGCAACTGGTTGAAGCTGAGAGGAATCAGACTGCGAAGAAGCTGACCGAAATGCACTCTACCAATGCATTATCTGAAATGAACAAAGTAGAATTGATGCTGCAGAAGCTAGGCCTGGAAGTCTCAATGCTCTCAATGGTCAGAGTCCTACTAGAGGAAGCATACAAATCTCTAATGCAGGCGGATTCAAGTTTTGAAGCGTCCGTCAGAAAATTTGAGGTCTCTGTCTCAGTCGCCAAGAAAGTTTTGGAAGAAGCAGTCTCAAAAATGCTTGGACCTACACCTTCATCTTCTTCAACTGTACGTATTCAGTCTATGGAGGCAGAGGACCTAAAGAAGGAAATGCAATCCCTCTTCCAGACCTTGGAGAAGAACGTCCGACTTCTTTTTGATGTAACCAAAAAGAGGGAAGGAAAGGACGAAGCTGGAACATTAGAAAAACTCCAAGAAGGTCAGGGTCAGCTAACTATTGTAACTGCTGCTGCACCAACTCAGGCTACGGAATTGGCAGACACTGAGCTAGCTGAGTTGTTTTCAACAATTGAAGAGTACACTAAGCAGCTTGATCTCCAAGACAAAGCCATTTCTGAACAGAAAGCTGCCATGGTGGATCTGACTTCAAGAGTCGACAGAATTGAAGACTTTTCTTCAAATGTTCAGAAACGGCTACAAACAGAAGAAGAAGCTAAAAATCTGGAGTTAGCCGAAATTGCTTCTGAGTTAGCAGAAGCAATTACTGAAAGAAAGAAGACGCATAAATAGAAGCAAGTAAAGGAACCCAAGAAAAAGACGGTAGTGACCAGATCTTAACTACTAATCTCGTCTGAGCAGATCAAAGAACAACAATATCAGATCAAGAGAAGAAGGGTCATAGAAGAGGCTATCAGAAGGAAGAAATTGCGTGAAGCGGGAGGTCTGGACAGAGCCTTCAAAAGGAAACAGAAGAAGAAGGCTATTGTGACCGGTGTTGAATCTGATGAGAAGTGGATTGAACGAGCCCTTTCTGCCAGCATGGATGATGTGCTTACTTGCAGAGAAGATCTTCACGAACCATGGAGGGTCACAAAAACAGATTGGTTATGTGATGTCTTTATGATACAGCGAGTTCCAGAAGAGAAAGATGACATGCTTTTTGACAAAATCTTTATGGACTAGCTGGAAGCGAAGTATCCAACTTTCTATCAAGTGGTCATGAGAGAAGGACAGATTATGACAATGAGACCTTCTGCTCCTAGATATGAATTTCTGATACCTCCTCTAAAAAGAAACAGATACGATCCAGTTGCATTCAGACAAGCTTATATAGATGCACTGGAAAGAGGAAACATAATTGAAGAGGATCGCCAAAAGGAAGTACTTAAAAGGATGTACGACATATTCCAAATTCCTGAAGGCATGAGGGATAAGGAGCAAGCAGAAGAATGGTTCTTAGGACAGAATGTTAGGTAATACTTTTTGCAAATCATTTATGTACTTGTAAGATACAATTCTCTCAATGAAATGATGACCTGTTTTCTGATCCTAAGACATCATCTCAATGTCTTCTGATTTCTTGTGTTCTTCTCTTTACTTTCTTTCTGTTTATCCATTTTTCTTATTTATCTGTTTTGGTTCCATCAAAAAGGGGAAAATTGCTGGGAAATTTGTAGTTTCGATGGAAGTTCCAAAACAGATAATGTTATAGGACCAGTCAGACCTGTTAGCTGACTGATGATCTAGATATCAGACTAGGATGACCAGCTGAGATGTATAGACAACTGATGTAACAAGATAGGTCACATATTGAGGGCCGGGAACTCAATATGTATAGATCAGAAGATTAGAAGATCTGAAGATCAGAAGACCTACATCAGAATTGGAGAAATCAAGTCTGCAAGTTGAGCTAAGACAACCTGCATCAGAAGACTCGATACGGTAGACTGATCAGCTTGGACTGATCAGGCCAGCTCTAATCTGGTGTTCACAAAAAGGACATCAAGACATACACAAATATCAGATACGAAGAATGTCAACCTAAGTTGGTAAATCAAACACTAAATAAGTGTACTTGATAACCAATGAGAGCAAGACACGTATGTACGACGCTGAAATTGCAGGACGGGGTGCTTCAGAGTTGAAAGGCTAGAAAGGACAAGCTTGCATGCTTTCAGCCATGCCGCCTCTGTGCACATCAAATCGGACCTGCAAACCTACCGTAAATAGACCGAAATTCGAATTGCTCTCCAACGGCTAGTTCGATTTCGTACCTATATATATGGGATCAAACCTTCATAGTAAGGTTACGGAAATAATACTCAAGCTCAAGCTCTCAAGATTTCCGTACGAAAAACACAAATTCAAGATTTATTCTTAAGTGTTCATCCCATAGTTCTTAGCATAGAATACTTATCCTTTAGCTTTAGGCTACTTAATTATATATTATATAATTATAACGTCATATCGGCTCAATTACTTTAAAAACGGTCAGACCAGGTCCGACCCGGTTCGACCGAAAGAAATAAGCTTAGTTGGGTCGATCACCGCTTCCGCTTTTAAAACATAGGTTTTGAGGGAATTTGAAATTTTGTAGAGAGAATTTGGTATAAAGTAAAGGGTTAATTCTAAATAAATACATGACATTTAACTCAAATATCAATTTAATCACGACCTTCAAAATTATTATATTAAAGCTCAACCTTTGATGGTGTTGCAAATCGATACACATTTTATTTTCTCAGGCCTGGAAGAGATGACGTGGCTCAGCGGAGTATGTGTATACTTGCCGGCTAGGATGACACATATTAAATTTTTTTTTTTTAATAATCTCAAATCATATTATACATCATCTATCATTAACACTTTTGAAATAAATTAAAACACAAAACAAAAATTAAAAGAAGTAAAATCTAAAACAAACAAACAAAACAATTAAAATGTAAATAAAAAATAAAAAACCAAACAGTTCGTCTTCATCATCCCTTCACCCTTCCACCGCCGCATCTTCACCAAAAAGTTGATCGGTTCTGCAAAACCCAAAACCCCCGTAATCGCAAAACCACGGACCCCTATATATCCCCAAAATCGAGTTCTGTGAATCCCCAAAATTAGATTTTGCACAAAAATCCCAGAATCCCCACCCCACCTAAAATCGCAAACGCGAATTTGATTCAGTTATGCAAAAAATAAATTCCTACACTCAAATTTAATTTTTAAATATTGGCGGCGAGAATTACTTTTTAAGTTTTGAAATTTAGACTTAACTGTTTTATTTTGTTTTTTCAGATTCCGTTTATTTTTTGTTTTTAATTCATCTTTTTAATATTTTTTATATTTATGATTTGGACATTTCATCCTACTCGTATTTTTTAATTCATCTGATGTGGCAGTCGACATGGCAAAAATAATAGTTCCGACGAGCCACATCATCTCTTCATGGCCCGAGGAAAAAAATGTGCATTAATTTGCAACAACATCAAAGGTTAGACTTTTATATAAAATTGTAAAGGTCGTGATCAAATTGATATTTGATCTAAATGTCGTATATTTATTTAGAATTAACCCTAAAAAAAAACCCTAAAATAAAAGAATGTATTTATATTTTGTATATGTTTGGAAGTGTGGATTTTTTAGAATTTGATAAATTAGGATTTTGAAAAAGTAGAAGATACACATAACTATATTGTAAAAAGTAATATAGAAATGATTGAATGATTATGTAATGATAATAAAGTAAAAAAGTAGGAGAGAGAGTATTGAGATGGATATATAATAATAATAATTGAAAAATGTGTGATAGATGATTGATAGTGTATTGAAAATTGTGTTTGAAAAAATATAAATAGATGTATTATATGAAAGGATGAAAATATCGTTATCGCAAGTAATATCGCAACCTTAATTTTACGAATATATCGATGGATATATCGATATCGCATATCGATATCGCAAAAAAATTAAAAAAATGACTAAAATTATGTTAAAAAATTAGAAATTTGACAGGAAATTTTATAGATTATTATTACACACAATTATGCATACATTTCATTTAAAATCACAATAAAATGACATATTAAAATAAAAAATATTAGCAATAAACTATATAAACAGTATTGTCCATAAAAAACAGTTGACAATACAATATAGAGGCACACTTGTACGAGACGGTCTCCGCGGTGAGACGGGGCATGAGTTGAACATTGGTGCTTTAACACTTTGGGAGGAGTGGGTGTAATTTGCACTAAGTTATACCCTGTCTCATGCATAAAACCGTCTCATATGAGTTTTTGTCTACAATGTATAATACAATACAAAATGACTAAATTTACATGATAAAATATAATTAGTACCAAAATGATGACCTATAAGGTTAAAAAATAGAAGATGTAATGACATCTCTATCCAAACAATACTGGTACCAACTCATCATATTAAAGTACTCATGGATATATTATGCACATGTCATTTATATGTTTTCCTATCTCTTCCAACTACTTCACCATGAATTGGATATTGTGTCATGACCCGATATTTTTTTTGATAATGATTTTGACTTTCATAAGATATTTGAGGAGTTAGGCGATTAAAAACATTTTGAGTATTTCAATCAAACCGTGAACTCACATATATGTCAAAAAAGCAAATAAATATTGAGACATATCACTATGATCGATTCCATACCCATGGTGCAATTAAATTAAAAAAATATATATCGAAATCTGTAATAATATCGTGATATTTCCCGATATTTCCCGATTTTTTGCGATATATCCGCGATATTTGCACTGTTCACGGTAAGAAAAAATTTACATGCGAATTTTGGAGGATTTAAAATCTTATAACCACTTGGTCGAGTCTGGTTTGTCTGATTCATGTTGATCTTACTGATTGTAGCCTATTTCTCAGAAATTTTTCCAACAATGTCCCACTTTTCTGATCAGGTATCATCTGATTTTATCTTACCAGTTGAAGTTCCCCCCCTTCAACTGTACTATGTTATTTGATCAGTATCCAACTGATCTTCTCTTATCAGTTGAGTGTTCTTTCTCAACTGATTTTCCATACCTGGTCAGTTTCTTAACCAGCTGGTCTTAGAGACCAATCACCCAAAGAAGTCATGTCTGTCTTCACCTAAGTCTAGTAGTCCTAGCTCGACTGACAATTCTCTAAATCTGACTTCATCTAGTGGCTTGGTTAAGATATCAGTTCTTTGTTTATCAGTATGAATCTTTTCCATTCTGAAGTTCTTCTTTTCAACATGATATCTGATGAAATGATGTCTGATGTCCACGTGCTTGCATCTTGTATGCAGAACTTAGGGATGGTATTACTCGGGACCCGCGCCCCGGACTCGTGCCCCATTTTATATATTAAAAATCAAAATATATGTTATATAATATATATAAATATAATATATTTTTATATTTTTTCATATTTATTAATATATAGATAACAAAAATTCAACTTTATAGACGTTTTTTAGGTCTATATGAGATATAATATGTTATTTAAATTAAAATTATCTATTGATATCAATATTTTAAATTATAAAATAAAATAAAATATGAAAAGGTATTTAATATGGGTAGCCCCGCCATCGCGTGCCCGACCGACGAATTCCGGACCCGCCCGCCCCCCATTTCAAAAGTGGGTCGGTCCGGGTATCTAAAATGCCCGGCCGACCCATTGACATCCCTAGTAGAACTGGGTTTTGTGTGATTGTAATAAAGATTATTCTTTGTCACAAAATATAGGCACATTCGTAGCTACAATGTTATAATCCCTCAGCTGCTGACTAAGCCAGAGCAGTTGGGAGCAACAGCTTCCTATGACCATGTATTATGCTTCAGAAGTAGATGTAGCAACAGATGTTTGTTTCTTCAAAAACCAAGAGACCAGTTTACTACCTAAGAATTGACACGTACATGAGGTTGATTTCCTGTCTATTCTGCAACCTCCATAATCAGAATCAGAGTACCCACTAAGCTCTAGATTATCATCAGATGGGTAGAATAAACTGAGGTTTATTGTTCCCTTCAGATACTTAAGAATCCGCTTAGCTGCTTCCAGGTGGCTTTGACTACCCACTAAGCTCTGACTATTGTTATTCGGCCCTTGGTGGCGCTTCATTTTACTGCTTGTACTTTTGCTTGAACTCGGATTGGAAAAAACTTTGTGCTTGATCTTTATTTTCATATCTATGAATTTGTCAACCACTCGATTGACACAAATGGTCTATTTTTGTTGTCTCATTGTCATGCAACTTTTCATTGGTTAGTCGTCTTATTTCTGTGTGACTTTGTTGTCTTATTTTTATGCAACTTTTAATTGGTTAGTCGTCTTATTTGTGTGCGATTTTGTTGTCTTATTTTTATGCAACTCCAATGCTTTTACCGTTTTGCTATCAATTTGTCGTCTTAATTACACGCGACGTTGTTGTCTTATTTTTATGCAACTTTCATTAGCTAGTAGTCTTACTTATTCGCGACTTAACTCTTTATCATCTTGCAATTGTGTCGTCTTATTTATATGCGATCTTCATGCCTTTTAATGCCTTGAATGGAGTGTTATGAACATTTTCCACTTACGAACTATCTTTTTAGGTACTCTAGCCTATTGACCTCCTTGGGAGGTTAACGACCTGCCCCTTAGTTCGTGACATGAAAAGTTATAATCGTCTTATTTTTTTGCGATTTTTGGGTCGTCTTATTTTAGCGCGACCTGATGCCTTAGCCTTTTGCGTTTAGAAACATAAAAACTGATCTTGTTATAGGTCAGATGACCTATAACCTAATTTCTAATCGCTAAAATCTAAGTGCATCTTCTAAAATGGCTAAATTTCGAGAAATTTCAACTAAGATGAAAATGATGACTTATATTATATAAGGTAATGTAGTTCGATTACAGGGAAAGCTCGACTACATGTTTAAAATATAAAATAAAAACTCTCTTACTTGTAGAATTTCTTGAGGTAGGTGGCATTCCAGGGGTATTGGGCCGGGGTTCCATCAACATGTTCGAGCTCGTAAGCTCCATTGGGTAAGACTTTGGCGATTTTGAATGGCCCTTCCCAAGTTGGCCCAAAAGGGCCTTTGTGAACTCCCAATATTTTCAAGGCGAGGTTGCCTTTTTTGAATTGGCGAGCCCATACCTTCGAATTGTAGTACTTTTCGGATCTTTGCTTATACGTGGCATTTCGGATGTTGGAGTCAATTCTTTTTTCTTCCAGCAAGTCGAGTTCAACTACCTGAGCTCGATCATTTTCCTCATTGATGATCTGCGACATTCGATAGGTGGGGAAGTTTACTTCTGATGGGATCACTGCTTCTGATCCGAATGCGAGCGCGAATGGAGTTTCGCTAGTCGAATTCCTGCATGTGGTCCTGTACGACCAAAGTATCTCCGGCAATTTGCTATCCCAAGTTCCCTTCGACCCCTCAATCCTTATCTTCAGAGTGTGCTTGATAATTTTGTTGACAGCCTCAACTTGGCCGTTGGATTGCGGATGGTAGGGGGTGGAAAATAGCTTGGAGATTTTCCATTTGTCGAAAAATGCATCTATCTCCAGCCCATCAAATTGCTTTCCATTGTCGGAAATGATTGTCTGAGGAAGGCCGAACCTACATATGATATTTTTCCAAATAAAATGGATGATGGCCGCCTGATCGGTGCTTCCTAAAGCTTACGCTTGACCACTTTTTTGTGAAATAGTCTCTGGCGACTACAACGAATTTTAATGTCTTGGGGCAAATGGGGCGAGGGTCCGATTAGGTCGATCCCCCATTTGGCAAAAGGCCACGGACTGTAGATCGAAGTAAGCTCCTCGGGAGCGAGTTTGATCATTGGGGTAAAAGTGTGGCATCTCACACATACCTTAGCATACTCTAGTGCATATTTTTTTAGGGTGAGCCAGAAATAGCCTTGGCGAATGATCTTGTAGGAAAGAGATCGTCCAATTCGTGATGATTACATAAATTCCTTCATGGATGTCTTTCATGACCTCCTTTGCCACTTCCTGGGTCACACACTTCAATAGTGTTAGGGCGAAGCCTTGCTTGTACAATTGGTCATCGACTATCACGTATCTAGCCGCTCGCATCTGGAGTCTACGGGCTTCCACTCTGTCTTCTGGCAGCTCGCCATTCTTGATGTATTTGATTATGGGAGTCATCCAAGTGTCAACTTCTGGGTTGAGATTTGCGATCGTAACTTTGCTTCTAGATGGAGCGAGTAGCTTAATGATGGTAATGTTGGACATGTCAGCCGCGCCCTCTGAGGTCGCCAGACGAGCTAGCGCATCCGCTTGAGTGTTTTCTTTCCTCGGGATCTTTCTGATAAAAACTTGCTTGAATTTCTCCATTAGTTTTGTCGCAATCTTGTGGTAGGCGATCATCTGCTCACTCCGGGCTTCGTACTCGCCCGACACCTGAAAGGCAACCAATTGGGAGTCGCAAAAAATTTCTAGTCGTTGAACGCCCATGGCCATCGCCATCTCCAAGCCATTAATTAATGCTCCGTACTCCGCCTCATTGTTGGTCGCTTGAAAGTCAAAATATATCGACGTCGTGAATGACTTTCCTTCTAGACTGATCAATACCACTCCTGCCCCAGCCCGCTCACTGGTGGATGAGCCGTCGACATAGAGCTCCCAAGGAACTCGCTCTGTCCTCACTTGATTGGAAGGGAAAGTCAGCTCTACTATAAAATCTGTCAAAGCATGTTCCTTAATTGTCGTTCGTGGGGCATAAGTTACCCCAAACTGACCAATTTCAATTGACCATTTTAAGCATCTTCCGGCCGTGTCGGGTCGATGCAAAATTCGACGTAGTGGTAATGAGGTTAAGACCTCGACGTGGTGATCAAAGAAATATGGGCGAAGTTTCCTAACACTCATCCCCAAAGCGTATGCAAGCTTTTCCAAGGGAGGATATCGCAACTCGGCGTCGTTCAAAGTCTTGCTCACAAAATATATCAGCAAATGGGCCTGCCCCTCTGCCCTAACCAAAACTGGGCTCAAGGACGATTCCGAAGTGGCCAAGTACAAATAGAGCTTCTCGCCCGGGATAGGTTTTGCAAGGATCTGGGTGTTTCACAAATACTCCTTGATGCTTTCAAAGGCGAGTTGGCTTTGTGTCGTCCATTTGAACTTCCCTCTTTTGATTGCCTCAAAAAAGGGTTTGCACTTGTCTTCCATGCACGAGATAAACCTGTTAAGTGCCGCTAAACTCCCCGTCAACCGTTGCACCTCTTTGATATTTCTGGGAGCACTCATGTTCAAAACAAATTTAATCTTTGTCGGGTTGGCTTCGATCCCAAGCTGGCTCACCATGTCCCCCAAGAATTTCCCGGATTCCACTCCAAAGTTGCATTTCTTCGGATTGAGCCTCATGTTGTACTTTCGCAGTATGTCGAAAGTTTGGGCTAGATGCATCAGGTGGTGTTCTTTATTCTCGCTCTTGACTACCAAGTCATCTATATAGACTTCCATGGTCTTCCCAATCTGATCCTCGAACATGTGATTCATGAGTCTTTGGTAAGTCGCCCTCGCATTCTTGAGGCCAAAAGGCATTCGCTTCCAGCAATACACATTCTTTTCTGTAAGAAAAGAAGTGTGATTTTGATCGTCCTCGTGCATGGCGATTTGATGATATCCCGCGAAAGAATCCATGAAGGTCATCATCTCATGTCCTGTGGTACTATAGATCAAATTATCAATATGGGGCATGGGAAAGTAATCTTTCGGGCAAGCCTCGTTCAAGTTCGTGAAGTCGATGCAAAGCCTCCACAAATTGTTAGCCTTTTTGACCAAAACCGCATTTGCCACCCATTGTGGCTTGTCCGCCTGCTCAATGAGCTTGTTATCGAGCAGCTTCCTTACTTCCTCAGCTAAAGCGGTGTACTTCTCTGGCTCGAATTTCCTTCTCTTTTGCGAAACCGATTTCCGGGTGGGATCAATGTTGAGGCGATGACAATCAACTTTAGGGTCGATTCCAACCATATCCTCATGCGACCATGCAAAAACATCCAAGTTTGCTTTTAGGAATTGGATCAGCTGATCTCGCATGTCGGCCGTCATCTTCGTACCGATAATTATTTCCATCTCCGGATGAGTCACATTGACTGGAATCTTTTCGAGCTCTTCCACTGGTGTAGCTCGCTGCCCCTAAGTCCATCTCGGATCATCTATTGGCTCATACCCCAATCTTGGCTCCAAATCTGGCAGTTGGGCCGGGATCATTACTTGATCTGATTCTCGCCCGGTTTGTGCTTCTTCTGATTGACTTGGGTCGATGATTTGGTCGATTCGCATTTTCTTGTTGGGTTCGTTATCTTGTAGTAATGTCTGATCATTCAAATGATCTTGCGATACTACAAGTAGCCACCCATCTCACAAGAAAGAACTTCGTCAATTCATATCGACGTTAGTATGTAGCATCGCATCCCCGACATGGCCTGATTTCCTTTCACGGTTCCCCTTTGTTGGGGTTATCTTTGAAAGTATGCTTTTACTTTGTATAACCAAACCTAATTTACATCTTATTTACTTAAATAAATTATTTATCATCGATGCTTTAAATATCATTGAATGTTACATATATTTCTTTGCATAATTGTTCAATAAATAAGTACGTGTTACATTGTAGTTAATTTAGTGATACGGATCACGAAGATTAAATTAACGATCCCTTTGTAACTAAAAATACGTTGTTCACGACCTAGATAGAAATGAACAATCCATCGTGAAAGGTTGAAGTGTAAGGCTCGGATTGACTTGTCTTAACCAAGAGATTACACTAGTGCATGGTGATGCCTTTGAATAGAACCTCTGAGGAGGATAAATTCTTGAAAGACCAATTAGGAAGAATTAGACCTCGATGGTTCGTTATTTGTTAATCTTCGTCCCTTAAATAGGATCGTGTGTGGTTAGTAATTATTGCTTTGACTTATGACGGGTAGAGAATCAATGAGATTCAATACTTTATATCTTAGGCAATATTATTGGTCATATGCGATTACTAAGATTTAATACGAAGAATCGTGTGCAAGTACGCTTGTTTGATTTGCCCCCTTGGGAGGTTCATAAGATTTATCATACCAAATCTTGCAAGTGGAATTAGTTTCCGGTATGGATAATAATGTTGAACCGTTCCTTGACCAAGGACAAAAGATATTAATTAATGGAAAGCTATTTCAGTGGCTTGAATTAATTAATGGGCTAGATAATCTTAAACACGGAAAATAATAATCGAGAGCCATATTAACAGTAATATGGGTTAAAATGGATAGTGCAATATTAATTATGTAGTGGGATTAATTAATATTTATGGGCTTGAATAATATTGTGGCTCAATATTGGAAATTCAAGATCCATTGGAAGGTCTAATTTTAATTCTCCTAAAGGCCCCTCAAGTAGCCCAAAGAAAAGTCTTTGAAATAAAATAAATTATTGTTGCTTAGTTTTCCAAAATTTTTGAAAATATTAAAGGAAGAAAGAGAAAAGATTTTCTTGATTTTCTTGGAAAGATTTTATGGAATATGTATTCTTGAAATACAAGATTATCCCATAAATTCAAGAAAAGTCAAAGATCCTATTTCTTCCCTATTTAATGGGAAATTTTCGAAAACCCCTTAATATAAGGAGGTGAAATTTTTATGGAATATTTTAAATATGGAGAAAAGAATATATTGGATATATTCAAGATTTCTTGGAGATCAAGAAAAAAAATTTCCCATCTTATTCCTAGGCCAAAAATCGATCACCACCTAGTATTATAAATTCATCCCCAAGTGCAATTCCATGTGTTGGAAAAATTAGAAATCCACAAACGTGGTGCAACATAATTTTATTTTTCCCTTTTGTTAAATTATTCGCGAGTTCCTACCACCGGATTGTTGAACGAGGATATGGGAATACTTGAGAAGGTCTTTTGGTGTGTTCGTGTGAACGGGATCCATCTTCTCAACGGTTGTCACTCCGGAAGGTTAGTTCACGTAAACCCGTAGCAATTTCACATGCGTAGGATTTATGTGAACTGTTTATATGCATGATTTGTTGTTGAATTATTATTTGAATTAATATAGGATTAATTCATGCTAGTAATAATTGTTAGAATTAAATTTGTATTTAAATATTCATCCCGAATAGATCCGGGCAATTAATTCCCCAACAACTGGTATTAGAGCCTCGGTTTCGGGCTCTGAGTTTTAAATTGTAATTTAATTCGTTTTCATTAAATTTGAAATTGGATAGTAGAATTGCTAGATCTTTTTTTGTAGGTATCCAATTGTCATGGTATTTGATGAATATTTATATTTATGCATGCATATAAATTGTGGTTTTTAATTCGATTCGTTCGAATTCGTTTTGCCTCGTGAGAAAATCCACAAGTAGATTAGGATTTTTTTTATTTGATCAATGTAATAGACTAGTCTAGATCTAGGTTTATTTATTTTTTGTAAATAAATTGTAACCGGATCGAGAAAGAAAACGAAGAATTAAAAGGCAGGCGACCAAGTGCCCGACGTCACAAAGCCAAGGCACGAAGTGCTAAAGCGGATCGTCTGAGGCTAGCAGGCGCTCTTCAAGACGCGGTGTGGCCGAAAGCACTGGCGAGACCGGTGGTCGAGACGTCATGTGCGCTAGCGCTTAAGCGTCTTGGCCTGGCACAAGCGTGGCGAACGCCAGTGGATTTGGGCAAAAGCGCATCTGTGCGCAAGTCTTGGAGTGGGCGCCAACTCCTCAAGCGGCTCGCATGGCGAAAGATGGATGGTCGGCCTGGACACGGCGTCTTGCCGACGCGTGCGACGTGGATCGTGTTCGGGCCGTGAGCTACCCAATGCTTGACGTCATTTTGGACCTGGATTTTATACATTATAAAGAAAATATATTATGGATTAGTGAGAGCTTTTCGAGACGAACGATGAAGGCTATGAAGACGATTTCTCAAGATCAAGACATGACAAAATTAACCGTGATAATTGGATATATGTGCCCAATGTGTTTATTTTTTGTTTTGATATTTTGCATTATTTTATGCTTATTTAAATTGTGTTTAAATATGCGATGCATGAGAAAATGTTTTGAAAAATCTCGCCTTCGAAAATTACTAAGTATGTTTAAATAATTAATTGACAATTTTATTCCGGATAATAAAATTGAATTAATTTTGACCTCCATGATTTATTTATTTGTGGATTCTTGTCAAAAGATAGATTTCACATGAATAAATTCCGAAAGGGTGATTGTTATTATTAGTGGCGACGATGACCCTCCCCACGAGGCTCGTTCAAAACAAAATAATAATTCTGTATTTAATCACGGTTATTACTTAGGTATAAAATTGATATGCATATACTTCCCCGAAGTCCCTGTCAATTTTATATTGGTCAATCAGAACCCAACTATTAATCTGGATATTAAAGGTTTGTAACTGTTTTCTTGTTTGTAACCTGCTTGAATGTGTTTAAATAATGACCCACCCCACGTGGCTTATTTAAATTGTTTTGAGATGTTGGTTGATGCATGTTCATATTTTTTTTTTGAGATTTTAATATGATACATGTGATCGAACCTTGTGATATGTTTGTGCTTATACAAATTGTTATTTATTTCAGTTCAGCATGTCACAACCTTTTAATCCACAGTTCAATATACTTAAAGACAATTTGCTTACTGGTGAAACTTCGTTGATTGGAGTCGTAAACTTACTATTGTCCTCACTGCACAAAGCCATAACTGGGTTCTCACTACACCTAAACCAGAAAAGCCAAATGATGAGTCAACTAAAGCGGTTAAGAAAGAGTATGCTGACTGGGAGCGTTCCAACGAAATGGCAAAGTGTACCATCTTGGCTTCAATGTCAGATGTGTTGCAACACCAACACCAAAACGTTGAGACCGTTGCAGACATCATGACTAGTCTTAAAGCGATGTTTCAACATCAGAACCGTGTGGCTCGTCAGATCACCATGAGGGACTTGTTCTCTATGAAAATGGTGGAGGGAACGCCCCGCAAGGGAGCACGTTCTCCAGATGATGTCTCACCTTAACAAGCTTGAGGTACTTGGCGCTGAATACGATATCGAGACCCAAATTGATTTCGTGCTCCACTCTCTGCCGAAAATTTTTGAACAGTTCAGGCTGAACTACCAAATGAACAATCAGAAGTTCTCGATGCCTGACCTGTTGCAACCTTTAGTCTTGACAGAGGCGATATTGGGGCAAAAGAGCCAAGCCTTGGTGGCAAATGGACCTTCTTCTTCTTCTAGGCCAAAGGGTGGTAAGAACAAGAAAAAGGATAAAGGCCACAAGCAAGTGAACTCAAGTGTTGCCAAGGGCAAAGAAAAGGTGAAGGGAGGTGGAGGAGTGAGTAAACCAGCTAAGGGGAAGTGCTTCAACTGCGGTGAAAAAGGACATTGGAGGTCAGTCTGTTCCAAACCCAAAAGGAATGGAAAGAAAGGTAATTCTCATGCACTAGTTGTTGAAACTTGTTTAGTGGCGTATGCCTCCCATTTATGGGTGGTGGATACGGGATCCACTGATCATGTTTGTTTCAGTTTACAGGGGTTCAAGCGGACTCGGCAACTTTGTGGGAGTGAGATCCTCATCACACTGGGCGATGCTACGAGAGTGGCAGCTGAAGCAGTGGGAGAAGTGCACCTGTCTTTTGAAGACAAAGTTTTAATTTTAAGAGATGTTCTTTACGTTCCTAGTTTTAGAAAGAATTTAATTTCGGTTTCTAAACTTTACCTTGATGGATATTCGGTTACTTTTGATAATGTTGTTACTATTTCTCTTTATGATAAATTTATCTGTCATGGAACATTGTCAAATAATCTATATACAATTAACTGTGCACACCACCACGAAATGTATCCTATAACACATCAATTGTTTCCGATAAAAGAAAACGTTCATCAGACGTGAACGAGACACTTCTATGGCATCTCAGATTGGGACATATTAATCCAAAAAGGATTCAAAGATTGGTAGAAGATGGTTCATTGGAGTCTCTTCGGGTTGAACCAATCCCAACTTGAGAATCATGTTTGGAAGGTAAAATGACCAAGAGGGCATTCGGACCCAAGGGGAATAGAGCCAAAGAAGTGTTAGAAATCGTTCACACAGACGTATGTGGTCCAATGTCAATCAAAGCAAGAGGAGGTTATGAGTATTTTGTCACCTTTATTGATGATTACTCAAAGATGCGACTATATTTTCCTTATGAAGCATAAATCGAGACCTTTGACAAATTCAAAGAATTTAAGGCTCAAGTAGAAATCATAAGGAAAAACGTATCAAGTCTCTACGATCTGATCGTGGAGGCGAGTACCTCAGCGATGAGTTTTTGAACTACTTATCAGATGAAGGGATTGTATCCCAGCTAACTGCACCCGGAACCCCTCAACAAAACGGGGTTGCAGAGTGAAAAAACGAACTCTTTTTAGAAATGGTTAGATCAATGATGAGTTATGCGGATCTACCCAAGTCGTTTCGGGGTCATGCCTTGGAAAAACAACGGCTTATATTCTCGAACTTGGTGCCATCCAAATCGGTTCCCAAAACTCTCAAAGAATTGTGGACCCAAGGCGCAAGCCTAGTTTGAGACACGTGAGAATTTGGGGTGTCCGCCTCGTGTTGGACAAAGAAGCGGAAAATCGGATCCTCGATCGTAATTAAAGTTTTTATAGTGTTGGTCCCGTCAAGAACGAGGTCTTACACGTATGGGGAATACACGTGTTCGGTTTTTTAAAACTTTTCTTCTCGAGGTCACTTAGGTCGAGTTGTCACGATGATTTGGTCCCGAGAAGCACAAATCTCTCTCGAGTCAAAGTCTATCCGAGACAAAGATCTGAAATTGCTTTCGGATACCTCGAGATAATCCCAACCGAGTCCCGAGTTTTCGAGATCCCGAGTTGCTTGGATCGGATAACTAACTTATTGAACCCTTCGTAAGAGTAAGTTCGGTTTGGTAACTATCTCGTTCTAGCTACTCGATATGTCGTCGGAATGGTTGGCCCTTAGTTTATACTCGTTTTTAAAGCTTTTCTTTGAAAACCTTCCTTTAATGGAATAGTGATTAAAGCCGTGATTCAATTTATATGCAACTTTCAAATGGATTGATTCCAACCTGAAATATCGATGAAAATATGCTTTCAAGACAAAGTAATGCAACGGATAAATCAAGCAAAAACGAAAGCAAAGAACACAACAAATTATAGTGGTTCGTAGACTCAAGCTCCTACGTCCACTCTCCCCGATCTTTTTCGGAGAAATTCACTAATCACTTCCTAAGGCTTTTTCGACTACCTCTTGTAGTTTACTAACCTTTCTAATTTTGAGCTTTACGACTACCTCTCGTAGTTTACTAACTCAAAACTCACACAAAACTTTCTGTCATCCAAGATAGATTACTCACTTCTTCTCTGAGAGCTTTTCGACTACCTCAATGTAGTTTACTTACTCTTTTTACAACTCCAATCTCACCAACAATCACACTCAAACTACCTTACAAAGGGTTTGGGGTTTTCTTGGTTGGTTTCAACTAGGATGAGATATCCTTTACAATAAAGAACAATGCAAAGACTAGGATATCTCGACTAAGCTTTGGATATATCTTATCAAGCTAGGCTTAGTGGAATGAGCTCTCTTCTATTTAAAGCACTTGGGAAATTCTTGGTTTTTCGAGTGCTTCAACTTCTAATAATAAGTTTGAGCTCTTGAGTTGCTTACAAATTTCCGTAACCTTTCAATGTAGAAGGTCACAAGTATTTATAGGCATACACCAAGGTCACTCTTGAAAAACTATCCGTTGTAGAGATAACTTCATGAGTTTATCTTATAATTAATGTGAAAAACGGCTATACTTAGGGTTTGACACTCCCTAACATGTTTTAGGCAATAGTCTTTTCATGTAGCCGGTCTTCACTTTTTTTTTCTGGAACTTAATACTTGACATCTTTTTCGATGACACATGTCATTGTCGATGTCGATATGATGCGATGATGTCTTCCTCTTTTTGACTTTTTGTCTCGGTTTAAAGGTAGACTTTCTCAATCGGCTCTTTTTGGTTACAATCTACGAGTTGATATAACCTTAACAACACTTTGTCTTAGTTCGCTTTTATCGGCGTTTGAATGTCTTGGGCAATATCTATTTTTCTAGGAATCGTGATCTTCTCAATATTGAATCCTTGGATAGATATTTTCGGTGTCTCGGAACATTCGAGGTTTATCTTGAGCATTCAATATATTCTTGATCTTGATAATTCTTGTGCCTTGATATTCTTGATCTTGATTCTTGATCTTACATCTTTTGTGTCTTGAGTCTTACGAGTCTTGGCGTCTTCGAGTCTTGGCGTCTTACGAGTCTTCACGATATCTTGGTGATATCTTGAGTCTTCATCTTTGAGTCTTGATTCTTGATTTCATCTTGAGTCTTGATATCTCGATTTCATCTTGAGTCTTGATATCTCGATTTCTGCTTGAGTCTTGAAAACTTCGCTTTCATCTTTGAAACCGGTTTCTTGAAAACTTTTGAGTTCTTGAGAATCTTGATCTAACACGATCTATATCTGGCGACTATACATTTTGCGCAGATAACATCCGAATACTCTAAAAAGAATCGACTAACTATCAAGATTATCCCGAACATGTCATACTTTCGGGGTTTTGGGATCTAATCAAAATCATATCTTTATTAAATTCATCTCCCAACAATTTCCCTTTTTGATGATGCCAAAACCTATCTTGTTACACACATTAACCTATACTCGGGTTTTGATTTATCTATTACAAGATTGGTTATATCTTCAACAATTTCCCCATAAATAATGAGTCTCCCAACAATTAATCTCCCAACAATTTCTTGAAGAAAGAATCTCTCAAAGGATTCATCACCAAATACTTAATTTCTCAACAATTAATTCGGAGACAATCATTCGGGCATATCAAAATTAAAAGACATGTAAATAAGATAATGAGATATTATCTTTTGGCATAAATGATAAGTTTTCATTGATGATAGGTAGATTTTACAAAAGTTACAATGAATTTTATCTCAACAAAATAAAAAGACAAAAAAAAAAAAAAAGATTACAAGAATCTTACGAGTCTTCATCTTACGGGTCTTCATTTGCTCTTGATTCGACTCTTGATTCGGCTCTTGATTCTGCTCTTCCTTCCACCTCATCAAAGGGGACTTCAAGGTTGAACATTAGTAATATCTTCTTTTGGTAGCATCTCTTTCTTTGATGATATTAGGATTGTTCCCTGTCAGACCTAACTGAGTGGCGTACTGAGTGATTTCCTGAGAAATGGCTTTCTCATTTACACGCCATTTCTCGACTGGGGGCGAGGTTACACGTATGGACCGTGGGGCGGTTATCTGCACTTTTCCTTCATCCGCAAGATTTATCCATCCTTGAAGATATTTAGGATAGAAGGTCAGGAGATAGTCGATGAAATGCATATAAAAACAGGGGTGAGGGCAGAGTGATTCCAGATTTTTCTCTTTTTGAGCTCATGTGTGTTGTGTTATGCTTATAATCGAATGCATATGACAAGTATAAACATAAAAGCGATAAATCAACACGAATAATATATAGTGGTTCGGACAACCAGGTCCTACATCCACTCTCTCTCTCTGGGAAATTCCTTCAACGGGACTTATCACCTCCACGGGATTACTTATAGATATTCTGAGAGCTCACACTCTCGGCGGACTTATAACCCTCTCTCGGGTTAAGCCTCGGGACTTATCACCCTCCACGGGATTGCTATAGATGTTTAACGAGTTCACACTCCATCCGACTTATCACCCTCACTCGGGATTGCTAAACAACTACCTCGGCTTCACCATGGGGTTTGGTTTTTGGTGTTGTCTCCACCTATGGTGAGATTTTCCTTCAATGGTTTAGTCTCAATCTTAAGGTTGGGAAAATCTCTCTAAACTAAGATACATCGTGGGTTCTTAGGTTGGGTTCTAGAACACTCTTTGAATATATTTGTATATCTATAGACTTGTGTTCTAGGGTGGGAAAGCTTAACTCTCTTTGGCTCTGTAGCATCGTTGCTATCTTCTCATTTCCGCTATTCTTACTTGATAATGAAGGAAGAACTTGTATTTATAGTGTGAATTTGAATATTCTTGTTGGAAGAATCACATTCAAATCCATACTATTCTCTGTAAAGTTCTGCGGCTTTTCCAGTTTGGTTGTCTTCCTCTCGTTGGTCCACGTCGGTTTGATCTTAATTGGTTATATTCCTCGATTCCTCGCCTTGGAATCATTCAGGATTCTCTGAGTCTTCAGATCTGTCTGAGCCTTCAAGTCTATCTGAGCCTTCAGGTCTATCTGAGCCTTGGTGACTTCTATTGATCCGGACCTTATCGATCGGTATCTTGACATTCAGTGGCCGAGTTCGATTCTTCTTGTCTTGATTAAATCGACCCTCGGAGTCACTTAAGATCGAGCTAACCCGATCATCGATGGCGTTCGATTCTCGATGAACATGACTTGGATGACTTCTCTTGATGAAACCTCTTCGATCCGGTATCTGATTTACGGTTTCGATATCTGGTTTAGCTTTGATCGATCAAATTTCACATGATCGAATCAAGATAAAGATCGTCACATATCGGTTTATCTGCATCAAATTAGTTCATTGATTATCATATTAGGTTAGATGTCAGTTAACACATCCGTCCTCTCAATCACGTCGATCTTGACCATCCGCCATCATCTTATGTCGATCTCGATCACGTTTCCATCTTGATCGGCTCATCTATCCGCTTCTTCCGATCGCAACCTTCTTCGATCCGGCCATCCGTCATCCGATCCGCCTCCCGGACGATTCGATTTTTATCCGATCATTTGACCTTCCGATTCTTCCGATCAAACCTTTTTTCTTCTCTTACGATTTTTTGCTTTCACCATCTAAGTTAACTTGAACTCATCTAACTTATCGATCTCGTCGGTCTCGCCTGCAGACCTCGTCGATCTCGATCATCTACTTACGATTTAATGAGTTCCCTCAATTTGTTCTCTCGTTCCCCAACTTCATTATCCATAAATTAAACTTCATATAACACAGTTGATAATGTTTTCTAGCGTAATTCATCAAAACTAAAATATCCCAACAATTTCCCTTTTTTGATAATGACGCCAAAACATTAGAATTTATGCATTTTTTAAAAAACGGGTTTTATTTTAAAAGATCGATTCGGTGGTTACTTTGAAATCGATGAACCGTTTGAACACTATTTCGATACCAATTGTTAGGCGGTGGAAAAACCCATGAAATGCTTGGAATAATCATGAAATGCATATAAAAAGCGAGGGTGAGGCGAGTGATTCCAGATTTTTCTCTTTTTGAGCTCATGTGTGTTGTGTTATCTTATAATCGAATGCATATGACAAGTATAAACATAAAGCGATAAATCAACACAAAGAATATATAGTGGTTCTGACAACCGGTCCTACATCCACTCTCCTCTCTAGAAAAATTCCTTCAATCGGGACTTATCACCCTCCACGGGATTGCTTATAGATATTTACTGAGCTCACACTCGAATCGACTTATAACCTCTCTCGGGTTCGCCTCGGGACTTATCACCCTTCACGGGATTGCTATAGATGTTTAACGAGTTCACACTCCAACGGGACTTATCACCCTCAACGGGATTGCCTAACAACTACCTCACTTCACCATGGGGTTTTGGTTTTTGGTGTTGTCTCCAACTATGGTGAGATTTTCCTTTCAATGGTTTAGCCCAATCTTGGGTTGGGAAAATCTCTCTAAGCTTAAGATACATCGTGGGTTCTTGGGTTGGGTTACAGAACACTCTTTGAATATATTTGTATATCTATAGACTTGTGTTCTAGGGTGGGAAAGCTTAACTCTCTTTTGGCTCAGAAGCATCGTTGCTATCTTCTCATTTCCGCTTTTCTTACTTGATAATGAAGGAAGAACTTGTATTTATAGTGTGGATTTGAATATTCTGGTTGGAAGAATCACATTCAAATCCATACTATTCTCTATGGTTCTCGCAAACTTTTCCGCGCCGGTTGGTTTTCTTCTCGTTGGTCCACGCCACCGATCTTAACGGGCTATATTCCTCAGATTCCTCGCCTTTGGAATCATTCGTGATTCTCTGAGTCTTCAGATCCGTCTCGAGCCTTCGCGCTCTATCCGAGCCTTCAAATGACTTATTCAATGGACCTTGTCGATCAGAGCATCGACATTCAGCCGACCGAGTTCGGGCTTCTTCTGTCTTCGATTAACTGACCACCAGCGCTACTAAGATTCTGCGCTTAACCCGATCATCAAAAGTGAGCTCGATTCTCAAAATAACATGACTTCGATGACTTCTCTTCCGATGACTTCTCTTCCGATCCGTACGCAGATTTCGGGTTTTCGATATCCGGTTTTGGCGATCCGATCACATGATCGATCAAGATAAAGATCGAGTCACATATCGGTTTATCCGCATCAGTTAGTTCATCGATTATCATATTAGGTTAAGATATCGTTAACACATCCGGTCTCAATCACGTCCCGATCTTGACCATCCGCTTCATCTTCATATCTCGATCTCGATCACGTCGATCTTGATCGATCTCCATCTCGCTTCTTCTTCGATCTGCAACCTTCTCTTACGATCCGGTCATCCCGGTCATCCGATCCGCCTCTGATCGATTCGGTTTTAGTCATCCGATCATTTGACCTTCCGATTCTTCGATCGGTGACTTAGCTTTTCTTCTCTTCGATTTTGCTTTCACCATCGGTTAACTTGGAACTCATCTAACTTTCATCGATCTCGATCGGTCTAAATCTACTGACCTCGTCGATCTCGATCATCTACTGATTTCGTGAGTTCACCTCAATTTGTTCTCTCGTTCCCCCTCAACTTGTTATCTGTAAATTAGCTTCAATAACACAAGTTGATAATGTTTTGGCATAATTCATCAAAACTAAAATATCCCAACAATTTCCCCCTTTTTGATAATGACGCCAAAACATTAGAATTTATGCATTTTTAAAGAAACGGGTTTTATTTTAAAAGTTCAGTTCAGGTGGTTACTTTGAAATCAGTGAACCGTTTGAACACCTGCTCTGATACCAATTGTTAGGCCCGGTGGAAAACCCATGAAATGCGGAATAATCATGAAATGCATATAAAAACAGGGGTGAGGGCAGAGTGATTCCAGATTTTTCTCTTTTTGAGCTCATGTGTGTTGTGTTATGCTTATAATCGAATGCATATGACAAGTATAAACATAAAGCAGTAAATCAACACAGCAATATATAGTGGTTCGGACAACCAGTCCTACATCCACTCTCCCTCTCTAGGGAAATTCCTTCAACGGGACTTATCACCCTCCACGGGATTGCCTATAGATATTTACCGAGCTCACACTCGAACTGGACTTATATTCCATCAGATATTGAAAACTCTAGGAAAACTCTGCATCAGATATTCCAAGAAAAAAACTCTGCATCAGATATTCCAAGAAAAAAACACAAAAGAAAAACTCCTGATCACCTTCACCTGCACAGGTAATTTCAATGCATTGAGTGTCTCTGGTTCAGTTGCATATTTGACAGCTATACTACATCCCCTGTTGAATATTCAAACCATTTATGAAGAAATTCAAGTTTTAACCACTCCCAAATAAACCAAGTCAACTCATACACTCGCCCTACTCATTGTATAACACCCCAATCAAGCAAAGCAACATAGAATGTTAGAATCAACATCTAATTAGACACTTTGAAGTAAGTAAAAGACAGTGGTTGCAAAACTGTTCCCCTTAAAAAAATGTTGGTGTGCCTCACGCCAGACCTGACAACCAGAGAAATTTAACAAATTAGAGAAAACAAAACAACCCCAAATCTCTCTACTTAATGGTTGATAAACAGAACATTTATAGAAGAGTTTCATTATCATAGAAAACAAAGTTCTGCATACTAAAACTAGTTTTAGTAGAGTTTGCCTTCTCTCATGGACATCATGAATTCTATGTCTTCTAAATCATGTTTTACACAAGAGAGCTGCACATGTATTTCAAAATCAAGAATTAATTATCAAATATCCCACTACGTAGTACCACTTCATTACGGAAGGCAATGGGATATTCTACTTTCTATACAAGTAAACATTATGATTCATCTCGTCAGAAAAAATATTGTGTGGTTCTCATTGTTTCCCCTAATACATTATAATACATTACCTTTTGCGCATTTATGAAATGAAACTAGATGAGGTACATGAGGTTAATAAAACTAAAACAATGTAAAGGAGAGGGGGAAATGGGGCCAGATAAGGGAAGGCGATGAGAAAAAAAGACAACCTCAACAAGCTTCACACTCGCTACCTATTGAAGTTACTCAATCTTAAGCAAGCCAAAACCATCTTTCTGTTTACAAAAAACCAAAGGTCTAAGAAGAGAACTAGAGAATACTGTGGCTTCCCAAGAACTATTATACTGCATCAAATATCAATGATTATATTGATGTAATTATCGTAATTTCATATTGATATGTATATATGAACCATAGCAACATGGCAAACTAGACATCAAACTGAACGCTAAGACATCAAATGCGTACCATATAGAAAAACACCATTAGAGAACTCATGGGCTACTCCCATTTCGCCAGCCTTGGTAAAACCATCAACAATTGTATTCCAGGACAAAAGGTCTCTTTCCGGCATTTTATCAAACACTTTGCACGCAACATCCATTAACTCACAACAAGCATAAAAATGAATGAGAGAGTTCTACACAGGTAACACATTATCCACCCCCAATTTCACAGAGTGCCCATGGCACATTTTCCCCAATCTCAAACAACCCAATTTAGTACCCAATTTAGCAGAACACGTCAGGAAAACGGAAGTACCTGAAAATCAGTATTGTATAGCCTGAATCGTGGATCGGAGAAGAACGCGGCACTGAAGGCCTGCGCGGCAGCGTGGTAATTGCTCCGGGAGTGCGCCAGTATGGCGCGGCCTTGACGGATGAAGGCTTTCTCGAGGAATTGGCCGAAGTTTTCGAACCCTACACGGCGATTTTGAGCTTCGTTTACTGAAGCGACGGCGGAAATGAAGGTGTGGCGGTGGTGGAGAGGGTGAAGTGGTAATTGGTCGGAGTGGTGGCGGTGGGGGAGGAGGGAGGTGGTCGGCGGTGGGTTGGATGGGAGTGGGAAGAAAATGAAATGAAAATCTCATCCCCGCAGCATGTAATTTGGGAGGGGGTAGTTTGGACATGAAATGATAATGTAGAAGCTTTACTTACGGAAGACCATGGTTGGGGGGTGGGGGGGGGGGGTTCATCTTCGACAGTGTGAAAGGCAACAGTGTTTTCGCCGTATTACCGTTCGGATCTCCCGTATAAAAGCCGGGTCAGTACTAATTATTATGGACTTAATATGGGCTACCAAGTGGATAACTATATTAGTACAGACAACTATTTGGGCCATAATAAAGCCTACCAAGCGGAGCCTAATAGCATTGGACCACTTTTGTCTTTATATTTTTGTTATTTTATTGCATGAGGTTGTTTGTTAATTTAGTTGGATTATTTTTAAGGGATTAACTGTTTTGTAGTCCACTAACTTTGCATCGTTTTAAAATTGATTTCGATAGTTTTGACATTTTGATTTTTATCCTTTTAAGTTTTCATTTTTTTT
The DNA here is from genome assembly GCA_037126765.1 of Stenogyne calaminthoides. Classification (NCBI taxonomy): domain Eukaryota; kingdom Viridiplantae; phylum Streptophyta; class Magnoliopsida; order Lamiales; family Lamiaceae; genus Stenogyne; species Stenogyne calaminthoides. Next base: position 23,916,512 of record JBBCBC010000002.1, read on the forward strand.
GAAATTGGTCATTTAATATGATGCAGCAGGTTATCAAACAGATAATCGTCACATGTGTAATTATTTTATTTTTTTTTCCTTTTATTATTTCGAAGTGCTACATGAATTTTTTTAATTTTGATAATTTTGATCGGGTTTTGAGTTAGATCTAAAAACAATTAGTATATTAAAAAACAAAATAAATCGGGTCAAAAATCATATCTATTTATCTATATATAAATATATTAAAAAACAAAGCAAATAGATAGATGTCAAAATCATATCTATTTACCTATATATAATTATAGATGGAAGAAAAAACACATCATAAAACCTAAGGGTACGTTTGTTTAGAAATTTAAGTGTGCAGGAAATATTATGATTTTGAAATTTTATGAATTTGAAAGTCTAATGAATAGTCCAAAATATATATTTGTTTCGAAATTTTGGTAGGGTGAGATTTTTAATTTATGTCAAATTATTGTTTAATAATGATTGAAGTTGTATTATTATATTGTATTGAGAGTGAGAAAAATAGTGATGTTATTGTATTGAATTTTGTGAAAAGTGGGGGTGTAGATGTATTTTGGTTTTTGAGTAGGTCTCATGGGAAATTTGTTCACCGTGAAACTGGTTTCATATTTACAGACATGATCCTTTATTTATCCCGATTAATACTATTTTGTAATATATGTCATACTCTCCAGTTATTACCACTAAAACTCCTGTTGTTATGTAAGTCACACCCTTCAGAGTTGTGAGTAATACCTTTAATATAGTAAAAAGGCATACCCTTCAGTTATAACAACTAATACCTTTTAATAATATAAATCACACCCCTTAATTAGTTTCACAGATTCTTGTGTGAAACTTGTTCACCCATACTTTCTCATGTATTTTATAGGAGTTTGTCATCTATTTTATAGGAGTGGATATTGAAATCCAATTTTATATCTCAAATTACAGTAAAACCTCTATAAATTCGTACTCTATAAATTAATAAATTCTCTAAAATAATAAAATATTCCGGTCCCGACTGGGCCTTTGTAAAAAATCATCAAATTCGATAAGATAATAAGATAATAATTTTTTGAAAAATCCCTTTATAAATATTACTCCAGGTCTCATTAAAACTCTAAATTAATCATTCATAAATATTATGGTAATCTTCTAAAAATATGAATCTATTGTTACTTCATTTTTCTTAAAATTTAAATCTAATTGGATTTGGTCCCTAACTTTTTAAATTGCAGCCAAGAGTTTTGGTGTCGAGTTCTCTAGCTGCAACAAAAAATTGTGAAGAGTTGTTTCATTCTTCATGCATGAATATATTTAATTGGCTATAATAGTTATTCAAGTGCAACGAATTAATGTAAACATGTATATTTAAGTAATTCCAATGAATTGATACATGCGTCCATGAATATAATAGTTAATTGTATACAATGAATTGATATTATACATAAATATATTTAATTAGTTACAAAGAATTGGTTGATCCATGAATATAATCAATGAAACATATATGAATTCATTTATTTTCAATACATATGTACTAAATTTGCTTAATTTAAAAAGTCTCTCTTTTAATTAATAAAATATTAATTTATCGATATATTAATATCCCTCTAAATTAATAAAATTTCATGGTCCTAAGGTTATTAATTTATAGAGGTTTTAAGGGGACGTGATTTGAAAAGTCCTAAATCCTCTAATATTAAAGATAAAAACTTGTGTGAACCCGAGTTCACGGTGAACTCGATTTTTTTAGTATCATTGTTATGTATAAAAATTATCACTGTTATGCGTAAAAATTATTACTGTTATGCACAAAAACTCTCATTATTTAAAAAATATTTTATAATTTTAAATAGTGAATTTTTTTATGCATAACAGTGATAGTTTTTGCAAAGTTCTAAATCCATCTGATATTTGAAACAAACTATAATCCAAAAAACAAACAACCAAAAGGTAATAAAAAAAAAAAAGTGGGCTGCTGCCTAACATTAAAGTCCCATAAGGTCCAAAAGCCAGGCACCCAAAAGCCCAAAAATAATACTTGAAGCCAATCAGACAAAAATATGAAGATAATTACGGCCCAAATGAGAACCCATTGTATGTCAACTGATCTCTATGTGAAAACTTAAGATCATCATTAAATGATGAATGCGTTTTGGTGGGGGAAAGATGGAGACGGGAAGAAGGGTGTTAAATGGATGCGCTGGGAAAAGGTATGTGTACGGAAGGAAGTGGGAGGGCGAGGTTTTAGAGATCTACACATGTTCAGTGTTGCGCATTTGGCAAAGATTGGATGGCGATTATTGAAAGAGCCACAAGCCCTCGTGTGTCAAGTGCTTAAAGCACGGTACTTCCGACATGGGGACCTTTTGTCGGCAAAAATTGGACATAATCCGAGCTATACTTGAAGTGGGATTATGGAGGCTCAACCTCTAGTTCAAAGAGGGGTCAGATGGAAGATAGCATCGGGTGAGGAAATATCGGTTTGGAGGGATCCATGGCTAAACTATGACAGGAACTTCTTAGTTCAGACTCCCCATATTCCTGAAGTAGAATCGTTGAGAGTCTCGGAATTGATGATACCGGAAGCAAGAGCTTGGAATAGAGAGTTGGTCGAAGCCATATTCGACGAAGAGGACATTGTGAAAATATTGAGAACCCCTATTGCACCTCCTGGTAGTGAGGATATGTTGATTTGGCATTTCAACAGAGATGGGCGTTACTCGGTAAAATCGGGCTATAGGCTGGCGGCGTCGATTGCATTCGACCGAACTTTGGAGGTTGAGGGAGATTGGAAGAATTTATGGAATCCACAGGTACCATCAAAAGTTAAGGACTGTGCGTGGAGAATTTGTAGGGATGTTCTACCTCACAAAGTTAATCTCCGGGTAAAGAATATAGTGGATAATTCAAACTGTGTTTTATGTGATCTTCCCATGGAGAACTCGTGGCATCTATTTTTTGATTGCTACTATGCGAAAGAATGTTGGACTCATATGAATCTCTGGAACATGGTAGATGAAGCAATGTATGTAGTGGAGTCAGCTGCCAAACTCATGCTGCGATTACTAAGAAGTAGCAAGGGCCGCATTGTGGCTATGGTGGCATGGCAGGTATGGAAGGAGCGTAACAGTCAATACTGGAATGGTAGTCACCGTAGCTCATGGGCTGCATGTCGAGCGGCAGAGATCAAGCTGGAACAGTTGGAAAAGGTGCAGGTGGCGGGAAACGGTGCACCAAAGCGTGTAGTGTGCAGAGCATGGCATCCACCGGAACGAGGAATGTTGAAGATTAACGTGGATGCGGCTTTTTTTTATCAAGAGTTTGAAATAGGTTTGGGAATGGTGTTACGCGATGAAAATGGAACTTTTGTCCAAGGAAGGACAGTGGTGGTTCCGGGCCGAGTTGACGAAGACATTGGTGAGGCAATGGGCTTTCTAGAAGCCTTATCTTGGGCAAATGGAGCTAGAAAGGGTTGTTGTGGAGGGTGACTCAAAGATTGTGGTTGACGCGCTTTCTCAAAATAACATGGCGTCCTCAACTATTGGTGATTTTATTAGAAGCTGCAAGAGTATACTTGCAAGTTATCCTTTATATTCAATAATTTTTGTTAGACGTGATGCCAACAAGTGGGCTCACGAATTAGCTAGGGGTTCTCGATTTTATGAGAGTCCGTATGATTGGGTTGATACTCCTCCAGTTGTTGACGGACTTCCGATGAATAAGTGTACCTGTGAACATATAATATAAGCTCTCTTAATTTTGAAAAAAAAAAAATCATCATTAAAATATCAATGTCATCTAACGAAATATTAATTCGTCACTAATAATATAAAGGAATAATTTATTTATATTTTGTAACAACATACACAATATATCTCAATTTAGTTTGAAGACATCTATTTAGAGACATAATAATAAATTAAAATGTTATTTATATATGAATTTTTCCGATCTGCAAACTGACCAATATACCCATTGCGGGTGTTTGCAAAAAATCATCTTTGAAAAAATGATTAAAATTAATGATTATGAGAAAATTGATTAATAGTAGAATGATTAATAGTAGAAATTGATGGTGTTTGTAAAAAATTCAAAAAACTACATTACAGTAATTAAAAATCTGTGATTATACACACAATTTTAAGTGATTATAATCACTTATAATTTTTCGCAAACACTCCATTAAAGTAATTAAAAATCTGTCACTATAAATTAATTTAATTACATTTGTCATTTGCACGTGAAATTTTGAAAACCCTCAATTTGTTCAATTGTTTTTCTGAATAATTAATTTTCTGAAACGAAACGGAAGACCTTCTAGTATAAAGACAAAAAGAGAAAAATAATTGGTTCTTGAAAGTCGATTAATTTGTATTTTTTCGCATTATTGTAATTTGTGGCTGATGATCAGATACCTGACCAGAAATTAGGTATATATGTTGCTTAGGTGGTTGATTGTTTGTGGAGGTTGATTCGAAAGCTTGCCAGAAATCAGTTCAGAGCTAATTTGGAAATTAAGGTTGGAATTAACATGGGAATGTGTAAAAAGGAAAAGAAAAGCAATTGTTCTTTTCTTCAGGGTGTCATGGACGTCATGATGCTACGAGACAATAAATTTCTCCAATCGTATTGTTGGTCTTTCAATCGGTTGAAATTTAAATCGAGAGATATATTCGAATAGCAGACATTTATGAGAGAAAGCCAACAAAATTTAATCTAAACCGACGTTGTTTGTGAATTTCTCCCCACATCAGCATATGTCTTACTACTCGGTTGTGTCCCTAGGTGCACAAGACACTAAATTAAATTGATAGGGGCAATTATAATGGGGTGTCATTTGTAGAGTGTTCTTACTCTTAAGTACCACCATTTTTAACTATTTCTCCTAGGTCCAAAAAATAAATAAGAAAGACTGATATGTCCTTAAGTGTTCCAACAACCAAAATGTCCCATGTTTAAAATCTGACTTTTCTGCATCCTATATTTTTAATAATTTTGTATTTTAAATTTTTTTTAATTATAGATTTTAAAATTTAAATTTTACTGAACTTTTTTAATTTGCATATTTTAAATTTAATTTGTATATCTATCCTTTTACTTAATTTGCTTACTTCATAATTTAAAATTTACTAATTTTTTTATTATCTGTAATTTTATTTAATTAATTTTTTAAATACTAGCCAAAAAATTCTGCACACCCCAATTTTTTTAGTCATCTGTCATTTTATTTAAAAATTCTAAACATCGGTAAAAAAAAGAAAAAATCTGCACACCCATAAAAAATTTTGCACACATAATTTTTTTTAAAAGCATCCATCCTTTTATTTAAATTCTGCACACATCATACCACAATTCTGCACACTGGTAAAACATAATTCTTCACACGCTCGCATTAAAAAATGCACACCCACAATAAACAATGCACACATAATTCTGCACACACACACCCACAATAAAAAATATAAACACCAGCAATATAAATTGCACGCGCATTAGAAAATTGCAAATTCAGATAAAATATGAAAAAATTACATCATAAAATTTAACAAAAATGTTGCACTAATTACAAAAAAATTAATAAAAAATTACAGAAAATTCTTTCCTTTCCCCATATCTTCTCCATAATCATCTTTCTTTCTTGTACAAATCCGCCCCTCATTTGAGGCTGCTCTCCGATTTTGGAAGCGCCCGCTCAAAGAGAGAAAGAGAAAAAAAACACCACCCAAAATAGGAAAAAAATGCCGAAGGCAACAATTTTCGGTCTCCTAATCATCATCACCCAACCCCGTGGCACCGCCTTCGCAAGCGCCACCCGGTCGCGCCGACGGTGGCGCCTCCACCGGATCCGGCTGAATCCGTCCCCAAATTCGACTAGGAACAGGAGGAGTGCCTCGACGCGCACAATGAGATCCGGCAAAAAGTCGGCGTGACGCCGCTGGTGTGGGATGCGAATCTGACGGCGAAGTCGCGCAATTGGGTGAATCTCCGGCGCGTCGACTGCAATTACCGGCGAATAGATCTCTCATCGCCGCCTCTCCAAGATCCGGAATATCTGTTGCCCAGCATAAATCTACCTTCGTTTATCTTCATGGCGGGGCAGCCTTTCTCGTGGGGGCAAGGGAAGGGAGGGTTGATATTGTTTGGGGGTCGGGGGAGGGCGGCGGCAGGGGACGGGAGTGAAGAAGGTGGGGGATTTGTGTGGGGAGAGAATTGGGGGTGGGGGATCCGCCGCTTGAGTGAGAAATGAGGGGATAAAGAGTAGTGGGAGGGGTGTTTAATTTGTTCGTGGGTGTGGGTAACCGAAGCAGGGATGTGATGTAGTGGGTGTGTGAGTGAATGAGGGTAAAATTGTAACATTTTGGACTTTATAGTAATAAAAAAAAAAGTATAGCACCTTAGAGGTAATGACATCGGGGGATGGCCCACCTAGGCTACAATGTAGCTTCGCCCCTTCTTGTGTCTATCCTTACAACTGATTATGAATTTGTAATGACATGTGTGATAAAGTAATATTTTTTTGCTAATAATCTTTTTCAAATTCTAGCAAAGAATAAAACAACAGTTTTTAACTTGCAATCATTTAAAAAAAAGTTCTTTCAAACAATTGTTATATTCAATACATCAACTAGCGCAAGCACATACACATGGTTGTACATGCATAGTTTAGAATTCTTCACCAAATATTATAAGAAAATAATATCATGTTCGATCTAATATTCGAAAAACACGATTCAAACTGAATCACCATAATTTTGAACCAAAAATTTTGTGCGATGAGACAAAGTTCATATTTCTTGGTTGTGATGTTAGGTAAGGCTCCTCTTTCTTATATGGGTATGCACGTTGGAATCAATCATAGAAGAGTTGCATCATGGTCAAATTTAGTGGACAAGATCAGACGTCGTATTGTTGTTTGCAATGACAAAAAACTTTCTATGGGAGGTAGGGCCACTCTTGTTCAGCCGATTCTCTCTGCTATTTCTATATATTGTCTGTCTTTCTATAGGATACCAATCAAAACCATGAGAGAAATTACCAAACTTCAAAGATCCTTATTGTTTGGGTGGGTGGGTGGGTGGGTGGGTGGGTGGGGGGGGTGAAAATACTTCTAAAATCTCGTGGTCTGATATCTGTAAAATAAAGCATAAAGGGGTTTGGGGATTAAGGATTTGGGTCTTTTTAACCTGGCTTAATTTGTTAGAAAAGTGGGTATGCAGGTTTCTAAATGAGAAGACGAAATTATGGGTGAGGGTGGTTATATCCAAATATGGGGAATTGAGCATGGGTAGTTATAGTGAGGGAGCAGGAGAAAGAAACGGGGGGAGTGAAGGTAGGAATAAAAGAGAGACGGTGGAAAGATATTTGTGAGATTTACGAGGGAGAACAGGGAGGTGAGATGAAGAGGGAGTTATTGAGGGTGGTATGTGTAATACTTTATTTTGGGAGGATTTAGAGGTTATTTTGCAATTTTGAGGAACTATCTTGAAAATTTAAATTTGAGTGGCTATTATTTTTAAAAATACAGATGATTATTTAGTTTATATATATTAAATTATAAAAATATATAATTATGACTTCATATCGGCTCATTCGCTTGAATAACTGTTAGATCCGACTGAACCCGGTTCAACCGAAAGCACTAAGACTGTTCGAATCAACGCCCGCTCCCGCTTTTAAAACATAGATCCTACTGTGTCATGATGATAATGGTGATTATAGTATCATGAAAAATATAGTTTTTAATGAAGTTTTTAAGAATATCTACTTCTGTCGTAATAAATATTCAAATAATTTTTTTACATATTCATAATATTTTACTTTTATTAAAGTCCTTTTCATATAAAATTATTATAACAATAATTATTTTTATTATTATATATGAATAAATTATTATAATTTATTTACACTACATATGAGGAACTAAATATTTTAAAAGTATATTCAACATGAAAATATTAAATATCTTATATACATAAATATATATTTGTCACTTTCTATATTATAACAATATACTCACTTTCAAGTGGTTAGAGCTCTACTACCTGAGACTCCGAGGTCCCGGGTTTGAGACACGAAGAGAGAATATTACCACCCCTTTTGTGGGGTTGCGGTGCGATTGTAGTTCCGAATTGCAGTTTCGAGTGGTCCCCCTCTTGTGGTGGTTACGATTTCGATCTACATTGTAGTTGATTATTTTAGAAAACTATTGTAATTGATTATTTTTAAAAAAATATATATATAACAATGTACTGATAAAAGATTCAAAATAATATTTTAATATCTAAAGTGTCGGGTGACAATAATAACCGTGCAACACTAGTTAATATAATGCATATTAAAAGGAATGAGTGGATTCATATTCATAATCAATCACTCTAAGTTACAATTAAACCTATCTGACTAATTAGAAAAATGAGTAAAAATAAAATAGAATAAATTTAAATTGGCATCACATATCTAGGGTGTGAGATGCCGTTTTTAATGGGGCGGGGTGTGTGTTACTTTTTGATGAGCAAAATGCATTTTGGTTGGATGCATGGGTTTGCTTAAGTATCACACATACAATACAATAGACAATTGTGATACTTACTACAAAAAAAACATGGATCCATCCTGATCATGAGTATCACCGCCTGCCATCACTTTAAGCACAAGCCGGCCCCACCTCATCATTTAACAGTTAACCCTCGCTTTTACTTTTTCGCTCTTAATTTTTGGGCGGTTCTGTTTTTACTTTTTATCAACTTTATCAACAATCTTATTTTATCCAGATTTGTTCAGTTGCAGCCTTACTCTGCTCCCGCTCTCTCATAAATTCGCTATAAATAATAGGATTGTGCACAAAATGATTAAAAACACTGACAAATCAAGACGGGATTATTCCAAATTATAATAGTCTCATCTATATTAAAAGTGTGTAAATTATTTAAAATATGTATATTTATTGTATATTGAAATTAAACAGTATTGTTTTTTTATTCAAGTAAACAAGGATTTATTAGAAACTTTATAGATTAAATTTAAAACTCCAAACACAACTAGTATTTTATTAATCTGTATAAAAAATGAAAAATGAACTACCTTTGTGTGATGAGTAACACTCCTATAAACATGGTCTATATATGAATTGTATCACTGTTGTGCATAAAAATATTATTTAAAAAATAAAATATTTTTTAAATAATTATAATTTTTTAGCATAACGGTGATATAAAAATATAATTTTTTTACATAATAATATTATTAGAAATAGAGAGTTCACCGTGAACTCGAATTTACACAAACTTTTATTTTGTGTGATATTAAAGGGAGTATGTCTTTGAAAAAGAAAAATCAATAATCAAAATTATAGATATTGAGTTATGATTTTCATCAAGTGTACGAGCTTTCGGTCCATAATCTATACACAATGACTAAGTCTTGTATGCACGTAAATCGACATCATCATAATCGGCTACTTGCTAAATTGGATCGAGATCTCGACCCCAAGATTAAAAAAAAAAGCGTATGTATGAATTTTTGTAAGTGTGAACTTTTATTGTAACTAAGCATGATAAATATATGGTAGGTAGCATATTTTATTTTAGACCACCCTCCAAAGAGGATCCTATATAAATATGAATAAATATACTTTGAGTTAGCCAAACTTTATTGTTGCATTAACCCTGCATACAATTAAACGTACGATTTTAGGGGTTACTATTTAGGAACCACTTCTCAACCCTAAGATCCTATTGGCTACGCCCACAAGTTGTAATAAATAGTTTGGTGTTTTAATTTCCATTTCAATTTCCGAAACACAAAACATGTGACAAAGTTTACAAGACCAAAACGTGGCTCGTTACCCTCCTTCAGAATTCGAGGTGTGTTACGTAACATGTGCAGCCTGACCAACTTTTGCTTAATTGCTAGGATAACATACTTCACTCCTACACTAACCTCCCTACGTAGATATCTAGCTAGAGTCTTTGTATGTATGCATGAATTTAAATACATAGTGCATTCATAATATATTTTATAATTATGCAATTTATTATATTAAAAACTTCAACTTTTTTGCGATGAAATATTTTTTCATGGTAAACAAGTTGCATCTTTTAATATAACAAATTGCATGGTTATAAAGTGAATTATAGGTACATGGTGCACCTAAATGCACATGAGACCCTCCAAGCTATTATACCTAATGTTTTACTTTCATTATTTATCCAGAGTAATTGTGGTAAGTAAACCGAAATAACTGCGTAATAAATGACCTGAATATTTACCTAATTCATAAGTCTCTAAACCATAAATGGACCCAAACTTTATTTTCTTTTGCAAAGAGTAGATACGTCTTCCTTCCCATTAATGTAGATATGTATGTTTTAGGGTGATTCTCATGTCCATTTGGGTGGACCGTGTACTTATAGTGCATTTTAAAATCATGCAACTTGTTATTCTGAAATATGCAACTTGATTACACTTAATCGTGTAACTATTTTTTATATTAATAGTTGCACGATTCAGTGTAAACAAATTGTATCCTTCGGTACAATAAGTTGCATGGTTCTAAAATACACTATGAGTGCACGATGCACCTGGATGCATACAAGACTTGGTCATTTTTTTATGAGGGTCTAATGTCGTACAATTCAAGTGTAATTTTTTAATTATGCAATTTGATTTATTTTCACTGAAGCGTGCAACTTATATCATCAGTGAAAATGAGTTGCATATTTTAATCTAAATAAATTGAATATTTCAAAAATTTGCATGGTACATCTTGTACACACAAGACCTCGTCTTCATTTCTTATTCATATCTAATCTATTTCAAATTGTAGTCTACATAGTTAATTACATGAGAACAGTTTCATTCATCATGAGTCGGATCTAATTTATCATGTTATATATATATAATCGATCGGTTTATACAGCTTCAAATCAATCATGCATGTTTTAAAGGTAATTAAATGACACAAATACTAAGTTGAAACTCGTCTTATCGATGAAATGAAAATTATATTACTCGAGACTCTCTTTGTAAGGTACGTATATTATTACGTGACATAATATAATTACTTAATACAATTTCTTTAAAATTAACAGTATCGATTTCAATCATATTAACAAGATTTCTATGTATATTATTTGTAACATGCATAAATTAATGACTTACGTAAAAATTGTTTAAGTCAACGTTTCATTTATTTTTCTGAAAACTTGTGGTTGCGTGAGATCAGTCGAATACTTATTACTTAACGTTAACTTGGCTATAAGAAAGTGTGTGGCTAATTGGCTGAACCTATCACCACAAAGAAAAAAAAAATTATACATATAAGAAAATCAATTTAACTAGGGGAAGGCGTGGGTTTAGACAGCCCTCACCTTACCCCTCCATAATTTTTTTTTTTTTTTATCAGGAAAAGAAAGATTTTATAAAAGTGTAGAGTGCAAGGGGTACTCAACCCTTTTACAATAATTTCACAATAAAAGGTCTCAGGTTACAACATTTAACAACTCCAAGCTATCTAATGGTTCTCGTGTCTAACTTGAAACCAGTGTATCCTTCAACGACCCCTCCATAATTAAATTGATATATTTTTTTGTGATGAATATCTCTCATATACAAATAGAAAATATTACATGTAATAAAATTTGGTTAGAGTCCACGGTTTCACTTTTCGTATTCTATTGACGTTCCACCTATAGAATTTTTAGCATATGACATGGTGATTCGTTAGATTAATGTTTTTATTATTTTATGTCCATATAATGAAATATCAATTATGGAATAGAGATGATCTCATTCCATAAATTTTTGCTAGCTACGTACCAATTGTCGTATTCAAATGTACGATCCATTATCAATTTGAAAATAAGTCCATTTGTATGTATGTGTATAAATTGTTACATAGATAGATTTTTTAAAATCGCATATAAATATTCCAGGTCAGTCATTGTATATTTTGCTGCCGGCAAACAGTTAAATCTCAATGACAATGCATGATCACTTTATTTTTTATGCTCCTCATCCAGCCTAGCTAAATCCCTTCTGTATAAATTACAATGCTCTCAACATTAAATACTTAAACCTGTCAAAAAAAATTAAATACTTTAAAATTTAAAAAGAAAAAAGAGACGAGCCAAATCATGTGAATTCAATTCTTTTGTCCCTCACCTTCACATTATACGCTTGTGGAGAAACCTTAAACCATTGCCACAAAAAATTTCAACCCAAAAATCGGAAATAATAATTAATAAAGGTGAATTTCGTAAATTCGAATTATTAGTAACTATTTTAAAAGTTGACCTGAAAATATATATATAGTGGCCTTGGTAGTTGTACCTAGTCCATATCCGAAGGCAGCCCTTAATATTAGGAATAGCTTTCCCATAAAGTAACGGGCGCCGCAATGTGTTAAAACGCTGCGTTTCGCATGGTAGCGGTGATCATGGCGGCACGTGGTCACGTGCCCACATGTGGACGGGCGGCTGGCTCCCCTTATCCTTGTATTTATAACCAAAGCTAGTGCGCCGCCGCTGGCCGCCTGCACCAAGCCTCTTCTTTAATCACATGCACTCCTCACTCAACTATTTTCTCCTGACCTTAACTTAATTTACAACATGTAATTCCGTTTTTGTAATAGTAAACGCTGATATATGAAAATAACATACTTCCTCCGTTCCTTTAAGCTTCCCATTTTATCAAAACGAACGTCCCAACTTAGGTTAAATCTTGTATATATGCACATAATGCACTAAATACACCGTGCACTTCATAGTGTATTTTAAAATCATGCGACTTGTTGCATTTAAATATACTCCCTTCATCCCAATCATAATGGTAAAGTACCCTATATTTTCGTCACAATCATAATGGTAAAGTTACTTACACACTTTATTATTTTATCACTTTATCACATAAAATATTAATAAACAATAATTTCTACCCACAATTACTCATCACTTTATCACTTTATCATATAAAATACTAATAAACAATTCTTCATACCCCACCACTTTATCACTATTCCACTAAATCCTTATGAACAGTAAAAATGTCATTATGATTGGTACGGAGGGAGTATAATTTATTTATACTGAACCGTACAACTATTGGTATGAGAAAAAAGTTGCATAGTTCAGTATAAACAAATTGTATATTTCAGAGCAACAATCACAGAGTTCTAAAATACACTATAAAGTGCATTATGCACCTAATGCAAATAAGATTGACTCTTGAACTTAAGCTTCACAACTCCTTTAATTAAAACCCACATTTTCTCCCTAAGATACTTTTCATTATTGTGGTAATAAACGGGTCACCAATTGCACTGTACAACTTACTTGGTGTATGCTTAATAGTGTTCAATAAAAATAATTAATAGATAAAATCTTAAATATACTTGGCTGTAGTCCGCCCTGATTTTTGGGAAAAAAATATTTACCTTTAATTTTTTTTTTCAGCCCGCCCTATATTTATTCACGACCTCTGTATTTATTTTAAGCTTTCAGCCCGCCCTACATTTTGATCTTGGATTCGCCATTTTATATATATATATATATCATTTAAAGGTACATTTATATGGTACAATTGATATATAGATATATTTCACATCATCATATAGTTCCACAATCTCAAGGGAAATATTTCAAGCAAGATATAGAGCAAGTTTCCGGTGAAATTTGTTAACAATATGAAGTATATATTATTATATTTATAAATTAATACCGTAACACGTATCACTATATCAAAAAACTATTGTTTTATATGAGGTCTTGTAAGTCACATATTATATTTTGATAACTTGATATTTGGCTCAAAGATCGATTAATCCAGAATACCATAACCCACCTGAATTGACTCATCTCAAGAGTTGATCATACCTAAAAAATTTAAAATTTGAGTGCTAGAAATGAACAAATTCCTAAGTTTCAAGCATACACCACTTGGACAACATTTTGGGTTACTCGCTCATTTTCCATGTTTTATTTAGTTACGGCGTAATTAAAGCAGTAATAGACGTTAGGTAATACAACAACATATTAAAATATTTGAATTGGAAAGTATGTGGACTTGACCTTGTATACGATAGAAAATTAGGAATACCAAATACCAACACCCACCCAAGGAATAAAGACACCCAATAAATCGAATTAAATAAAGGAGCTATAAGTATAATTGTTCACATATACATACAGCTAATAACTAGTAACCCCTACATTAATATAAATGCTCACCTTTCCCCATATATAAATACCACTTCCAAACCCCAACTTCCAAACTTGGAAACCAAATTTAATTTTTTTCAAAACTTCAAAAAAAAATCTTCCCTCAATTCTCTCTCTTAAATGGACTGGACGAGGGGCCCCACCATCGGCCGCGGCTCCTCCGCCACGGTGTCGCTAGCCACCACCGCCGCCGGCCACCTCTTCGCCGTCAAGTCCGCTGACGTGTCATCTTCCAATTCGTTGCAAAACGAGCAGAATTTAATTTCCCAACTCTGCTCTCCGTACATAATTAAGTCCTTTGGGTCCGAAACGACGTCGGAGAATAATAAATCCATCTGCAATATTTTCCTGGAGTATGTCCCCGGCGGCACCCTCACAGATCTGGTCAGGGCCCACGGCGGCGCTCTGCCGGAAAATAAAATTCAGCTCTACGCGAATCAATTGCTAAAGGGGCTGAATTATCTCCACGCGAACGGAATTGTTCACTGCGATATTAAAGGCCAGAATGTCCTAATCGGAGATGAAGGATTGAAAATTGCGGATTTTGGGTGTTCAAAGATGGCGGAGTGCGGCGGCGGTGGAGTTTCCGGCACGCCGGCGTACATGGCGCCGGAAGTTGCCCGCGGCGAGGAACAGGGTTTTCCGGCGGATGTTTGGGCGGTGGGGTGTACGGTCATTGAAATGGCGACGGGATGTAATCCGTGGCCGGAGATGAAGGATCCTGTTTCGGTTCTTTACAGAGTGGGGTTTTCCGGCGAGTCGCCGGAGATTCCGGGGTGGTTTTCCGATGACGCCAGAGATTTTGTCGCCAAGTGTTTGATGAAATGCCCCAGAGAAAGATGGACGGCTGAAAAACTATTGCAACATCCGTTTTTCAATTCGGTTGTGAATTGTGTGAAGGAATCTCCGACTAGTGTGATTGATCAGTGTTTTTGGGATGCCGTTGAGGTTTCGGATTCGGATTCTTGGCCCGGCCCGTCGGGTTCGGGTTCGGATGACCCGATGGAGAGGATTAGTGGTTTGATTGGGGATTTTGGTGGTATGAATTTTGAAATGGACGGTGAGGATTGGGTGACTGTGAGGGGGGATGAAACAGAGGATTTGGTTATTGATGGAGAAGAAGATATTGAAGTTTCTGATTCGTTATTGAATTCTTTTAGTCATGAAATAATTAATAGGATTGATTTTAGTGGTTCATCACAAGTATTGTTTGGTGATGGTGAAATTAATGATTTTGCATCAATGATTGTTGGTTATGATAGAATTGCAATAAAGATTTTTTTTGATTCACATCAACTTTACCTGCGATTTTTTCTTGTGTTAATTCATTTCTTGTATGTTTACATTATATTTTAGAATTATACAGTTTTTTATATTAATAATGGAATTTATTTACACTGGACCGTGTAACTACTAATATGGAAAAATAGTTGCGCGATTCGGTGTAAAAGAGTTGTATATTTCTATATAAAAAATTGTACGATTCTAAAATGCATTATAAATACACGATGTGCTTGTATGCAGATGAGATTCACTCTAATTCATTTCTTTGGTGGCATAATGATAGTTATTCCATTAATTTTTTTTAAGAAAAAGTAAAAGAAATCAATTTTAATGTTATAGATAATTTAATTAACTCGACGGAGAGACATGATTTTAGACTAATACTACTCCTAAGTCCTAATTAACAAGTAACATTATTACATATTTACATTACATATGTTTCATTTCTTTCTTTGTGACCAACTTTTGGTTCCAATGGTTTAGTGGGAACCAATTTTCTTTATTCCAAGTACGTACACAAACATATCACAGCGTGAAAGAAAAACTCTTTTTTTAAACGAAAATGAGTATTTTTAACATTTTTTGCAAAGTATAATGTCTTGGTGTAAAAGTCAATCAACTAAATAACACATTGTTATTGGCGTGTCTAATCATCACAAAATAAGTAATAAAACTAATAGGTAATCAATTTCTAATCGTCTCTACTTTTACCTAATATTAAATTGGGTCTTGGTTGGTTTGGACGGATTTTAAATTTATACAAACTTGTATAAAGATGTTTGAAATTCTCAATATAGTCACTACAATAAAGTAAAAAATTATCTAGTAAAATTTCTAAATGACTACAAATTTTTTCAACAAAATTAATATTTAGTATTTATTGAGTGAAGATTATCTACGATTTTTTTTATAATTTTTTTAAAGTTTAGTAGATAAACAAATTATCTATGAACAAAATGTCTACACGTTTGTAATTTTCGTAGATAAACTTACCTACACATATAACTCGCTAAGCAATTTATATTTTCGTAGATAAATATATTTGTAGTTACAAATGACTTGTAGTGGAAAAAAAATGTTAGAGAAAGAAAGTAAGTGGAGAGTGGTGAGGAGGGGGCGCAGGGTAGAACACCGCAATCTTCCTTCCGAGAGTTTCCCGGTGAGGCAGAAAATTTTCCATAACCCTAGGATTAACCCAACCTTTACCCGTTACAACACTAGGACAACTGATAGAAAGAAATCGATAGATGGTTTAGGCAGGAAAAGAGGGTTTGCAGGAACCCAGAGAGATTCTAAGGAAATTCCAGATGCAGGAAACACATGGACCTTTCTGTTCAAAAACTTCCCGGAGTATTGTGACATGGCGATGTTGGAAAATTCCTCGGAGAGCTGGGCACTGTGAGTAACGTTTTTTGGCCCAGGAAGAGAGACAAAACTGGCAAGCTATCCGGTTTCGTTAGATACCCTAAAAGCTACGGTGAATATGAATTGTTGGAAGGCTTAAACAATATTTGGATCGGAACCTATAGGCTGAGAGCCTTTATACTTAAATATGAGAGAGAGTCTTTGGTGAAGAAGACGATCATGGGGAAAAATCCCTTGGCTCCTATCCCCCAGGAGGCAAATCAGAGGGAGAAACACGATTTTGTTACGTTCACTGAAGCAGTACAGGGGCTGGGCGAAGGGAAACCTCTCTTTGGGTCAATCCAGGAACCAGTAGTATTTCAATTGTCATCTTCAGATCGGAAATGGCTCGAGGACAGCTATACAGGCCTTTTACAGAAGAAGTTTTCATGGCCGGACCATAAAGGTGAGATGGAAAGTGAATGTGAAGGAAATCTCAAAATGACGACGATGGGAGGCAATCTGCTACTAGTACAGAGCAACTTGGATAAACTAACAAAGGAAGCTATAAAAAGTTTTGATGAATGGTCGTCATTTTGGTTCGACTGGATCCAGCCGTGGAGGGACATTGATATAAACCCCAATCGTTTATTGTGGACGAGATGGTTTGGTGTGCCTCTACATGCATGGTTGGAAAAAAAAAATTTGCTTGTATGTGCAAAGTGGGGTTTATTTATGGGAATGGATGAAGATGTTATGCAGAAAACTCGCTTAGACTTTGCTAGGGTCTGGATATTTACTTCTTTTTCATCCCCAGTCGACAAAGTTCTTCATGCACGTGTTGATGGGGTTTGCTTTAAGATTCATATTACGGAGGAAGCATCATGTGCCTGCGTTCTTAGTTCCAATTTCGCGAATTATGTGGATTCAGGTTCGTCAATTTGGCCGGAGGAAAACAAAAATCTTGAAGGGTCTACTATCGGCCACTTTTCTGATGGGGATGATGACGGTTCGGAATCCTCCGGCGTGTTCAAACCGGGTAACCCTAACATCTCTCCAATCCGTGCGAACCACGCGAAGTCATCGGTTTGGGAGATAATAATTGCGAGCCGCCTTTGGAAAGAACAAATTTGTTGGTGGATATTTCGAGTAATGAGGGATATGAGGTAGTTTTGAATATACCAATACATATCACGCCTAATTTGGCAGTGGAAAAGGTAATGCTTGGGGCCCACCTGACCGCGATCTCGAAGGATTACGTGGAGAGTATTCAGCAACTGCCTTTTAATGAGCCCCCCTCGAAATGGGCCTCTTAACTGGCCCGTTACCTGGATTAGATGTGGAATCCCACACGAATCCCTCTGAAAGACCTAAACCAGCCTCGGCCCAAGTCCCAATTCAACTAAACCTGGAGGCCCACACAAATTCGGACCGGCCCATGCTTGGAGAAAAGAGCTAGGAGACGGAGGAAATTTCACATTCAGATTTAGGGGACCAATTAAATCCACCTGCCTCTCCAGTCATCGACCTAATTCAATCTGAGTTATCCCCATTATCTCTTGCCCCCCTTCTCAATCCAGGAGCTTCGTCCGCCATCCCCTCCGATTCCACTATGGGAATCTCGTCGTCGTTCAACCCCTTTCTAAATTCTAGTGGCCCCGTGCCGGATGAGAAATCAGTAAGACTTGGCTTCACTGCTAAGTCAAAAGGAAAAAGGGGATATGAAGATAAACTCCAATTGGGTCCAAAAAAGAATCCAAAAAAAGCTCGAGGGAAGTCCAAAGCAGCTCAGAGGCAAGAAGAAAAGAGAAAGTGGTCAAATTTTGTGAGCGATCTGCTCGAGGACGGGGCCAATGGTGCTGGGCAATCAAAGAAAACCCCTCAGATCGAATTGGAATACCAGATTTCAAAAACAATTCGAGATGAGGCTCTCAAGACATGGAACCTAGGAAAGGCTATTGGCCTTTCGTTCTCCGGTAATGATGAAAGAATGGTTCAGAAGTTGGCTCATATGGAAAAGGAAAAACAAGCAGATGTGAAGACCGACAAGGCGGACAATATTGTAAGTTCTTAATGAAGATTCTCTCGTATAACATTAGAGGATTAGGGAGTACGGTCAAAAGAAAGGAGATTTGTAGTTTAATCAGAAAATACAACATTGATTTTTGTTGTATTCAAGAAACTAAGTTGGAGGACTTAAATGGGGCAGTCTGTAGGGATTCTTGGGGTAATGGTGATTTTGGTTGGGCCTTTCGGAGTCCTGTAGGCCGATCAGGAGGGATTTTGAGTATGTGGAATTCGAACTTTTTCGCGGTTCTAAGCTCTTGGGATATGGAGGGAGTTGTAGTGGTTAACGGGCTATGGGGAAGCGATCGAATTAGATGTTGTATAGTGAATGTCTATTCGTTGAGTAGCCTTTCAGAGAAGCTGGATTTATGGGATCGTCTGCAGGCAAATGCCCTTCAAAATGATGAATTTTGTGTCAATATTATGGGAGATTTTAATTCGGTTCGTCTTCCGAGTGAAAGATTTGGAAGAGGTAGCAGCTTACTTTCAAATGATATGGTGCAGTTCGATGGATTCATTAGAGACACAAATCTTAAGCGGTAGGAAATTCACGTGGTACCAGCCGGACGGGCGATGCAAGAGCAGAATAGACAGAATCCTTGTCAATAATAAATGGTTAGAAACTTGGCCCTCAGCCACTCTCAAAGGCCTCCAAAGAACAGTGTCCGACCATTGCCTCTTATTATGGAGGAAAAGAGAGTTAACTGGGGTTCGAAACCGTTCAGATTCATCAACTCGTGGTGCTCTCATCCTGATTTCAGGACGTTCGTTGATACTAAGTGGCTGTCTATGACGTTGACAGGTGGGGAGGCTTCAAAGTGAAAGAAAAGTTGAAATTGTTGAAAGAAGACTTGAAATGGTGGAACTCAGAAGTCTTTGGGTCCTTGGATCGGAACATTGAAAATCTGAAAGAGGATACCTAGAAGCTAGGTGTTATCGATGATGCATTTGGCCTAGAAGAGAAGGTGTTGTAGAGGAAGTTGGCAACAACAGATTTGTTCAAGAAATTGAATCAAAGAAACAGTTTGTTAGCCCAAAAAGCAAAAATCCGGTGGCTTAAAGAGGGAGATGTGAATTCAAAATTCTTCCACAGAGCGATTAATTTCCGAAGGAAGAAAAATGGGATTGTTGGCCTCAATATTTATGGGAGTTGGCTTGAAGATGTCAAATTAATCAAGGAGAGAGTCCACCTTTTCTTTAAACAACACTTTAGTCGTCCTAGTGTGGTCAGACCTACCATTGCAGCGGAATTATTCAAGAGAAAATTTTCCCAGGAAGAGAACGAGAGATTGGCAGCCCGCTTTTCAAAAGAAGAGATTCTCCAAGCCATTAGTAATTGTGATATTTCCAAAAGCCCAGTCCCGACGGATTTAATTTCAAATTCATTAAAGATTGTTGGCAGACGATCAGGCTCGACTTTATTCAGATGATCGAAGACTTTCACTCTCACGGCAAACTGGTACGCGAGCTGAACCCTTCTTTCGTGGCATTAATCCCTAAAAATGAAGATGCTTTGGAGCTTTCAGATAGAGTTGCCCAAAGGAACCGGAACCGGCGGTTCGAACCGGAACCGGAATCGGATAAACCGGAACCGTGAAGAACCGGAACCGAAACCGTGTATTACACGGTTCGGTTCCGGTTCCAGCTCATAAGAAACCGTAACCGCCGGTTCCACGGTTCGAACCGCCGGTTCCGCGGTTCCGAACCGGAACCGGCCTTTAAACCGAAATATGACCATTGGAACCGGCGGTTCCACAGTTCCGAACCGTGAACCGCCGGTTCACCGCCACTGTTGGGCGATTTTGACCGTTGGAACCGCCCGAACCGGCGATTCGAACAACCCGCCCGGTTCCGCCGGTTTTCCTTTTTTTTTTTAATCAATGGTTGAGATTGAGTCAAATGTTACTGTTTTTTGATCCAATGGTCGAGATTTAAATGAAAGTTACCGTTTTTTTTTGTTTTTTTTTTTTCTCAAACTCTATAAATACCCCTCATTTGTATTCATTTTCTTGCACCAACTTGATCCAAATTGATCAATTCTTCTTCATCTCTCTAATTCTCTTGTTCTAAGTTCTAAGTTCTAACTTTATAAATTATAAGCTTCATTAAAGTTCATAATTCATACTTCATATATTATCTATATTGATATATTTTATACATTATAGTATATAGTTTATATTATTATTATATACACTTTACTTTACTTTATATTTTATATTACATAAAATAAAATGTCAAGAAGAGGAGAATCATCATCTTCTAGAGGAGGAAAAGGAAAGAGTCCGATGACTTCCAATTTTCCTCCACCTCCTCCTCCTACTGAACAATTCAATATTCCATGGAGTGTGGAGAAAATAGAAAGCGAGTCTTGGTCCCTTTATCACGGATGCCACTTTTTCAAATGAAGAATTTCAACAACCTCGTGGTGGTACTCAAGAAAGTACTCATGGTCATGGTCCTCATGGTCATGGAAACGAAGAAAATGTGGAGGAGGAGGAGGAGGCCATTCCACCTCAAGGCGGAGAAAAAAAATGTAGAGTTCTTGCATCCGAAATATTCACCATTCACTTCAAAAAAGTGGCAACCGATGAGGTAAATATATTTAAAGTTCATTGTAACTATTGCACTAGGGTTTATCATTTTGAGAAAGGTGGTGGATATGGAACATTTAAAAAACACTTGTTGGTAAAACATAAAGAAGTCTTGGGAATGACTACATCTCAAACGCAACTACGTGGATTCACGGCGTCTTCTGAAGGTGGTGAAGTAAGTAATCCTACTAGTTTATTTAGATATAATGTTAAAGTTGCTAGAAGAGAATTAGCTAAACTTATTTGTTCTAAACATCTTCCTTTTCGTTTTGCAAATGATCTTCGTTTTTGAAAAATGGGTTACTACTGACTTATAATCCTTGACCAAAAAAAAAAAAATTTCACGATCTTCTATTACTCGTGAAATTGATAAATGGCTAAAGAAATAAGAGATGAAATGACTATCATGTTTTCTAGATTAACTCAAAAAATTTCTATATGTTCGGATATTTGGAGTGATCATTTTCAAGAGCATAATTATGTGGCCATTACTTGTCATTGGATTGATGATACGTGGACAATTCAAAAACGTTTAATTGCATATAGAGAGTTTGATACTGAGCATACGGCCGCAAATATTGCTCTAAAAATTCATACGGTTTTGCAAGAGTACAACATTCTTACAAAAATATTTTCAATTTCATTTGATAATGCAAGTCTTAATATCTGGGCTAGTTTAGATGAACTTATTGCAATTTGTCAACCATCAATTGGTGGTAGATTTTTTCATGTAAGATGTTTTTGTCATATTTTAAATTTGTGTGTTCAAGACGGTTTATCTTCTTTAAAAACGCATGTTGCTCCTATTAAACATGCACTTGGTTATTTGGTTAGACATCAAAAAGTTTTAAAAAGATGGAAAAGTTTTTGTGTAGTTAATAAACTTACTCCTAAAAAGTTTTCACTTGATGTTGCTACTAGATGGAACTCAACTTATAAAATGTTAAGTGCATCTTATGAGTATAGAAATGCAATATGTAATTTTTTTGCACAAGAACAATGTGGTATTACTTTATTTCCTAGTCAATGGGATTCATGTGCTACTTTATGTGAGATGTTGCAAGTTTTTAATGAAGCTACTACACAATTATCCCAAGACGTATTATCCTACTTCTATTCTTGCTTTAGATCAATGTGTTAGAGTTGCAATTACTCTAGATTGTAGTGATCCAAATGAAATATTATATAATGCTATTATTAGTTCAATGAAAGTCAAATGGATGAAATATTTTTTATATATTCCCGATGTGTTTATAATTGCTAAAATACTTGATCCTAGAGTAAGAGTAGATGGAGTGCAAGAATTAATTTCTATATATTATGATGCTTTATTTCCTATTACAGATGATAACACCCCTTCTCCTATTGTAGTTGTCCAAAAATCTAAACAAGTTCTTATGGATGTTTTTAGAGAATATAAAATTCAATTTGGTCCTACTAGTGGTGATTCTACTAGTGTTCGTGGTGCTACTAGTACTACTAGTAGTGGACGTGGTGGTACTCAATCCCTTGATCGTGGTCTTTTTGGTAAATTTTCCCGTTTAGATAATTTTTCTAAATAACGATATCAACAACGTCGTCTGCAAGACAATCAAATGTTTTCTTAGAAATTGAAAATTTTCTAAATACACCTTCTTTTGAGTATCAACCGAGAATTAGAAAATTTTGATATTTTAAAGTGGTGGTCGAGGAGATTAGATGCTTATCCTGGTGTTGAGTATGATTTGCAAAAGAGGTATATGCATGTCCCGTCTCAACCGTAGAAATAATTCGAAACGAGCATTTAGCTTGGGTGGACATATCTTGAATGAAAGGCGTTCAAGATTGACAGTTGAGCACTTGGAAAACCAATGTTTACTTGATGATTTGGTGAAAGCCGAAGATCGAACACAAAATGAAGCTCTTAGCGCGGATTCTAGCGAAGATAGTGTGATCGGCGACCACAACCGAAAACCGAAAGTGGAGCTTAAATCTTCTTAAGATTTAAGTCTTGAGGTAAAAACAAGGTAAGAGAACTACGTGGGCTTTGATTCTAATCGGATACGTAGGCAACATAATTTTAAGTTTCTAACTTAGAATTTTCTAAGTTTAAAATTTAAAATTATGCCCAAGCCCTTTTTTTTTTTTATCCTCTTTTCATTATTTGTAATTTTTTTAATTGTAATTATAAGTTGTACACTTGTATTTGTAGCATTAGCAATTTAGTTACTTGTAAGTTGTAACTTTTAAGTTGTAAATTGTAAATTATAATTTTTGTAATGTATTAAATTATTGTTTAATGTTTAAATTGTAAATTACTTGTAAATTGTATGTTTAGCATGTTTAGCATTAAGTTGTAATTTACCACATTAGCAATTTAGCATGTTTATTGTTTAAATTATAAATTACTTGTAAATTGTAACTTTTAAGTTGTAAGTTGTAAATTTTTTGAGTTGTTTGTTATTTGTTTGTAATTTTGTATGTTTAATAACATAAGATTTTGCTTCATCTTCTTTAAATTTACTTCAATTTATTTTTTTTATTTGTATTTTGATAAAAAAAAAAAAAAATGGTTCGGAACCGTGAACCGGAACCGGAACCGTTGGAACCGGCTGGAACCGGAACTGTTGGAACCGGAACCGGGAACCGCCGGAACCGGAACCGTGTAACAATTTTTGCGGGTTCGGTTCCGGTTCCACCTTTTTGGAACCGGGAACCGCCGGTTCGGAACCGGGAACCACCGGTTCGGAACCGGAACCGGCGGTTCGAACCGGATGGGCAAGTCTACTTTCGGATTTCAGGCCAATTTCCATTATCGGTTGTGCTTATAAGATTCTGGCAAAAATGTTGGCAACAAGACTAAGCACGGTTATGGACCGGATTATCTCGGAGAATCAAAGTGTCTTTGTGGGTAGAAGAAATATCTTAGATGGAGTCATCGTTCTAAATGAAGCAATATAAGAGGCAAAAAGGAGGAAAGTGAAGAGATTGTTTTTCAAGATCGACTTTGCTAAGGCGTACGATTCGGTGGATTGGGTTTTTTTTATTTTGATGTTGGAAAGGTTCAGTTTCTGCAGTAAGTGGAGAGAGTGGATTCAAGAGTGTGTTTCTAGTGCACATGCTTCAGTTCTGGTCAATGGTAGTCCTTCCGGAGAATTCAAGAGCTCGAAAGAGGCCTCAGACAAGGGGACCCTCTCTCTCCTTTTCTCTACTTATTGGTGGCCGAAGGGCTCAACTTAATGGTATCAAAGGCCGCTGAATCTAAGATCTTTTTGGGGGCTGAAATCGGATCCGACAAAGTGTTGGTCTCACATCTTAAATATGCGGATGACACAGTCTTCTTGGGTGAGGCTAACACTGAGAATGTTTGGGTTATGAAGAGAATCTTGGCCAATTTTGAGCTTCTATCGGGGTTGAAGATTAACTACAGCAAGAGCAATCTTATGGGTGTTAACTTGGATAGCAGTAGCTTGGCGGGCTTGGCTAATATCCTTGGTTGTGAAGTGGGCAAAATCTCATTTTCACATCTGGGGATACGAGTGGGAATACAACATAAAAAATCTACCGAATGGGGAAGCTTAGTTCAGAAGGTTCAGAAACGAATGCAATCTTGGAAAGACCAAAAAATCTCCTTTGGGGGACAAATTACTCTCTTAAAAGTGGTTCTGTTGTCGATGTTTATATATCAGTTGTCCTTCTACAAGCTACCAAAATCAACCTTGAGTGTTTTAACCTCTTTGCAACGAAAATTCCTGTGGGGGGGGGGGGATTGGTGTGTGAGAACAATTCGAAGCTATGTTGGGTGAGCTGGAAAAGTATTTGTAAATTTAAATCTTTGGGGGGTCTTGGGGTTAGGGATTTAGGTCTCTTTAATAGGGCTTTGTTGGGAAAGTGGTTGTGGAGGTTCTTTGTTGAGGGAGATAGTTTGTGGGTTAGGGTTATTAAATCTTTATATGGGGAGTTGGAGGTGGGTGAGTCGGGGATACAACCGAGGGGTAGGATAGCAAGAGGTTCATCTTGGTGGAAGGAGGTAGTGAGAAACGGGTCGGGCGATAGTGGCAAGTGGGTGTGGGGCAATTTGATTAAGTGTTTGGGAAATGGGGGAAATACTCTCTTTTGGGAAAGTGTGTGGGCTGGGAATTCTAGTCTTAAAACTAGATTTCCTAGATTGTATCACTTAAGTGAGATGATGGAGGGGCGAGTGAGCGAAATGGGGGGGTTGGATGAACGGACATTGGGAATGGGAGTGGAAGTGGAGGAGAGTTTTGTTTGAGAGACAGATTCCTATGCTTAATGAGTTTGAAAATTTTGTTATAGGTACCCTCTTATCGAGAATGCAGAAGATACTTGGAAATGGAAAGACTCTCCAGACGGACATTTCAAAACGAGGCTTGCATATGAATGCTTAAGCAGCAGCGATCCGCAACTTCAAGCTTCACATATGGATCAACAAATTATAAGGCACGTATGGAATAAATTCACCCCAATCAAGGCATAGGCAATGGCATTGAGACTATTTCAAGATCAACTTCCAACTAAGGCGAACCTGGCGAAGAGAAATATTCTACCTCATCTAAACAATCAAATCCGCCCTCTTTGTGATAATGCTTCAGAATCAGCCAAACACTTGTTCATTGAGTGTGGTAAATCTTCGGTAATCTGGTACGCTTGCTATAATTGGTTTGGTGTTCGTTCGTTAAGTCATAACCAAGTTAATATGCACTTTAAATCATTTATGGGCCTACAGGATGGGAAAAAGGGCAATTCGTTTGCAACTGGTTTGTGGATATGTATTGTTTGGGTCATTTGGAAAAATAGAAACAAACTAGTGCTTGAGGGTAAGGCTTTCGATAAGCAAAATACAGTAGATGAGATCAAAGTTAGATTCTGGAGTTGATTATTAGCTAGAAATTCTTCTTGTGGTAATGTGTTTTATAAAGATTGGCTAGAAAATTCGAAACAGGTGTTAGATTATTAGGATTTGCTCCTGCTCATTGGGAGATAATTACTTTGTAAATGTTCTATACTGGGTGCTTGCACTCATTCTTTCATTCTTTAATAAATTTACCTTATAAAAAAAAAAAAGGTTATAAATGACTTGTAGGGTTAGAAAATTTGTAGTACATCGTAGACATTTCTTTTTATTTAAAGACGAAATTATTTTCGTTGATAACTCTATAGGCATGTTAGAAAAATTTTGTAGGTAATGCAATATTTTCTTGTATTGATATTTTTGATTTAATGTATATGTTGGAGTACGTCCTATACACTCAATTAATAAAATTCTTTTGTCTCATAAAAAAAATTAAAAGATAATACTTCCGAATAAATTCGGTATATCATTGTCTCAAAATCATTTCTTTTAAAACATCCGTAGTACTCGTACATCA
Source organism: Stenogyne calaminthoides (assembly GCA_037126765.1). Taxonomy (NCBI): domain Eukaryota; kingdom Viridiplantae; phylum Streptophyta; class Magnoliopsida; order Lamiales; family Lamiaceae; genus Stenogyne; species Stenogyne calaminthoides. The sequence continues at coordinate 23,943,383 of JBBCBC010000002.1, forward strand.
AAGTATACGTTGGGCTTTCCGTACCATATCCATATGTAGGAATTTCGATTTAACTAGTATTTGAGGTGTGTGAACTATGAACGTGGCCTTTGTTGGAGAGTTTGGTAAGATGGGGTTACTTATGTGTGTGTGAACAATGATGTAATAATATATCCATTGACTCTGTTTATTAAATAAAATTCAACCAACTACAACGCATACAGACTTCTAGTGTGAACATGTGAGACTTGCAAGAATCAGATTATTTAAAATGTCGATGGAGTATGGGGAAGACTTTTAAGAAAGTGATTTCAAATGATATTATTGAAATGTGCAATGAATCAATTGAAGAAAAAATCTATATATTAAGAAACATATTTGTGCGGGTCTCATGTGCATGCACGCATAGTGCGTTTTAGGAATGTGTAACTTGTTATATTAAAAAATGCAATTTGTTTACATTGAACCGCGTAATTATTTTTTTTTATTAATAATTACACGGTTAATTGTAAATAAATTGCATCTTTCAGTATAACAAGTTGCATATTTTTAAAATGCACAATAAATACATGCACGATGCATCTGAATCATACAAAATTTAGTCAACCTAGCTATTGTACTTCCTCCGTCTCAACTTTTTTTTTACATTAACTTTTTTCTCGTATTTTTACGAGCGAATTGTTGATTAATATTTAAAATAATAAAATAATTTTTTTAAATTGATATGATACATCTTTTTATTTTTTTATTATATATTTTTTAAAAATTATTTTATTATTTTAAATATTAATAAAAAAATTCATTCGTTAAAATACGAAAAAACTATAATAAAAAAATTGAGGTAGTATATCTTTAAGTCAAGTCAACTCGTTACAAAGTGTTCAGATAATCAGAGTTCTGCAGGTAGAGTGTGAACATGGAAGACAAAGTGGAAACGTCAAATCATAAAGCTTTTACTTGCAAAAAAATAAGAAAAAGGTTGTTTGGTGAGTCAACCATACTTTTTATAAGAAATAGGGTCGGTAATGAAAATTGACGCTTTGTCAACTAACAAATTTAAAAACCGCCGTCGTGATTTGATTATTTCAACGAATATCTGCTCAACGAAAGCTTCAATTGCAGTAAACTAGGATTATTCAATAATTTTTTCCCTAAAAAGAAGTAGGTGTGTTGTTAAAATTAATTAATAAGTCATGAAAAAATTCAAGTTAATATTAAGGAACATATTTATACAAGACGGTAACATGTATGAGATACTCTCATTCAAATTTTTATCTTAAATTAATAGAATATGTATATACGATTTTGATATGGAGCCTAATATTGGGCTTCTTATGGAGCCTAATAGATTTTTTACTCGGTCTGAACCCAACTCAACCCGACTCAAAATCGGTCCAAGTGATTCATGGTTCACCCAACCCGAACGGTTGATGATTTAGGGTTTACGGTTTATGTTTTAGGGCTTAGTTTGAGAATGTCACATAAACTATTAGGCTTCATATCAGAACTGTAGGTATATAAAACACATTTAATTTAAATTCACCTCATAATATTACATGACTAATATTCTACTATTGTTAGTTGATCAGTCTCGAGACGATACCCCACATCGATATTTGAATCATAATTTTTTAAAGAAAAAAATTTCTTATGAAACTTAGCACAAACAAACACCTACATCTCTCAATGTGTTAAAAACGTTAATGCCTAAATTATACTCCGTCTTACAGTAAGACCATTTCACGCAAATATTTGCTCTTTTTTAAAATATAATTGAGTTGAGATTTTATGTGTCCATGGGTTATATAGAATAAAGATTTGTTTTCAAGTTCTATTTAATAGGGTAGCATCATTTAAAAAAAAAAAAATTGATAAGAACCAACTTTTAAAAAAAAATTGATTGTTGAGTTAAAGTTTGGGTTGAAAATACCCCTAAAAATATTCCTCTTATATGTGACATGGAGATTTCTCTGTATTAAGAAAAAAAAGTATTGTGGAATAGTTCAAGTGGTTAGAGTACCACTATCTATATCGTGAGGTCATGAGTTCAAGTCACCATTTGTCCGATAAAAAAAATGTAGGTATCGTCGTGTATCGATTTTTTCTTTTTTTTTAAATGAATCTATTTTCAAACCTCCATCACTGATACACTCCAACTTTTTAGAGTTTGACAACCACCTCCAATCTGAAAAGTTAAATTTAAGTTGGTGGATGAACCAAAACATAGCTAATGTTTGTGGGCATAAGTTGTGGGCATCCTAATCCAAAACAAGCCAGCAAGTTATATTATACCCTCCTCTGTTGTCGAGGCAGAGTAGTAGGTGGTTGGTTAGTCTAAGACCATCTCCAGCAATGCGCTGGAGTGGCGTTTTTCTCTAATTTTTTTCTCCAGTAGTGCGCTACATCTATGCGCCAAAATAGAGCATATTACTGTTCCCAAATAAAATGCGCTGAATCTAGCGCATGCCAAAGCTGCGCTACTTTTCCTTTTTTTTTTTTTTTTTATTTTAATTGGTTTTAAATAATATGTGATAACTTAAAATAATTTGTGTATTTGTGTTGGGATGATATTTTTTATATATAACATAAAAAAATAAAAAATAAAAAATCTTTATAGATTATTCTATTTTAGTGTAAAAAGTAGTGCAAACTGCTGGAGATTTTGTGTTGGCTCTAGAATAGAGTAGTTCTGAGTTGACTCCAGAGTAGAGCCAACTGCTGGAGATGGTCTAAGCCACTAAAACAAGAAACGACACTAATAATGGGGCAATCTCAAGCCAAACCACACCCACTTAATCTTTTATTTGTGACAATATTCTCTAATGCATGTTATTTATTTCTTTAAAAATTATTTATCTTTTAAAAAAAAAATTATTTACTGAAAATAAATAAATAAGGGATTATATTTTGTAACCCGATAACTGTGCATTATATGAAATTGATCCGTAGTGTTCTGATTTTTTTAATTTTGGTACTATAAATTTTGGGAAGTTTTGAAATTGGTTTAGGAACCGGCTCCATCAGTTTACCAAATACTGTAACCTGCCACGTGTATTTTTCTTGCTTTTTTTTTAAAATCTAAAATATCTGAAAGGCGGGTTCAGGACGGGTTTTAGGATGGATTTCGGATATAGCAACTTATGAAATTTGGTCGGATCAGGTCAGATAAAAAATGACTCAGACGATTTCTTCTTCGCGTCCGCTTTTTCGTCTTCCAACAAAGACGACGGTTCCAACAAGGGTCCGTCCTCATTCATCGAGGTCTTTGGGTTGAGAACTAGCGATGGGAAATCGAGAATGCTCGGCGACAAGATCTCAGGCTTCCGTGGCGAACTCTGAGAAAATTCGGTCGGTATGAAGGTATTAATCATAAGGTTGTTTTTCATATTTCTCCTTTCGCAGAGCTTGAACCTCTATTTTTTTTTACCCGGTGCTTTTGATTGGCGGTATTATTGGGGTTATACATGAAAGTATGCTTTTACTTTGTATAACCTATGTATTAAACACTTATTTACTGAAATAAATTATTTATCACTGTTGCTTTAAATATGATTGAATGTTATATATATTTATTGCAAACCGTTCATATAATAGCACATGTTACATTGTAGTTAACATGGTGATAACAGATCACAGAATATCACGTTAACAGTCCCTTCTAAACTAGTGCGTGTTTCACAACTTCGATAGACCTGAACAGTCTATTGGTAGAAGTTGATGTGTAAGACTCAGATTGGCTTGTCTTGACCAAGAAATTACACTAGTGCATTCGATGCGCTGAAGCGGACCTGCAGAGAGGATAAACTCATTTGCACTGACTTAAGGGATGAAAAGTTAGACCTCAAGTGGTTGCTGATTTCTTAATCTCTGTCACTTAATAAGAACCGTGTGCGATTAGTAGTTATTGCTTTGACTTATAAATGGGAAGAGAATCATTGCGACTTCGATACCCTATATCTTGGGCAATAATATTAATTGTACGACAATTGCTAAATTAATACAGAGAATCGTGTGCTTGCAAAGTCTTGCATGATTGGTCCCCTTGGTGGGCTCGGAACCTTTATCATACCAAATCTTGCAAGTGGAATTAATTTTTCGGTATGGATAATAAAGTTGAGCTGTCCTTACTCCAAGGATAAAGATATTAATTAATATAAAGTTTTTCAGTGGCTTAATTAATTAGTGGACTAAATAATCTTAAACACGGAAAATAATAACCGGGAGCCATATTACCATAATATGGGTTAAGGTTGGATAGTGCAATATTAATTATATAGTGGTATTAATTAATATTAATTGGCTAAATTATATTGTGGCTCAATATTGGAATTCAGAAGCCCATTGGAAGGTCCATCTTAATTCTCCTATAAGCCCCTCAAGTAGTCCAAATTATAGTCCAATAAATAAAAGGTGTTTAAAATAAAATAAATTATTGTTGCATTATATTTTCTATTTTTTCAAAATTTTAAAGAAAAAACGGGAGAAGAATTTTTCTTGAAAAGATTTTATGGAAAGGAGATAAGTATTCTTGGAATACAAGATTATCCCATAAATTCAAGAAATCTCCCACTTGGTTTCTTTAATGGAATTTTCGAAAATAATGTAAAGAAAGAGAATAAAGATTTTCTTGATTTTATGGAGAAAGATATGTATTCTTGGAATACAATAATATCTCATAAATTCAAGAAAGATCCAATCTTGAAAATCTTCTTGTAATTTTTGAAATATTAGGCTAAATAATGGTGTGAGATTTTTGTGGAAAAATACACATGGAAAGAAGAATATATGAGATATATTCAAGATTTCTTGGAGATCAAGAAAATATCTTTCCTAACCCTATTTTGAGCCCTAATTTTCGTCCCCCCTACTTATAAATAAGGGATGAATGTTTCATCCCCAAGACACAGGAATTGATCTTTTTTCGGAAAAATATCAGCGTCGATAAAATATCAAATATTTTGAAACGTCGACAAATTTGTATTTTTTCAAAAAAATTCAATTGCGTGTAAAGCAATTCCATGTGTTGGAAATATTATAAATCCACAAAGGTGGTGCAACAATTTTATTTTCCTTTGTTTTATAAATCGTTCATCGGAGAACCTCCCACCAGGTTATTGAGCGAGGACTTGGAAATACTTGAGAAGGACTTTTGGTTGGTAGTCAGTTACTTGATCGTGTCTGTCTCATACCTTCTCTCCAATGGGTACGTTTACGTAAACTCCTAGAAATTCCGCATGCTAGGATCTTTTACGTGAATTTTATTTGCATGTCGTTGTTGGTGTAAGTATTATTTGAATTCACTTAGGTAAATTCATGCTAGTAATAATTGTTAATTTAAATTTATGTTTATGAGGTCATCCTGATAGATCCTAGCAAATTTTATCCCAACAACTGGTATCAGAGCCCTGGTTCGGGCTCTGATCTTTTAAACTGTAATTTAAATTGTTGTTCATTGAAATTTGAAATTGGATAGTAGAACCGTTAGATCTGTGTTGCAGGTATCCAATTGTCATGGTATTTTAATGTTCTTGTTTACATGCAAATAAATTATTGGTTTTTAATTCGATTCGTTCAAATTCATTTTGCCTCATGAGAAAATCCACGAGTAGATTAGAATTTGTTTGATTTGTTCAATGTAATAGACAAGTCTAGATCTAGGTTTATTTATTTTTCGTAAATAAATTACCTGATCGTGAATGAAGACGGAGACGGAGAATTAAAGACGGACGTTCGAGTGCGGACGTCGCGAGCAAAATGAACATCGCGGGCTAAAGCGAAACGCCTAGCGACATCGCTTCCCAGACGATCCTGCGACGAAGCATAAGCGGAAACGCGCTAAAGCTAAAAGCCAAGAAGAAGAGGGCAAATTTGGGGTCTTTGGCGATGGGGCGCGGGACCAAAACCTGAAAAAATCACTGAAGGGTCATCAAGCTCGGAAAGATGTTTGTACAAAATCTGGGAGCAAGCAAATGAATCAATGAAACCGATAGTCTTGACTTCACTGTCTGATGATTTGAGGCTCATTCATGAGGGAATTGATTCAGCTGCGGAAATTGTTCAAAGTCTTGACGAAATATTTTCCTCTGAGAGCTGTATGATCAAGGAGTTTCATCAAAATGGAGTTGAAAAGCTGAAGATGATTGAGGGAACGCCCGTAAGGGATCACGTTCTCAAAATCAGACGCCATTTTGAGAAACTTGCTTACCTAGGTACACGGTACTGTGATGAGGCTCAAATCGAATTCTTGTTTCTAACTCTTCCAAGATGATTTAATGAGTTCTATTATAATTTTGTGATGAGTGATCACATGTTTACCATGGATACCCTACAAGAGATCTTGGAGACAGTAGAGAAACACTTGGGATAAGAAGACGAAGCTTTGGTGACTAAGAAACTGCTCTCAAGATCTAGACCAATGGAAGGTAAGATTGAGAAGGAGATGAATAGTCCGATCCAAAGTAATGCCATCAACAAAAAGGGTAAGAAAGCCAGTTGGTTAAAAGTCCAGAAGATACCAAAAGGAAAATGTTTTAACTGGGGTGAAAAGGGACATTGGAAGTCGGCCTGTTCCAAACCCAAAAGGAATGGAAAGAAATGTAATTCACACTCACTAGTTGTTGAAACTTGTTTGGCGGAGTATGCTATACGGGATCCACTGATCATGTATGTTTCACATTGCAAGGTTTCAAGCAGACCCAGCGACTTAGTGAGAGTGAGATCCTCATCACGCTAGGCGATGCTACGAGAGTGGCAGCTAAAGCAGTGGGAGAAGTGCACATGTCTTTTGAAGACAAGACTTTAATTTTAAGAGATGTTCTATACGTTCCTGTTTTTTGGAAAAATCTTATTTCTATTTATAAGTTATTTATCGATGGATATTCTGTTCGTTTTAATAAAGATGTTACTGTTTTTCGTAACGATGTGATTATCTGTCGTGGAACTTTAAGGAACAATCTTTATATTATTAACTGTGCACTTCACTCACAAAATGTATCCTATAACACATCTACTATTTCTTGTAAACGAAAGCGCTCGGCTGACGTGAATGAGACACTTCTTTGGCACCTAACCTAAGATTAGGTCATATTAACCCGAAAAGGATTCAAAGGTTGGTGAAAGATGGTTCTTTGGGGTCTCTCTAAATTGAGCCATTTCCGACTTGCGAATCATGCTTGGAAGGTAAAATAACCAAGAGGGCATTTGGAGCCAAGGGGCTTAGAGCTAAAGAAGTGTTAGAAATCGTTCACACCGACGTGTGTGGTCCAATGCAAATCAAAGCTAGAGGTGGCTACGAGTATTTTGTTACTTTTATCGATGATTACTCACGCTACGGATATATTTTCCTAATGAAGCATAAATCTGAGACCTTTGACAAATTCAAATAATTTAAGGCTCAAACAGAGAATCATAAGGAAAAGACTATCAAGTTTCTAAGATCTGATCGTGGGGGCGAATACCTCAGCGATGAATTTTTGAACTACCTATCGGAAGAGGGGATTGAATCCTAGTTAACTTCACCCGGTACCCCTCAACAAAATGGGGTTGCAGAACGAAGAAATAGAACGCATTTAGAAATGGTAAGGTCAATGATGAGTTATGCATATTTACCAAAATCGTTCTTGGGTTATGCATTAGAAACAACGGCTTACATTCTGAACCTAGTACCATCCAAATCGGTACCTAAAACCCCGAGAGAATTGTGGACGGGGCGCAAGCCCAGTTATGGACACATCAGGATCTGGGGGTGTCCGGCATACGTGCTAGACAAGGAAGCCGGTAAATTGGATGCACGTTCGGAATAAGGATGTTCATAGGGTACGAAGGAACTAAAGGATGCATGTTCTATAGTCCCGAAGATCAAAAGGTAGTAATCAGTACTCACTTTAGATTTTTGGAAGAAGACTATATGAACAGTAGAAAGCCTAGAAGTGAGATTACCTTAGAAGAACTTATGGGGCCAACTCCATTGCCAACTGTACAAAATGATATATCAATCGTCACGCCTACACAACCGAAACCTCGTCATAGTGGGAGGGTTGTCAGACAACCCAAGAGATTCTTGGGGATTGGAGAATCTTCGGATTTGATCTCCGCAGAAGAATCAGATCCATGGTCCTACAACGAGGCGATCCAAGACAAAGATGCTCAATCTTGGCAAACAGCAATGGAAGCCGAGATGGGTTCAATGGATCACAACAAGGTGTGGGAGCTAGTCGAACCACTTAATGGGGTAAAACCCATCGGATGCAAGTGGGTATACAAGATCTATTCGGGATGAATATTTAAATACAAATTTAATTCATTAATTATTACTAGCATGAATTAATCCTAATTAATTCGAATAATAATTGCAACAACAAATCATGCATATAAAAAGCCACGTAAAACCTACGCATGCGGAATCTACGGGTTTACGTGAACGTACCTCTCGGGATGGCAGTGGCTTTGGTCGGACGGACTAACCAAAAGGACTTCCCAAGTATTCCCTTAGCCCTTGCTCGACAATCCGGTGGAAGGATACTCGCGAACAATTAACAAAAGGAAAAAATAAACTTTGTTGCACCACTTATGTGGATTTGCTAATATTTCCAGCACATGGAATTGTACTTGGGAATGAACTAATCATCCCCTATTTATAGGAGGGAGGGTGAACGAAATTTTAGTGAATTTTCAATGTGGGAAAAGACTTTTCTTGGTCACCAAGAAATCTTGAATATATCTCATATATTCTTTTTCCCATAATTAAAATATTCCACAAAAATCCCACCTCCTCAAGATATGGTATTTTCGAAAAATATAGTGTGCAAGAATCCAAGATTTGGATCTTCTTGAATTTATGAGATATTCTTGTATTTCAAGAAATACATATCTTCCATAATATCTTTTCAAGAAAATCAAGAAAATCTTTCTCGCCCTCTATTTTCCAAAATTTCGAAATATGACTATGAATAACCAAGTGGGAGATTTCTTGAATTTAATGAGATAATCTTGTATTCCAAGAATACATATCTTCATTCCATAACAAAATTCAAAGAAAATCTTTCTCCCTCTTTTATCCATAATTTTCGAAAATTGAGAGAAAATATAAGCAACAATATTTATTTTATTTTAATCACCTTTTCAGTTATTGGACTATTTGTTGGGCTACTTAGGGGGCCTTTAGGAGAATTAAGATTGAACCTTCTAATGGATCTTGAATATCTAATATTGAGCCACAATATAATTCAAGCCCATAAATATTAATTAATCCCACTACATAATTAATATTGCACCATCCATCTTAACCCATATTACAGTCAATATGGCTCCGGTCATTATTTCCGTGTTTAAGATTATCTAGCCCATTAATTAATTCAAGCCACTTTGAAATAGCTTTCCGTTAATTAATATCTTTTGTCCTTGGTCGAGGAACGGTTCAACATTATTATCCATACCGAAACAAATTCCACTTGCAAGATTTGGTATGATAAAACTATGAACCTCCCAAGGGGCAAATCAAGCAAGCGTGCTTGCACACGATTCTTCGTATTAAATCTTAGCAATCACATGTGACCAATAATATTGCCCAAGATAAAAAAGTATTGAATCTCTCTCATTATTTACCCATGATAAGTCAAAGCAATAGTTACCAATCTCACGTGATTCTATTTAAGGGACGAAGGTTAAGAAACAACGAACCACTGAGGTCTAATTCTTCCTTGTTCAGTTATGAAGAATTTATCCTCCTGTAGGTCCTATTCAACAGATCGATCATGCACTAGTGTAATCTCTTGGTCAAGACAAACCAATCGAGCCTTACACCTCAACCTTTTCGCGATGGTTGTTCATTTCCATCTAGGTCGTGAATGGCGTACTTTTTTAGTTACAAGGGACCGTTAATTTAATCTTCGTGATCGGTATCACTAAATTAACTACAGTTAACACGCATTTAATTATTGAACAGTTATGCAGTAAATATATATAACATTCAATCATATTTAAAGCATCAGTGATAAATAATTTATTTCACTAAATAAGTCTGAAAATTCAGTTTCGATTATACAAAGTAAAAGCATACTTTTCAGTATAATCCCAACAATCTCCCACTTATACTCAAAGTCTGCTTTTAAGTATACTACAACACGTCTCGAGTAGTCCGTGACATCTAATGTCACCTACACGAACCTAATAATTTCTCCCACTTATACTCAAAGCAGATTGGCAACGGTCTTGACACCCATTCCACTCACATGTTTCTCGAATGTATTCAGAGGCAGACGCTTTGTGAATGGATCTGCTAGGCTGTCCTCAGACGCTATCTTTTGCCACATTTATATCTCCTCTCTTAACGATTTCTCGTATAAGATGTCTTTCCTTTAATGTGTTTGTTTGACTCGTGGACTCTTGGTTCTCTTGAATTTATAATCGCTTCTCTAGCAGATATTGCTGTAAACATTCGAACACCATCCAAGTCCACTAAGAAGATCTAGAGCCCAATTGGTTCTTTCAACTTTGCTTCTGCGACTACTTACCCGAGTCCCATGGTTGAGTCGGTGATGCATTTACGCTTCACACTCGTCCATTCGATGGCTACACTTCCCCAAATGGAAACACACTAATCGAGGCGGATAATTTACGAATCTAAATCTGATTGGAAATCCGAGTCCATGTAGCCGATGGGGATTGGAGTATCTGACTGATAAATCAACATTCTATCCCGAGTTCTTTTCAGATACTTCAGAATGTTTTTAATCGTCAATCGATTAAACTTTCCCTAGGTTACTCGATATCTTGCTACCATGCCTACGGCAAAGCATATATCCCAGGTCTCGTACCGCAAACATTGCATACATAAGGTTTCCTACGGTACAAGCCTAAGGAATGCCTTTCATGTCATCTATCTCCTTTTGCGTCTTAGGGACATTTTTCTTGGATAGATGGATTCCAAGTCCGAAAAGGTCGAATCCTTTCTTGGAATCTTGCATCTTTGAATCGTTTTAAAACCAGTGTCAACGTATGAATACTTGCGATAACCCGATCATCCTTTTCTTGCGATCTCGAGTAATCTTGATCCCAAGGATGAGTCCGACTTTCCCTAAGTCTTTCATATCAAACTGTTTTGAAACGCCATGCCTTTACGTCTGACCACACCTTCACATCGTTCCCGATGATCACAATGTCATCTACGTATAGTACTAAGAATACCAATGCAGTTCCGACACGCTTTTTATACACACAACTTTCAAACTCGTTTTGATCAAACCCATAAGACTTTACAAAATGATCAAAACTTTGGTTCCAAGCTCTGGATGCCTGTTTGAGTCCGTAAATGGACCTCTTGAGCTTACAAACTAGGTGTTCTTGGCCTGTTTCAATGAAACCTTGGTGTTGTTGCACATAGATCTCTTTATCAAGACTTCCGTTAAGGAAAGCTGTCTTGACATCTATTTGCCAGATTTCAAGGTCGAAGTGCGCAGCAATCAATAAGAGAATACAGATGGACTTAAGCATGGCTACGGGCAAAAAAATTTCCTCATAATCGATCCCTTTCTTTCTGAGTATAACCTTTCGCCATTAGTCTTGCTTTAAAGGTTTCAACCTTCCCGTCCGATCCTCTTTTCCTCTTATATACCCACTTGCATCTAATGGGTTTGACCCCATTAAGTGGTTCAACTAGCTCCCACACTCTATTATGAAATATAGAACCCACTTCGGCTTTCATTGCTGTTTGCCAAGAATCTGCATCCTTATCTTGGAGTGCCTCGTCATATGTCCATGGGTCTGATTCCGGGAATCAAGTCCGAGGACTCTCCTATTCCCATGAATCTCTCGGGCTGTCTAACAACCCTCCCACTATAACGAGGCTCCGGTTGTGAAAACGTATCGTTTGGTATATCATCTAGTACAGTCGGCACTGAGGTTTGCCCTGTTAGCTCATTTAAGGTAATCTCACTTATGGGTTTTCTTTGGTTCTATAGTTTTCTTCCAAAATCTAAAGTGGGTGCGGATGTCCACCTTTTGATCTTCGGAACTATAGAACATTCACCCTTTTGTTCCCTCGGGGTATCCTACAAAACAACCTTAATTCTGATCGAGGATCCAATTTACCGGCTTCCTTGTCCAACACGTAGGCCGGACACCCCAAAATTCTCATGTGTCTCATACTAGGCTTGCGTCCGGTCCACAATTCTTTGGGGTTTTGGGAACCGATTTGGATAGCACCAATTTCAGAATGTAAGTCGCTGTTTTCCAAGCCATGACCCCAGAACGACTCGGGAAGATCTGTATAATTCATCATTGATCTAACCATTTCCAAAAGAATTTTGTTGCTTCGCTCTGCAAACCCCGTTTTGTTGAGGGGGGGGTTCCGGGTGCAGTGAGCTGGGATACAATCCCTTCATCAGATAAGTAGTTCAAAAACTCATCGCTGAGGTATTCGCCTCCACGATCAGATCGTAGAGACTTGATACGTTTTTCCATATGATTCTCTGCTTGAGCCTTAAATTCTTTAGAATTTCTCAAAGGTCTCAGATTCATGCTTCATAAGGAAAATGTACCTTGAGTAATCATCAATAAAATTACTCATAACCTCCTCTTGCTTTGGTTAACATTGAACTATGTACATCTATGTGAACGATCTCTAACACTTCTTTAGCCCCATTCCCCTTGGCTCCAAATGCCATTTTGGTCATATTACCCTCCAAACATGATTCGCAAGTTGGATCCGATTCAACTTCGAGACGCTCCAGTGAACCATCTTTCACCAACCTTTGGATCCTCTTTGGATTTATATGACCTAATCTTAGATGCCAAAGAAGTGTCTCGTTCACGTCGATGAACGTTTTTCTTTTCTCGAAATTGATTGATGTGTTATAGGATACATTTCGTGAGTGGTGTGCACGATTAATTGTATAGAGATTTTCCATCAATGTCCCGTAATGATATACACTCATCATTTCAAAATGATGTCATTCTTATTAGAAGAAACTTAGTGTCCTTTAATCGAATTTTAGAAACTGAAAGTGAATTCTTTCTAAAATTGGGAACATAAAGATAATCTCAAAAAAAACTTTATCTTCAAAAGATAGGTGCACTTCTCCCACTGCTTTAACTGCTACTCATGTAGCATTGCAATGTCTGCTACTTGCGTAGTATTGCAATAATCGTTACTACCGTAGCATTGCAATATCTGCCACTTACGTAGCATTGCAATGTCTTCTACTTTCGTAACGTTACCCAGTGTGATGAGGATCTCACTCCCACTATGTTGCCGGATCATTTAGAACCCGTGAAGCCAACATGATTAGTGGATCTCGTATCAACCACCCACGAATGAGAAGTATACGCCGCTAAACAAGTTTCAACAACTAGTATATGAGAATTACCTTTCTTTCCGTCCCTTTTGGGGTTGGAACAGGCAAGACCTCCATTGTCCTCTCTCACCGCAGCTTAAGCACTTCCTCTTTGGATTTTCCTTGACACAACAAGCATTCCTCATCTTACCATTGCCCTTGGCAACAGTTGAGTTTTATTGCTTATGGCCTTTGGTCCTCTTCTTTATCTTGCCTACCCTTGGCCTAGAAAATGAAGACGGACCACTTGCCGTCAAAGCTTGAGTTTGGTGCTTCTTCATCATTTCTGCCGAGACCAAAAGCTTGCAACAAATTAGCTAGCGAGGCCAAAATGCTCAAAAACTTTTTGGGCAGAGAGTGAAGTACCAAATTCATCTGAGTCTCCGATCATCATAATCTGCGCTCGAAATCTCAAGTTTGTTCGGATGGGCCATCTATTTTGAGGACGTAATCCCTTACGGGTTTTTCCTCCACCATTTCAAATGACGACATCTCTCAAGAAGGTGATCTGACGAGTCCCGCATGTTTTGACTCGTCAGTTGGCTTATCTGATTTTTGTGTGTCAAAATCCACTTGTGCTTTTGTGCAGTTAGGACAATTATAATTTTCCAATCAATATAGTTTCCATACATATTGTATTTGACTTTAAGTATAATAACAGTGGATTAAAAGGTAACGACATGCTGAACTGAAATAAACAACTATATGCAATAGCACAAGCATATCACAAGGTTCGATCACATTCATCATATTTAAAAATCTCAAAAAAAATATGAACATGCATCAGCCAACATCTCAAAACAGTTTAAATAAGCCACGTTGGGTGGGTCATTATTTAAACACATTCAAGCGGGTTACAAACAAGCACGATTACAAAACCCTTAATATCCAGATTAATAGTTGGCTCCCACTTGACCAATATTAAATTGACAGGACTTCGAGAAGTATATGCATATCAACTTTATACCTAAGTAATAACCATGATTAAATACGAGATTACTATTTTAAAAAGATCGAGTCTCATTGGGAGGGTCATAAATGCCCACTAGTAATAACCCACAATCATCTGTTTGGAATTCATTCATGTGAAACCTATCTTTTGACCGTCTCCGGTTGAAATTTCTCCAAAAGAATTCACAAATAAATAAATCATGGAGGTCAAAAATTAATTCAATTTTATTATCCTAATAAAATTGTCAATTAATTATTAAAACATACTTAGTAATTTTGAAGTTGAGATTTTTTAATTTGGCAACCCTCATGCAAACACATTTAAACAAAATAAATAAAAGCATAAGATAGGACAAATAAATCAAGCAAAAAAAAAAAAAAAAACATATTGGGCACAAATTATCCAATTGTCATGGTTTGATTTTTCTTGGCTTGATCTTGAAGAAACACGCCTCAATTTCTCCCACTAGTTCGTCTCGGAAAAATACTTCATCTCGAACCGCCACGCCAAGCGGCTCCGCAGGATGCACGCCAAGATCCGCCGCCACTTGGCTCGGGATGCCTAAGCGACCTCGGCCTTTACTGGCAAACCACGCCCACCTTCCTCGGCATGCCTCGGCGAGTCGGCCGATCCTCGGCGACGCGGCAGCGCAAGATCATCACAAGATTTGTGTCTTGTGGCCTTGCGCCACCTACACGTCTGGTTCTCGATTTCGCCCTTTAATTCTTCATCTCTTCATTCCCGATCCTATTACAATTTATTTACAAAAAATAAATAAGCCTAGATTTAGACTATTCTATTACATTGATCAAATCAAACAAATCCTAGTCTACTCGTGGATTTTCTCACGAGGCAAAACAAATCCGAACGAATCGAATTAAAAACCACGGTTTATATGCATGCAAAATAAAACATTAAAATCCATGACAATTGGATACCGCAAAAAGCATCTAATGGTTCTACTATCCAATTTCAAATTTAATGTCCACGAATTAAATTACAATTTAAAAAATTCAGAGTCTAAACAAAGGGCTCGATACGGTTTGTTGGGGAATGATTCGCACAGATCTATTCGGGGTGAATATTTAAATACAAATTTAATTCATTAATTATTACTAGCATGAATTAATCCTATATTAATTCAAATAATAATTGCAACAACAAATCCTGCAAAAAAAAAGCCACGTAAAACCTACACGACGCGGAATCTACGGGTTTACGTGAACGCATTCCCTGGGATGGCAAAGTTGGCTTTGGTCGGACGGACTAACCAAAAGGACTTCCCAAGTATTCCTTAGCCCTTGCTCGACAATCCGGTGGAAGGATACTTTCATGAACAATTAACAAAAGGAAAAAAATAAACTTTGTTGCACCACTTATGTGGATTTGCTAATATTTCCAGCACATGGAATTGTACTTGGGAATGAACTAATCATCCCCTATTTATAGGAGGGAGGGTGAACGAAATTTTAGTGAATTTTCAATGTGGGAAAAGACTTTTCTTGGTCACCAAGAAATCTTGAATATATCTCATATATTCTTTTTCCCATAATTAAAATATTCCACAAAAATCCCACCTCCTCAAGATATGGTATTTTCGAAAAATATAGTGTGCAAGAATCCAAGATTTGGATCTTCTTGAATTTATGAGATATTCTTGTATTTCAAGAAATACATATCTTCCATAATATTTTTTCAAGAAAATCAAGAAAATCTTTCTCGCCCTCTATTTTCCAAAATTTCGAAATATCACTATGAATAACCAAGTGGGAGATTTCTTGAATTTAATGAGATAATCTTGTATTCCAAGAATACATATCTTCATTCCATAACAAAATTCAAAAAAAAATCTTTCTCCTCTTTTTATCCATAATTTTCAAAAATTGAGAGAAAATATAAGCAACAATATTTATTTTATTTTAATCATCTTTTCAGTTATTGGACTATTTGTTGGGCTACTCAGGGGGCCTTTAGGAGAATTAAGATTGGACCTTCTAATGGATCTTGAATATCTAATATTGAGCCACAATATAATTCAAGCCCATAAATATTAATTAATCCCACTACATAATTAATATTGCACCATCCATCTTAACCCATATTACAAATCAATATGGCTCCGGTCATTATTTCCGTGTTTAAGATTATCTAGCCCATTAATTAATTCAAGCCCTTGAAAATAGCTTTCCGTTAATTAATATCTTTTGTCCTTGGTCGAGAACGGTTCAACATTATTATCCATACCTAAACAAATTCCACTTGCAAGATTTGGTATGATAAAGCTTATGAACCTCCCAAGGGGGCAAATCAAGCAAGCGTGCTTTGCACACGATTCTTCGTATAAATCTTAACAATCACATGTGACCAATAATATTGCCCAAGATAAAAAGTATTGAATCTCTCTCGATTCGCTACCCATGATAAGTCAAAGCAATAGTTACCAATCTCACGTGATTCTATTTAAGGGACGAAGGTTAAGAAACAACGAACCATTTGAGGTCTAATTCTTCCTTGTTCGATTCTCAAGAATTTATCCTCCTCAGGGGTCCTATTCAAATATCAGATCATGCACTAGTGTAATCTCTTGGTCAAGACAAACCAATCTCGAGCCTTACACCTCAACCTTTCGCGATGGTTGTTCATTTCCATCTAGGTCATGAATGGCGTACTTTTTAGTTACAAGGGATTTTATTAATTTAATCTTCGTGATCCGGTATCACTAAATTAACTACTGATGTAACACGTCATTTAATTATTGAACAGTTATGCAAAGTAAATATATATAACATTCAATCATATTTAAAGCATCAGTGATAAATAATTTATTTCAGTAAATAAGTCTGAAAATTCAGTTTCGATTATACAAAGTAAAAGCATACTTTTCAGTATAATCCCAACAGCCTACACAACCGAAACCTTGTCATAGTGGGAGGGTTGTCAGACAACCCGAGAGATTCTTGGGGATTGGAGAATCTTCGGATTTGATCTCCGCAGAAGAATCAGATCCATGGTCCTACAACGAGGCGATCCAAGACAAAGATGCTCAATCTTGGCAAACAGCAATGGAAGCCGAGATGGGTTCAATGGATCACAACAAGGTGTGGGAGCTAGTCGAACCACTTAATGGGGTAAAACCCATCGGATGCAAGTGGGTATACAAGAGAAAAAGGGGACCGGACGGAAAAGGTTGAGACCTTTAAAGCAAGACTAGTGGCGAAAGGGTACACTCAGAAAGAAGGGATAGATTATGGGGAAACCTTTTCGTCCGTAGCCATGCTCAAGTCCATCCGCATTCTCTTGTCGATTGCTGCGCACCTAGATTTTAAGATCTGGAAAATGGACGTCAAGAAAGCTTTCCTCAATGGAAATCTTGACGAAGAAATCTATATGCAACAACCCGAAGGCTTCATTGAAAAAGGCCAAGAGCATCTGGTTTACAAGCTTAAGAAGTCCATTTATGGGCTGAAGCAACCATCCCAAGCTTGGAATCAGTGTTTTGATCAAGTTAGAAAATCCTACGGTTTCGATCAAAACAACTTTGAAAGTTGTGTTTATAAAAAGCGTGACGGAACTGCATTGGTATTTTTGGTACTATACGTGGACGACATTCTGCTCATCGAAAATGATGTAAAGGTGTTATCAGACGTAAGGGCATGGCTGTCAAAACAGTTCGATATAAAGGATTTAGGGGAAGCCGGTCACATCCTATGGATCAAGATCACTCGAGATCGCAGAAAAAGAATGATCGGGCTTTCGCAAGCCTCATACATAGATACTGTTTTGAAGCGTTTCAACATGCAAGATTCCAAGAAAGGCTTTGTGCCCTACAGACATGGAATCCATCTGTCCAAAGAGATGTGTCCAAAGACACAGAAAGAGATAGATGACATGAAGGGCATCCCTTATGCTTCGGCTGTGGGAAGCCTCATGTATGCAATGCTGTGTACGAGACCAGATATCTGCTTTATCGTAGGCATGGTAGCAAGATATCAAAGTAACCCTGGGAAAGAGCATTGGACTGCAGTAAAGAACATTTTGAAGTATCTGAAAAGGACACGGGACAGAATGTTGGTTTACAAGTCAGACAGTCTAATCCCCATTGGTTACATGGACTCGGATTTCCAATCAGATGTTGACTCCAGAAAGTCTACCTCATGTAGTGTGTTTTGCATGGGGGGAGGAGCCATGACATGGAGAAGCGTAAAGCAGAAATGCATCGCCGATTCTACCATGGAAGCCGAATACGTTGCTGCTTGTGAAGCAGCGAAGGAAGCGGTTTGGCTCAAGAACTTCCTAGTGGACTTGGACGTCGTCCCGGATTTACCCAGCACGATCACGGTTTACTGTGATAACGTCGGAGCAGTTGCAAATTCGAGGGAGCCGAGAGCCCACAAGGCCAGCAAACACATTGAAAGAAAATACCATCTCATACGAGAAATCGTTAAGAGAGGAAACACTGAGGCGACTAAGATTGCATCAGAAGACAACCTAGCAAATCCATTCACAAAGGGTCTGCCTCAGAGTACATCCGAGAGACATGTGGAAGGAATGGGTGTCAAGGACGTTGCCAATCTGCTTTGAGTATAAGTGAGAGAAATATTATTAGGTTCGTGTAGGTGACATTAGATGTCACATAGAACACGAGACATGCTGTAGTATACTTAAAAGCAGACTTGAGTATAAGTGGGAGATTGTTGGGGTTATACTGAAAAGTATGTTTTTACTTTGTATAACCAAACTGATTTTTCTTATTTATTTACTGAAATAAACTATTAATCATTGTTGCATTAAATATGAATGAATGATATGTATATTTATTGCGAACTCGTTCAATAAGACAGTTACGTTGTAGTTAATTTGGTGATACCAAATCACGGAAGATCAAATTAACAGCTCCTCAAAATTAAGTACAAATTCACAACCCAGATGGAAATGAATGAACCATCATGAAAGGTTGAAGTGTAAGACCCAGATTGGCTTGTCTTGATCAAGGGATTACACTAGCTCATTTAGGTGCACTGAATAAGGACCTACAGGAGGACAAATTCTTCGGTACTGAATATACAAGAATTAGACCTCAGTGGTGTGTTGTTTCTTAATCTCTGTCCCTTAAATAGGATCGTGTGAAATTCATAACTATTGTTTTGACTTATGATGGGAAGAGAGTCAATGTGATTCGATGCCTTATATCTTGGGCAATATTATTAATTACATGACGATTGCTGACATTTAATACGGAGAATCGCGTGCAAGTACGTCTTGCTTGATTTGTCCCGTTGGTGGGCTCAGAACCTTTATCATACCAAATCTTGCAAGTGGAAATTTATTTCCGGTATGGATAATAATGTTGAGCTGTCTTTACTCCAATGACAAATATATTAATTAATATAAAGCTTGTTCAGTGGCTTAATTAATTAATGGACTAATATAATCTTAAACGCGGGAAATAATGACCGGGAGCCATATTATATGTGAAATAGTAATATAAGTTAAGATGGATAGTTCAATATTAATTTTATAGTGGAGTAAATTAATATTAATGGATTTGAATAATATTTGGCCCAATATTAGAGCTTTATAGTCCATTGAAGGTCCAATCTTAATTCTCCTAAATGCCCCTCAAATAGCCCAAAATAAAGTCCAATTAATGAAAGAGAGAAGAAAATATTTTGCTATATTTTCATGCTTATATTTTCAAAAAATATGTGGATAAGAGGAAGGAAAGATTGTCTTGATTTTCTTGTAGATATTTTATGGAAAGAGATAATTATTGTAGGAATACATAATTATCCCATAAATTCAAGAAGTCAAATCTTGACTCATTTAATCTTGTTATTTTTTAAAATAATAGGATAAAAAGGGGAAGAGATTTTTATGGAAAATTTAATTAAGGAGAAAAGAATATAGGAGATATATTCAAGATTTCTTGGAGACCAAGAAAATATTTTCTTCCTTATATTTTTGACCTAAAAATTCGACCCCCTCACTCCTATATATAGGGGATGAATTTTTCATTCCCAAGTGCAATTCCATGTGTTGGAAATATTAGAAATCCACAAAGGTGGTAGCATAATATTTTTTTTGTTTTCTCTCTTGTTAAAATCGTTCGTGCGAATCCTCCCACCGGGTTACGTTCGTGGACTTTGGGACATATTTGGGAAGGTACTTTGGGTTGATCCATAGTCTCAACGGTTGTCTCTACAAGAGGTATGTAACCTCGTAACTCCTAGTTCCGCATGTTTAGGATTTACGTGAATTACATGTACGCATGTTGTTTAATTATTATGTTGAATTGATTTAGGATTAATTCATGCTAGAAATTAATTATTTAATTTGAATATGTATTTAAAATCATCTCGAATAGATCCGGGCACCCATAATTTCCCAACACCCACAAGGCCAGCAAACACATTGAAAGGAAATACCATCTTATACGAGAAATCGTTAAGAGAGGAGATATAGAGGTTGCAAAGATCGCGTCGGAAGACAACCTAGCTGATCCATTCACAAAGGGTCTGCCTCTGTTAACATTCGAGAGACATGTGAAAGGAATGGGTGTCAAGAGCGTTGTCAATCTGCTTTGAGTATAAGTGGGAGATATATTTTTAGGTTGATGTAGGTGACATTAGATGTCAATGTATAATACATTAGACGTGTTGTGGTATACTTAAAAGCAGACTTTGAGTATAAGTGGGAGATTGTTGGGGTTATACGTGAAAGTATGCTTTTACTTTGTATAACCTATGTATTAAACACTTATTTACTGAAATAAATTATTTATCACTGTTCCTTTAAATATGATTGAATGTTATATATATTTATTGCAAACCGTTCATATAATAGCACATGTTACATTGTAGTTAACATGGTGATACCAGATCACAGAAGAACACGTTAACAGTCCCTTGTAAACTAGTGTGTGTTTCACAACTTAGATAGACCCGAACAGTCTATTGGTAGAAGTTGATGTGTAAGGCTCAGATTGACTTGTCTTGACCAAGAGATTACACTAGTGCATTCGATGCGCTGAAGCGGACCTGCAGAGAGGATAAACTCATTCGCACTGACTTAAGGGATGAAGAGTTAGACCTCAGTGGTTGTTGATTTCTTAATCTCTGTCATTTAATAAGGACCGTGTGCGATTAGTAGTTATTGCTTTGACTTATAAATGGGAAGAGAATCATTGCGACTTCGATACCCTATATCTTGGGCAATAATATTAATTGTACGACAGTTACTAAATTAATACAGAGAATCGTGTGCTTGCAAAGTCTTGCGTGATTGGTCCCCTTGGTGGGCTCAGAACCTTTATCATACCAAATCTTGCAAGTGGAATTAATTTTCCGGTATGGATAATAAAGTTGAGCTGTCCTTACTCCAAGGATAAATATATTAATTAATATAAAGCTTTTCAGTGGCTTAATTAATTAGTGGACTAAATAATCTTAAACACGGGAAATAATAACCGGGAGCCATATTACCGTAATATGGGTTAAGGTTGGATAGTGCAATATTAATTATATAGTGGTATTAATTAATATTAATGGGCTGAATTATATTGTGGCTCAATATTGGAATTCAGAAGCCCATTGGAAGGTCCATCTTAATTCTCCTAAAGGCCCCTCAAGTAGCCCAAATTATAGTCCAATAAATAAAATGTGTTTAAAATAAAATAAATTATTGTTGCATTATATTTCCTATTTTTTCAAAATTTTAAAGAAAAAACGGGAGAAGAGTTTTCTTGAAAAGATTTTATGGAAATGAGATAAGTATTCTTGGAGTACAAGATTATCCCATAAATTCAAGAAATCTCCCACTTGGTTTCTTTAATGGAATTTTCGAAAATAATGTAAAGAAAGGGAAGAAAGATTTTCTTGATTTTCTTGGAAAGATTTTATGGAGAAAGATATGTATTCTTGGAATACAAGAATATCTCATAAATTCAAGAAAGATCCAATCTTGCAAATCTTCTTGTAATTTTTGAAATATTAGGCTAAATAAGGGTGTGAGATTTTTGTGGAAAAATACACATGGAAAGAAGAATATATGAGATAAATTCAAGATTTCTTGAAGATCAAGAAAATATCTTTCCTAACCCTATTTTGAGCCCTAATTTTCGTCCCCCCCCTTACTTATAAATAAGGGATGAATGTTTCATCCCCAAGACACAGGAATTGATATTTTTTCCGAAAAATATCAGCGTCGATAAAATATCAAATATTTTGAAACGTTGACAAATTTGTGTTTTTTCGAAAAAATTCAATTGTGTGCAAAACAATTCCATGTGTTGGAAATATTAGAAATCCACAAAGGTGGTGCAACAATTTTATTTTCCTTTGTTTTATAAATCGTTCATCGGAGAACCTCCCACCGGGTTATTGAGCGAGGACTTGGGAATACTTGAGAAGGACTTTTGGTTGGTAGTCAGTTACTTGATCGTGTCTGTCTCAGACCGTCTCTCCAATGGGTACGTTTACGTAAACTCTTAGAAATTCTGCATGCTAGGATCTTTTACGTGAATTTTATTTGCATGTCGTTGTTGGTGTAATTATTATTTGAATTCACTTAGGTAAATTCATGCTAGTAATAATTGTTAATTTAAATTTGTGTTTATGAGGTCATCCCGATAGATCCTAGCAAATTTTATCCCAACAGGTATGTCGCCGCCCTCGCGACACTGGAATTGGGCTTTGAATCCGATTTGAAGGCCTGTTTGGCGGAATCAGAGGATCATGTGAGCATTTGTACCATCTGTTTGAAGATTGTGGTGTCTGCTTGAACAAAAGTGGTAGAGTACAGATTGGATTCCTGAGATTTGGAAATTGCTCGCTTTTAAGCCTGGCCCGATTGAGATTTAGAAATCGAATGTTTTGATCAGCTTTGAACTAACCCAATCACACTCGATTTTATAAGTTTCTATATTCGAAATTCATCCTACCCGATCCAAACCTGTCTTTAAATATTTTAGATTAAAAAAATACAAGATGACACATTAAAAATAAAAATACAAGATGACACGTGGGTAACTTGATGGACATTATTAATACTTTTTCATATTATACAATTAATTTTTTTATCATATGAAATGATACATTTCATTCCAAGAACTAATAATTTTCAATCACTTTTGCATGTAACAATCTCATGCAAGATTTTCTCCCGCCTAATATTATTGTAAGTTGACCTGAATTTTAATGCACTTTGTTTACTGCGAATCAATCCAATGTGTGCGCCTTTGGTTTAAAGCTAGACATCCCTTGCACCGGTTTTATCACATCTCATTTGTTGACCCAAAATCAGCCAGTCTTGGTGCGCACTTCGGCACTTGTTTCAATTATCACCTTTTTAACACATCTTTTCTCCATTTAAATTAGGCATAATGCATATTTGAAGGTTATTTCGAATGGTTCTTAAATAATTTTTTATTTTTAAATTATTAATTTTTATTTCAAAAGACCCTAAACTATTTTTTATTTTAATTTTTTTTAAATATATAAGTTTTGTTTCATAAGGTCTTTCGTAAATGTATTTTTATTATTAATTGAATTTAATCTGAATATAATAGCATGGAAATTTGATTGACGTGTCGTGTTTTAAGGAAAATATTAATCTGGCTTACTAAATAAAATTCATGAATTTTCGTTATTAGGGATCTCATAAACAAAAATTGTCTAGTTTAAAGACTTTTTGAAACAAAAGATAATTTATGACTCTTTCGAAACAAAAATTAACAATTTAGGAGTATTTTAATACATTATGCTTTTAAATTATTGTTGTGTATATATTTTAATTATAGGCTTATAGCCATTAATTAGCATACAATGAGAGAGAGGCATGTGTGACTCGGTGGGGGCTAGCTTCAATTATTCATGTTTCCTACAAATGATAATACTTTTCAACCGATCGAAACTACAAATTGGGAAAAAAAAAGAAGGTAAATATTCTATTTGTAAGACGACAAAATGTATTTTTAAATCAGCGGTAATGATCTGGAATCCGCCGGTGGACACAAAAATTATGTCACCTCCTATGTGTCAAAACATAAGAAGTGAAACAATGAAAACTTACTAATAATTGCATTTTACAATTGCAACTTACTAATAAGTACATAATGCTTGTATACGTATGTATATTTGCACTTTCACGTACAACTTTGACTATATATGCAATTTTGTTTGTACCTAGTAGTAAATTGCATCAAACATTTGTACATATTAGTAATTTTCCCCAACTAAGAACGGCAAACACAGAACCACAAGAAGATGCATATAATTATAATATAATGGAGGCACTGAACCCTTTCAGGAATGAGCATCATCAATGTCTCATTTTAAACCATATACTTAGCTTGCTTCTATCCATATAGCAAATCTACGAACTTCAGCTCATCATATACAAACAGACTCAGTGATCAGATACACCAATCTCCCCCCCTTTTGATGTGTTGTCTCTATTTTCTTGTTAGGTATAGCGCTACCCCTACGCTGAGTGAGATAGCTCAACACATTTAGGGGGGCACTCGGTCCAAGAAATTTCAGTGAGAATAATGATAAAAATGTATGAATAACTGTGTTGGTTAATGAGAATAAAAAATTTCAATTCACCTAAACGAAGTGATGAAACTCAAAGTAAGACCATCATTAAATCATTTTTATTACATATTCCTCCTATAATGATATCTCCTAAATCATTCAACTAGTCGTCAACCGGTATTTTTTTTCCACAATTCCAATATTAGATCAAAACACTAGCAATATAACCATCATTTTTGTTGTAATTTACTATTCAGGGGTGCTTGGTATATAGGTTTCAAACTAAGGAATGGAAAGGGAATAAGGAATAATTGTTTGGTTCACAACTTTGATTCCTCACTACAGTAAAATGAAATACTAAAAGTGAGGAGTCATCATTCCTTGGGTTTTTTGGGGGAATTTCATTCCTTGGAGCTTTTTGGTTAAAAATTTAAACACTAGTAAAAATGCTTCTATACTATATTTTGTAAATAAAAACAATTAAATGATTACATTCCTATAGAATACTTGTAAATCAAACAAAATCAATGATTATGATAGTCATTCCCATTATCAACCAAACAATACAACTATAAATGACATATTCATTACCATTCCTCACTACTATCACTATCATTCCTATTTCCATTCCTGATAATAAACCAAGCAGCCCCTCAATGATTCTCATTGCAATTCTCATTGAAGAATTTGAATCAAAATGGCCAAGGAAGAAATGAAGCTTAGCGATACAGCACGTTGAATTTGGAGCTTTAGTTCATGGCCAAGGAAGAAACAGAGCATTTCAAACGCTAATTAGTCAATGGAAACCCGTCCAAAAACAGTAATACATAGCGATTTCAGGCTTCTTCCAGGAACATTTAATAAATATCACAAACCCAGTAGTTATAATTGAGGTGTCTACTCATTTGTAAGGAATTCTATAATCATTCTGTGAGATTTTTGTGTAATTGATATTTGAACATAAGTCAGTCACCGGTGAAACTTATCCACAGTATAAAATTGTGATCATTACACTTATAAACTAATACTATAACACATATCCACTATTATCATTACACTTATAAACTAATATCATAGGATTTATGTGTGTAAATGTTATGGTATTAGTTTATAAGAGCAATAATATCAGTTAATGAATGTTATGGTATCAGTATGGATCCAATTTCATACGATGAACAAGTTTCACATGGGAGTTTGTCAATGAACTTAAACCATTTGAAAAGTTCCAACAACATATGCATATCAGGGTCAGCTGAAACTTGCATAAACTATCAACTCTTCACAATTATTTATATATAATCCTGTTACAAAAACGAAACACACATTGGTTATAACTTATCCAGGTCCTGTAATGTCAAACAAACCACCAACTCCCAACAACTAACTTAGTTAAATGTTATCATGATCAAAGAAGAAAAGGGACCAATACTTGGCAAGCATACAAAAGGAAGAAGGACGAGTGTGTAATGGAAATAACACAACTTGGGGCAGTGATCTACAGTTTCACCTAAGTTCTAAACATAGAAATATACCAGAAAACTCTTGTGTGTACACCATGTTAGGCCTAAGACCCTATACATAAATTTACCATGGAGTTCAAAACAAGTTATACATCTATCTGTAATCCTGAGTACCAGGCACACGAAACTCACCCTTTCATCCTAACATTAATCAGAATATCAAAAGGCCTCGATCCAATGTTTTTCACTACTTTTTAACCCATTCATTGGATGTTGGACCTGTTGGTAACGATAATTAATTGATCACGGAAGGACAAATCATATCATTAAAACACCATAATGTACTACCATGCAAGTAAAATCGAGTTTTAAGTCTATCCTTAAGCCTCAGGACAAGGTACAACAAAGCTCCACATTTTCATCCCAACACTATCAGTTCATCATATGGTCTTAACCCAATGTTTCTCAATACTTGTTAAATATCATTCATTCAGTGTTGGTGATTAACATAGATCATTAAATACTGCTGATGGATGGGGGTACTCATATCTATATAACACCATATGCAGACCGTAAACAGCAAAAGGTTTTTATAGATTCAATTAAAAATAACAGCAAATCTTCATTGATACAAAATTTAAAACCAAAGTAAATACTTGTCAAATTTTCATGCATTAATTGTCTTCCTACTAAATATTGCAAATCCATAAGATAAATACAGGTTTATTAACCTCCAAGCTTAGTAGTATCTTCACATTTCCGTCAGTCAGAATTCTCATCCAAGGTCTTCTTCAACTCATCTGGCTTAGGGTCAGACCTCTTCACAGCTTCCAAATGCTTCCTCAGCATGCGAACCTCTTTAATGTAATAATGGATTCTGTCGATCATCAGCGCCAGGAATAGAGCAAAACCTGTACTCATCAATTGCAATATTGAATAAGTGTTAGTAGTCTACTAATAAAGTCGTATTCGCTCAGCACAATTTATCTGAGTTGGAGGTAGATGATTAACGACGTCTTTTCCTTATTGTTTTGTCTTAGCAGCTAGGCAGTTATCAGTGTAGCATCCGTCTATAAATAGGGCACATTGTATCTTCTTCTTCATTTTTTTTGAAACCTTGAATTCACATCAATGAAATACAGAAGCTCCGTATTGGAGACTTCATTTCTGTAACAAATATTCTCCCAATTTCACTCTTACCTTCTAAATAATCGCAGATTCTAGTATTCAAACAAATGGAAATAATGCTATACGAAATTAACAAATCAACACATACATTGACATTTCAATTAACACATGTTCTTAAATTGGCTATGTGTACAATGACCAATTACCATTGGGACATTGGTTTCTGTTATACTAGCTATGTGCTTAATTACTATGTTAAAGAGGAGTGTTCACAAGTACGACAAAATCAAATCATTTTCAAAATACACACAAGAACCCTAATGCTTAACATCAACACCAACATACTCTACCTGTTTCAATTTTCCAACCGAAAAAATTATTCCATTTATTTTTAATAAACACGAAAAACAATAAAATAAACTCAACAAACGAGAAAACAACAACAATAATGGTCAAATAACTTCCAATAGCCGATTGATCATAACTCGAGATAAGAAAACGAAAAAATTATTTGATTGAAGGAATTAGGGAAAGAGAAGAAATTACCCAAAAGCGATGCTTCGAGAAGTTGGTTGGCCAATAAAACCTGGTCCGTCGGATTAACATTGCCTGCTTCGACAGATCGGTTCTGAATCGTGGTAATGTTGTACAAGAGAGACATCATGATCACGAACAGAGTCGCGCCGGCGGTTGAAGCCACGACGGGGCCCCTACCCTGCTTCAGCTTGTCCAGTAAAATCAGAAGCGGCCTTCTCAACGGCGTTCGAAATAGAAGAAGCAGAATCACCGCCACTTCTGCGAACACCACAGCATACAGAGGCTGAATCATCGTTTCCGAGAAACGATTTCACCGATTTTTCTAAGATTCGGATGGAAATTTTATGAAGAAAGATGAAATGAGAGTGATTAGGGAATGAGTTAATTTTTGGGACGGGTGGCAAATGGAAAATTAACTGGAGGAAGAAAAGAATAGTTCTGTGAAACGTGGCCCAGTGAGAATAAAGTAGCGTTATTATTCTGGGAAAAGCCTTTATTCGCCCTCACTACTTGCTCTAGGACGGTTGGTTTTCACTTTTATTTAATTTCTTCTCCTAATTTTATTTTTCTCTAGCCTTCTTTAAACAAAAATAAATAAATAATATTGGTCTTCGGACTTCTTTTAAAAGTTAAAACAACTTAAATTTTTAAAGTAGTATTTTTATATATATAATTTATTACATTAAAATATATAATTTTTTTAAAGCTAAACTGTGTTGTTTATTACTTAAGTAGAGGAGTACATACAGGTGAGCCACGTTGGTACATCATCTTCACCCCAAAGTTGGGACGATGATAAAGATAAAGAAAAAGAAGCCAAGGCATGTGATGTAGTGTTATATTTTCTGGATACATGCCCAACGCCTAAAAAGCACGACCTCTTGAGCATAGACTTAATTTCAGCTGCATGATCTATGTGGTCCTGTTTAGCAGTAACTGCTTGTACTGTTAACAGGGAATCTGAGTACACACGAACGTTCGTGTAACCCGCATTCAAGACAAACTCAAGTGCTTTCTATAAAGCTACAAGCTCGCCAATGAGTACCGATTGGGGCTCCGATATTGGAATGGCAGCGGCGACAATTACCTTTGCCGGTGGCTGTAAAATGACAAAACCAATGCCAAACTTCCTTCTGTGCGGGGCATAAGCTGCATCTACATGGAGAAGAAGGTCATGCGGGCCTGGCGTCATCTGGTGCTTCAACTGGAGTGCTGACGTTTGCACCTGCTCCAAGTCCTTTAGATGCTCGTGCGCCTCCCTGAAGTTTTGCAGTCCACCTTGGAGTGCCTCGACAATAGGTGGGTTCCATTGCTTACGTCTAGAGTGTACAAACGTGCAAACAGCGTTCCATATCGCCCATGCATACATGACAAATTCTTCAAATAATTCCCACGAATAAGACTGTCGGATCAACTCTCCACATTCCCGAAAAGTCCGGCCCCTGTGTGGCGCAAGTCGTTCCGAGAAAATTGTCTGCTTCTAGAAAGCTCGAGGGAGCGGACAGAATATCAACACATGCGTCGTAGATCCACAGGATGCGGAGCACACATTACAAGAGCCACTGATAGGTACATGATGTCTTGCCAAATTTTCCGGCGCGGCTATAGCATCTCGCGAGGCCTGCCAGAGAAACACTCGGACCTTGGGCGGTACTCATAGACTCCAAACACTGCGCCACCACTCCTCGTCCGGGTGCGTAGAAGATGATTCAGGCGTGTCAAAAAAGCCGATTGCTAGCTTGTATGCTGAACGTACCGTGAATAGTCCTTTATGATCAAAATGCCAGAACAAAGAGTCCAAACCGGGCTACTTGGGGATGGGTATCTTAGCTATTTCATATTTTTCAAAAGGTAGTACCAATGTGTCAAGGAGGTCCATTTTCCATGTCCGAGCTGGAGTTATGAGTTGCGAAACCTGTGTTATCGGCTGCCCCCGCTGTACTAAGCACCCAGATTGAAGGCCGGGGATCCATGGATCCGTGAACGGGTTAAGAGAGGTGACTTGATCGGAATTTTTGGTTAAAAATATTTTCCTACTCCCCCGCAAGAGTACTGGATCGTCGTAGTAGTGTAAGTAATTTGACCAAGTATTTATCGAACCCAAGAGACTAGGAGAGTAGTGGACCCCCAAAGTTATATGTATCCATTGTATTATAGAAGAGATAGAAGTTTTTGAATTTTAAAAGCAAGTTAACTCAAGTACCAATTTTCAACTAAAGACAACAAGAATTAAAACTACAAATTAACTACTAATCAAGTAAAGTAAGAACAAAAAGTAATCAAACAATTAAAACTAACTTTCGAGGGAAAGTGCAAAGGTGAAAGAATTGCTTCGGGTGTTTTCCTTATGTGGGTTCACTAACAAGTTCACAAGCCAACTACTCAATTATGTCATAGGTGGTGATTTAGCTAGGAGCAATCACTAAAATGTGTAGACCAATCCATTTTGAGGCCTAGGTGAACAACGTGAATTAACTAGCACCTAATTAATCACATAATCTCATAAGATTGTGACGAATAGAAAGTTTCAACACGGTTACTAATTCCTAGACATCGTCTCCTCACCAATCTCATAGACGACCTCTACTCGATTAATGTATATTGTTGTCGTTCTAGCCACTAGCCAACTTTTGATTGAACTAGCTACTAAGTAACATCAAATTACCCAAAATGAGACTCACACTCACAACTTAATCAAGCATATCAAACCCTAGTTGTAATACACAAAAATAAGAATGCTAGCTAATAGAATCAACAAGACATTTGAAGCAATAAACCCACAACAATAGAAACCATAGAAAATCACCCACATAGACAAAATCAAGAAATTAGTTCACATACCCATCAATTTCCCCACATATATCCAACACCCAAAGCAAATAAGCTTAGCACATGGTTCTAGAAGAGAAACCCATGACTAAAATGACAATATAGAGCAAACCCATAAGAAATAGTAAATAAAACTTGCAATAAATGAAAGGTATCACCTCTTGAAGACTTGAAATGAAAAGCATAAACACCTTCAATCCTTGTTTGTAAATGCAACTAACTCTTAAATCTAGCTAAACTATGAATTTCTAAGAGATCTACACTCAAAAGTACTTCCAAAAATGGAAAAGTATCACTTGGGGACATATATTGAAGAAAAATGCTAAAAACCTAACTCTCTCAAATTCCCAGCTGCTCTCCCTTGAAAAAAACGACCTGAGACCTTTTATATGCTTTTGGGCTCCTCTGACACGTGTCCCTAGGTCAGAATGGGGGATCTCAGATATTTTGGCTTGCTCGACTCGAGCAAGTGTGAAATTGCGCACATTTTCTCTTTTTTTTTTCAGGCTGCTCGACTCGAGCAGTGTTGCTAGACCAAAATTGGGTCGAGCAACTCAAAACTTCGGAAAATTCGCCCTTGCTCGACCAAAGGGAGGTCGATAAAGGTTGCTAGACTCGAGCAAGTCCCGGAAGTCGTTTTCTTCAAAATCGCATTTCAACAAGCCCGCTTTTAGGACCTGCACGACCCGGGCAATGTTGCTCGAGTCGGGCAATGTTGCTCGAGTCGAGCAACCTCTCTTTCTCCATTTTTGCGCAACACTTTTGTTTCTCATAACTTGAGATCCCGAACTCCGATTAAGTTGATTCTTTTTCCGTTGGAACCCTCTTTTCAATGCGCTTCTAATGGTTCAACCCTCTTCTGAAACATCCTTTTAAATCAGACCAGTTTTGCACCACTTCTTGCTCGTTTTTACCCGTTTCCTACACATTTCATCACATTCTCAAATAAACGGGATTAGTAGCACTTTTCATTGCAAATGAGCTCAAATCACATCAAATAAGGCACACAAAATGACCATCACACAAGCAATTAAGACCCTCATCAAGAGGCTCCATCCCCAACTAGCGTCATTAGGCCACGACGTATCAGGTCCCTCGCCCATACGAGTGATCTCCATATATACGATGGTCTTGCCCCTATCCCCGCCTCCATCAATGAGGTGTGCCGATAATATCGTGCTTTAAAAACCCTGGCAACCAAAGAAGCAGATTGTTCGAGCATTCTCCACACTTGCTTCGCCAGTAGCGCTTGGTTGAATTGCTCTAGGCGCTGGAACCCCAGTCCACCTCTACATTTAGGTTTTCCCAACTCCTCCAATGTAAACCAGTGCATGGCTCCTCGGTCCCTCGTGCGCCCCACCAAAATCTGGACATTGCCTTCTGGAGCTGTTGACAGATCCGTCGGGGGATACGGAAACAGGACATCACATAGGTGGGCAGTGCTTGCAGTACTGATTTGAGCAACGTTTCTCTTCCTCCTTTTGAAAAAAGTCGCGATTTCCAACTGTGCAAGCGCTTGAGCAGGCGATCTCGGAGAAATTCAAACTGTAGAGTTTTATTTCGCAACGTGAACGTGGGTAACCCAAGATATAAAGCATGTCCTTCCACAACAACAATCGATAATAACCTTAATGTTGTTCACTACATGCTCTGGGGTGGCAGGAGAGAAAGTTAGTGCAGACTTATCGTAGTTGATTAACTGACCCGAAGCCCGCTCATACCTAGACAGACATTGGTGAACCCCCTACAATCAAGCTCAGTTGCGCGGAAGAATAGAATATGTCATCGGCAAAGAATAAATGTGAAATATTCGGTGCTGTAGATGCCACTTTAATACCCCGAATCAATCCCGAACCAACATATCCATTGATCATACCTGACAGTGCTTGCGCCATGAGAACAAACAAGTATGGGGAGAGCGGGTCCCCTTGCCTAATGCCTCGTTGCGGTGATACGTCCCCAATTATGGATCCATTGATTTAGAAAGAGTAACGAACAGTGGATATGCATCTGTGAATTAGTTGAATTGTCGATTCCGGAAATCCCACAGTGCGCATCATGCCACATAGAAAACCCCATTCTACACGATCGTATGCTTTGCTCATATCTAACTTGAGGGCCGCATATCCTGTTTTAGTCTTCTTATTCTGCCGAAGTCAGTGCATGCATTCAAACCCCACAAGGACGTTATCTGTGATAAGCTGACCTGGGACAAAAGCACTCTGCTGGTTGTCAATGATAAAGTGGAGGGGCAGAACTGAGCCGGTTTGTAATAGCACGTGAAACAATTTTGTAACCTACATTGCACAGGCTAATGGGTCGGAAATATTTCACCGTCCTGGGCTCATCCACTTTGGGTATGAGCGTACCAATTGTGTGATTCCATCCAGTCGGGCACCTCCATTGTTGAGGATGCACAATGCCTCTGTTGTGAATTCGTGGCCTATCGTATCCCACATGCGCTGGTAGAACTCCGCAGAGAATCCATGTGGCCCCGGGGCCTTCGATGGATGCATGTCCCACAAAGTTTGCTTCACCTCATCTGCCGAGTAGGGGCGTGCAAGGTCCTCTACTATTTCATTAGGGAGGCAACGCGTTTGGAACCGTAATACACGATGTATATCCGCAGGGGTTGGGTTCGAGGAGGCAAACAACTGAGCAAAATATTCGGCAATAATTTCCGCCATCCCCTGGGCCGATGTAGTCCAATCCCCATGATGGCTGAGAAGACCAAAAATCTGGTTTCGTTTTCGTCGTCCAGACGCCACTGCATGAAAATATTTAATTGTTGCCATCCCCATACTGCAGCCACGTCACTCGAGCTCGCTGCCGCCAGTGCATCTCCTCCTTATCCCGAGCGGCCTCGATTTGTCTAAACAATTCCCAAACACGTTCCAGATTCGGGGGAGCTCTCAACGGTTGTAGCTCATGATCCAACTGTCGTGTTAAGCGCCGCATCATAGCCGCTGGCGGCCCTGACACTCCCCGGTACGTACACTGGAAATATTCTTGCGCCTCTAGTAGCCGATCCATCCACCTTAGGGATGGAGGCAGTGAATCCCAAAAATGGCGAAAATCCTCGACAAAACCAGCGTTGCAGCACCATTTCGACTCAAAAAAGAAACGGGATGGAGTCTGAGCAACGTTTACCGGCACAGTGGATAAAGAGATTTGTATCGCTCGATGATCTGACCCATAATAATCCAGATTCTGGGCCCTCGCCGTAGGAAACATTTCTCGCCAGCTGGCATTCGCGACAAACCTATCCAGCTTTGCCTGTATTACACCGTAGTCATCGCGTGCCACCATCCACGTAAAAGGGTGCCCAACTGCATGGATGTCGTGGAGGCCACAATCGTCCAATGCGTCTTGAAAGGCATCCATCATGCTGACGCGTCTGGCTGCCCACCCACTTTCTCTGTGGCATAAATGATTTCCTTCAAGTCTCCCCCAACAAGCCACTGTATTTCAGCGCTGGCCTGCTCAGGAGCAAGCCTCCGTAGAAGGGACC
The DNA here is from genome assembly GCA_037126765.1 of Stenogyne calaminthoides. Classification (NCBI taxonomy): domain Eukaryota; kingdom Viridiplantae; phylum Streptophyta; class Magnoliopsida; order Lamiales; family Lamiaceae; genus Stenogyne; species Stenogyne calaminthoides. The sequence continues at coordinate 23,977,642 of JBBCBC010000002.1, forward strand.
AAGACTGTGCACGAGCAGCCGGATCCGAATTCCCGTAAAAACCAGTAAAACGCCAAAGGCAATTATTTACAGAGATAGTACAATGAACATGACCAGGAGAGTACGACAAAACTGACACATTACATCCATCTTTCCAACACAGTACAAGGCCGCCGCTATGCCCATTAGCATTTACACAAAAGATCCCAGCAAAACGGAAATACACACGTCACATATTACAACGATCACTCGAGAGTTTAGATTCACATATAAACAGTACCACTTGCGTTCCAAGCCACAAGCCTCATATCTGCCGGCGGTGAGGACGGGCGTCACCCTCTACCTCAACCGATCGGTCATCGTCTTCATCCGCAACCTGGCGCAACCGCTTCTGAACATCCTGCGGTCCTCCGGACTCATCCCGCGGACACTTTCCGGTCATCCTGTCGTGCTCCGGGTCTGGCTGCTGCTAAGTTAACGGCTCAACCAAGTGTATCCGTGGGAGGTATATGTGTATTAGAGGGAGTTGCGTATGAGAGCTTGGGTTTACAGGAACGGAGAAACAGAGGAAAAGCTTACTCTGACTCAGAGCGTAGAATCGAAGCTAACACAAGTGTGTAGAAGCAGCGGAAGGAAGTCGGTGGAAGGAGACTCACCTCGAGAGGTTTCCTCAAGGGAGAGGAAAAAGAAGCCTACAGGCCAAAAATTGGCACGTTGATTTTTAAAATATATAAATTTATTTACACTAAAATGTGTAATATGTGTTCATAAAATAAATTGCACGTTGTATAGTAAACAAAATGTATATTTCACTGCAATATGTAGTATATTATAAGTATACATAATGAAATACACGACGCACTTCATGCATACAAAATCTTTCTCTAAATTAAATGTATTATAAATTACTATTTTTACTACTACTTTTGTATAAACGGTGATCATATACTATTTAAAAAAGAGGCACATTTATATAAAAAAGTTTTATGATGAGACGAGACATAATTTAGCATGACGCATTAATATTTTAGAAGAATAATTTTTATTTTTTTAAATGTTTATATTACGTGTCTATCTCCTTTCACCTTTCACCCTTTTAGTGATACTTTATCTCTAATCAGAATTTTTTTTTAAATCCTCTAATTTGTAAAATAGAGAATTACATGCTCGATTAAAAAACTAAAATTATAAATTTAAACGATTTTAATTATTTTATTATATAAAATAGTAAGATATTTAATATTTAATGTCGCAAGTGGTAGTTGCAGTCTCATGCTGCATGTCGACTCTTTCCGTTGTTTTTTTTGAGAGCTCTAACAGATATCAAGGTGTAGGAATAAGAGCTATAGACATTATGTGTCTAGGGATCTCATCGCCGATTCAATCTTGAGGGTCGAGAGAGTTGCAAGCAGCTTTAGTCAAATAATGGAAGGACAAAATGTGAATGAGTGGATTTTGAGTTGTCAATGTGAGAAAGTTGAGAAAAATGCAAAAAGAGATTGAGCAAGGATGAAGAAAGAAAGAAAATAAGCCTTGAGAAAAAAAAATGTGAAAAAGAGAAACAAGGCTAGAAATAGAACTCTAAAAGGAAAAATGAAAGAAGGAACCTTGAAAAGGAAAAATAAAAAAATGAAGAAAACGAGGTTTCAAAGGAGCTTGAAAAAGGAAAATGGCTCCAAGAGAAAAAGAAAAGAAAAGAAAGGGAATGTGAATTGGGTTTTTGTGAGTTTGAAATGAGAAAATAAAGAGAAATGAGTGTTGAGTTTGTGTTCTAAAAATTCTTGAGTAATTGATTTACCAACACTTGTTGCATTACAAGGAATTGAGTCAGTTTTTCCCAAATTTTACCCCACCTTTGTCCAAAGATCCTACATTACCACCTTGTGAAAGACCTTCTTGATTTGATTACTGACCAAAAGAGTTGGTGGAGAATGGAGATGAGGGGCAAGCCTATGGATGTTGCATGGAGTGGATTGATTGAAAGAGTGTAAACACGTCCCTTGAAAATTGAGCTTTGTGTGAATTGCTTCCATAAGAGAGTGGGGATAGTGAACTTTAACTTGTCTTATCTTGATCATTGCATGTTTGATTGTGGTATGAGATTTCACTTGTGATTCCTTGTTCATTTGATATGAGCCTTGAAGTCCATTGTCTGAGTCTTGGTGTCCATACATTGCATACTTCACAATTCCTCCCCCTTGTTCTATTTTCTTTTGTTGCTTGGGGACAAGCAACACTTTAAGTTTGGGGGGGTTGATTAGGGGTCGTCATTGCTTGTATTTATGTGATTTTGAGCTTAATTTGATAGCATTTCGTGATTTTATTGCACTAATTTCACTTAATTGTGCCTAAATGTGGAGAAAGGGCATGTTTGGTTCATTGTGTAGGAAACGAGTGGAAACAAGCTAAAATTGATTAAATAAACTGCTCTGACCTAGAAGGATGTAGGAGAATAGAGTTGAACCATGTGAAAGAGCTTAAAATGAGGGTCGCAACGCAAAAAGAATCAAGTCAATCGGAGTTCGGGATCTCAAGTTATGAAGAAAACGACGACCGAAGCTGCACAACCTGCAGTTGCTCGAGTCGAACAACCTTGCTCGACCTCCCTTTGGTCGAGCAAGGGAGGTGATTTCTGAAATTTTGAGTTGCTCGACCCAGTTTTGCTCGAGCAAAAGCTGCTCGAGTCGAGCAACTTGAAAAATGAAAATGGGTGCACGACTTCACCTCTGCTCGAGTCAAGCAAGCCAAAAATATTTGAGGCCCCATTTCTGACCTAGGGACACGTGCCAGAAAAATCAAAATCATATAAAAGGCCATGAGTTCGTTTTTGCAGGGGATAGCAGCAATAGGGAGTGAAGGGGAAGATAGCAAGTGATACTTTTGAGAGCTGCAACTAATACTTTTTCCTGTTTTTCAATTTTGCTTCCATAGATAACTTAGATAGTTATAACATATCATAGATAGAGTGTTTATTTCAGTTTTGAGCAAGAAACCAAGGAGTATTGATGGAATTTGTATGGATTGGTGCTTGAATCTTAAGAGTAAGGTGTTTATTTGTTTCTACTTGTTGTTTATTGCTTATTTTCATATGGGTTTCTTGTTATTTGCATATTAGCCATGGGTATTGCCTGTAGCACCATGGACTAAGGTTCTTTTGTGTTTGGGTGTTGTGAATTGGGTTGATGGTTGATTAATTACTTGTTAATGGTGGATTATCTCTATTGATGGTTGTCTTTTGAATTATGGGTTGTTTAGTGATCAAATTCGGTGGGTTGGGCTATTAGCTTGTTCGTTTTGGCTAGTTTATTGCAACAAGAGTTGGGTAAATGTGGGTAGACGGATAGGTATTGGTGTGATTCCCGGTTTTGAGTCAATTCACATTCTATTGCGACGAGAGTTGGGTAGGATCGTTAGAATTCCCTTAGTTCACATTGATTCACTAGTTAGCCACTAGTGTTTAAAATGATGAAATTAATGTGAATGATCTCTATGCTTCAAGTGGGAACACAAGGGTAGGGAGTAGTTAGTTAGTTAGAGGACCCTTCCTTTGCAATTACCCGGGTGAGAAAGAGTGAATTCCATCCCGATCTTAGGAGTTAGATGAAACCGGATCCTAGGCTTACCAAGTGCGGTGATGGTTAATGAATTGTGATCATTCTTAGGGAGTAACCGGACGTAGAGATAACCACCTAGACAATAGTTAATCGAACATCATCCGAGGATCAACACCCGAACACCTCTCACTCACAAAACACAAAACACTTTTAATCTAGTTGCTTTACTTGTTTGCTTACTATTTTATTGTTTGTTATTTGTTTACTTAGTTGATAATTGCTTATATTTAAGTTTCCAACATGTTTCCCACTATAATCATGCGACAACATATAACAATTGGGCTATATTCCACACCTAGTCCCGTGGATTGATATTTAAAATCGGGCACTTCAACGACCCTCTTATACTTGAGAGGTTAGTGTGTTGCAAAACACGTGTCAAGTTTTTGGCGCAGTTGCCGGGTACTAGGTTGTGTTTAGTATAACTAGTTGTTCGTTGAACGTGGTTAATAATGTCTTTTATTTTTGTTACTAACCTTGCTCATAGTTGGATTGGAGATTGTGGTCGTTGCTAATTTGCTAGGTGTGCATGAACACAGAACAAGTTGGATTAAATCAATTCCAATTGACCTTGAGATCGAAGCAACGACTAGGAGAAGAAACCGGGACCGAAATCGAAGATTAGCCTAACAAAGAGCAATTGGAGAAAATCAAAATAACCGAATGAATTTGGAAGGGGGTGAAAATAGGGAACGTCCTATGTGGGAATATTTCAACCCACGAGTGCAAAGGCACTATGATGGCATTGCTCGTCCACCTATAGCGGCTAACAACTTTGAAATCAAGTCGGGGCTCATTCAAATGCTCCAAAAATAACATTTCGGGGGAGGTAAGAATGAAGACCCTAATAGGCACATCTCCCAATTTTTAGAGTATGCGGATACAGTCAAGATTGGGGGTGTGACGGACGATGCATGGAGGGCCCGACTTTTCACATTTACCTTGAGGGATAAGGCGAAGGATTGGATCTCGTCCCTACCTTCCGATAGCCTTGGATCATGGGATGTCTTAGGTCAAAAATTCTTGTTGAAGTTTTTCCCACCATCAATGACCCTCCATTGTAAGAAGGAAATTGCCCAATTTCGTCAAAGGGATGGGAAAAACTTGTATGAGGCTTGGGAGAGGTACAATGTTATGCTTCGAAGATGTCCTCAACACAACTTCGTCAAGGATCAAATTGTGAGCTATTTCTACTATGGGTTAAATGATGAGGCACGAATGTTTATAGACTCTTCAGCGGGTGGCTCGGTGTTTGATAAAATCGGGACGGAATGGATTGATTTGATCGAGAGAATTGCTAACAACACTTTCAATTGGCCCGCCGGAAGATTTATGGCTCATCGAGTTGCTCAAGTGGATAGTGATCCAAACAATACAATGGCGGAGGCAATGAAGCTCCTCATTAACAAAGTGGATTCATTAGCGGAGAGTCAAAAGAGGGGAATGATGGGAGGAAACATGGAAATGCCACAAAGTTTTGATCATGTGGAGGAGGCCAATTACATGGGTAGGGGCCATTATCAACAAGGAAGTTACCAAGGAACCACAATTTCCAAGGAAACCATTACCAAGCCCCTAACCAAAATTTCCAAAGTCAAGCCCCTAACCAAAACTATCAAAATCGTTACCAAAACAACCTTTCTCAAAACTTTCCCAACCAAAACAATCCACATTCACAATTCCCAAGCCAAAATCAACCTTCTAGCCAAAACAACCATCAACAAAACTTCCAAAACCAAAGCAACAACCAATACCAAAATAACCAAGCCTTCCCATACAACAATTCCTACAGTCCAAACCTCCGAAAACATGAAAACTTTTCATACTCGAACCCGAAGGCCGCTCTCACTCTACCACCGGGATTTGATCCCGGAGCCCGTGCACCCAAAAATGAAGGGAGGTAAACTTTAGAGGATATTTTGGCCACATTCATCTCTCTATCGAATCAACAAACACTCAAGTCCAATCAAAGGTTTTATAAATAGAGGATGATTTGAAGAATTTTAGTAATATCCCTCATGCCATAAATTCTCTCTCAAACCAATTGAATAACTTGAAATTCCAAATGGGGCAAGTGGCATCCTCAAGCCAAGGGAAAGATAAAGGAAAGTTTCCCTCCATGACGGAGGTGAATCATAGAGAATATTGTAAGGCCGTTGAATTGAGGAGTGGTACGAGGTATGATGGGCCGAGTACGCCTTTGGAAGATGACGATGGAGAAAAGGAAGAGGTTGAAATGAACGATAAGGAGGAGAAGATTGTTGTTGAGGATACTTGTGTTGAGAAGGAAGGTGTTGAGGAGAAGAGGGTTCCTAAATGGAAGAAGGCTAAGGAGTTAAAGGAGAAAAACGAGAAGGTTGAGTGTGATGGATGGGGAATTCCTAAAACCTCTATTCCACCACATTTTCCTCAACGTTTCATGAAGAATAAGTTAGATGATAAGTTCGCAAAATTCTTAGAAATTTTCAAGAAAGTGACTTTGAACGTACCTTTCTTGGAGGCAATCGAGGAGATGCCGTCTTATGCCAAATTTCTCAAAGAGTTGGTCACTAAGAGAAAGAAGGCGGATGAGTGTGAAATGATAAGCTTAACAAGTGAGTGTAGTGCCTTACTCCAAAGAAACCTCCCTAAAAAAGTCAAAGATCCGGGGAGCATAACCTTGTTGTGTGAGTTGAGTAACAAAGAGAAGAGAAACACTCTATGTGACGTTGGTGCGAGCATCAATCTCATGCCCTTATCGATTTACAATCGTTTGAAAATGGGGGAGCTCAAACCAACGTCCATGACGTTACAATTGGCGGATCGTTCTATTACTTATCCAAAGGGAATTGTGGAGGACGTGCTTGTGAAGATTGACAAGTTTGTATTTCCTGCGGACTTTGTGGTACTAGAAATGGAGGAGGATGTTGATATACCATTGATTTTGGGAAGACCATTTCTAGCTACCGCAAGGGCGGTGGTGGACATGTACACGGGCAAGGTGACCTTGAAGCTCGATGATGAGGAGCTCGCTTTCGACTCCTACAAAGCCATGAGGCATACATTCGAAGAGGAGGAGTGCAAATCCATCGACGTTGTTGAACATTGTGTCCAAGAGAAAATTGAGAAATCTCTTGCTCCTTACTTTCTTCATGCTTATATCAATCCTTCATTTGATTGTTACACTAATCTCTTATTTGAAGAAGAAGAAGAAGAAAGAGAGGATGATGAAGAAGAGAAAGAGGTCCCAAGCGATGAGAAAGATAAAGATGATAATCTTATTGTCGAAAAAGATGAAGAGGAGTATCCATTGATGGATGTAAGCAACAAGGAAAATCAAGAAACATCCAAAAAGATTTTGGAGAGTGAAATGAGCATTTTTAATCCCTTAGACTCTTCAATTTTCACTTTATTGGATATAGATGCTTCTATTGATTTTGTCTTGCCTCTTGATACTTACAATCAAAAGAAAGAAATTGAGAAAAGTTTGGGCATTCTTGAGATAAGAGAGAAAGAAAGGCAAGAGATGATGGTGAGAGAAAATGGATAAAATTTGGAGAATTCCATCATCCATAAGTTATGCAATAGAGATGGAGGTTGTTGGTTGATCTTTCATGATACCCTCCTTGATTTTGAAGCCAAAAGATTGAAATACGAAGGCAAGGAGGATCGATATCTATGGCCTTACCGATAAGTTGAACGACTCAAGTTCCGTCCGGCATAGGACGTTAAACCTAGCGCTTAATGGGAGACAACCCATCTTTATGTATTTTTATGTGTTTATCTTGTTCGTTTGATCTTGTTTTGGTAGTGTCATTTTTTGTAGGTTGTCGGGGTCGTGTGACGAGGCTTGGTGAAGATATTGAGCTTAAATGAAAGATACGTACTTGAAGGAAACTTTAGGTAGAAGCGCCTTTTTCCAAACTTAGATTTGCTTAGCAAAGTCTAAGTTTGGGGGGTGTTTCATCTTTTTATGCATTTTACATTTGCACCGGCGCACCCCCGTTTTGAGGTTTTGGTGATGTTCACCGTATGACATGTTTTTGAGCTTAAATGGTGAAAATACTTGTACATGAATTTTGCCGTGTTGGGCTCTCTTTTGTTGGTATACTTGCTTGTTGACGTTGAATGATGATGAGCTTAATTGTTAAGATGTGGTTAGTATAGAGCTTAATGTTTCCTGGTGCTTGGTTTTCATGGTAAACTACTCATTTTTCCAAACTTAGAATTGCTTAGCAACATCTAAGTTTGGGGGGAGGGTAGTCGTTATTTTAAGTTTCATTTGCACCGGCGCACCCATTTGTCTACTTGGTGGAGGTCATTACTTATTGGTGGTTTACTCTTTTGCGATATTCTTGGATGATTTTTTGGTGGTATATTTGCTGCTTGGGTTTTGATTGGATTGTGGTGGATGCTTTTGTGTGTGATGTTGAGATTTTTGCTTGGTTGATTGGGTAATATTGGATGTGATGAGGTGGTTACTTGTTGGAGGATTGCACTATTTGATTGCATGCTTTGAAATTGATAGACTAGGTATGGTGTTACTATTCCCTATTGCTAAACTTGAGAGATTTGAGCCTTTTGAATCATGCATATTGTGATTTAATTTCTTTCTTGAGTGGATCATTCACAAAATGCATGCTAGAACTTGCCCCTTTGTCTTATTCGATATCATATTTTGGGAAGGTGTTGAAAATGATTGGAGGCCATTTTTGGTTTGATAAGTCACTTGGCCAAATAAATCTCACCCGAATGAAATCAATCCGTAGTAAGCCCCTTTGAGCCTTTAAGCCTATTTTTGTTGGCAAGCTACATTGATTTAGCCATTTTTACCATTTCTTTCTTGAGCCCCATTTTGATCCCTATTGACTTGTAGAACTTCATGGTTGGTAAATAATGGAAGGACAAAATGTGAATGAGTGAGTTGTCAATGTGAGAAAGTTGAGAAAAATGCAAAAAGAGATTGAGCAAGGATGAAGAAAGAAAATAAGCCTTGAGAAAAAAAATGTGAAAAAGAGAAACAAGGCTAGAAATAGAACTCTAAAAGGAAAAATGAAAGAAGGAACCTTGAAAAGGAAAAAAAATGAAGAAAACAAGGTTTCAAAGGAGCTTGAAAAAGGAAAATGGCTCCAAGAGAAAAAGAAAAGAAAAGAAAGGGAACGTGAATTGGGTTTTTGTGAGTTTGAAATGAGAAAATAAAGAGAAATGAGTGTTGAGTTTGTGTTCTAAAAATTCTTGAGTAATTGATTTACCAACACTTGTTGCTCTACAAGGAATTGAGTAAGTTTTTCCCAAATTTTACCCCAACTTTGTCCAAAGATCCTACATTACCACCTTGTGAAAGACCTTCTTGATTTGATTACTGACCAAAAGAGTTGGTGGAGAATGGAGATGAGGGGCAAGCCTATGGATGTTGCATGGAGTGGATTGATTGAAAGAGTGTAAACACGTCCCTTGAAAATTGAGCTTTGTGTGAATTGCTTCCATAAGAGAGTGGGGATAGTGAACTTTAACTTGTCTTATCTTGATCATTGCATGTTTGATTGTGGTATGAGATTTCACTTGTGATTCCTTGTTCATTTGATATGAGCCTTGAAGTCCATTGTCTGAGTCTTGGTGTCCATACATTGCATACTTCACAATTCCTCCCCCTTGTTCTATTTTCTTTTGTTGCTTGGGGACAAGCAACGCTTTAAGTTTGGGGGGGTTGATTAGGGGTCGTCATTGCTTGTATTTATGTGATTTTGAGCTTAATTTGATAGCATTTCGTGATTTTATTGCACTAATTTCACTTAATTGTGCCTAAATGTGGAGAAAGGGCATGTTGGTTCATTGTGTAGGAAACGAGTGGAAACAAGCTAGAATTGATTAAATAAACTGCTCTGATCTAGAAGGATGTAGGATAAGAGAGTTGAACCATGTGAAAGAGCTTGAAATGAGGTCGCAAATCAAAAAGAATCAAGTCAATCGGAGTTCGGGAGCTCAAGTTATGAAGAAAACGACGATCGAAGCTGCACAACCTGCAGTTGCTCGACCTATTGCTCGAGTCGAGCAACCTTGCTCGACCTCCCTTTGGTCTAGCAAGGGAGGTGATTTCCGAAATTTTGAGTTGCTAGACCCAGTTTTGCTCGAGCAAAAGCTGCTCGAGTCGAGCAACTTGAAAAATGAAAACGGGTGCACAACTTCACCTCTGCTCGAGTCGAGCAAGCCAAAAATATGTGAGGCCCCATTTCTGACCTAGGGACACGTGCCATAGGAATCAAAAGCATATAAAGGGCCATGAGTTCGTTTTTGCAGGTGAACGGTGTTTGTATGTTGATCATTTTCTCACTTGCCTTGATGTAGTTTTCTAAGAATGTGTCGGTCCAATACGCTGTGATGTTTCTTGCATGATCAGTCTTAATGTTTTTTCCCAAATGGGTGAGGTTGCATCTTTCCTTCCAGATTCCCCATATCTTCATTGCGAATCTTTCTAGGGATTGTTGGTCTAACTTCTCGGCAAGCGTCCGAAACAAATTTACCGATGGTAGCCTTTGTAGAGATTTTATTGTTTTCCACCATTCCGTGTTCTTCCACGCGTCTTTGACCACCTGACAAAGAAAAATGTTGTGATTAGTATTGGCCCAGTGGTAGCCACATAGTACACACCTGGGTTCGCACGGGACGTGGTGCAACCGTAGGTTTGCTTTCGTAGCTATAATTTCATGAGCCGCTTTCCACAGAAATATTTTCACTTTAGGAGGTATTCCAAAAGGTTTGAGTGACGGTGGAGGGGCTAGCTTTATCCTTATTGATATTAGATCGATTGCTCAAGCCGATTTGACCGAGAAATTGCCATTGTTTTCAAGCTTCCAATATCTCTTATCGTTCCCCCTATCCTGGGAAATAGGTGTTCGTTGGATAGCCTCCACTTCATAAGGTAGAAACAGATCATGGAGTTTTGGGAGGTCCCACGTTCCATCATTGAGAATAAGATCTTTCACCCACACATTGCTCTCATAGGCGATGCAAGACGAGATCTTCCCGCTGTGTAAGTCTCGTACCCAAGCATGTCTTCTAGCATGTGTGTTTTGCCCATTGCCAATCTTCCACAGTGCCCCATTGTTGATAACGTCTCTACTCCAGAAAATGGATCTCCATATGTAGGACGGGTTACTTCCCAAAGTCGCATCCATGATGTCGCAATGTTTGAAATACCGTGCTTTAAAAAGCTTGCAGACCAGGGAGTCGGGGTTGATGATAAGTCGCCAAACTTGTTTAGCAATTAAAGCCTTGTTGAAAGCCACCAGATCTCTGAAACCCAAGCCCCCTTCGTTTTTTGGTGTCGTCAGGTTCTTCCAATCTTTCCAATGAATTTTCTTGCTCCAGAAGTTGTCCCCCACCAGAATCTTGCTATCATAGCTTCGATTTTGCCACAAATCATACTGGGATTCTGAAACATGTCATTGTGTTTTCAATTATCCAGCCTTTTAGCTATTCTATCCCTCAGGTATCCAAATTGTAGCCTTTTGCTTTTGATATAAAAAGTGGGAAGGCCCAGGTACAGTTCATGGCCCTGACAGACTCTCAGATTAAGATGCTCCTTGATGTATTGGATGTTCTCGGCATTGGTGTTAGTGCTGAAGGTGATGGCTGATTTGTCAAAGTTGACTAACTGGCCAGAAGCAGCTTCATAGTCTAGCAAGCACTTTTTTAGAGCATCACAGTCCTCCTTGGCCGTTTTAAAGAAGATAAGACTATCGTCTGCAAAGAAAAGGTGGGATATAATTGGGCTTCCACGGGCAATCTTGATTCCTCGGAAGACTCCCATTTTCTACATTGGAATTAATGGCTGCAGAAAGCCCTTGTGAGCATAATACGAAGAGATAGGGGGATAGTGGGTCCCCCTGCTGAAGGCCTCGAGTTGGAGTGATGGTCTTTGTCAAGATTCCGTTCACATTGATAGAGTACGTTACTGAAGTGACACACTTCATGATCAGTTCAGTCCAATTAGAATCGAACCCTAGCTTCAGCATGATGGCTCTGAGGTAATTCAATTCCACTAGATCATAAGCTTTACTCATATCCAGCTTCAGAGCAGCATACCCCTGCTTGCTTTTGTTATTTATTAACCAGTGCATACATTCGTATCCAAAAATAAGAATATTATCAGTGATGAGTCTTCCAGGGACAAAGGCACTCTGATTGGGGTCAATGATCTTGGCTAGGACTGTTCTGAATCTATTGGTAATGGCTCTGGCAGCAATTTTGTAATGCACATTGCATAGACTAATAGGTCGGTAATCTTTGACTGAGGTTGGGGTTTTGGTCTTTGGGATAAGAGTGATGATAGTCGGGTTTAGGATATTATGACGGTTATCGGGGTTAAGAAGTTTTAGGACTTCAACGGTAACGCCTTCCCTTACAATGTCCCGGGCATCTTGGAAGAAAAGCGCTATGAACCCATCCGGCCCTGGAGCTTTAGAAGGGCTAAGGTCAAACAATGCCTTTTGAATCTCGTCAGGGGAAAAAGGCTTTGACAGGTTTTGGTTCATAGCGGGTGTGACGATTGTTTTGACATGATCCAACACATCAGCAATTGCATTTCCTGACGGGTTTTGTGACTGAAAGAACTCGTTGTAGAAATCCACCACCTCTTCCTCCATCTTTATTTGCTCCGAAATAATTTGACCCCGCCCATTTGTGAGGGTGATGATTTTGTTGCGTTTACGCCTTTCTGAGGCCGTTTTGTGGAAAAACTTTGTGTTACGGTCTCCCAAAGACATCCAGTTAATTCTTGATCTTTGTTTCCAGTGTGTTTCCTCTTGATACAATAGTTTTTCCAGAGCGCCCTCCAACTCCTCGACTCTTACCTCATTAAACCGATCATCTTCAATATTTAGTTGTTCGTTGAGCCTCGTCCTGGTTTTCTTAATTTGTTCCGATAGATGCCCACATGCCTCGTGTGCCCATTGTTTGAGCTTCTGTGATACAGCTGCTAGCTTGTCTTGTAGATTACCGATCGTCCCCTCCTAGTTCCAAATTTCTTGTAGTGTCATCTTGTAATTGCTTTCAAGTAGCCACTTATGCTCGAAGAAGAATCTGTTTCTGTTCAGTGGCGATCTTGCATGGTTTGGAGGACCAACAACCGTTGTCTCGAGCATAATGGGGTGGTGGTCCGACCCGTAGAAGTCCAAATTTTTCATGTTGGTTTTGTTGAAGGCTCCACTCCATCGAATATTTGCCACGAACCTATCAAGGCGGACAAGGACTCGTTGTTCTTTTTTCCTCTTGTATGTCCATGTGAATTTAGGGCCTGTTGCTCCCATGTCCGACAGATCATTGTCGTCTAAGGCTTTGCGAAAATCGTTCATGGCTTGTAGGTGCCGCAAAGCCCCCCCTTTTTTTTCGCATTCGTAGAGGATTTCGTTGAAATCTCCACCTACAAGCCATCCAACATTTGAATTAGTATGCGTTTTACCAATTATTGAGTAACTCCCAAGAGACATGTCTAAGGTTGCTAATAGGGTTGCCATAGAAACCGGTAAAGTACCACTCCACATCACTAGAATTAACGATACAATCAATATGACCCGAGGAGAAAGACAAAACATAAACCTTAATCTTATCATTCCAAAACAAAAGAAGGCCACCACTACGGCCCTTAGCGTCAACACAAAAACAACTTTCAAAGTTTAATAAAGAACGCCACATAGAAGCAACAGAATTCGAGATTTTAGATTCAGAAATAAACAAGAGATCGGGGGTGTGTTCCTTGACAAGTCGCTGGAGGTTGTTGAATGCCCGCTGTTCCCCGAGTCCACGGGCATTCCAGGCAATGCAGATCATGCTTCCCGGCGGGGTTGGGCCTGCCCAACCTCCTCCACTGGTTCATCGGTATTGTTGTTGTTGGTCTCGGTCATGTTCTGATCTTCATTCACGGGTGCCTCCATTTTCAGAAAAAAAAAAGACTCTTTCCGTTGTTGAGTCCTCTGGATGCTGACCTTTTCTCATTTATTACTAGTATATAATATCTTGAAAATGATTTTTGGATTATATAATTAAGTTTTTGATGATACAGAACACCTTATAACAGAATATTGAAATGTGTAATAGGCTTACTTCTTATAAATGGAAGTCAACATCAAAATAAAATTATTTGACCAACAGTAGTAGTTGGTGCATGTAAAGGTATTAGTTGTTTGTTATAACTTAAGTCTTCCCGCATTGTATATAGATAGGATTCCACTCTCTTTTACTCACTGAAACTATATCCTGTTAGGAGTTCATCTCTCTAAATGTATCCTCTCTTCTTCTTGTAATTGAAAGTTCACTTCATCGATGAAGAATAGTTGGATTTCTGTTTCGTTCATAGAATCGTCATACTTCTAAACTAATGTTTTTACTTTACAAGCATACTGTTAAGGGGAAATTCAAGTGACAAGTTGCGTTGAATACAATTGAATCTAATAGCTCAATTGACAATACAAAGATTTTGATAGTTTACAGATTTTGTGCAACTATGGAATTACCTAAATGTGTTTTAGAAAATAAAATTTGATGTTTTAATTAGAGGCATAAGTTTCATAAATGTCGTTCAAAAACAAAAAATCTAAGTGTTGTCGTGATACAACTAAGTGCTAGACATCTAATAATATATGACCTTTTAGGGTGGAAAATATTTTTCGAATAACATGAAAAATCTCGAGAAACATTTTAAACTAGAATGATCATTTTTTATATGTAAAATTTTGAAAAAAAAAATTGAATTGTGTACGTGAATTCGATTTTTTTTTTTTGGAACTTCCAATAAAAATTCAAAAAATATTTTTGAACAGTAGACAGTAGGGTTAATATTTCACATGTAAACTGATGATTTAGTGATGTATTAAGGTGTATTTACTAAGCCTTATGGATGCTCTAAAAGGCCCAATACTTGTTGATAAATATTGTAAGAAGGGCCCATTATTCCGAATCCAAGGCCCACGAATAGTGTCAATGAGACTGTAGAACGACTAAAATTGAGAGGAGGGTGGCGCAAACTTCGGCATTTCGAATGGCGGCGGCGGCATCGCTCAATTCAACTCCCCTGTTCTCTGCGCCGGAATCGTCTTTCCCCTCATCCGCCTCCGCCTACTCCGGTCATTCTCTGCAGTTCGTGCAATTCAATCCTCCCAACTTCAAACCTACTAGAACATTCTCAGTCCGTGCCTCTGCTTCTACTGCAGATGACTCTGGTACTTCCTCTCTCTGTGTTCTATACATCTTTATAGTATTTATATGCACGTGGATGAATCTATTGCTGTGTTTGTGAGTGATTGTAGGGGACATGGATATTGCATACAATCAATTTTAAATGAAGTTTTAGAGGCTATTCTGTTTTAAAATGAAATATTTAAGAACGTTTTGCCTGATTTGCTTATATTATTGCATTTTGTTTGTTATTGTGATGTAATTCTGGTTCTCTTTTGCATTCGTAACAGTGGTGACTCTGCTTGATTATGGAGCGGGAAATGTGCGAAGTGTCAGAAATGCAATTCGCTTTCTTGGATTTGACATCAAAGATGTAAGTTATCTCTTTGAAACATTTCCCAATCTTATCCTCATTTCGATAGGTGTAGTCTCACATGTTATGTGTAAGCCATCAAAACAAGTGAAGGAAATATAGATAATTTAAATTTTGTTATTTCTGTAGGAAATACAAATAATTAAATTCTGCTTTCGAATATGCTGTTTTCTTTTAGGTACAATCACCGGAGGATATTTTGAATGCCAAGCGTCTTATTTTTCCTGGTGTAGGCGCGTTTGCTCCTGCTATGGATGTGTTGAACAAGAAGGGGTAATGTTTTAAGACTGCAGTCTATTATTCTGTGCTTTAGATTTATGATCTTGTTTTACATGATTATATCATTAACCAGCTTAAGTTAATTATTTCCCCTTACCCAAAATATTGGTTTGGGCTGAACAACTAATTAACTGGATAAATGATTTACTAACTATTTATAGGCTGGCTGAAGCTCTGTGTACTTACATTGAGAAAGATCGCCCATTTCTAGGGATTTGTCTTGGATTGCAGCTACTATTTGAGTCAAGCGAGGAAAATGGACCAGGTAATGATTGTGATTCTCCTTTGGTTATTTTAGGTTCTGTACATAATGCTTAATGTATTATACATTTTTATCTTCTGCAATCAGTTTTTCAGTCAACTTATTCAATAACTCACTGCTTTCTTTTCCTGATAATTAATACTCCAAGTTGCATAAAGTGTGATGCACATTTCTCAATCAAGATTATAAGATATCTAAGGAAATGTTTCATGCTTCTGATTCCTTTTCTTCTTTCTGATTTTTAGTGATGCCAAGGAATAAGAATTTGCTACTGAAAGTATTTAATTGGTTTCTTAATCTCCAATAAATTACAAGAGTATGTTCTGTTTGACTGTGATGAACTGTCACTGGGGTAATATTATTGGATGGGGTCAAATTAAATTTTTCCTGGTTGAATCTTGAGATAAAACCAGAATTAAATTTTGTTTGGTTTATTATATTAAATAATAGACTTATAGGCACTGCTCATTTTGAGTGGCATTTAGTGAGCCTGCTTTCTCTTATGCAAGCTAATTTGTTTGGCATTATTCTCAGTGAAAGGCCTTGGATTAATTCCTGGAGTAGTTGGCCGTTTTGACTCATCAAATGGTTGCAGAGTTCCTCATATTGGCTGGAATGCCATCAAAATTATGAAAGACTCCCAAATTTTGGATGATGTTGGAAACCGTCATGTCTATTTTGTTCATTCTTATCGCGCAACCCCAGTACTATACCTTTACCTTATCTCAGTAACCTGGTTATGAAGCTGATATTTTGATTCCTCATTTCTCAAGTCCCTTAAATTTCAATTGATCATTTACTTTCTTATCCTATATAGTCAGATGATAACAAAGAGTGGATATCGTCATCATGTGACTACGGGGGTGGATTTATAGCCTCTATAAGACGGGGAAATGTCCATGCAGTTCAGTTTCATCCTGAAAAGAGTGGTGGTAAGAGCTTTAGACTTGTTGCAAACTCAAGATAGAAACTAAGAATGATATATTTAAGCTTTTCATAGAACTAAAGGGAATGAAATTGAGCTTTTTTCGTGTTTGATTTAGTTGTGAAATTAGTTGTAGCTTACATTCTTTTGGCTAGTTTTGCAGAGGCTGGCCTTTCTGTCCTAAGAAGATTTTTGTATCCCAATTCTGAAATTGCAAAGGTAGCATCCACCAGATAGCGTAATACATTTTTTGAGTAATTAAAATACGAAATGATATCCTGATATCTTCATGTGAAAACAGGTTCCAGTTCATGGGAAAGCATCTAGACTTGCAAAGAGGGTAAGCGTTGTAGTCAGTGGTAATGGGACTTACAATTTGAATTCTTATGTTGGATAGGAAAGCTTCAATGCTGAGTATGCATTAGACAAAATTCTTCAGCAATTATTTCTTATTGCAAAATTAATGCTAATAATTTCAAAGTTTCTATATTCAAGAACAAGATTAGAAATGAAAAGAGCAAATTCATTTGCTTGATAATCATCAATGGTGTCTTGAGAAACTTATTCGGGTTTGAATAATGTGATAGCATCCTCAGAAAATGTTTATGATATTGATAATCTCACCAATCAAAATATTCACCATTTTGTGGAATTTGCTAATTATTTTCACTAGGTTACTTTTCTCGTACCTTAAGGATGAATATAAATTTCTTGTTTCACATTGATCAGGTCATTGCTTGTCTTGATGTTAGGGCGAACGACAGAGGTGATCTTGTAGTTACTAAAGGAGACCAATATGACGTGAGAGAGCAAACCAATGAAAACGAGGTGCTGCTATATGCATGCTTGAAGTACTTGTCTGTGATTTTATGTTATTTCTGTCACTCAAATACGTATATTCATTCTAAATTTGATGTAGAACTCCTGTGTGTTTGAATGAGTCAATAAATGGTTTATTTTAATAAAGCAACATAATCTTTAATATTCCCAATGTTCGCTATCCTTCTCTGCTGATGTAAATAATATCTAAGCATTAACTTCTGGAAATGTGTTGATTTAGGAATTTTGTCAATTCAGTACCTGATAAATAGTAAAACTATCAATTAGGACTTGAAAGATTATTCCTATCAAGTCTAGACCTAAAAAATTGGAAATTCTTAATTTGAGGTCAAAAAGATTGAAACTGTCAATTTAGGACTTACACATTTTAAGACTATGTTTGGTATCTTATAATTTGTAGCCTTATTTTTGCATTGTGGTTTGTAAAAATATTGTTGGATAACTAGAAACTATGAGATGTCAAACATGGTCTTAAAATGTGCTAGCCCTAAATTGATATTTTCTATCTTCAGGTCTTTAATTGATAATTTCTTACTTTTAAGGTCTTAATTGATAGTTTTACTATTTTTCAGGCCCTGAATTGATAAAACTCCTTGACTTTATCTAGTATACTACAGTCCTCCATCATGTTGTAGTATTCTCTTTGGCTGCACAGTGTCCTTTATTTATCCAAAAAGTTTGGACTTTGCTCCATGCTTCAGTTTTAGTAATCCTTGATTATCCAAACAATTTGTAATTATGATTAAAGG
Organism: Stenogyne calaminthoides; assembly: GCA_037126765.1. Classification (NCBI taxonomy): domain Eukaryota; kingdom Viridiplantae; phylum Streptophyta; class Magnoliopsida; order Lamiales; family Lamiaceae; genus Stenogyne; species Stenogyne calaminthoides. The sequence continues at coordinate 23,995,814 of JBBCBC010000002.1, forward strand.
AAATTTCAGCACAAGGTTGACAGATCTTTTATCTATTATTCATCAATATCTGGAATGTTACCACCTTCTTGCTTTGATAAAAACAAGGGTGGCATTATCTTGGTTCAAAATCTGTATCTCCACTTTGTATTGTTGTCTTCCTTGAAGGTGAGAAACCTAGGCAAGCCTGTGGTTCTTGCTGAACAATACTACAAGGATGGGGCTGATGAGGTATGCTCTGAAGTTTACTAATGATTATGTACATATAAAAATACTCTACAAAATGTAAAAATGAAAATACATCAGAAGTTTACTAATGATTATGTACACATAAAAATACTCTACAAAATGTAAATACAACGAAAATGAAAGTATTAAAGGAACGTATAAACTATAAAGAGTGAACCAAGATAAATAGTAAATTAGTATTTTACAATAACAATATGAAGACTTACTATTTTATCTTTCATGTTTTTCAGGTCAGCTTCTTGAACATAACTGGCTTCCGTGACTTTCCCCTTGGTGACTTACCAATGCTACAGGTTTGTTATATTGGCAATAGAATTATATTTTGTTGGGTCTCAATATATTGCGTCCTAAAGTTAGTATCATATGACAAAGGACAATGTGCTTTAATGAATTTCAATTTTCTAGACTATGTTCACGTTTTTTAAGTCAATTTTTTTGTTTTTGTTTAACTTGAGTAAGTGCAGTAACAGTTGCCAGCATCTGTCTTATAGGTGCTGAGATGTGCATCAGAGAATATTTTTGTGCCATTGACAGTTGGAGGTGGTATTCGAGATTTTACTGATGGAAATGGCAGGTAGCACTATATATTAATCATCTCTAAGAAAAGGAAAACTGCTTTTGAATTTTCTTTTGTATTGTAATGAAAATTTGAGTCCCAACCAGATTTTAATCGTGATAGATTTATTCGTATTGTTTCCATTTTAAGCTAATAAAATGTCTGACAGGTATTACTCAAGCTTGGAAGTGGCTTCAGAATATTTCCGATCTGGTGCAGACAAGATTTCCATCGGAAGTGATGCAGTTTATGCTGCAGAAGAGTACCTCAGAACCAAAGTACCACCATTATCCCATTCTTCTGCTTATATGTATTTATCTGAAAGTTCTGTTGTTGGTTTCTAAATATTATAATTTTTTTTTTTGTAAATAAAGGTAAAAACGGGAAAAAGCAGCATAGAGCAAATCTCTAGAGTTTATGGAAATCAGGTGAGGTTTATTATCAGCCAAAGGTTTATTCGCCTTTTGTCTTCGACAAAGTCTTATATGCACTAGGTGCATCGTGCAATTCAAGTGCGTTCTAAAACAGTATTAGCTGCTTTCACTGAACAACATTAGTTGGTTAATATTAGTTGTTTTCACTGAACAATATTAGTAGTGCACTAGTTGCACGGTGCAATTGGTGTACAAGAGACTTAGGCGTGTTTGCAAACTCTAGTGAAGGGGGTAGAAGCAATTATTTTTTAAGTTGCCCTGTTACAGCTTTAGCTTCTGAGAAGTGCTTTTAAGCTGTGAACAGAGTTTGCAGACACCACCTTACTCTTTGTCTTCGTGATGTCAAGTGACAAGCATATAGTAATTTTCTGTATTCTTTTAATTTTTTTTTCAATTCTATAACACTCACCAGTCTAATTCTTACCATTTCACTTCTATATTTCCTACCTTTTCATATCATAGGCTGTGGTTGTAAGCATTGATCCTCGTAGGGTGTACTTGAAGGATCCTAATGATGTAGAGTTCAAGTCAGTAAGAGTTTCAACGCCAGGTAAACAAGCTAGTTTGCTATCTCTTTCTTTTATTATCTTTCTATTTTATGACTTAAACCTATTTACTTTGCATGAGCCATTAATTCTGTATATATTCTATTGGGTTATTATTGTCTGCAATATAGAAGATATATGTGGTGTTTTCAAACTATATTGGAATAGTGAGAAGCACTTTTTTTTTTAAGTTGGTAAGACTCAACTTTTTCAGAATAAAAGTGCTTCTCATGCTCCAATAGAGTTTGAAAACATGCCCGTAGAATCCATTCATCTTATTGATTAGGAAATAAAAAGGACAAAGATATTATGTTCCTAATAGGCCCTTTCACTTGGTTTCAGGTCCTAATGGCGAGGAATTTGCATGGTATCAATGCACAGTACGTTTTTGTAACTTTTTTTTTTCTAAGATCATACTTTCCTTACTTTCTTTGTTGTTTCTATCAAGGTGAATGGTGGGCGGCCAAATGAACAGACCATCTACCTATCTTTATAAGTACATTATTTTATTGATTGTTGAATAGGTGAATGGTGGGCGGGAAGGTCGACCAATTGGAGCATATGAGCTTGCAAAAGCTGTGGAAGAACTAGGGGCTGGAGAAATACTCTTAAACTGCATTGACTGTGATGGTATGCATGCCGATTACATAGTGTTGATTCTTGATGCATTTTTTTATTGGGTTAATTGCATAAGAAAATCACGACCTTTTCACGTTTTTTCAATTACAACATAGTTTTTTAAAATTTGATACACAAAAATTAATTTTTGCAATTAATAAATTATATCATATGATTATTTTTCGGCAACTTATGCTGACATGGCAACAGGAAAATCTTTGGAAAAATTGCAAATAAATTCATGACCTTTTGTTATTGTTTCAGTTTACGCACATTTTTTTTTGGCAATTTAGTCATGTGATAGAATTACAACAATTTGAAAGGTCGTGTATTGAATTGCAAATTAAAAAAAAAAAAAAAAAAAAAAAATATGTTGTAATTGAAAAAAAGTTGAAAAGGCCGTGATTTATTTTGCAATTAAAGTCTTTTTTATTTGATGCTTAGACCTCATTGACTGATTTACCATAGGTTTCTTGTGGACATTTTGTTTACTCTATTTGACACGTGGGGGAAAGGAATGATGTATTGAATAATCAAAATATAACAAATAAAATCTCCATTTTCTGTTAAACCACCACGAAGAATCTCTATTTGCTGCAATCTGCAATCTTGTTTTAATATATGGATTGATTAATACTTATTTTCTCGGGGAATGCAACATACTATTTTTCGTTCTGGATCTATGATGTGAGCTGTTCAGAACATGCTATGGAACATTTGACTGTTTACAATGGTTTCTTATCAGGTCAAGGGAAAGGCTTTGATACAGATCTCATAAAGCTGATCTCAGATGCTGTGAGTATTCCTGTCATAGCAAGCAGTGGTGCTGGGGCTGTCGAACATTTTACAGAAGTTTTCTCCAAAACAAATGCGTCTGCTGCCCTTGCTGCTGGTATTTTCCATCGAAAAGAGGTAAAGACTGAGAAATATAATGTGAAACTTATATCACCTCGTGTCTAAAAATTTATTGAACACCGTATCAGCGCCTTCGATATTAATAGTAACAAGTGATGGGGACATATAAAATGTTACTTGTGATATATTTTCGTAGACAAAAACTTCTATTAACTTGGTTTACGAGAGATTTATGGTGAATTCTATAATGTCGTTTAGCATACGAAATGTGATAGTGTTTAGCAGACAAAGTATCATAGTTTAGTGATTTTGAGAAGAACAACACATAAAATCAAGTATTTTTTTAAAAATAATCTGATACTTCGTATGCTGAACTGTATTACTTCGTATAATAAATAATATTACTTTGAAGAAGAGAGTTCATGTGAATCTGGCTTGAGATCTACTCTTTCGTAGACAAAAACTTCTAACGCGGAATACTATTTAGCATACGAAGTATCACAATCTATGATTCTTAGAAGAATAACACATAAAAGAAAACATTTTTTTTTATAACGTGATACTTCTTATGCTAAACAATACTACTTTAAAGAAAATAATTCACTTGCGTTGATGACATGAGATCTGCTCATTTCCGTTCCATTTTGGCGTTTCTACCATTTAGTTCTCATAATCATTCCACTTATTGCAGGTGCCTATTCAGTCGGTTAAAGAGCACCTACTGAAAGAAGGCGTAGAAGTTAGGGGGTGATAGAATTGGCACACTGAGACCATTTCATGTATTTTCAGGTCCTATAAATTAATAAGCTGTATCTTGTAATTGTATTTGCTCAGTGAATATGAATATCAACTGGAATTGCTGCTTTTCGGCTGTAAATTTTCATGTGTTTGTTCTTGTAACTCTAGACTACATTTTCAAATTGCTGGCTGAGAAATAATATTGCTTTAAATAGATACAGTAGTAAACTTCATTATTTTCATGTGTTTGTTCTTGTAACTCTAGACTACATTTTCAAATTGCTGGCTGAGAAATAATATTGCTTTAAATAGATACAGTAGTAAACTTCATTATTTTGAGCTAAGCTAATGAGATTTACAGAGTATTGCTTTCTTACTCTCTATGATTCCTAAATTCTGATTTCAATAGTATATCATTCTCTAAATGACTTTTTAGTTCTAAATGTGTCAATTTAAGTCCTTTTTGGTTAGAAATATTAAAATCTCGCCGGAATAAGCATGTGCATCACACGTGACACTTTAACATAATACTACCTCCGTCCTACACTTGTTTATTTCTTTTGAAAAATGGTCCGTCACAACATCTCAAAATTACATCTTACACCATTATTTTTACTCAAAAAAATCATCTACTTTAGTAATAAAATAGAAAAGATTACAATACCTTTAATAAAAAAATATTTTATTTTTTTAAATACTACTCCCTTCGCTCCAATAAAAAACTCGTGCCAAAAACAAAAGGGTAAATAAGTATGGGAATAATTAGATTGTGAAGAGTAAACTATTTGGTCATGAAAACCCTATCTTCAGAAACAAACTTTATAATTATATAATATATTGTAATGATACAAATTACACTAACAGTCAGTTATGAAACATGCAAGTAAATTTATTATTTTTGCAAAGACCACCCTAATTTTTTTATTTTATATAAAGTGAATTTTGAGTTCATGGCAGTCCACCTTGGCCAAAATTGACACCAACTCCAACGTTAAATCCTAAACCTGGTATTCCACCACCAGCTCCAATACTAAATCCTATACCACCAGTTCCACCACCACCAATTCCTACGCTTCCAAAATAAAAACTTTTGATCATTTAAAGAAGCCTCTTCCAAGAGCTTTCGTGCATTAGCGGTGCAAATAAGAGCACAGACAAGAACCAAAATGAACTTTGGAGCCATATATGCTTCAAACTGAAATATTACAAGGATGATCTTGACTTTGGATGATGAGAATTGAGGACTATAATCCGCAATTATATAGAGCATGAAAAGCGTCGTTGAATTATTGAACATGAACATCAATACACCACGTAGCAAATGTTAATTTAATTCATGCACCGTCTGTTTCTTTTGATCTAGAAAAAAGCTTTAGCTAAATATGGTAGCTATATAACCTGTTCAAATTGGTGGCCACAACTTTATTCGTTATCAGTTATCGAATGTAAGACTTTTTATCTGTAAACTGTTTAGCATTTAAAAGTCAAATTAATCCTTCTATATACTAATAGAGTTTTTTTTTTTTTAAATGATGTGTCATCTTGTGGTTAATTTGGATGATATGTCATCTTGAGATTAATTTGGATGAGAGGTTACATTTTATTGTATTGATGTGTTATTTTTTAATTGGTTTGTAGTAATATTTGACATCAATGTAACATTTTAATATGTACTTTAATAAAAAAAATTGAAATAACTAAAATTTGAACTACATCTTAAATTATATTTATGTTACTTAGAAACTAAGTTAATTTATAAATTTTTAAATATCTTGAATATTTATTTTATTGCGCATTAGCTTCTTTGTATTAACCTTTATTTTATATATAATTTTTTTTTACCATACATCGATTTTGAAAACATCCCTCAACCATCTAATATGAAATTTCTACTTCTTATTGTCGCATTATTGTGAATTTCGATGATGTGTCGTCTAATTAAGAAATGAGAATTATGTAAAAAGTAAATAATGAATTTAATTTATAAATAATTATGACATGTCACAATATAATTATTTTCTAATTATTTAGGTATTTAAAGGAGTAAATATCATTTTTGGTTCTATAGCTTTGGACGATTCCATTTTTAGTCCTGTAACTTTTTACTTTTTCAATTTTAATCATGGATGTGTCAATTTTAGTCATTTTTGCCCTGAAAATTTTAAATCTCGCCGGAAAAGTACACATCACCTCACGTAATTGGAATTTTTGCCACGTGGTAAAAAATATAAGTCCACGTCACCGACCTACCCCGGCCTTTTTATCGTCAACTTATTTGGGAAGCCACTCTTTTTTTTCTCTTCTTATATATAAAATATTTTTTTACTTTTTTTTTAATTTTTTGAACCAAACTGCACTCTCATTCATTAATGCAAAGATCGTCTGGGTTTGACAACGAAGTTGGTCGGACCACATGGCGCAAATCAGGCAAAAACAGAGTGGGGCGAAGCAAGTCCTGTGCCTGCTGAAATTCCTGCAAACCAGTATTGATCATATCAGGTAGTGGGGTTATCCATCGGCTAGTTTCAGAGTGCATAAATTGACAGACGGTATTCCAGATCGTCCAAGCATACATTGCAAAGGATTCCATCGATGTTCGAGAGAAATGCCGATCCACCTTATCACAACAATCACGAAACGACAATGTCTCATTCTACCGCAGCACCTCCCAGAAAATGGTTTTCTTCCAAAATGCACGACTATGCTTACAGTAAATCAAGATATGCGACGTGGAGCCTCTCCAGAATCCACAGACGGTGCATGCCCCACTTACAGGAACATGATGTCGCTTCAATTACGTCTCTTGATGCTTGCCATAAGAAAATCTTAACCTTCGGAGGCACCTGCAAGCTCCAAAGTCTATTCCACCATGTATGGTCAGGATAAGGACTCCGGCATATCAAAAAACCCTATATCAAGCTTATAAGCCGAGCGAACCGAAAAATACCCCTTCGAATCAAAGAACCAGAAAGTCGAGTCAGGTTGAGGAGCCATTGGGATAGGAATCTTGGCAATGGCCTGCAGCTCATATGGCAACACAGATGATGCTGACAGGGGAGTATCCCAAGTACGATTCGGGCGTATCAATTCTTGTACAGTGGTGAAGGACTGAAACATCCTGACTTAAGGCCAGGGATCCAAGGATTCGAAAAAGGACTTATAGAACTACCATTCCCCACTCTTGTCATAAGACCTTGTTCCACCAACTGTCTTGCCTATACTAACGACCTCCAAATATACGAAGGATTCGTTCCAAGCGATGCCTGCAGGATGCCAACATGCCGATGGTACCTTGCCTTGAAAATTTTTGCTACCAAAGATTCTGGGTTTTGAAGCATTCGCCATATTTGTTTAGCTAGCAACGCCTTGTTGAACTGCTCCAGATGACGAAAACCCATGCCCCCTCGACACTTTGGCTTACTTAGCTCTTCCCAGGTAAACCAATGCATCCCTCTATTGGACTCATCAATTCCCCACCAGAAATTAGCCATTACACTTTCCATTTGCTTGCATATACGATGAGGAATACGAAAACATGACATAGCATATGTGGGGAGCGCCTGAAGGACTGATTTAATCAATGTTTCCCTTCCTCCTTTAGAGAATAGCCGAGGCCTCCAACCTTCAATTCTTTTCAAGAGACGATCTCGGAGAAACCCAAATTGCAATTGTTTGTTTCGTAAGGTAAAAGTAGGAAGCCCCAGGTACAAATCATGTCCCGATACAACGGCAATGGATAACATTGATTTTATGCGATCGATTGTGTAATCAGGAGTGGCAGGCGAAAAGGTAAGTGCTGACTTATCGTAATTTATTACCTGGCCCGACGCACGCTCGTATGTTAATAGGCACTGTCGGACACCCCTGCAGTCTAACTCCATCGCCCGAAAAAATAGGAGACTATCATCTGCAAAAAACAGATGCGAGATAACAGGTGCTGTTGTTGCCACTCGTAACCCGCGGAAAAGGCCACTGGCCGCATACGCGTTGAGCATACCCGAAAGAGCTTGAGCACACAATACAAACAAATAAGGGGAGAGTGGGTCCCCCTGGTGAATTCCTCGTTGTGGCGTGAGGTCCCCGATAATGGAACCGTTGATTTGAAAGGAATATGATACCGACGAAATGCACCGGAAAATGAGTTCAATGGTCGGCAGAGGGAAGCCCAACTTCTGCAACATGCATTATACATATGAGGAAACTCCATTCGATTCTGTCATAAGCCTTGCTCATATCTAGCTTAAGAGCCGCAAATCCTGTCTTAGTCCGTTTATTATGTCAGAGCCAATGCATACACTCAAAGCCCACCAGGACATTATCTGTTATCAATCGCCCAGGGACAAACGCACTCTGTTGATAATCCATAACTGTAGCGAGAGCAGGTCGTAGCCGATTTGTTATTGCTCGGGATATGACTTTGTAGCCCACATTACATAGGCTAATGGGCCTAAATTCCTTTATTGTCTTCGGATATTCGGTCTTCGGTATTAGGGAAACTATTGTCAACCGTTGCGGTGGGAAAAGTAGCACGCCACAGCTCGTCAGCAACAAATCTGTCCAACCGTTCCTGAATAAGTCCATCGGCACCCCGTGCACCAACCCACGTAAAAGGCTCTCCCTTCGCATGCAGATCCTGGAGTCCACATTCATCTGTTGGGTATTTTTGATATAAAATGAATGAAATAAGATTATGGAATTTGATATTAGTGAGGGAAAGCTTATGCAGTAAAGCTTCTGAAATGTTTTTTGTATTTCTCATTCGATAAACTTCCGATTACAGGATTTATATAGGTAAATGATATTTAATGCATAACTAATTAGTGTGGTCAAAGTTAATTGACCAACTTTACAAATTTCAATGGATAGATTTCTTGACTCATGAATTCCAGAAGCCATATGCATGCACCGACATTAAGAATGGAATTACAAATTATTATTTTCATCACCCTCTCTTAATTTGTAATCCGAATATGATTCCGAAGCTGCTCAAATTTTTCCGAACTCACTGCTTTAGTAAAGCCATCAGCTAACTGCTCTTTTGTGTTGACAAACTCCAACTGAATTTCTTGATCATTCACAAGATCCCTTATGAAGTGGTGGCGAAGTTCAATATGCTTCGACCTTGCATGAAAGACGGGATTCTTTGTCATTGCAATAGTAGACATATTGTCGCAAAAGATTGTTGTGGGAGCCTCCTGCTTTTGCTCAACATCACACAAAATTCTTCTTAACCAAATTGCTTCACAAGCTGCATCGGTGGCGGCCATATATTCAGCTTCCGCCGATGAAAGTGCGATCGTTTTTTGCTTTTTCGATGCCCAAGAAATGATCTTCGAGCCCAAGCAAAAAATGTAGCCTGAAGTACTTTTTCGATCATCCAACGAGCCAGCCCAATCACTGTCGGTATATCCAACGAGCTTATTTTCTTTCTCTTTGACATATTTAATGCCAAGTTTCTTCGTACCTTGAAGGTATCGCAAAATTCGTTTTGCAGCTGCAAAATGTAATTTGCTTGGATCATGCATGAATCTTGATATTAGGCTAACTGGGTAGACAATATCAGGCCTTGTGTTTGTCAAGTAGATCAAGGAGCCCACAAGACTTCGATAGATCTTTGCATCAGCTTTAGCAGCACCATCATTCAATTGCAATTTCTCGTTGACTGCAAGTGGAGTCGAGATAGGCTTGCAATTATGCATCTGAAATTTTTTCAACACTCCTTCAAGATATTTTTCCTGAGAGATAAAAATCTCTCCTTTTGATTGACGAACTTGAATCCCAAGAAAATATTTCATCAATCCCAAATCCGTCATCTCAAATTCCGCCATCATTGTTTTTTTGAACTCTTGCACCATGACTGGATTCGTCCCTGTATAAATCAAGTCATCGACATAAAGGCAAACAATAAGAAGGTCTTGCTCACCTTTCTTTACATACAACGATGGCTCATTCTGACTTCGCTCGAATCCATTTGATCGAAAATAACCATCAATCTTGCTATTCCAGGCTCGAGGTGCCTGTTTGAGCCCGTACAATGCTTTTCTGAGGCGATAGACTTTTTCTTCTTTCCCTTGAACAATATAGCCTGTCGGCTGCTCCACGTACACTTCTTCCTCTAGTTCGCCATTGAGAAAAGCGGATTTAACGTCCAGCTGGTAAACTGGTAGCCCCAATTGTGCAGCTACAACAAGAACGATTCGAATTGTCTCCATTCGAGCCACTGGTGCAAATGTCTCTGTGAAGTCTACTCCAGGTTGTTGAGAATACCCTTTTGCGACTAGGCGGGCTTTATGCTTGTGAAGTGAACCATCTTCCTTGTATTTTGTCTTGTAGATCCATTTGACCCCAATCACATTTTTGCCTTCCGGTAGGTCTACAAGATCCCACGTATTATTTTTCTCAGTGCTTGCAATTTCTCCATTCATTGCATTTTGCCAAACTTCTTCTTTTGCAGCTTCGTCAAAATTTTGCGGCTCACTATCAAAGAGAGCGACATCACATGACTCGTAGATGTCTCTTAAGCTTCGAAATTTTCTTACAGGACTCTCTGACTCCGGATCGAAATCTCCATCAACTAAGGTCCTTGTTCCACCACTTGTACTTGGTTGATCAATCGATTTTGGTGGCGTAGGCTGAGGTGCAATATTCTGATCATCACCCCAATTCCACGACTGCATTTCATCAAAAATAACATCTCGAGAAATTGTTAGTTTATTTGTCCTCGGGTCCAGTAATCGATACCCTTTGGACTCATCACTATAACCGATAAGAATGAGCTTTTCTCCTTTTTCATCAAATTTCTCCCTCTGTTGCGATGGAATATGAGAATAAGCAATGCAGCCAAAAACTTTAAAATGATTTACCTGAGGCTTTCTCGGATGCCATGCCTGGTTTTATTTGGAACTGCCTTGGTTGGTGATCGATTCAAAATGTACACCGCTGCATTTACCGCTTCTGCCCAAAAGGATTTTGGGAGTCCTTTGCCTGCCATCATGCTTCGAGCCATTTCCACAATAGTTTGATTTTTTCGCTCGGCAACACCATTTTGTTGCGGGCTGTACCGAACTGTCAACTGTCTTTGGATTCCCCTCTCTTTGCAATAATCCATGAAGACCTTTCCAATAAATTCTCCTCCACGATCAGTGCGGAGAACTTTTATTTTTCTTCCGGATTGATTCTCAACAAGTCCCTTGAACTCCAGAAATTTGGGGAATGCTTCTGACTTCTGATTGAGAATGTAGACCCACATCATCCTGGTATAGTCGTCCACGAACAAGAGAAAATACCTGTAGCCATTGAGAGATGGAGTTTGCGTCGGTCCGCAAATATCAGCATGCACCAACTCAAGAGGGTCTTTGGCTCTATATGATATCTTCGGGAATGGTAGGCGATGCATTTTGCCGAAGACACATCCTTCACACGGCCTATCTTGATCTAGAAAATCTGGAAGCCCAAATACCATTTCTTTCTCTTTAGCAAATTCAAGCCTTTGTAGCTCAAATGTCCATACCTCAAATGCCAAAGATTATGGTCTCCATCCGTCGTGTTCTGCAATGCAACTTTTTGAGATAATGGAAGATTGAGAGGGAACACTTTGTTTGGACTCATCTTGATTCTTGCAATTGTCAATTTCTTTTGTTTGTCAATAATGATGCAAAAATCATTATCGAACTCCACCTTGTAATTTTTCTTCAACAGCTGACCGACACTCAACAAATTTTGAGTCAATTCTGGCACATAGAAGACGTCTTTGATGATATTGGTATCGCCTTCTTTTGTCTGGACTGCAATTGCTCCTCTTCCACTGATTCTGAGAGATTTGTCGTTGCTAAGTTTCACTTGCGACGAAAAAGATTCATCGAGATCCACGAACATATTTTTATTTCCGAACATGTGGTTGCTGCAGCCGCTGTCCACGTACCAAATATTCTCAAATTGTTGCTGAGAATTTAAACACGAATAAAAAACTTGACCACCTTCTTTCTTTTGCGTGAAGTTGGCCTCCATCGTCTCACCATCATCTTGATACCAGCAGTCTCTTTGAGAGTGAGTTGCATTTCTGCACTTTTTGCATCTATACCAACAATTGTTGGTATCGTGGGTATCTTTCCGGCAAATTCGACAATAAGAATCTGAATTTTGATCATTAGATCTCGAGATAGAGTTACCTCTTCCTCCTCGACCTCGACCACGAGAATTTTGATGTCTGCCATAACCTCGTCGAGTTGGCGTGTTCTTTTTATCTCGTGAGTCGTCTTTTTGCTGTGAAATATTCACTTTTCCTTGGAAAGCTTGCTCCAAGTTTTGAGTTGTGAATCTGCTCATCCTCTTTTCATGGGCTTCAAGAGAACCCATGAGTTCATCCAAAGTCAATTTTGATAAATCTTTGGATTCTTCGATTGCCGCAACAACGTGCTCAAATTTCGCTGGTAAGCATCGTAGGACTTTCTCAATGATTTTCTTTTCTTCTAGAGTATCTCCATATCCTCTAATTTGATTCACTACGGAAGAAACTCTGGAGAGAAACTCTTGCACATTCTCTGAATCTTTCATGGAAAGATTGTCGAAATCTCTCCATAGATTTTGTAGCTTGATCGTGATCACTTTCTCATGTCCTCCGAATTGATTTTTCAGAATTTGCCATGCATCGTTTGACGACTTGGCATTCGTAATACGCGGAAGAATTGATCGATTCACCCCTTGGTGCATAAAGGACAAGGCTCTTGCATCCTTTGTCTTGTTCTCTTTATGCTCTTTTTTCTGTGCATTTGAAAAAGCAGCTATCTCCTCCGGAGTATAAGAAATATACCCTTCTTCAATGATATCCCAAAGTTCGTGAGATACGAACAGGGTCTTCATGAGAACACTCCATAATTCATAATCTTGACCAACAAAGATGGGAACACCTTGTTGGAAATATGTGAATGCAAGCTCTTGGTTGCTCGTCGATGCCATGGATAAATTTTGGAGGAGTAATCAGAACCAAAGGGTGGCTCTGATACCATAAATTTGTTGGGTATTTTTGATATAAAATGAATGAAATAAGATTATGGAATTTGATATTAGTGAGTGAAAGCTTATGCAGTAAAGCTTCTGAAATGTTTTTTGTATTTCTCATTCGATAAACTTCCGATTACAGGATTTATATAGGTAAATGATATTTAATGCATAACTAATTAGTGTGGTCAAAGTTAATTGACCAACTTTACAAATTTCAATGGATAGATTTCTTGACTCATGAATTCCAGAAGCCATATGCATGCACCGACATTAAGAATGGAATTACAAATTATTATTTTCAACATCATCTAATGCCAACCGAAAGTCGTCCATCAATCCTAGGAGCTCCTCCACTCTTTTCCGAATTATACAGAAGTTCGTTGAAATCCCCGCCTACTAACCAGGGAACATTACTCCCATTCTGAGCAACAGCAAGACGGCGTAGGAGGGTCCAAGATTGATGTCTGTGTGCGTGATTCGGATGACCATAGAAGCCAGTAAACCTACACTTACAGTTATTGAAAGAAATAAAACAGTCAACATGCCCAGGCGAATACGACAAAATGGATACAGTCCAATCTTTTTTCCAGCAAAGTACAAGGCCACCACTGCGGCCACATGCATCTACACAAAAAATTCCACCAAACCGAAAAAACGAACGCCATCTATTACAACGATTGCTAGATAGTTTAGACTAACATATAAACAACACATCGGGATTCTTCTAGTCGATCAGCTGTCGCAAATTAAAGAATGCGCGATGGTTCCCGAGCCCTCGTGCATTCCAGACAATACACTCATGGCTGGTGGCGGTGAGGACTATCGTCACACACCACCGTCTGAGCTGGCGATGGAACTGTCGCCGGAAGCACCGTCAAACGGATCTGCTCAGCTTGCTCTAGGGAGAAACGGTGGCATAAGGCAAACAACTATTCGTCGGCTAGAGAGAGAATACAAACAAGATGAACAGAGATTGTGCACCAAGACTTGATTTGGATGATTTGGGAGGAAATTGGACGAAATCTTGAAGGATGACGACGGTGATTATCTCCCACCGCCTCAACTGGTTGGTTCAATTCGCGGTCAATTTGAGTCGGTGCAGACGGATTGGTTGGCGGAAAAGGTTCAGTGTAACCGTAAGGTGGATATCGGCAGGCGACAAAACTTCAGATGCTAAACCAAAAAGATGTGGAGAACATACTGTGGGGATGAAACCCCCGGAGACGCACCAGAGTGCCGGAATTTCGAAGGCGACGGAAGACCGACCACGAAGCTTCGTGGCGAAGAGAACTCACCTCTAGAAAGTTAGAGAGAGAACTTTACCCCATTTCATGGAATGGGGTAATATATATCGGCTTACCCACCTCCCCACGAAAATAATATAAATCCCCAAAATCCCCCAACTTGTTTGAAATATTTAATAAAATATAAAATATAAATAAAATTAAGTAGACCAACAAATTTAGTTAAGATTCATACGCTATCTTCCCCAACCCCACGTTTCCATTCATCTTCCTCAGCAAAAAAAATTCAGCAGCGGCAGTGATGATGGTGTGACGGCGAAGGCTACCCCAATTACTTCGCCTTGGACTCATGAGCATTTCCCCTAAATTAATTTTTTCATCTTGATTATCAAATTTCAGTTTTAATAAATTTGTCCTCAGTCCCATATTTCTTCTTCGAAGAAAGGTCTAGGAAAAATACATGGGCTTGCAACTGGTATTGCAGGCCTGTTTATCTAATTGCCATGCATCATAGATATGGGTGGGCCGGGGTGGTTTGGAAGGTGACTTGGACTTATACTTTTGACCGCGTGGCAAAAAATTCCAATTACGTGAGGTGACGAGTCATTTTCCGGCGAGATTTAAAATTTTTAGGACAAAAATGACTTAAATTGACACATTCAGGATCAAAATTGAAAAAATAAAAAATTATAGGACTAATAATGGAATCGCCCAAAATTGCAGGACCAAAAATGATATTTACTCGTATTTAAAGTATGTGTGAATGTTATAAAATGTGTAATTAATATTTATTATTTTATATTTTATTTATTTAAATTTATTATATACTTATTTATTATTGTTTAGTTAATTTTTATTTTAATTTAATTTAATATAAGTAAAATATTCAATCTAGCTGTATTTTATGTTAATGTAAATTATATTTAATTATTAATTTTTTAATAATTAATTTTATTTTATTATTTCTCTTATACATATCTTAATTTATTTATGTAACAAAATATTTTATATTATAATTCATTCACTTTTTATTAATACATATTAATTAATATATTAATATTTTTTTAAATGTTGTTTTATTTTTAAATTATAAAAAATTCTTAATCGGTTTATTTTGTTTTAATTTGCAGACTTCAACTTCATATTAAAAGGGATGATTAATATTTTACATAATAATTTTATTCCAAAGTTTAACAAAGGTTGTTAATATACACTTTGCATAATTATTAATTCATATTTAATTTATTTATGTATATATTCATATTTTTAATTATCATATATATTATTTAATGGAAATGTTTTTTTTTTAAATTTAAAGAACCGCGTAATACGCGGGCATTAAACTAGTTATGAATAATTATGTGCCCACGTAAATGATCTATTTTACACTCCTATAAAATGTTGAAGACACTGACCAAATTTTAGGAAGGTGGATCACTCTTGCCAATTTTTTAGAATGTCAACCATCCTTGCCGATTTTGAAAAATATCGACCACGCTGGTTGACAAAACAAAAGTGGTTCTAATGGGGGTTGGCTACTGTTATTGCATATTTTTAAAATACTTATATCCAAAATGTTATATCTTATTTTTTTTTAAAAATTATTATAAATTTAGACTGAGTACATAATTTTATAATTTTATTTTTTTGGGAGGAGATGGAGTACAATATATTCAACATCAAAAAATTCATCAAATAAAAGTATAATTATGTTGAATTTTTGTTATTTTAAGGCAAAAACTTGTATGCAGTATTGCATACTATGATTTATGTGTAATTTGACTCAATTTGGTCTAAATCTTAGAATTTTTTATTCGCGGGTCATACCCGCTTCTCCTGTCTTCCGAATAATTTCTTCCTCGCAACAGACGCTGGGATAAGATCAGATCTCGTTGGTTTTAATAGCGGCCCGTTCGGGTGCCTTTTCTCTTGTTCTTCTTTTTATCTTTTTCTCTTCTTTATGTTGGAATATAGAGGCACGTAAACACGTAATACATGAGCAGCGGAAATTAAAGTTCACCAACAACGAACAGTTAATTGCATAATTAAATACGAGTAAACGTAAACAGAATTCTTACAGCAATTCGTACACGGATTCCTTTACTATGGAATCCACGTAACAGTCGTTTACTAACTCGCACAGATTTGCCAGCGTTGAATCCCCGAGATGAATTTGCTAGGAGAATTCTAACTTCGAGATTTTATGGAGAAATATGAATTCACGTATTATGAATTTCCCAAGAGCTCATATATATAGGAGAGGATTAACTTAAGTCTCAAGCTAACCTAATTAGGAAATAAAATCCCTAATCTTTATTTAAATAAATCTCTTAGATTTATTTCCCACGTATAAATCTCTACGGATTTAAATTCCATATATGACAAATCTCTACGATTTGTTTCCATATATATTAAATCCTACAATAATATTCCAAATATTATTATTGGGATTTCTTATTTAATTAAATCCAATTTAATTAAATATTAATAATAATTAATTCTAAATTAATCTATTATTAATTACTTCTCCATAAATTAAATATTAAATCTAATTTGACATTTAATCAACCAACTATAATTAGTAAACAACAGTTACTTGTTGTGTGACCCATAGGCCCTCATATATCAAGTGATTAGTCAAACTAACTGTCTTAATTGAACCCTAGACAATAAATCAGACATTCTCAATATATGAGGTACGTTGCGAGGAAATGTGCAACTACCTGTAACTGAAACATGGACTATTACGATTTCCTCCTTTCATTCACGAATACTCGATTAGTCTTGAACATGATGAAGTGTCTATTCAAATAACTTAATTGATTTATCTCTAATCACTAATTGATCATTTATGTCACACTTGGCCACAAAGTCCAAGTTGACGTGCATTGGCCAATGACTTTGATCCAATTATGATGAGAAGACGAGTATTCTCTCTAAATCCACTTTGAGGAATGAATCCTTTTCTTGGCTCAACTTCCACGCACATGCACTTCTTGATGAACCCAATCCAAGCCATATCTACCCATGGAAGGGTGCAAGCGTCGGTGATGGTCAAAGTTCATCGCTCCACACATGTCGTGCGTATTGACCTCAAGTCAAAGGAGTATCGCATCGCTCCCACTAACCGAGACACCATAGACACATATAGTGGAACTACATCAAACGATTTCTCGGATGGGTATACCAATACCCTCTAAGGTATTTGTGCATCCATCATGAGATACCTAATATCTCGTAGTAAGTGAGATCTCACTACACTCTGTAAGAGTATGATGCAGATCGCACACCAATCTCCATTGCATCATCAATATCCCATTCTTGATGATCCTCGATTGGGGCTATTTGAGAATCATGCTTAGGTCATCTGAGTTCTCACTCACTCAATGACAACAATGACTCAAGGGAACACAGATAAGAACAAATGCAAACAATCAAACACAATATTCTAATAAGTGCAACGCCATATATTTAATATTAAATAAACAATAATATTTTATCAATACTGAATAATATCTGAGCATTATGTCCTTACAATGGTTTGTCTCTAGGACACTAACACTAACACTTTATTCAGATTTTTTCATATTCTTCTCGCTTTCTTCAATTGTCTCATACTTGTAAATTTACAGGTCCTTCCGTTCTTTTTCCTCTTGATTTTGTAACGCAGTTTTTCACATCCTTCTGCACTTTTTTCACGTTGTTCTTTAAATTTGTAATTTTGGATAGAGATTCACGCTTGTACTGGTTTTTTTTTCATGTTGTAACACATTTTTCTTCATAGGGTAACACCTTTTTGTTCATAGAGTAACACATATTTTTTTAGTAATATGACACACTGTATAGATATATTTCGTAATACTATGTGAATACTCATGTGTTACCACGAATACATTCATGTGTTACGATATGTTTTAATACGTGTTACGTAAGATATGAAGTTTTTTCAGTATAACAATGTAGTAACATTTACTTATCCATTCAGTAACACATGGAGAATGATAATGTATTTTAAAAAAAATGTAATTTTTAGTTCACATAGTAATACATTTCGTTTCTATAAGTATCACACTTTTTTCATGTAGTAATACGTAGATGTAGTAACACACAAAAACTTGATAAAAATAAATAACATTTAAAAATTATGTGCTCAATAAAAATTGAACAACCAAATACATTAACAATAGACCCCAAACCGTGAAGCTACAACAAAGATTTGATAAAGATATCTTCAATAAATATATAAGCATCCCAAAAATCCGTCCAACCTGAAGCCTACAGCTCCTACCTGCCCTGCTCAACCCTCGCCCGACCCGACCCGCGCATGATCCGCGAGTTTTTTGATTAAGTTGCCTAATTAATGATGTATTCTACATATCAATAATGTACAATATTTCATAAGAGAGTCTCTCATATTTTAATCTTAAAATAATTCTCTCCCTTGGATTTATATGTATTTATTAATGTGGATGATTACTACCCGTGATTAAATAATTTTTTTATTTTTTTTAAGGCAATCAATTTAAATAGTAACATAATCAATTACAATAATTTCTTCTATCATCGAGCACATGACAACATCATTTCATCTCGCTGTAGATCGGAATCACAATCACCACAAGAGGGGGACCACCCGAAACCGCAACTCGGCACCGAAACCGCACCACAACCCAACAACAGGGGGACCACCACCCCACAAGAGGGGGACCACCACAAGAGAGAATAATATTCCCACTCCGTATCTCGAACTCGGAACCCAAAGTCTCAGGTGGTGGAGTTCTAACCACTTGAGCTATCCTCACTTTGATAATAACTTTTTATTTTAATTTGATAAGTTACATTTAAAATTATTGTCAGTTGTTTTTTTGGTTTGACCGTTGCAATAATGTACTCCAGCTGTACAATTTTAATTTCTTTTCAATGAAAATACGATTATATAGAAATAAAAGAAAAGAAAAAATATGGGCTACGCAACCCGAAACTGTCAGCCTTTAATGCACTCACCTCGCTACGCGTGATGTGAACGTGTGATAATGACTGTTGGTTGCAACTCTCTAAGAGTGTCCACTGTGGTGCATTAGTGCTATATGCACACCTGCACCAAATGACATCTGAAATTCCAATGATTGGCCGAAGTTAATCTGGCTGTCGCGGTCAACACGCGACAGGCGTCATTTCTGTCGCACGTTGACCGCGGCAGAAATATACATATATATATATATTTGTTATTTTTTAATTTTTTATATATTTTTATTTCTTTTTTTTATATTTATTTTTTTTGCTTTATAATCTTTTGAGTGTGTATTATGTTACATATGGTTTTAGAAAATTTTCAAATCGGGGCATAATATAATATATATATTTTTTTGAAGAGGCAATATTTGAAAATATCAAACTTATCATATGTAACATTTTAATAATTTTGAGAGTAATAATTCACAATTCACAATGTTTATAAATTACAGAAAATGTCATTACTCTTGACCCATATATACACAAAATTCATATTCTTTCTAAAGTTTATACTACTAACCTCACAAATTTCTTTTTGCATCATAGTTCGCTTTACGTCGCGGTGCATCCCAGTTGAATAATAAACTGTATAGTTCTATTCTACTTGTAAATTGAAATTCTAAACCATATGCAGGTTGATGACGGCAGTTGACCCAGAATGGAGACATTGGCGGTACTGGATAATCCTCAGATGTCATTTGCAACTAGAATGGAGACATTCAATTTTTTTTAGTTCATTATGTCACGCCCCGTATGCCCGTTTGCTCCCGCCTATGTAGAGTATTTGACTGATGTGTTCTTGCTAAACAACGTGCGCAACCAATTAAAAATAAACAATTCGATCTCCAAAATTTGTCTTGGAGTAGTATCTTAGATCTCGATCTAAACACCCCTCCTGCTCAACTACTGATGTGTGGAACCGTACGACTAATTCATTAAATTAAAAAAAAAAGTTAATTTTCTGTCGCACGGTTTGTGCGACAGAATTGATGTGTGTCTCACGGTCAACGCGCCCCAGATGAACTACCAGTGAGTCTAATCCATCAAATGTGCATATAGCACTCCCCACAGTGGTGCATTTAATGGGTTGTCCAATGAATGAATGAATGGAGTTTGTAATTTAAACTATTGTGGCATTTTATTGGATAGGAGAGAGAAGCAAATTCATCCAATGCATTGGACATGATAGAGAAATTATTGTGGCAGCTCTTGTTATTTTGGGCTGATTTGTGTGACGCAAATGAGGAAAGAGAAGTCTGGCAAATAGAAATTCCTTCTTCATGTTTCTTTTAAAACAAAATAGCGGGAAAAATGTTTTTCTAGGACAATAATTTTAGGGGTTGTGTTTTAAGGACAATAATTTTACTAACTTGAAAATGTAGGACAATATGTTTTACAATATGTAAATATAGGACAATATATTTTAAAATCTGGAAATGTAGGACAGCCGAATAAGCCCAAATCGGGCTGAAATATCATGTGAGATTCGGGCTTGATTGTCCTACATTTACAATTTTTTAAAACATATTGTCTTACTTTAAAAACATATTGTCCTATATTTACAAATTTTAAAATATATTGTCCTATATTTCCAAGCTCGTAAAATTATTGTCCTTAACACACAACCCCCCCAAGTTACAGTCCTTAAAAAACATTATTCCCCAAAATAGCACACCACGGAATCTGAGTTAGTGAGACGTGCTATTATTAATACTAGTTCTTTTGCCCGTGTAATGCACGGGCCTTTTGTAATTTTATTTTTTTTAGCATGTAAAAATATCATTAATTTTGTATTTTTAGCAATAATTTTTTTGTTGATGTATACTGGGTGATTGTGGTTCCAATTTTTTTGTATAAATGATTGAGTTAAATTTAAAGATTTTTTTTTTGTCGGGTCTTGAATTAAAAAAAAGGGATTTAAATCGAATTCTAAATTGAAGAAAAAATAAAAATTGAGTCTTGAACTTGATATTCTCGTAAAATAAGTTTCTATATTAAATTCTTTCCTCCTAATTTTAAACTTGATAACCTCTCCCGTCACACATATGAACATAAATATTAATAATACTTTTTGATGAAAATAAGAAATGTAAATTTTACTTTGTCAAATTTGACTGGCCCAATAAGAAAAACTTTAAAACCTATCAGCACCATTCTTCTAAGATAAAAACTTATATGAGACAGCTCATGCATGAGACGGGGTATAATCTAGCACAAATCACACCCACCTCTCTTAAAATATTAAAGCGTTAATGATCAATTTAAGCCCCGTCTCACCATGAGACGGTCTCATACAAATGTGCATCAAATTCAAATCGCGTTTGATGCTCCTCCGAGAGTTGGTCTTACATTAAATTGTTTACTTTGTAAACTTTAGTAAATTAACTACCTAATGCAAACAATAACAAAAAATGTTGTTTGCCATACTTGTGGAATATATGTTTAATGTAAATATAAATGAACTTTTAAAAATTATTTATATTATTAAAAGATATTAGATTTTAATAGGATGAACATGTACATATAAATTGCAATCTTGTTGATATAACACACACATATATATAATAATACTTTAAATTTCTATGAAATATCAATTTATTTATATACATTTTGAAAATAATTTCATAAATTACATAAATAGTTAATTTGATTTACATTTAACTGATATAATTTTCAAAGAAAATACCAAAACTGTGCTCATTTTGTTTTGACATGTTATACGGAAGGTAAATTAAGTCCATTTATGAATAACATAATTGATTTTGAGTAAAGTATAATGATAACTTGAGTAATTAAGTGATTGTTGGACGATGAAGATAAAAAAAATTATGTCCATAAACGTACTTAATTATATTGTGTCAAATGTTATATTTTTAGATCAACCAGTGGGCACTGTATATTCTTATGCGAAATCAGCATAAACTTATAATTCGAATGATACAATTTCAGCAAAGTTGACCTATGAATTCCTCAATAAGGTGAGAGAGTATGTAATGGTCACGGTCTAGAAATGAGGCAGCTGCTCTCGCGATTTAGGTATAAGCCACATAACTTGAGAAAGTAAAAGACGTTTGGTTTTGTTGCAGTGGCTTATAAATCGTCCCAATTATCAGAAGAATCCGCTCTACATAGCCGGTGAATCTTATTGTGCCATTGTCCTTCCTCTTATTGTTGACCATGTATATAATGGTAAATTCACTTGTTTCATCACTTTTCATTATTTAATGAGCAAAACCAGAGCTAATTATAGGTAATGAATTAATTCATTTATCTTGATTTGAAAGGCATTAAAGCGGGAAGCAAGCCACATTTGAACATCAAGGTAGTCATCATTTTCTTGCATTTTCAGTTGGTAGTAGTATGTGTGTGTACACGCCTAATTATTTTTGTTATAAATTGAGAGCTGCAGGGGTATATTTTGGGAAATCCTATTACAGACAACTTTATAGATTATAATGGAAGAATTCCGTATGCTCATCGAACGGGACTCCTATCAGATGAACTCTACATGGCAATTCTTCGCCTTTTATATACATAATATATAAACTGTCATATTAAAATTATACTAAACTATGTGTTTATATATAATTTTTTTTTTTTAATTTCAGTCTGCAAAAGAAAATTGCAAACGGGAATTATCTGAGTATTGAACCGAACAACTACCTATGTAAGAATGACATGAAAAAGAGTAAATCGGGTGATCTTTCTACCTATTTTAAAATGTTGGTTTCTCAATCTTAGGCTTCATCAATTTGTTGGTAACTAATAAGTAGTATAAATGATGATGCACATGGAGTGTGTTGAAAAGATACGCCTTTATTCCATATTAGAACCCTGGTGTGATATGGATAGTGTGAAACGAGAGGGGTTATTGCATCACATGCCGTATGAAGACGAAGCTTGTATTCGACGTTTTCTACAATCCTCTACTCATCTTCGTGCAAAATCATGGTGTCGTGTAATGTTTTCTTTTCTCCTTGTAAACTCTATTTTTTTTCACTTAAAAAAAGATCTCTATGTTTTTCTCATGTATTAATACAACTCCGTTTCTTGCTTCGAAACAGCCTATGAAATCTCTTCTCGCACAATTGGGCAAATATAAAACTTGTCCAAGAAGCTCTACATGTCCGTGAGGTGTGTGCATGTCAATCAAATAACACCAATTCCAAGGCGGAGCCAGGATTGAATCGAAGGGGGGCCAAATTTTAACAAGCGATCTAATTAAATATTTATCGTACATTTATAAATAAATGATAGGAGTATTACTTCTTTTAATTAATATATTAAAATTTTGTGTGGATCCGAGTTTATCGTAAATTCGATTTTTTAGTATCACTACATATAAAAATTATCACTATTATGTGATAGTTATATATAAACACTATTATTGTTATACACAAAAATTTTCATTGATAATTTTTCAAACAATGAGAATTTGTGTGCTTAACATTAATAAATTTATGATTAATTTGATAAATCTTAGAACACGTATGTATTTGCAAAAGATAAATAATCCATGCAAAACATCCATTCAAATAATTATAATATAGAAAACATTAAATAAAATTATAATATAGAAAACATTAAAAAAATGATGAAATGTTCTCCCTATGAGTCGGACCTGGTTCCATTCAAATAATTATAATATAGAAATCATTAAAAAAAATGATGAAATGTTCTCCCTAGGAGTCGAGAATTAAAACAGTAAGAACTGAAACTACACTATGAACCAATTTGACAAACCTGTGCTAATGTAATAATTTGTGCATATATATTATAATTAGTAGAAATCTGGGGGGATGGCCACCCCAGCCAATAACGTGGCTCCGCCACTGACCAATTCAGTCGAAAATAATATATATTCCTTATAGTTATAAACAAATTATTTATTTTTTTTGCCATGCATGCATCCTGGATCCTGCAAAACTTGGAGACAATGGTGCCCTATAAATATAAAAAAAAATAAAAATAAATATATATATACCTTTTAAAGTATTTATACTCAACAGGGAACAATAACGTTGTAATCGTACACTACAAAAAGAGTCTTATACACAAGATGTCGTTTCCTCTGTACGTTATCATAAGAAGTTCGTTGACCAGACAAATTGTCGAGCTCTGATTCTTAGGTATGTATTGTTAAGATATGCTTAGCATTTTGCTTTCTAATACTATAATTTAATTTATTCCATAGAGTATGTAAAAAAAAAAGTGTAATTACTTTGATTTTGCTTTCAAATACTATAACCATAGGGTATGTAGAAATAAAAATATGTAATTAATTTAATTATGCACATTTGAAATGGTAAATCAAATAATGTTATTACAGTGGGGACCATGACATGGCTGCTCCTCATTCGGCAACCGAAGAATGGATAAGATCGTTGAAATTGAAGATTAAAAGTGATTGGCGTCCTTGGTTTGTTGAAGGTCAAATTGCAGGGTTAGTTTAATCCTTCTACACTTTTATGCTACATATTGCGACCTAATTTTATTGTTACTTGATATATCTTTTTTTGAACTTAAGGTATACAACTGCATACTTCAATAATGAATCTGAGCTAACGTACGCCACTGTCAAGGTTAGTAATCTTTGGTCATTGTGTACTACTTTTTGTGAACTAAAAAATTTAATTTCAACTCTAATTTATTTGCTACGTGTTCAGGGGGCAGGGCATACCGCTCCCAATGGTTAAGCCCTTGGAATGTCTAACCTTGATTGACAGATGGCTTAGCCACAACCCCCTTTGACATGCTACACATAGTTCGTTTTATCTTTTTATTGAGAAATGTCATGCTTATAAATTTGTAATATTTAATGTTATAATATTGTTTCAATGCTGGAGTGAAGTTGTGATGGTAAAAGTGAGGAAATATTTAAATACCAATCCATCTTAAGCAACATGTTTAGGCAAATTCTCTACGAAGATGCGATCAAAATTTTGTATTTAATTGACAAATTGGTTTGCACTTTGTAGAGATTTCTCCTCTTAAACGAAGCAAATAGCTTATCATTTAGAGGTTAATTTAGAAATGATATGAGCTAGCTAACAAATTTATTAATACGTCTTTTTGAGAGCTAATGAATCGAATATATTGGGAAAAATTATAGTTTTGATGAAAAAAGTTCCAAAACACATGTAATAGGACCAGTCGAACCTATTAGTCGACTGATGACCAGATAGAAAATCAACTGACCATGTTAGATAACTGATGTAATTAGATTTAGGTCATATATTGAGAGGGAACTCAATATATCAGATCAGTCTAGTGTGAAGATCAGAGAGACTTGAAGAGCACGAGACTGAAGATCAGAAGACCTACCTGATGTGATCAACAAAGAGTCCCAAGGCTATTTCTAAGTTAGACTTGAAATCAGACTCAAGTTACCAAATCAATTTAGTCTGATGCTAACTTGGTACGAGGTCAAACGACTTATTTAAAGCCAACTAAAGTCAGAAACATGAAGAATAAAAGTCAAGTCATACAAAGATCAGATTAGAAGAATATGAAGAAATGCCTGACTAAGTGCCGTTTATCAGAACTTGTCAACTAATGATAGATCTACACGTATGTACGGAGATTGACAAGTAAGATATGAAGTATCAGAGTCAAACGACTAGAAAGGACAAATCTACCTACTGTTGGGATTATACTGGAAAATATGCTTTTTACTTTGTATAATCGAAACTGAATTTTCAGACTTATTTACTGAAATAAATTGTTTATCACTGATGCTTTAAATATTATTGAATGTTACATATATTTACTGCATAACTGTTCAATAAAGTCGTACGTGTTACATTGTAGTTAATTTAGTGATACTAGATCACAGAAGATTAAATTAACAGTCCCTTGTAACTGAAAGTACGTTATTCACGACCTAGATGGAAATGAACAACCCATCGTGAAAGGTTGAAGTGTAAGGCTCAGATTGGCTTGTCTTGACCAAGAGATTACACTAGTGCATGACTGATGCACTGAATAGGACCTACAGGAGGATAAATTCTTCAGAACTGAACAAGGAAGAATTAGACCTTAGTGGTTCGTTATTTCTTAATCTTCGTCCCTTAAATAGGATCACGTGGGATTGGTAACTATTGCTTTGACTTATCATGGGTAGCGAATCAGTGAGATTCAATACTTTTTATCTTGGGCAATATTATTAGTCACATGTGGTTGCTAAGATTTAATACGAAGAATCGTGTGCAAGTACGCTTGTTTGATTTGCCCCCTTGGGAGGTTCATAAGCTTTTTCATACCAAATCTTGCAAGTGGAATTAGTTTCCGGTATGGATAATAATGTTGAACCGTTCCTTGACCAAGGACAAAAGATATTAATTAACGGAAAGCTATTTCAGTGGCTTGAATTAATTAATGGGCTAGATAATCTTATACACGGGATAAAATGACCGGGAGCCATATTGACTGTAATATGGGTTAAGATGGATAGTGCAATATTAATTATGTAGTGAGATTAATTAATATTTATGGGCTTGAATTATATTGTGGCTCAATATTAGATATTCAAGGTCCATTAGAAGGTCCAATCTTAATTCTCCTAAAGGCCCCCTGAGTAGCCCAACATATAGTCCATTAACTGAAAAGGTGATTAAAATAAAATAAATATTGTTGCTTATTTTTCCATGAATATTTCGAAATTTATAGATAAAGTTGGGAGAAAGATTTTCTTTGAATTTTGTTATGGAAAGAAGATATGTATTCTTGGAATACAAGATTATCTCATTAAATTCAAGAAATCTCCCACTTGGGTATCTATAAGGAGATTTTCGAAAAATTAGAAAATAAAGGGCAAGAAAGATTTTCTTGA
The DNA here is from genome assembly GCA_037126765.1 of Stenogyne calaminthoides. NCBI lineage: Eukaryota > Viridiplantae > Streptophyta > Magnoliopsida > Lamiales > Lamiaceae > Stenogyne > Stenogyne calaminthoides. The sequence continues at coordinate 24,022,876 of JBBCBC010000002.1, forward strand.
AAAGATATTATGGAAGATATGTATTTCTTGAAATACAAGAATATCTCATAAATTCAAGAAGATCCAAATCTTGGTTTCTTGCAAGCCATTATTTTCGAAAATTCCATACATATAGAGTAGGTGGGATTTTTGTGGAATATTATAATTATGGGAAAAAGAATATAGGAGATATATTCAAGATTTCTTGGAGATCAAGAAAAGATTTTCCCACATTGTTTTATCACAAAATTTTCGACCAACCTTGTCTCTATAAATAGGGGATGATTCTTTCATTCCCAAGTACAATTCCATGTGCTGGCAAAATTAGTAAATCCACAAAGGTGGTGCAACATATTTATTTTCCTTTTGTTAAATCGTTCACAAGAATCCTTCCACCAGATAGTCGAACGAGGGCTAAGGGAATACTTGGGAAGTCCTTACGGTTAGTCTATTCAGCCACAACGTTGCCATCTCAAGAGGTACGTTCACGTAAACTCGTAGAATTCCGCATGCGTAGGTTTTACGTGAATTATTATATGCATGATATGTTGTTGGATTATTATTTGAATTAATATAGGATTAATTCATGCTAGTAATAATTAAAGAATTAAATTTGTATTTAAATATTCACCCCGAATAGATCTGTGCAACTTATTTCCCAGCACCTACTTCAAGATATGCTCTCCAGTGGCTCTTTGAATCTCAACTCTATAAATATGGATGAACTCCTTCAGTTTTCATTACGGAAATAATCAAACATTCAAGCTACTCAAGCATTTCCACAAGAACACTCAAGCCAATATCCAAGTATATACTTAGTGTTCATCCAATCAAACTTAGATCGAAATAGTCTCAACCCAACTTAAGACTAAATCATTGTAAGAGATATTTCACTAGTTGAAAATAAAACAAACCCCTATACAAAACCCGTTAGGAAGTTTGTAAGCAAGTTTATAAGTTAGTAGTAACTCGCTTGTAGACCGGAATAAAGGTCGATCTCTGTAAATTCGTGAAGATCGTTTGTAAAGTGTGCCTAATACTATAAACTAAGGTGTTTGTAAGAAAAGTATGAAAGAGAATGAGTAAGTGTAAGAAAATTAGTGATGTGATAATTTTAGGGTGTAGGTATATAATAGGTGTGGATGTATATTTGAATGGAGAATTGGATGTGCAAATTCAAAAAGTCACAGGGACGGGGGAGGCCCATCAACCATCCGGATCTCCTATGCTAAAAACAAACACGGCCTTAGAGATCTTATTTTGTACTGTTTGATCTCTTGATCTTGTGTCTGTTTGAGTTTTGCTCAAAAAAAAAATCTTGGAGAATTAAGGAAATAATATGTTACAGTAAAATAGAATTCCTGTGAAACTTACTTACCGTAAAATTAGTTGCATATTTGCAAATGTGACTCTTCAGTTATCACTGCTAAGATCCTTTTAGTAATATAAGTCATATTATTCAGTTATCACAACTAATACCCTTTTGTAATATAATTTATACCCGTCACTATCACGACTAATACTCTTCAATTATCACGACTTATACCCTTCAATTATCACGACTAATACCCTTTAATAATATAATGCATACCCGTCAGTAATATATAATCCAGTTTTATGGATTCTCTCGTGTAACACTTGATCACAATATATATATACTTTGTCATAAATTAATACCATAACAATACTTTTAACCTAATATCATTACACTTATAAATTAACACCATAATATTTATGTGTGTGTAAGTATTTGAATGTTACAATATTAGAATCGATTCAATTTCATGCCAGCGCGGTTTCCCTGTTTCACAAGCCTGTTTCATCTGGTGTTTCATGCCTTGGATTTGCGCTACATGTCTATGGGCCGGGTGAACCATCTACACCCTAAACACTAAATAATAAACCCTAAATCATGACCTATTCGGGCCGGGTGAACCATGAACCACTCGGGCCGGGTGACAGAATGGAGTGGGCCGGAATGGACACGTGGCGCAAATTCGAGGCATGAAACACTAGATAAAACACACATGTGAAATAGGGAATCCGAACCGATTTCATACAGTGAATAAGTTTCAGAGATTAAATCTAAAATAGTCCCACAACTTTCCACCTTTTCCAAAATAGTCCCAAAAATATCGGATGTACGTAATTAGACCCAGTTCTTTTCAAATTGTACAATTTTCGTCCCAACATTTGCCGGAACTAAACGATGTCGTTTCTTATCATGCGCCGGGCTCGTGCACTTCTTTCTACGACAAAAATGCTGACTATATTAATAATAACAACTTTGAGTTATTTTTTAAAGTAAAAAAACAATTTATAAAATTCCACGCCAGTAATTTCAATTAAATAAATACTAAATATTTCCAATAATATTAATTACAAGCCGAGACAAAAATCCACGAAACAGACAAACGCGTTCTTCTCCCATTCATAGAAAAACCCTAACTCTTCCCACCGCAAGAATACAATTGCGGATTGAAGATGTCCCAACAGAGTGAATCTTGAGAGTAGTAAGATGCTATTGTCAGAGATTGGCGATCATTGCCAACTGTTGGAAGGAGACGAATTGTTGGGCGACGGTTTTATGGATGCCTCTATTCCTTTAATGCAAGGTCGTAGGGACGGATTTCTTCACTCTGCACCACCATCTTATCTATTTTCTAAGGTTGGAGACGAATCTTGGATATGATTTTTGTCTTTTGGGCGAATGTATTGCATTTTCTAGGGCTTGTGTTTTGGGTAAAAGAATTTTGTTTTGGATGAATCTGAGGCATTTGTATTTTGCGTTCTTGTTAATTTGAGGTACGTTTTTCATTTTTCTGATTTTATTGTAATTATAATTTTTTTGTTTTATTTCCTATTGCTTACATGTCCTGCGCGTTTTTCGATTGGCTGATTTTAACATATATATTAGCATGCTATGTCATGCCCCGTCAAAAGCCCACAGAAAATTCCCAAATTTAAAGCGCACCATGCCCGGAATATGAGAAGAAATGAAATGACGTCGTTTTGTGGTTCCAATGAATTTTGGGATCAAAATTGTACAATTTTCGCGAAAATTTTGGGACTAATTTCATGTATCCGACTTTTTCAGGACCATTTTGAAAATGGTGGAAAGTTACGAGACTATTTTGGATTTAATTTTTGTATAAATGTGGAAAAGAAGCTCGTACATATGTCGCGAAGAAGGAAAGAAATAAAGGTAAGTTGTTTCATACATGTCCCGAGTGGTGGCTGCTCTTTTTTTGTTTCGGTTGATGAGCATGAAACTTTTGGGTAAAAAGGATGTTTCCCGGTATGATGAGGAGAATTGACTCACTTATGGTTGAGAGTGAAGACCTTTCAAAAAAGGAAAAATAAGAAATAAGAATAGTTGAATGTTTGAAGAAAGAATCTCCACAACAAGCTAATCAAATTGCACAACTAAAGAAGTTTCTGAAGCTTCTTGTCATTGTACTAATTAATGGGCACCTATTTCATGGGTTTAGTGTAGACTTTAACATCTGTATTAATGTTATCCATATCCATGAATGAACTGTACTATACAGTCTTGTTATGTTCAATGCAATATTTACAAGACAATTTTCATTTCAATGCAACAATACAACACAGTCCAAATTGCTGCATTACAAGCCAAAAAACATAAATATATATAAATAGAGGCCACTAAACCCATACTAATAAAAAATAGAGGCAATCATACACCCAAAACTACTCAAAAACAGAGGCATTATACACCAATGACACCAATGATTCTCCAAATCTACTAACATTCCAAGACATAAAACCCAAATTTCCAAACAAACTTCTTAAATTAATTATACCAAATACAAATTACTGTGCAATAATAGAAGAAAGTAGGCAGTTTCCAAGATTCAGTTATGAAACCTGCAAAGTAAAGTTATTATTTCTGCAAAGAACACACTAGTTTTTATTATATATATTGGAACTTAGAATTCATGGTAGTCCACCTCCAATTCCTTCACCAACAGTACCCTGACCTCGTTCGTAAGTAACTCCTTCACGTACCCATCCAATGCTACCCCCGTAGTTTTCACCAACTCCTACTCCGTTACCAATTCCGCCTTCACCAAGTCCTACGCCGTTACCAATTCCACCAATTCCGCCCTCACCAAGTCCTACGCCGCTACCAATTCCGCCCCCACCAAGTCCTACTCCGTTACCAATTCCACCTTCACCAAGTCCTACGCCGCCAATTCCAACACCACCAGGCAACAAAAACTTTTCATCTAAGGTGACAGATGAAAGCTTTCGTGCAGTGGCGGTGAAAGCAAGAGCACAAACAAGAACCACAATAAGCTTTGGACCCATGTTAATTACGTTATGGAATAATAATTAATCTGAAATATTACAAGTATATATCTTTGAGTTTGGATGATGAGAATTGAGGACTATAATCCGCAATTATATAGTGCATGAAAAGCGTCGTTGAATTATTGAACATGAACATCGATACACCACGTAGCAAATGCTAATTTAATTCATGCACCGTCTGTTTCTTTTGATCCAGGAAAAACTTGAGCTATATATAGTAGCTATATAACTTGTTCAAATTGGTGGCCACTTCTTTATCCTTATCATGGAAGACTTTTTATTATCCGTTATCTCTCTTACACGCTGTGAGTCTGTGACTTTAATTCTAATTTCTTAGCGTTTAGAAAGTCAAATTAATTAATATTAGGAATAATTAGCCACGTATCCGAATTAATTTGCGTGGAAAAATATTCTCTATTAAATATAATGCATTCTATATGTGTGGTAGACTTAGTTCTTTACCATCATATATGATGACAAGATATGTTTGATCTGAGAGGGTTAGTAGAGTGTAGCATTCGATTTTATAATTTGCACCGCTCTCATCTATATTTTTTTTAAGTCGATCTGTTAATTTAAAGTCGATTATAATGCATCAGTTGAGTATAATGTACCCATCAAAAATAGTAGCAGGCATCATAATTAAGTTGTTCATAAACACTACTCTCTCCGTCCTATATATACTTGTTTGAACATTGTTTATTAATATGTGAGAGGATAAAGTGGTTTTTAGTTAAAGCTATTGTAGATCTTTCTACTTTATTATTAAAATAGATTAAAGGATAAAGTGATTTTTAGTAGAAAAAATTACAATTAGATACAAGATTGAGTAAACCATTACAACTAGATACAAAGTGCAGAAATTTTCTGCACTTTGTATCTGGTTGTAAGTTTTTGGGTGACTTTGTAGTGGAATATTTTTCTCCCTTTTTAGTATGTATAAAGTAAGGGTAAATTGCACTTTTGGTCCCAAGAAAATGGGCCAATTGCAAAATGGTCAATTTTTCAACAAATTTGGCAAATAAGCTATTATTAAATTGAAAAGAAAAAGAAATGGGACAAGGAGGGAGGCGGGTCCAAAAGTGACCCCCAAACAGAGAAAAGTAACACGGGCCCAAAGTGACCAGGTAAACAAAAAATAGTCCAAAAAGACTGTGATACAAATACCAAACAATCCTAACATAAGGACCATCTAGCAACTATGAACCTAAAATCCAAGAATAAATTAGCCATTTTGTTCGGCCCAGGATCCATAAAGGTGCATACCACTGTTACACAATTTGGAGTCATCTACCTTGAAGGTAACATTGGAATGGGCTGCAGCTGTGGCGACGGCCTCAGATACAGAGATACGATTACGAGTATTATAGATGGTGTGAACAGGGTGAACAGATTCCCCCTTCTTCGGTCGACCCCTTTTCTTCCTCTGCTTCTCCGGCATGGTCTCCCCATCCTGTGGGCCCAGAGGGTCGTTAGTGAAGTCTTCAACGGCGCCGTCCTCCTCAGATTCCGAAGCAGTGTTACCTTCCTCCAAAGGCAGAGCCAAATTAGTGAAAGTGTTAGACGTAGCAAGCTCAGAGGAAGCTATAGTAACATGTGAAGGTGAAGCAGTCTTTTTTTATGACACCTGTTGCCGATCCGTATCTGGAGTAGGGCTGGTCCCCACTTTTCCCGAATCTGTATTCACTGCACAAATTTCATCATAGGAAGGAAGCACATCATCTGTTGGAAAATGTTGCTCATTTTTGGATGAATGAGAAATTAATTTTCAAAGTTGTTGTAACCAATTATTGAGAAGGAAAAAACAAGGAGATTTTGTCCCACATTGTAGAAATACAAACGAGGAAGTGTGTTTGTCTCGTTTTATTTCTCGTTTATTTGTTGGCACGTAACGGCTGCAACAAAATAATAAGGAAAAACGTTGAATTTATTATTGTGACGGTTACAACAAATTAATTGAAAGTTTTAAAACCTGAAATAATGGTCGTCGGTTTTATTTTGAGGCCATTAGTGGCTCATAATGCCGAACGTTTCCAAAGGTCAAATTTCGATGCTATAAGTAGCACTTTAAGTCGGAAATGAAAAACGACAAGAAGAGAAATGACGTAGAAAAACGTGAAACCACAAGTTGGGAAAACGATACAGACATATTCTGGCAATTGCCAATATACGTTTCTGCTCAAATTCGTTCTTGCTCCGGTGATATATTTCAGGCAACATCGGTTAACCTCGAACAAGATATAGTGCTAATATTGTTGTTCTTAAATCGTTGTATCCTGGGAAACAAGTGTCCTAACAATTCACTAGCATCGAGAGTGAAGGGCATAATCTGTTTAAGGAAAGCGTGTTTACCACGTGCCTCGATTATTCGTTTATTCTATTTTCAACCATCTCCGGTGCATATTTTCCCATAATCTTAAAACAAATTATCTTCAGGATGGCTTGTTACAGAGAATAGCGGATAAGGCTTCCTGAATGTGATCTCAAAAAATAGTAGTTTTATCAGATAAATAAAGGTCACATTTCATCAGAAAACTTGGAGAAAATATTGTTCCAACCGAATCAGTACATTAGTATGCAGATATGCAGCAAGGCTGCACAATTCGATGGAATTGATTTTATCAAGGCTGCCCAATTCGACGGAATTGATTTTATCAAGGAAGATCAATCTAAAATCTTTTGTGCATTTTAATTGAATTTTCCTGAATTTGGTTATAATATATAATCATTATCTTTTACTAATTTTTCCTACAAACCTTGGTAGGGAGATTGAATTTATACAGGGGTCATAATATGATGTCAAGAATAATTGGATTTCGGTGTTGAAAATGCAAAGAACTCAAAATTTTAGACAATTGGAAAAATTCAAATGTCATTGCTCGGGTTCAAACTTCAGTTACATATTGCCATTATAGATTGGAAAAACCTGATCTGATTGAGACGGCGGCGTGAGCGACGGACAGCGGTGGACTGATGGTGCCTCCCATCGGCAACCTGAACTCGCGAATTTGGGGATTTCGATGGAGACACCTCTACCACTTTGGTTCGCGTTTGTGTAAACCAGCGGCGGAGGGGTATAATCACCACCGCAACTGTTGTGGCGGTGAGGGCGGAATTGGGCCGCACGTATACCAAGGCGTGATGTGGTTCACCATTGTTTCCTTTCTCTCAAATGGTCGCGACGGATCCGAGAGATTTCGACTTGGATTTGACACGTTAAATCCGAGGAAAGGGGACGGTCTTCTGGGACTCAAAATTAGAATAACAGGGTGTCGGTACCGATGCAATGCATCAAGGCTGTTGCGAGACCAGAGAGAAATTTGAAAAGTCAAGAGATGGGTACGAAAAGAAAGTTAAAACCAGGGTTTCTTTCGTCAGTAGGAAACCTGAGTGAAGAATCTGAGGCTCAGGATCCACCTGAGCCAAAGAAGCTGAACGAAGAAACTGAGGCTCAGGATCCACCTGAGCCAATTTATCTGAACGAAAGAAACCGAGGCTCGGGATCCACCGAGCCAATTTATCTGAACGAAAGAAATCGAGGCTCAGGATCCACCTGAGCCAATTTATCTGAGCGAGAATACTGAGGCTCAGATTCTACCTGAGCCAAATCATCTGAATGGCTTATCTGAATGAATGAAGGTTTGGGCTTCACGTAAATGGGCCAAAACATTTAGAATAATCTAGAATATCCTTTATATATTTTAGATTCTGTTTTTAATTACCTAAAGAATATCCACTATTGTGTGGACCCCAGTGTTAGTTACAAATACGACACTGGCAAATGAATGAGAATATCAGAAAATTGACATCATTCTCTCTCTTCTAACTACCTCTCCCTATCTAATTCTCTCTCTCCCTAATTCTTCATATCTTCAAATTTTCATATCTTGTTCTTCAAGCAATTTACATTTCCTGCAATATTATTCCATAAAATCCCAAAAAAACATATTACGATCATCCAGAAAATATAAAAAATGTAACATTTGGTATTCCAGAGCCAAGTTTTGATCATGGCCGAGGGAACACACTCCAAGGATCTGCAAGAATCACACAGGAAGCTGGAATTATTAATCCAAACGGAAGCCATGAAGCTGGAAGCAGTAGAAGGGAACCTAACAGACAATATGCATGGTTTAACAACCAAGATGGAAGAGAAATTTGAGCTTATGACTAACACTTTGGCAGCTATGCAGTTACAACTGATGAATATGGAAAAAGGCAAGGGGCACAATGAAGGGCCCTCTATTTTGGGGAGTCCTAACTTTGGATCTGGTGGTGGAGGGCCTAACTATGGAACTGCTGGTGGGGGATCATCCTACCAGTATCAGGAATCTCCAAGGAGGTTAACTGATGGTACTCAATTTCACAACCCAGTGCCTAAGATTGAATTCCCTAGGTTTGATGGCTCTAAACCTAGGTTATGGGTACTGAGATCCAATGGGTATTTTAAGCTTATGCCCAGTATGACTGATCAACAAAAAATCACTTTGGCTACTATCCATTTTGAGGGTAAAGCAGCACTATGGGTTCAGAATTTCAATCAAAGAAATGTGGAATTAACTTGGGCACAATTTTTGGTTATTCTCTCAACTAGATTTGAGGAGATTAAGGACTCTACAAAGGATTTCTCGAGTTTAACAAACTCAAACAATGCAAAGCTATGAAGATTATGTTGATAAGTATGAGGAGCTGAAAGCTTGTATGCTGGTAGTCACTGGGGATGTATTCTCAGAAACCTACTTTGTGGCAAGATTCATTGGAGGGCTTAATGAGGAGCTACAAGCTACAGTAGCCATGTTTGAACCTACCACACTTCAACATGCTATTAAATTGGGCAGGAAGCAAGATCAGGCCACTGCTGCACTAACTAAAAAACTTAAGCCCTATTCCAGGGTTTCTAATCCTAACCCTAACCCTAACTCTAACTCTAATTTTATGCAGTGGAAGAAGGGTGATGTTACTCGGGGCCCTTCCAGTAAAGGGAAACCACCTTTTAAAATCTTATCTCCTACAGAGATGGCAGCTAGGAGGGAGAAGGGACTATGTTACAACTGTGATGAACCTTTTGTGCATGGGCACAAATGCAAACAGAGAATTTCATACATGATTCTGGCAGAAGAAGAGGAAGATACTCAAACCTTCTCTTCTCCTACCAATGAAGGGGAGGAACAGGCTGTTTATGGGCCTGACATCATGGAAGAGGTCCAGATGACACTAAATGCTCTAAGTGGTGAAGATGGAGTTACTACCATGAGGCTTTTTGGAGAGTTTGAACACCACAAACTCCACATTCTCATAGACTCAGGTAGCACCCTGAGTTTTATACAAAAGGCTACTGCTAAAAGGCTCAAATGCCCTTTGAGTGATGCTAAACCCATACTGGTGAAGGTTGCTAATGGGCAAAGGTTGGTCAGCTCACAACAAGTGAATCCTTTCACTTGGAACATGCAGGGACATCAGTTCACCTACCCACTGAGGCTGTTGGAGAATGAGGGTTGTGATCTGATCCTAGGAGGGGATTGGTTAAAATTTTGCACACCAATTGAGCTTGACTATGAAAAGATGACCTTCACAGTCAACTTGCTTGGGAAGAGGGTGAAACTACAAGCACTTACTTCAACAGCTGAGTGTAAGTTGATTTCTGATGTGGGATTATATCAAATGATCCACACAGAGGCCCTTAAGGAAGTTAATGAGATGTATTTAATTACATCAGCACCTCCTACCCACATTGAAGATGATCCTGAGTTACATAAGCTACTACTAGCTTATAAAGATATATTTGAGGAACCAGTAGAATTACCACCAGGGAGGGGGGTGGAACACCAGATTATACTCAAACCAGGGAGCATCCCTAAACAGCAGTATCCATATAGAACTTCTCACAGCCATAAGGAGGAGATTGAGAAGATTGTAAAGGATTTGCTGACTACAGGAGTAATTCAACACAGTAAGAGCCCTTTTGCTTCACCTATGATTTTGGTGAAGAAAAAAGATGGCACTGGAGGCTATGTGTGGATTACAGGTACCTTAATGAACTCACAATCAAGCACAACTACCCTATTCCTATCATTGATGAATTACTAGATGAGCTCAAGGGTGCTAAGATCTTTTCAAAGATAGATTTGAGGTCAGGGTACTTTCAAATCCTAATGAAGAAGGAGCATAGGCAATTGACTGCTTTCAGGACCCATAATGGTCATTATGAATTCCTAGTGATGCCATTTGGGTTGTGCAATGCACCTGCTACATTTCAATCATTGATGAATCAGGTGTTCAGGGATCACTTGAGGAAATTTGTGTTGGTCTTTTTTGATGATATCCTCATTTACAGCAATGAGGAAACACAACATTTAGTTCACTTGGAAGCAGTTTTACAACTTTTGAGGGCCAATAAGTTGTTTGCTAAGAGGAGCAAATGTAGTTTTGGCCAGACTAGTGTGGAGTATTTGGGCCACATAATTTCTAAAGATGGAGTTGCCACTGATCCAGGAAAGATTGAGTGTATGGTTCAATGGCCAAAACCACAAACCATTAAACAACTGAGGGGTTTTTTGGGATTAACAAGGTATTACAGGAAATTTGTGAAGGGATATGGTTTCATCAGCAAACCACTCACTTCCTTACTCAAGAAAGACAGTTTCAAATGGAACCCTGAGGCAGACCTAGCTTTTCAGAAGTTGAAGGAAGCCATGGTGAGTGTTCCAGTGCTAGCATTACCTGATTTCACAAAGAGGTTTGTGGTGGAAACTGATGCTAGTGGGAAGGGAATTGGGGTTGTTCTTATGCAAGAAGGTAAGCCCATTGCTTACATGAGTAAGTCCTTGTGTCCAAGGAACCAAGCACTCTCTGTCTATGAGAGGGAGTTTTTGGCAGTACTAATGGCCATTGAGAAGTGGAAACACTACTTGCAGGGACAAAAATTCACTATAAAGACTGACCAACAATCTTTGAAACACCTTTCGGACGGTGACGGTGGTAACTCCACTACAACAAAAAGATGGATTACTAAGTTCTTTGGGTCTTGACTATGAGATTCTCAGATAAAAGGAGGAGAACGGTCACCGTGATGCACTATCCAGGAAGGAGAACAGTTGTTCTGCTATTTCTACAATGGTCCCAACTTGGTTGGATCAGGTCCTGCTAAGTTACACTGATGATGGTTACATTCAGGAAATCATCAAAGCCAAAGGTACTGATCCTAATACTTATCCCTTAATTCAGGTCACTAATGGCATTCTGAGATATAAGAAGAGGCTGGTTGTGGGTAGCAGTAGTGGATTAAGAGATTTAATCCTTTCTGAAATGCACTCCACCCCCTATGGAGGGCATTCTGGGGTTACAGGAACTTATCAGAGGCTTAAGAGGATGTTTTTTTGGCCTAATATGAAAAATGATGTGTTGATGTGGGTCAAGAAGTGTGAAGTATGTGCCAGAAATAAATCAAGCTCAGGTTTATACCCTGGCCTCCTACAACCCTTACCCATACCAGACCAAGCATGGTCACATATCTCTATGGATTTCATAGAGGGGCTTCCTAATTCTTGGGGAAAGAATGTGATATGGGTAATAGTGGATAGATTCACTAAATACTCACATTTCATAGCCCTATCACATCCATATACTGCTACATCTTTAGCTAAGGTGTTTTTGGATGTTATCTATAAAATTGCATGGGTTACCGGTAAGTATAGTGAGTGATAGGGACAAAATATTTACTAGCTGTTTTTGGAAGGAACTATTTAAGTTGGTGGGAACTCAATTGCACCTAAGCTCATCTTATCACCCCCAATCTGATGGACATACTGAAAGGGTGAATCAATGTTTGGAAAATACTTGAGGTGTTTAGTAAGTGACAACCCTAAGCAGTGGTTGAAGTGGCTACCCATGGCAGAATACTGGTACAACACAAATTATCATTCAAGCCTGAGGATGACACCCTTTGAGGCTCTCTACGGATATACTCCTACAGGATTCACTTATGGGCCATATTTGGATTCAACAAATGAGGAGGTTACAAATGTGCTTGCTCACAGACAACACATCATACAGCAAGTCAAGGCTAATCTAGTCAAAACACAGAATCGCATGAAGGTACAAGCAGACAAGCATAGACAAGAGAGGGTTTTCGAGGTAGGTGACCAAGTTTTTCTCAAACTTCAACCCTTTCGGCAGAATTCCATTCAATACCGAAAGAATTTGAAATTATCATCAAAATACTTCGGCCCCTATACAATCCTGCAGAGGGTAGGGAGTGTGGCTTACAGATTAGATCTACCAATTGGGTCAAAGATTCACCCTGTCTTCCATGTTTCGTTACTCAAAGAAACACATAGGGGTTAAGTATGTACCTTCACAGAGTCTTCCAGATGTTGATAGCAACGACCTCTTCGCGATCCAACCTTACTATGTCACAGAGCGACTTCGACACCTGGAAAGCGGAAAGGAGAAAGATCAGGTTCGTGTCTATTGGGTTACCGAAGATTGGAAAATCGATTCATGGGAAGATACCGCATTTATTCTGCAAAATTTTCCTACATTCCATCCTTGGGGACAAGGATCTTTCGTTGGAGGGAGTATTGTTGCGAGACCAGAGAGAAATTTGAAAAGTCAAGAGATGGGTACGAAAAGAAAGTTAAAATCAGGGTTTCTTTCGTTAGTAGGAAACCTGAGTGAAGAATCTGAGGCTCAGGATCCACCTGAGCCAAAGAAGCTGAACGAAGAAACTGAGGCTCAGGATCCACCTGAGCCAATTTATCTGAACGAGCAAACTGAGGCTCAGGATCCACCTGAGCCAATTTATCTGAGCGAGAATACTGAGGCTCAGATTCTACCTGAGCAAAATCATCTGAATGGCTTATCTGAATGAATGAAGGTTTGGGCTTCACGTAAATGGGCCCAAACATTTAGAATAATCTAGAATATCCTTTATATATTTTAGATTCTGTTTTTAATTACCTAAAGAATATCCACTGTTGTGTGGACCCCAATGTTAGTTACAAATACGGCACTGGCCGATGAATGAGAATATCAGAAAATTGACATCATTCTCTCTCTTCTAACTACCTCTCCCTATCTAATTCTCTCTCTCCCTAATTCTTCATATCTTCAAATCTTCATATCTTGTTCTTCAAGCAATTTACATTTCCTGCAATATTATTCCATAAAATCCCAAAAAAACATATTACGATCATCCAGAAAATATAAAAAATGTAACAAAGGCATCGATTGAATGGTTCAAAATTTTCGCATATTTTTAAAACATATTGTCCTATATTTACATATTTTAAAACATATTGTCCTATATTTACATATTTTAAAACATATTGTCCTACATTTCCAAGACCGTAGAATTATTGTCCTTAAAACACAACCCCCCAAAGTTACTGTCCTTAAAAATATTTTTCCCATCCTTTCACAACTTCCTGGTCAATTGAAAATTGAATATGTCAAGTCACCGGCGTTTAACTTTCAATTCGTAAAATGGGATTTTTTTGGAGTCGCAGCGAATTGGGTTTTTCCCAATTTGTTATGATGATTCAGTTTAGTTTTTTAGTGTCTGGTTTTGCATTCACTGGCCATGGATTCTACAAATTGTTGCCGTCAGAGATGGATTCCAATTTCAACATTTATTGCTTCCGGCGAGTTTTTGTTTCATCAACAAGAAAGAAGACACCATTGGTTTTTATTATTATTGCATTTGGTTTTGTTTTCCAAATTCCAAGTCAACTGTTGATCTTTTTTTTGGATATTAATTGAACTATATATGCGTCTATATTTGCTTTTCAATCAACCTATCTTCTCCTATTTTGGGGGGAATTGCTTCAGAATTTCCAATCATTAATGGCAGACGTGCAGTTTTGTGGAGAACAGATTACAATGAGAAGAGGGTATTTCAGTAAATTGGTGGGTTGAGTATCATCGCACTCATTCAAGTAAATAACTGATAAGATAGGAAAATCCAATTTATATCCCCTATTTCATCTCACCTAATCATATCAAAGGTAATTCTTATTTTTGAAGTAAACGGGGCCTAAAAGAACTCTATCTCATCTAAAAGTTCGAACTTGTAAAGTGATGATGAATTAATTCGTTTATTTAATTTCTCTAACATAGAGAGGAGCTTCAAAGGGGAAAATATATAAATTTATAAATTTTGCTTAATCTAAACAAGTATAAAGAAAATATATGAGATAGACCTAAAAAATAGAATTGAACATGCTATTAAATTGGGCAGGAAGCAAGATCAGGCTACTGCTGCACTAACTAAAAAACTTAAGCCCTATTCCAGGGTTTCTGATCCTAACCCTAACCCTAACAATGAAGTGTGAAGTATGTGCCAGAAATAAGTCAAGCCCAGGTTTATACCCTGGCCTCCTACAACCCTTACCCATACCAGACCAAGCATGGTCACATATCTCTATGGATTTCATAGAGGGGCTTCCTAATTCCTGGGGAAATAATGTGATATGGGTAATAGTGGACAGATTCACTAAATACTCACATTTCATAGCTCTATCACATCCATATACTGCTACATCTTTAGCTAAGGTGTTTTTGGATGTTATCTATAAGCTGCATGGGTTACCAGCTAGTATAGTGAGTGATAGGGACAAAATATTTACTAGTTGTTTTTGGAAGGAACTATTTAAGTTGGTGGGAACTCAATTACACCTAAGTTCATCTTATCACCCCCAATCTGATGGACAGACTGAAAGGGTGAATCAATGTTTGGAGCAGTACTTGAGATGTTTAATAAGTGACAACCCTAAGCAGTGGTTGAAGTGGCTACCCATGGCAGAATACTGGTACAACACAAATTATCATTCATGCCCGAGGATGACACCTTTTGAGGCTCTCTCTACGGGTATACTCCTACAGGATTCACTTATGGGCCATATTTGGATTCAACAAATGAGGAGGTTACAGATCTGCTTACTCACACGCACAAAGACATCATACTGACAAGTCAAGGATAATCTAGTCAAAGCACATAATCGCATGAAGGTACAAGCAGACAAGCATAGACAAGAGAGGGTTTTCGAGGTAGGAGACCAAGTTTTTCTCAAACTTCAACCCTTTCGGCAGAATTCCATTCAATACCGAAAGAATTTGAAGTTATCATCAAAATACTATGGCCCCTATACAATCCTGCAAAGGGTAGGGAGTGTGGCTTACAAATTAGATCTACCAATTGGGTCAAAGATTCACTCCGTCTTCCATGTTTCTTTACTCAAGAAACACATAGGGGTTAAGTATGTACCTTCACAGAGTCTTCCAGATGTTGATAGCAACGGCCTTTTTCATGATCCAACCTTACTACGTCCGCAGGCGACTTGATACCTAGAAAGCGGAAAAGAGAAAGATTAGGTTCGTGTCTTTTGGGTTACCGAAGATTGGAAAATCAGTTCATGGGAAGATACCGCCTTTGTTCTGCGAAATTTTCCTACATTCCATCCTTGGGAACAAGGATCTTTCGTTGGAGGGAGTATTGTTGCGAGACCAGAGAGAAATATGAAGAGTAAAGAGATGGGTACGAAAAGAGAGTTAAAAAAACAGGGGTTTCTTTTCACAAGAGGAAACTCCGAATGAGGTACCTGAGGCTCAGGATCCACCCGAGCCAAAGATACTGAACAAAGAAACTGAGGCTCAGGATCCATCTGAGCCAAAGAAGTTGAACGAAGAAACTGAGGCTCAAGATCCACCTGAGCCAATCTATCTGAACAAGAAAACTGAGGCTCAGGATCCACCTGAGCCAATCTATCTGAGCGAAAAGTCTGAGGCTCAGGTTATACCTGAGCCAAATCATCTGAACGGGTTATCTGAATGAAGGAAGGTTTGGGCTTCCCGTAAATGGGCCCAAACATTTAGAATAATCTAGAATATCCTTTATCTATTATTAAATTTTGTTTTTAAATTACCTAAAGAATATCCACTGTTGTGTGGGCCCCAATGTTAGTTACAAATACAGCACTGGCCGATGAATGAGAATATCAAAAAATTTACATCATTCTCCAACAGCCTCAGTGGGTAGGTGAATTGATGTCCCTGCATGTTCCAAGTGAAAGGATTCACTTGTTGTGAGCTGACCAACCTTTGCCCATTAGCAACCTTCACCAATATGGGTTTAGCATCACTCAATGGGCATTTGAGTCTTTTAGCAGTAGCCTTTTGTATAAAACTCAGGGTGCTACCTGAGTCTATGAGAATGTGGAGTTTGTGGTGTTCAAACTCCCCAAAAAGCCTCATGGTAGTAACTCCATCTTCACCACTTAGAGCATTTAGTGACATCTGTACCTCTTCCATGATGTCAGCCCCATAAACAGCATGTTCCTCCCCTTCAGTGGTAGGAGAAGAGAAGGTTTGAGTATCTTCCTCTTCTTCTGCCAGAATCATGTATGAAATTCTCTGTTTGCATTTGTGCCCATGCACAAAAGGTTCATCATAGTTGTAACATAGTCCCTTCTCCTCCTCCTAGGCCCATCTCTGTAGGAGATAAGATTTTGAAAGATGGTTTCCCTTTCTTGGCGGGGGGCCCCTGTAGAGCATCACCCTTCTTCCACCGCATAAAAATTAGAGTTAGAGTTAGGGTTAGGGTTAGGATTAGAAAGCCCGGAATAGGGCTTAAGTTTTTTTTAGTTAGTCTTGAGAGTTTGATCTTGCTTCTCCTTGATTTAATAGCATGTTGAAGTGTGGTAGGTTCAAACATAAACTCTTTTGTAGCTTGTAGCTCTTCATTAAGTCCTCCAATGAAACTTGCTACAAAGTAGGTTTACGAGAATACATCCCCAACTACCAAAGATACAAGCTTTCACTCCTCATACTTATCAACATAATCTTCATAGCTTACCGGTTTGTTTGAGTTTGTTAAACTCGAAAATCAATTAGAGAATCCTTAATCTCCTCAAATCTAGTTGAGAGAATAACCAAAAATTGTGCCCAAGTTAATTCCACATTTCTTTGATTGAAATTCGAACCCATAGTCTTTACTTTACCCTCAAAATGGATAGTAGCCAAAAGTGATTTTTGTTGATCACCATCTTGGGCATAAGCTTAAAATATCCATTGGATCTCAAGACCCATAACCTAGGTTTAGAGCCATCAAACCTAGGGAATTCGATCTTAGGCACTGGGTTGTGAAATTGAGTACCATCAGTTAACCACCTTGGAGATTCCTGATACTGATAGGATGATCCCCCACCAGCAGTTCCGTAGTTAGGCCCTCCACCACCAGATCCAAAGCTAGGACTCCCCAAAATAGAAGGCCCTTCATTGTGACCCTTGCCTTTTTCCATATTCATCGATTTATAATCGCATAGCTGCCAAAGTGTTAGTCATAAGCTCAAATTTCTCTTCCATCTTGGTTGTTAAACCATGCATATTGTCTGTTAGCTTCCTTCAACTTCGGCTTCATTCATGGCTTCCGTTTGAATTAATAATTCCAGCTTTCTGTGTGATTCTTGCAGATCTTTGGAGCGCGTTCCCTCGGCCATGATCAAAACTTGGCTCTGGAATACCAAATGTTACGTTTTTGATATTTTCTGGATGATCGTAATATGTTTTTTGAGGTTTTCTGGAATAATATTGCTGATAATGTAAATTGCTTGAAGAACAAGATATGAAGATTTGAAGATATGAAGAAATAGGGAGAGAGAGAATTAGATAGGAGGAGAGGTAGTTAGAAGAGAGAGAATGATGTAAATTTTCTGATATTCTCATTCATCGGCCAGTGCCGTATTTGTAACTAACATTGGGGCCCACACAACAGTGGATATTCTTTAGGTAATTTAAAAACAAAATTTAATAATAGATAAAGGATATTCTAGATTATTCTAAATGTTTGGGCCCATTTACGGGAAGCCCAAACCTTCCTTCATTCAGATAACCCGTTCAGATGATTTGGCTCAGGTATAACCTGAGCCTCAGACTTTTCGCTCAGATAGATTGGCTCAGGTGGATCCTGAGCCTCAGTTTTCTTGTTCAGATAGATTGGCTCAGGTGGATCTTGAGCCTCAGTTTCTTCGTTCAACTTCTTTGGCTCAGATGGATCCTGAGCCTCAGTTTCTTTGTTCAGTATCTTTGGCTCGGGTGGATCCTGAGCCTCAGGTTCCTCATTCATGTTTCCTACTGACGAAGGAAACCCTGTTTTTAACTCTCTTTTCGTACCCATCTCTTTACTCTTCATATTTCTCTCGTCTCGCAACAACATGTTGTGTTATAATTCCACGTCTGCAATTTTCACAAGATGTCAAGAATTTAAATGATCTTCTCATGTTCAGCTTATTTGTGTAGCTAGATTTCTTTAGACAAGAGATGACAAAGCTGCGGGAGAAGCTAGCCATTAATTATTATTCCCCTTTCAGTAAGTAGAGGGCACAGGGACAGGGTTGTATGGAATATTCCCAAAGGCAGCGACATCTCCAGGTCGACTAAATACAATCTGCCAAATGTGAGATAGTACAAAACGTTTTAGACACACTATTATTGCTATGCTAGCATAATCTCAAGTTTATAATCCCGTACTTTTATGCATCAAGTGCATCATAAAACTCAAATGCATTATTAAAAATAATATTAATTTTTTTCATTGAATAATATAATTGTACTTTTGCCTCCACACTAATCGTGCATATATAAAATATTGTTCAATAAAAACAACTAATACTATTTAGTGAAAAAACTAAGACTGTGTAAAATAATGCACTTAATTAAATTGCACGGTGTATCTAATATACATGTCTTACTCATATATATATATATGAAGGAATTTTCTTGTGAAATCATACTAAGTAATAATCCCTTCGTCACCTTCAAAAGTTCTCATTTTGTAATTTTGGTCCGTCCCAATCGAAGGTTCCTATTTCCTTATTTGTAAGCTATGTCCCCACATCCTATTACAATTGCTCATAACGTTTAATTCTATTACACAATAGTCACTTATGTCAACTTTTTACTATATTTATTTTAGGGGCATTTTTTGTACATTAATTATTAAATTTCAAATACTCACTATAGATTTTATATTATATTCCTTAATGTCTTTGCAAAAAGTGAATCAAATTTTAGAGAGGGACAAAGAGAGTATATTCCATTCTGTAGCTAGCTAGTGTAAGAGAAAAAATAAATCAAATTTAATATTTTCAAGTAAAAAATAAATTGCAAATCACCATTCTCGTGTTCTAATTACACATTTATTTTTAATTGTTTTATCATTTATTGTTTGTTGCTCTACACCTAAAATCTAGGTAACAACATGCATTTCTCTAAATAATATTCCCCCATCCCAATTTTAACCTCACATATACGGTATGCTCGGAGTTTAAGAAAAAGTTGGTTATTAGTATTTTAGGTGATAAAATGATAAAATATTGAGGGTAATTCAATTTTATTGAAGAGTAAAACAATATTTAATAAAGGTGATAAAGTGTTAAAGACAGTGGCGGATGTAGTATTTTCCCAAAAGTTAACTGTACATATTGTATATAATATTTAATTTAATAATAAAATAAATATATTAAATAAACAATAAATTAAAAATATTAAATAAAATTGTGAAAATTTTAAGTAGAGTACATGTCGTAGTCGAGATTTCCTTCTCAGATCTCTTCTTTTTAATAAATTAAAATTACTTAGACAGGTTGAATTGTATCTTGATGAATTTTCAAGCCTTACATCCATTGTGTTTTAAAAATGAGTTTGATAATTTTGTATATGATACTCCCTCCGTCTTGATTTTGATTGGTCACTTTCCGTAAATAGTGGTCTTTATTTTGTTTGGTCATTTTCTAAAAAGAAAATAAGACAACTTAATTTTAATACTATTATTTCCCTCCACCAAATCCACTTTAACTCACAATACCCGTCCACCAAACCCACTTTATCCACCTTACACCATTTAATACTATTATTTTCATTTTTTCTTAATTTTCGTATCTACAGTATTTGACCAATTACAATCAGGACGGTGGGAGTAAGAGAATAGATAATAGATTTTAGGGCTTGAAAGATATTGAGAAAGTCTCCATGGAACTTGTTGAGACAAATAAGCATGAAATATACTATCTCCGTCCTGGAACACTTTGCACAGTTACTGTTTCGCTCGTGTTTTAGTTAGCAAGTTTTTTATTACTATTTGAAATGATAAAGTAATTTTAAAAAATGCGTATGACAGAGGAGGCTAAAGACTATCATACCCCACCTTAAAAGTCACTTTATTATTTTAAATACTAATAAACAACTCGCACTCAAAAACACGAGCAAAAAGTAAGTGTGCTAAGCCTTTTGGGACGGAGGGAGTATAATCTTTTCTACTTGTTTAATAAGATGTTGTTGATCCTTCCTATGTCAACTGCGAGGTATTAAAGAACATTCATAATAATGACTAATTATGTGGAGAAAGCTAAATAATAACTTCATAAATTAATTTTTGAATGGTTTCTTAGTTACTTATATAGAGGGAAATAGATGAGTTTGTAAATATGCAATGATATTTTGTACCACTTTCAAAATGTGAGAACTTATCGAAAAAAAAATGTAATTTTCTTGACAAATATTCATATGAGTCGGTATTATACATAAGACGGGGTATAAATTAATACAAATCAAAACTTATTTCTCCTAAACTGTTAAAGCGTCGTGCCCAAATTATACTTCGTCTCACCGTGAAACCGTCACATGCAAGTGTGACTCATTTTTCGTTAGATAAAGATTTTTTTTTATTTGTAATCTTTAGTACGTATTATATGTTTTCAAGTTCTAGATTACCTATATTTTTTTTGGTATGTTAATCATTTTTTTGGGACTTGCTTTCAGTTTGAATGGTATGATTTCGAATTTTTTATTATAATATTTTTACAATTGTGCATATCCTATTTAAATTTTCTGGATCCGACACTAGTTAAAAGTATGAGTGAGTGACATATTGTAAATAAATGTGTGTTTGAAGGATGCGAGTTAAAATAGATATTTTCATTTAAGGAGATGTACAGTTAAGATTGAGACGGATCAAAACAATTAAGATTGGGATGGACGGAGTATTAAAAATATTTTAAACAAAAAAGTAGGAATTTACAAATATTTGTTATATATATGCATACCTGGTAATTCCAGAGCATAGAATATTTGAATCCAGCAGCACAGTAGACGAAATAATATTCCCACGTTCTTATGAATTTCTCGTCGAATCCCAAAGCCAGAATTTAACTAAATTAAAACACGTGTAGCAATTATAAATATAAGAAAATATAAAGTGTATACATATATGCTACGTTGTAGATTCATGTTAATTACGAATAAAGGTTTTATCATCTAATAACAACGTACATATTTGGTTACAATTTAATGGTATATTATTGACAAAAAATTGTACTGACGGTCTCATAAATAAGACAAATTTTTATCATAAATATATTATATGATCTGGCCTAATTGTAACAAAATATCGAATAACACGTTTTCAAATCTGTGTTAATATAGCGCTTAAAAAAATAAAAAATCAGTGTTAATATAATTAAAACAAGTATGTCTTGTTGTAAAGAAAAGTAACACGAATTTGTCCTTATAGTAAGCACATTTTTTAATAACAAATGTAAGATATTGAAAATATGTATGTAACACAAATATGTTACTGTAAAGAGAAATGTGTATAACTATATAAATAAAATCAGTATAAAATGTAAAAAAATAATTAAAAGATAAAGAACAAAATAAGAAAACACACATAAAAAAAGACACATTTAATTGAAGCCTGAATTGCTAATAAGAATTTAAAAATATAGAGAAAAGAAGGTTTGCACGAAGAAGAAACAAGAGCGCGAATCCACGATATCATTTGTTTTAAAAATGATGTTTCACTATATATTTCATAGTCTAGATTAATATCATGTAGAATGGACAAAAATATCCAACGGACCACCATAATCCTGGGTCCATGTATGGTGGTCCATGTGTTAAAGATTCAGGAGGTGGAATAATTTTGGAACACGAAAAAGTGGCACATAGGAATTGAACTGGAGCAGGAATAATAGAGAAAAGGAAGAAAAACGAATTTATTTTAAAACATATTTGCATAGATCTAGAGCTAATTAATTGTGCTGGTATCCATACCAGCGTTTGAAATGAATTAACGGAAACTCACCTCCACCTTTTCCCTTTCACTATTTTTAACACGTTGCAAATATTTAACACACGTACCATGTTATATATAAAAGAGTTGGTATGCTGTGAAACTTGTTCACCGTGAAACTGATTTTTTTTTTTACAGATATACACTTTAGTAATATAAGTCACACACTTTAATAATATAAGTCACACACTTCAGTTATCACTACGACACTCTTTGATATAATATAAGTCACACCCTTCACTTTTATGAGTAATACTCTTTATAGTAAAAAATCACACCCTTTACATTAAAAAGTCACACACTTTAGTAATATAAGTCACACTCCTTAACCAGTTTCACCGTAAAACTTGTTCACACTATACTTTGCCTATATAAAAATTTGAATTTGTTGGTAACTGAATATTTTTTGGAGACAAGGTATAATGTGAACAAGTTTCACAGTGAAACTGGTTAAGGAGTGTGACTTATATTACTAAAAAGTGTGACTTTTTACTATAAAGAGTATTACTCATAAAAGTGAAGGGTGTGACTTATATTATAGCAAATAGTGTCGTAGTGATAATTGAAGGGTGTGACTTATATTACTAAAAAGTATGCCTGTAAAAAAAAATTAGTTTCACGGTGAACAAGTTTCACAACATACCAATTCCTTTTTTGGAAGGGATATTAGCTTATATTTTGGTAGGTAATCTCTATTCGAATTCAATTGTCTCGCACTGGGGGACGATTAACAAACTAACATAAATTAATATTTATATTAAATGAAAAGTAAATAAAGTATTATTTCTAAACTACTTTTTTTTTGTAAGACTCGTACAAAGGCATACTCTTAATATTTATATTTAATTTAAAATTTTAAAGAATTATGTTAATTTAAAAATATTATGTTTTCCGTGAAACAGTTTTATGGAAAATTATTTATTATATGAAAACAAATATGTTTCAAGTAAAAATAATTTTTTCATAAGTACTTGTTTTTTACGAGAAAGTAATATTTTTTCTCCATCATGTATAAACTGTCTTATACAAAATATTTTCTCCATCATGTATAAACTGTCTTATACAAAATATTTAAAGAAAAGTTATGTTTTTTCACTGTAATCTAAATTTGACTCTAAATCTACTTGTTAAATCAATGTATTCTCTCCTTTCAAAAAAAAAAATCCATATTCTCACCTCTTATTATTTAGGAAGTTTTGCCGCCAATGCCTGAGAGTGTCGACGTAATTATTCCCTATTTCTTCTAGGTGCACCACGCTGCATAATATCATTTCAGTGAGACTGAAAAATATGTATACGCTAGATGAGTGTCTACGATAAAATTTATAAAAGTAAATTCTACAACACAATATATTATGTTAATTTACATAAATTAATTTGTGTATTGCGTTAAATAAATGGAGTATTACTATATTATATAATGTAATAAATACCTTCAAATATTAATATATGTATAGAATTATATAATAGTTTATGTATAGGTATACTTAGCTTTATTTTTAAAATCCATTAAATTTATAAATTTATTTAGTAACTTATTATACGTTTAAGATAAATGTACGTTGTCTTTATCATTTAAATGAACAAATTGGTCTAAATATTTGAATGATTTTAGGGGTAAATTTGGAAGAAATACATTTAATTTACATTGGAAAGATTTACATATGAATTGAAAAGTCAAAACAGCCCACCGTTTATGTGGCGCGCCATATATGTAAGGTCCCCGCCATCATTTAATTAGTTTATTTAATTAATTCAGTCTTTTCCTTAATTATATAACCGTAAACCATGAACCTTAAACCTAAACCCTAAATCATGAACCGTTCGGGTCGAGTGAACCATGAACCACTCGGGTTGGGATCGGGTCCGGGCCAGGTAATTTTTTTTAATATAATTAATAAAATTGGGTAAATAATATATAACCCTAAACCCTAAACCTTAAACCTAAACCCTAATCATGAACCGTTCGGGTCGAGTGAACCATGAACCACTCGGGTCGGGATCGGGTCCGGGCCAGGTAATTTTTTTTAATATAATTAATAAAATTGGGTAAAATATTAAATATATATAAATGAGAAGATTAAATTAATTAAATAAACTAATTAAATGATGGTGGGGACCTTACATATGTGGCGCGCCACATAAGCCGTGGACATATAAATTTGTGCCTACCTGCGGGCATATGATCAAATTCGTTTATGAAGAACAGGAGAGAGTTTGAAATTATGTATCATTGGAATACATAGATTTTTAAGATAGCATTCAACTTGTAGTTATTAATATAAATTACTTGAATGTCAAACATATTCATTCAAATATCAATTTGCAAGAGAATTTTTCATTATTTTAAGATAGTAATTATTGTTACCTAAGTCTGGATCCAGAAGCCATGGCTGATATTACTCGGCAGAGAGAAGGCATACAACCTCCGGGGAATATATATTCCTTTATGAACCCTTGGCTAAGCCTTGCCTCATCATACTTGTGATCAGCCATTGCAATGAACTAAACAAAATCAAATAAAATTAGTTCTAAGTAACAAAAAGGGTTTAATTTGTTTCCATTCACTGTATACCAACTTTTGGCTTGAGGTGGATGGGGCAAATTCGGATGGGAAAGAAAGGTGGATGGGGTAAATCATATGAATATTAATAATTGTTTGTTTTGTATTGGATTTGATAGAGGTGGATGAAGCTTTATATCAAATCAACACTTTTTAATGAGGATGATGTGTTATTAATTTTATTATTATTAGTTAGTGGAATAATGATTATAAGCAAGAAAAATAGGAGAGATAGTGAAATTTTGTAAGAAAATTAAGTATGAAAGAGAATGAATTGTGTAAGAAAAGTAGTGATGTGATTTTTTAAGGTTATAAGTGTATAATAAAGGTGAATGTGTATTGTCTGTCAACAAAAAAGAAAAAGAAAAAGGTTAATGTGTATTTTGATGGAAGAAGAGATGCGCATATCCCAAATGTGGCCGGGATGGGGGGAAGCCCATCCCCCATCCGGATCTCCCCAACTTAAAACAAACATGGCCATAGTGTTTGCAAACACTCAGTTTCATGCTATACCTTCTCATGGCATGCAATCCGTGAGGCAAAAAAAAAAAAAACTTTTGAGCAAAAAAGGTATTATTATTGAAAAACAGTACTCTCTCCGCCGCACTAAGATAGTCCACATTTTCTTTATGATTTGTTCCAAAGTACGGGAAAATGTTTTTTTGGCATGTAATATAGAGGGGTTGTGTTTTAAGAACAATATATTAACGAGATTGGAAGTGTAGGATATGTTTTAAAAACTATAAATATAGAACAATATGTTTTAAAATCTGTAAATGTAGGACGATCGAGCCGACTAAGCCGAAATCATGTGAGTTCCACCATTGTCCTATATATATAGATTTACGGACTTGCGAAAATAGGACACTATGTTTTCAAAATCAGTAAAATTAAGACAATCTTTCAACTCAGAGTTTGAATCACAAATGGTCCCATAACTTTACCCTCATATAGATTTAGTCCCATAATTTTTTTTATCGTCGATTTAGTCCAATAACTTTGAAAATGTCCAATTTTAATCCCATTTTCGGTTAGAAAACTCAAAACGATGTCGTTTTGCCGTTTTAATTTTGGGATTTTCAGCAAATGCTATGACTGGCCTGTCATGTACTCTGACACATGTATTTTTAAGTGTGTTTCACTAATTCTTGTCGTCAATTCTGTTCAAATTTTAATTTTTTTAAAAATTTGTTTTTCATTATTTGCTTGAAATTTCAGCTGTTAAAAAATAAAAAAATCATGTGGCTATCCAGTCACAGCATCCGCCAAAAAGTCCCAAATTAAAATGACAAAACGACTTCGTTTTGAATTTTTTGACTAAATTTGGAACTAAAATTGGACATTGTCAAAGTTATTGGGACTAAATCGATGACAAAAAAACTTATGGGACTAAATCTATTTGAGGCTAAACTTATAGGACTAATTGTGATTCAAACTCTTGAACTCATGCAACATTTCAGTCCAATTTAAGCTTATTCGGGCTCGATTATCCTACATTTATAAATTTTAGAACATATTGTCCAATATTCACTCACAAGCCCATAAAATTGTTGTCATTAAAACACAACCTTCGCTATATTGTTGGTCTAAAAAATACATTATTCCCTCCAAAGTACTATAATAAATTTCCTTATTGAAATTGTTTAAAATACACCTATTTAATATGCATTGAGAATAAATATTATTTTTTGATATTCAATAAATAAAGACATATCACTATAAGAAAATGAAAATTTGTCAACGAATTTTTTTAAATAGCTACGAAATTTTCCTACAAAAATAATTTGGTCCTTTAAAAGTGAGGATTGCCAAGAATTTCTTTATCTAGGACAATAATTTTTTTTTTTGTGTGAGTGTGTGTGGGTGGGGGGGGGGGGGTGTATTTTAAGGACAATAATTCTACGGACTTGGAAATATAGGGACAATATGTTTTAAAATATGTAAATATAGGATAATAAGTTTTAAAATATGTAAATGTAGGACAATTGAGCCCGAATACGCCCAAATCGGACTGAGATATCATGTGAGTTTTTGGCTCGATTGTCCTATATTTATATATTTTTAAAACATATTGTCCTATATTTATAAATTTAAAACATATTGTCCTACGACTTGCCTCTCAATTTTTAGAATAATCTATGAACAAATTACCTATACAGATAATTCTCTAGGCAAACAAAATTACAAATGAACAAACTGCCTACACATTTGTGATTTTCATAGGCAAACAAATTACCTACATAAATAATACCCTAGATAATTTACATTTCCGTAGGTAATTATATTTGTAGTTTAAAAATGACATACAAATTAATTTACTTATGAATTGAATTACATTTCAGTATGCAAATTTACCTATGGATGAAAATTTCTATATAATTGGAAAATTTTGTAGGCAAGTCTTAGGCAATAAGACTATTCAAGGACAAAAATATTTTTGTTAGAAATTTTGTAGGCATGTTGAAAAATTATGTAGGTAAATCTCTTTTTTCTTGTAGTGTATCAAGAACTTTGTAGGTAAAGTTCAAAAGTAATTTCAAGCACAATAAATGATGATTTATTGGTCTATGTGAAAAATGAAAGTGGACTCGGTACGTCGGCGAGAAAAATGAAAGTAGACGTAGTGGAATAGATGAAATGGTTTGAGCACCAGTACCTATATCACGAGGTCATGGGTTCGATTCACCATTTGCCCGATAATATATATATATATATATATATATATATATATATATATATATATATATATATATATAATTTTGTATTGAAAAATAGCATTACTTCTCAAGTATTAAGTTTTGCCTTTAATTTCTTTTTAAAAGTATTAATTAATATTACAGATACATTTTCTTGAGACTAGTTAAAGAGTCGAAGACATTTATATATGTTAACATGCATGAAGATTGAAGACCATTTTAACTAGTATTAAAAAGCAGTGATTACCTGATGAACAACAAGACCATTTTCAGCTACTGCAGTGTCACAACATTTGAAAAATTCTTCCATAAATTCATGTCCCACGTGTTCTATCACCTCACTGAAAATTTAGCAACTGAATTATATATAGATATATAGATATATAACGGTGATTCGGTGTATTATAGCAAGGTTTACCTTGAGAATATCCTGTCGTATTTGCAGTTTTTAGGCAATTTGCGATAGTCAGAAGAAGTTCAATTCGATCCTGAAATCATGACACAAATTACATATGAGAGCCGATTCTATAATTTTAGGGGTCCAGTGCAAAAAAAAAAAATTGGGCCCCTTCACTTTTTTTTATGATAAAAAAATATAATTATTAGTACAAATAAATTTTTCTGCATCTTTTTTCTTCTTACGTTTTCCATGTCAGGTGGATATTTTCAATGAGGAGGCATCTCAAATCCTCAATTAAACTATTAGTAATAACATAAAAAATAGAAATCAATTGAAGAAATAATAAAAAAATTACGAATAAACAATATATCATTGAAGATTTGAAGTGATCCAAATAAAATTTATGAATGCGAAATCTAAAATTAAAAGTACCTTATTAGAAAAGACACGATTCTTTTCAAGGGTCGTTCGTCAATTTTCTTATGAACGCGCTATGTGAGATGTATAAGACTAATTTTACGAGAGAGAAGATTAAAATAAGTGAAGAAGAAGAAGAAGAAGAAAGAGACGGACGTGACTTTCTTATGAAGATTGTGTATAGATTTGATTTGAAAAATTTAAGGAAAAAAAAAGATTGAGTATAGATTTAATTTGAAAAAAATAAGAAAGAAAAATATTAAAAAAAGAGAAAGATTGAAAAAGATATGGAATTGAAATATAAGGGGAAAAAATTTATTGAAAAAAAAAACCCCCCAGATTTTATACAAATTTGGGTTAAAAATATTTGGGGAAAAATGTATTGAAAATATTCGCGGCTATAGGGACTTGATACCGCGACCTCGCGTAAAGATTGATCTTAAAAGCACACTTGTTACCAACTCGGACACCCACAAAATATGATGTTATATCGACTTTATATATTATAATACATATGTAAATATATATATAAAGAAAAAAAATCGGGACCATCGCCGGAAAGGGGCCCTGTGCAGCGGCACCACTTGCGCTGCCCCAGGGCCGCCCCTGTTACATATATATTAATAAAAATTATGAATTGCATGGTAAGAAAATATTAGTGTATTTTGAACATGATTAAATATATGCCATGGTTGGCACCAAATTATATCCAACGACTGGTCTTATATATGTGCATTTTGCTGCATCGTGCAATCACAGTGCATTTTAAAATCGTGCAACTGTTATACTGAAAAATGCAACTTATTTACACTGAACCGTGCAACTATTACTATGAAAAAATAGTTACACGTTTTAGTATAAACAAGTTGCATCTTTCAGTATAAGAAGTTGCATGGTTTTAAAATGCACTATGAGTGTATGGTGCACCTAAATGAATACAGGAATTAGCCAAATTCAACACTTATGTATTGTGATGGTAGATAAACAATTAACTATATAATGGTGGGTTCCCCTACTGCACTTCGTACTTCCTCGGTCCCAAAAGATAGTCCCCTATTCTTTTGGGTTCTCTCAAATTATTGTCTTTTCCTTTTGTAAGGTGTACTTTGTCTAAAATGTTCATATTTATGCGAACACGAGTTTACGGTTAACTCTATTTCTTCAATATCACTGTTATGTATACGGATTATCATTGTTATGCACAAACTCTATCATTATTGTGCATAAACACTAGCTAAAGTTGCATGCGAAAACGTAAATGTACCTACATATATTACCTATTAGTAAGTTGCAATGTTGAAATATACCGATCAATAAATCTCCCTAAATAGGAGTGTTTTCCATGTAAAAGCAAGTTGCTGAACATATATAATAGATCAAGGAATCTTTGTTCTCTTTAAATTATCACTTAATTTGAAGCAATGGTATACCTGCAGGCCAGCTTCCTTGACTTTGGAGTCAACATATTGCAGTTGTTTTTCGGATAGGGTGATGCCGGTATATTTGCATCCAGTAATTTTAACAACTTCAAGTGCCAAATTCCCCCAACCGAATCCAATCTCAAGAACGTGATGATCCTTATTGATTCTTGCCTGTACTTGACCAAGTGGACGGATCCAGGATTTTGTCCCAAGGGGGACGAAATTTTTTGAGTGAGGACCACAAAATTTTAATATTAATTTCATGGGGCGAAATAATAAAATTTTCTAATTATTTTAAAGCATAATTTTTTTTTTTTTTAATATATAGTTCAAAATTTTTAAATCCCAAGACGGGCTATCACACTTTTAATCATTTTGTGATCGATCTAATTATATGGCTACATCATACAAGAGTCTCACCTTTTCTATCAAAAGATGGACTTTTCTGAGCTGTGCAACCTTCAGGTCTTCGCCCGGAGTCTTTTAAGAGAGCGAAAAATATATCAGTATATATCTCATGGAAATAAATTATATAGGAAGGCATAATTACATACCCAATAACTAAAATTTTCTAAACAAATTGTACTCTCTCTGTCCTTTACTTATTTGAATATTTTTACTGTCCTCACAAGTTTTAATGTATATTGTTTTCTGATGAGGATTGAACGATAAATAAATGTCACGTGGTGTAAATAAAAAGAGATAAAATTGACTTTAGTATGAAAAAATAATGACTTGAGGTGTAATGTTGTGATGCTCAAAAGAGTTTTGTAAAAAAATATAATTATTTTATTATCATTTACGTAAATCTTCAATTAAGTGGTTGTTTGGCTCAGCTTATAAGCTCTTTTAAAGAGCTTATAAATCAGTCTTGATATGGAGCCTAATATTGGGCTCTTTATGTGGCCTAATAGCTTATGTGGCATTCCTAAACTAAACCCTAAATTATGAACAGTAAACCCTAAACCATTAACCATTCGAGTTGAGTGAACCATAAACCGCTTGAGTCTGGTTCGGGACGGGTCGGGTTGGGTTCGGCCTGGGTAAAAAAATTATTAGGCTCCATAAGGAGCCCAATATTAGGCTCCATATCAAAATTATATATATATATATATTAGATTAGAATTAAAAAAATATTTATCTTAAATTATTAAAGAATATTAGCCAATCATTTTAACAAATTAGAAGCTTAGCTATTATTTAATATCTAGTTGTCTCTGAGTTGTTGTGTTTTTTCCTGTAGTATATCGACTTTTCTCTCTTTGAGAGACATTTCTTGTGCTTCTAAAATAGAGATTGTACTTTCCTTTGCCCATTTATGAAAAGAATAAGCTTAACTATTATATTTTATAAGCTCTTAAAATAACATATAATATGTTAGAACTTATAAGATATTTAAAGTAAGTTTAATCAAATAGGCTCTGAGTAAGGGACGAGCTTTTCGGACAATGTTCAAACAAAAAGGGAATTGAGGGACTATTTATTAAGGAACCGAATTCAAACCTGAAATATTGCACAAGAGTACGTCATTGTTTCATCCAAAAATAGAGAAAAGAGTTCATTGCTCTGCAAAGAACAAATATTCATATATGAATATATGCGCTCATACTGAATATTCATGATGATGTATGAATCATCAGCAAGTAGATTGAAACGAAAAGGTAATAAATTAATGGATATTTACATAGAAAGGTCTACTTAAATTTATTTGGCCTAAAAATAAATAAAATGGCATTTCTATCTCTTAAAAATATTTTAATGCCCTTTCGAAACAAAAGTATACTACAGACCTTAATTTAATACGCGTTGCACCAATATATATATTATATGAGACACATTTGCATGAGACTGTCTCATGTTAAGACGGGACATAAGTTGGGCATTGACGCTTTAACACTTTGAGAAAGATGGATGTGATTTGTGCTAAGTTGTACCCCGTCTCATATGAGTTTTTGTCATATTATATATATGTCATGCATATAAACATGTGAAAATAGAACTTACTAGGTCATAATGTTGCGAGATATTTTTTCGCGCCTAGGGCAAAATATTTTTCCTGGAAGCATGCTTAAGGAAATATTTAGCCGATGCTATTATAGAACTGTAAAGCATTGGTGTCCACCATCCCCTAGAAACACACAATTCTACATATATATTCACAATAATGCTCTATGACATTAATTAATGTAGAGAATTCAATGAGTAATACCTTTTCTTTGTTAACTTTGAGTTAAAAGTATTCACCTCTGTACTGGCTATAATTATCTTCACATATATAGAAACAAAATAGGAAAAAAACATTATTTTCTTCACAGCACTGAAAATGTTAAAAGAACATTTATAATCTTTAAAAAAAGGAAAAATATATATGCAAAAATCCACTTTTTTTTTTCCTTAGCAAACTTTTTTTTGTCCCTTTAACTAAATGAGTAGCTATTGTGTCTTTTATGACATTATAACCCTAGAATAGAGTTGTTGCGCATGAATTGCACAATAGTTACTCATTTAGTCAAAGGGCAAAAAAGAATTTGTTCCAAAAAAAAATATATAGAACTTCAAAAAGTCATTTCTGCACTACAGTGATAGTGCGTAATATAACAGTGATATTGAAGAAATATAGTTTATCGTGAAGTCGAATTCACACAAGTTATTATCGCAGAAATATATATACATATTAAACTAAATAAGAGTCGATCCTCCAATTGATTCCATTTTCTTATCTTACCAGAAAAAAGTTGAAGAGACCTTCATTTTTATCAACAAAAGAAAAGTCACCATTGATGTACGCGTTTGCAAAACCTATGTCAGCTTCTGTTGCAACCTGCGACAATTATGATATCCAATTTTAGCCAAGCACAAATATTTTTTCGACATTAATTGTATTCTTTTATGATTTTTAAGAACGTTTTCTTTTTTTGATTAATTAAGAAAGTCATTAAATTATACTCCCTTTGTTCCACGATAAATTTCTCACTTTCTCTTAAGTTTCTCTTCCATAACGGGAAAAACTAAACTCCACTATATATCTATAATTTCATCTTCAATTTTCACATAATATTATAAAAAATGACACTCATTAATTTACACAATTCCCAAAAATACCCTTTACTTATCATCAAAAGTAAGCCATATGTCCACCATTTGTTAATTTAATATTTTTTTTAATCAATATTCCCAAAAACAGGGAAACATATAGTGGAACAGAGGAAGCACTAATTACTATGAGATATTTCTCTAAAAACACTATTATTGATCGAAGGAAGGAGTACCTTCCAGTAAAACTGGGGTTTGTGAATTCCCAAGGTGACTTTTAAAGTGCTCTTTTTTCTACCTTGGAACTTTAAAATTGAACCTCCTTCTTCCAACAAACTATTCAATAACAGATTTCATCAGATATATATATAATCCAGTTGAATAACTAGATTTAGAATCGAGCAATATATCCACATAAAGACACTCTCTTGCGGACAATGTTTTTTTTCTCCCATAACTTATTTATAGCCATTTTTCGTCCAAAAAAAGTTATAAGTCCAAATTTGATCCCATAACTAAATTGATTGTACGATTTTGATCCAATTTTCACACAAAAATTGGGAAAAATATGATTTTTGGTCATATGGAAGTCCCTTGCCAGGTAAAATTTAGTCATTTTTAAATTTTAAATTCGAATTTAAATTTAATTTATTCAGTTATTTACATACGTGTGTGACTTAATTGATTAAAAAAAGTAAAATAAAAAAAAACAGGGACCAAAATTAATGAATAGTTAATTTTTTTTAGATGACAAATGGATAGTAGATAAGTTATGGGACAAAAAACTTTTTTTTCTCTCTTGCGAGACCGCCATTTAATCAGAATTCAATAATCGAGTAAAAAATTTTTTTTGTGATACGCATTAGTTAATGGACTCACATTAGGCATCCAGTAGTGATTAATCGTTGACGGAATGTTGTAACAAGAATGCGAGCCCCAGATTCAAGAAAGGAAGGAACCATCCCTTTGGAGACCTTTTGAACACTATATGTTTTTGTAAGCACGCCCTTTGCCCCAACTATGCCCGCCTTTCAACAACAATTTACGTCCATTAAAATAAAAGGCATTAGAAAAAATTAGGAATAGAATTTAAAATTGTCCCATAACTTTTCTCTTTTTCCAAAATAGTCCCGAAAAATTTGATGTACGAAATTGATCCCATTTTTTTGTGAATTTGTACCATTTTCGTCCCAAAATTGTCGGAATTGATGAAATGACGTAGTTTTTTTGTCATACATTTCAGTCGAAAATCTCCAAATTGAATGCTCACATGTAAGCCACACGATAAAAAAACGACGTCGTTTTGTCAATTTTTGCCAATTTGAAATGAAAATGCATGGTACAATTCGTGTAAAATTTGGACCAATTTCGTACATAAAACTTTTTTGGGACCATTTTGAAAAAGGTGAAAAGTTATATGACTATTTTTGAGTTCTATTCCTAAAAAAATATACTTTAGTATGTTTTTTATAATATTAAAAGTATCACGTCTCATGCAAATTTAACAATATGAGAGATGAAATACCTGGACTCCGCCCTCAAGGAAGCCACAGCCTTGTAACAGAAAATATAATTAACATAAAAAAATAGCATCGATCCCTAAATGAATTAATGAAATTGCGTGTATAAGGATTTGAAAATTACCTTGATATGAACCACAGAACCAAAGCCCCCTTTTTCCTTGGATGGTATTAAGCTTAGATGAAGCTTTGGATGCAGCAATTGTCGGGATTGGATGCCGAGTTGACCACTTATACAATGTATTTTTAGGTGTTTTAGGTGGATTTATAGTCATCAGTGAGAGAATTCCGCCTCATCTAAAAGCTCGAGCTTGTAGAGAGGGTCGGGAATAATCTATTTATTTAATTTCCCTCAACACTCCCCCTCACTCGTGGGCCGAATCATTGCCTCTGCTCTCTGGAGAGGAGGCCCAACAGAGTGGACAATTTTAATGGGTGGAGTGCTTCCACGGGAATCGAACCCACAACCTGGGCTCTGATACCATGAGAGAATTCCGTCTCATCTAAAAGCTCGAGCTTGTAGAGAGGGTCAGGAATAATCTATTTATTTAATTTCCCTCGACACTCCCCCTCACTCGTGGGCCGAATCATTGCCTCTGCTCTCTCGAGAGGAGGCCCAAGAGTGGACAATTTTAATGGGTGGAGTGCTTCCACGGGAATCGAACCCACAACCTGGGCTCTGATACCATGAGAGAATTCCGTCTCATCTAAAAGCTCGAGCTTGTAGAGAGGGTCGGGAATAATCTATTTATTTAATTTCCCTCAACAATCAGAAATGGAGCCCCACTTCCACTAGTATTCTATTCAAATTTGAAAAAGGAAAATCGTTATAATTGATCGAAAAGTACTTAGTGATAACATTATCGACAAGCAAGTTTACGCTTCTTTAATAATACACAGGACAACACGGAGCGGGGAAGGGTACATGTACAGTGGGGGCAATAGCTCCCCCCAAAATTCAGAAATTTTTAATAATTTCACATGCATATATAGCATAAAATAATATTCAATCACATATATATAACTTTAAAAATCTGAGTTGTTCTCCTAGAACTTGATAGACAACTAGAAAATTTTATTGTTGGCATGAGTTTTCATAAAAACACTCTATAGTAGAAAGAGAATTTTTAAACTCATCAAGAGTTAACTTAATGGGAGACAAACTTTTGAATGATTGTTTGGTTTATATATTGAAAAAAAATATTTTTTTAAAAGTTAGTATTATCATGCAATGCTTTCAAATTATGAAGAGTTGAAGAAGAATGCTATAATTTAGATGTATTTTTATAAAAAAATGTTATGTAATTATGTAAGTATATGTATTGATTTATGTTCCTGCTTTAAAATTTTATTTTCGTAAATTTTTTGTTATTATTAAGTGGACCCCACTGGTCGAAAATTCAGGCTCCGTCAATATATGGTGTGAATTAGTTCCATTTTATTTGAAGTGCAAAAGTAAAGTGATTGACGAACCTGGAGATTATTGAGCCAGTATGTTACACAACTTTTTTTATTGATAGACCCAAGAAAATTGGTTGAGGCCCATGCTGCTGGACTTTTGGGCATTAGATTGTTATCACGATGAATGAATATATCACGGCCAAACGAGTTGAAGTTAATTAAATAATCATATGAGGGTGCATGAACTTTATTTTATTGAGGAAAAATCACACACACATGTATATATATAGAAAAAGTTTTTTTTTCCATAACTTTCTTGCAATCCGTTTTTGGTCCCAAAAAATTTTACTTTTTAATTTTGGTCCCATAATTATCTGGATTGTTCAATTTTGGTCCCATTTTCACTGAAAAACATAAAATTTTGTCTTTTTTTTATCACACACAAGTCACATACCGGTTAAAATTGGGGTTTCCCGACTCGTAGTTGACGTGGACGTTAAAAATTCATTTTTTCCGCACTTTGAACCGATACGTGACTTGTGCATGACTGAAAATAATAAAATTTTCTATTTTTTGATAAAAATGGGACCAAAATTGGACAATCGAGATAGTTAGAGGACCAAAACTGGATAATTAAATTTTTTGGGACCAAAAATAAATTAATTACAGAAAAGTTATGGAACAAAAAAAAAAAAAAAAATATATATATATATATATATATATTATTTAATGAACTACGAAAGAATGAATATATTTTAGGAGAAACTCTCTTTTGAGTTCGTATAATTATGAGACGAATTAATTAAAGTCATACCTCATTGAACATTTTCATATATACGCTCTTAGACAACATGAAACTATTGATTAGATTAATAATTAATTAGAATATGATTTAAGGTGTTAAAACTTAAAAGGGAACCTGTAGGCATATGTAAAAGCACCAAGTATTGTTAATTCATCACATGTGGCTTGCTTCCCCAATATATTAAGAGCATCTGGAGCATCAACTCCAATTATGCACTCATCAAATGCTTCTTCCACCCCATCCTTACTTGTAATACCACAACCTGCAACATATTATATATTAATTACCACCTTATTTAATATTAAAATATAGGGAAGTGTTTTTAAATGACTAAGATCACTTTATTTGTATGTAACCTATTTAGCAAAACGACTAGTGACATGCTCATTAATTCCTCACCCTCCTTATTCATCACAACTGAACATACTTCAGACTTGGTTCTTAATTTGCCACCTCTATTTTCCAGCTCTCTCTTCATCTGCTTTCAATTTTTATGCAGTATTAATTAGTGGGAATAGAATCCAAAATTGTTTCATAATTTTTCACCTTTTTCAGAATAGTCCAAAAAAAATTTGTTGTTCGAAATTGGTCTCAATTTTTTGCGAATCGTATCATTTTCGCCCGGAAATCTCCAAATTAAATGTCCACATGTAAGTCGTAAGACAAAAAATAACGTTGTTTCGTCAATTCCGAAAAATTAGGGACGAAAATGGTACAATTTGCGTAAAATTGGGATGAATTTCGTAAACAAAATTTTTTTTGGAACCATTTTGAAAAGGGAGAAAAGTAATGGAACTATTTTTTATTCAATCCATTACTTATTGGTCCAATCATAACTTTTTTTTTTTTTGGAATTAATTATATATTCGCCTGATGATTTTTTTATACTTACCCTATCCACATAGCATTCTGAACGCCATCTGGAAGTAAGCCTCTGGGAGTTTCCAAGGCGCTGCAGAGCAAATAAATTCTTACTTGAGACAGAACTACAAACTCAGTTGAGTGATCGATCTTGATTAATTGTTGAACAAAATTGATAAGGTTTTGTATCCGTGTACTGTGCAACTCAAGTGCATTTTTTAAACGTGAAACTATTTTGATTGACCCAATTAAGTTGCATGTTTCTATGAAAGTAAATTGTATATTTCAATGTAACAAGTTGCATGATTCAAAAAAATGTACAGACCTACTAAACAAAATTATGTTAGGAATTAATGTCACATTTGTGTATATGGGAAGTCTTGCATTAGAACATTCCATTTTGCAAATTTGTGATATTTTCAAAAATCAAGTTTTAAAAATATCACATGTAGGCTCAATTCAAGTTTTTGCGTTGCCCCTAAATATAAAACTAATTGTACCTCCAGAACATGGTGATTGCACAAAACTGGAAGTACGGAATAAGCTGAAAAAGACATTATTACTTCAGAAGAGCATGCCCAGAGAGAAGCACAATTTGGAATCTGAAATTAGAAATGGTTCAATTAGTATTCTCCTATACCAGAATTATATATGTTACATAAATTAAATTGGCATATTTAATTGTTTTGTCATACAAGAAAGGCTTTCTGGAATAACTCCGAGTAACCGTGTGATTCAACGAAGAAGCCTAGTGTTCCATTTTTTGTCAATGTCTGAATTGTTTTCAACATCTTCAAGATAACTGCAATTCATCATTCATCAAGCAAAACAGTGTCAGAAGAAAACTTAGGATCCTAGTATTAAAAAAACATAAATTTGTATTCGACAAACAATTACTTCAAATTAAATACAAACTCCAAAACATAAAAAATTCATATAAATATGTCAAATTAAATATTGTAAAGAGACTATGAATTTGAAATATTATATTTGAAAATTAATTTAATTTCAAAAGTTAATATTGCAATTTAAAAATATCAATTCGAAATCAAGACTGTGTTTTCTAACGGCTATATTAGCATTATCATTTAATTTGTTTTTTTTAATTCAGAATATGTTAAAAATGAGTTAAATGAGTCAAATAATTAGTGTTCATAGCATAGACATCATTCATGGAAGACCAACTCCAATTACAAAATGAACAAATTTTTTTTATAAAATAAAAATGAAATACCCTAGGTTAGAACTTAGAAGATATATTAAAATTTTAAAAATATTATGGAATCAAAAGCTTCTATAATTCTTTTGGGATCTCTCTAAATTTTTATAATCAAAAAATTGAATTGAGAATTAGTATTTCAAGTTGTTGGAATTGTGTAAAATAAAGAAGTTTGTTTTATCCCACATCGGATTGTATCAAAAGTTGGAGGACTTCCTAATCCTATAAGAAGTCCTATTCTGTCCCACATCGGATTGTGGAAAAAGGTGATGGACTTCCTAATGTTATTTAAGAAGCCCAGGTCTCTTTGATACAAGTGCATCAGTTGGTTTCGGTTTTGGGCTTATTAATTTAGGCCTAGTCGGTATTGGTTTTGGGCTTATTAACTTAGGCCCAATCAGTTAGGGATTATTATTTATATTCTCATTTGAGTTGTATATTGTTGTCGGTTCTGAATAATATACGAGATCCTTTCTTCTGCCCGTGGACATAGCTAACAAATTGTTAGTGAACCACGTAAAATTTCGGTGTCGGTTTATTCGGTTTATTTATCGTTTTTATATCTTTCTCGCATCAGTTATAACAAACTGGTATCTAGAGCCTTGTTGGGGGTTTCCGCAATTTGGCGAGAAAGATGACGGGTGGGATACACGTGAAAATCGACAAGTTCACGGGGAAGAACAATTTCAGTTTATGGCAGATCAAGTTGCGTGCCTTGTTGAAACAACAATGACTGTGGACACCGTTGATGAAAAAGATGGTGGATTTGGAAGAAGCAGAGATGGCCACTCTGGAGGAGAAGGCACACTCATCAATCATGTTGTGTCTCGCAGATGACATCATTACCGAAGTCGCAGACCAATAAGTTGTTGAAACAACGTCTGTTCAGTTTGCGTATGCATGAAGGTCAGCCACTTCGTGAACATCTGGATCAATTGAATACAATTCTATTAGAATTGCATAATATTGATGTTAAAGTTGATGATGAGGATGTTGCTTTAATTCTGTTGGTTTCTCTACCTTTGTCGTATGAGAATTTTGTGCAGTCTTTCATTGTTGGGAAAGACACTTGTCCTTGGAAGAGGTCAGATCATCTCTGCATACTAGAGAGTTGCGACATAAGGCGAATAGTGGAAGTTCAGATAATCAGGCCGTTGGACTAGTAGCTAGTGGGAACAAGGGACCTGGAAAATCGGGAAAGAAGAAATTCAAGAAGCCTGGGTCGAAGGGTCCTAAACCAGACGATATCTCAGAACTCTTTGCAAAGAGCCAGGTCATTGGAAAAATGATTGTCCGAAGAAGAAGAAGAAGCAGGAAGACAAAGCAGGTACTGCCGCTGTTGCTGAAGGAGATGACACCAACTCCGAGGAAGATGTAGTCCAAGTTGCTAATGGACAAACACATCACACTGATGTGTGGGTTCTTGATTCCGGGGCATCTTATCATATATGTCCGCGCAGAGAGTGGTTTACAACTTACGAGCAAGTGGATGGAGACAATATTTCTATGGCCAACAGTTCAGTTTGCAAGACGGTTGGAATAGACTCAATTCAATTACAGACACATGATGGTAAATTTTTCACATTGAACGATGTTAGATATGTTCCACAAATGACGAAGAATCTGATATCACTTAGTCTTCTAGATAGTAAGGGTTTCAATTTCAGAGGTGAAGGTGAAGTTCTGTATGTCTACAATGGTTCTAATGTGGTTCTGAAAGGTGTGAAGCGAGGAACTTTGTACTTTTTGCAAGGTTCAAAGCTATTTGACTCTGCTGTTGTTGCATCATCGGAAGTTCACAAAGACGACTTGACTAAGTTATGGCACATGAGACTTGGCCACATGAGTGAACGAGGGATGCAAATTTTGTCGAAATATGATTTTCTTGGTGGCCACAAGGTCACTAGTCTTGGTTTCTGTGAGCACTGTGTTTTTGGGAAGCTTCACCGCAGCAAGTTTCCCAAGGCAATTCATAGAACAAAAGGCACAATTGATTATATCCATTCTGATTGTTGGGGACCTTCTCGTGTTGAATCTTTAGGAGGCAATACATACTTCGTGTCTATGATTGATGACTACTCAAGAATGACTTGGGTAATTATGATGAAGCACAAAAGTGAAGCTTTCAAGAGTTTCAAGCAATGGAAGGCGTTGGTGGAAAATCAAACAGGGAAGAAAATCAAAAGGCCGAACCGATAATGGTGCGGAATTACGTTTTTCCGATTTGATGAGTTCTCGCAAGAATGAAGGGATCGCAAGACATCATACAATCGAGATACACCACAATGAGAATGGTGTAGCGAATCGCATGAATCATACACTTCCGAGAGCTCGATGCATGCTCTCTAATCTTTGTTTTTAAATGTAAGATTTAGGGACGGTCGAAGATGGCATGTTACTTGATAAATCGTGCACCTCACACAGTATCAACCTCAAAACACCTTACGACGAGGTGTGGTGCAGTAAGTCTGCAGATTACTCTAATTTGAGAGCTTTTGGATGTCTTTGTTTATTATCATGTAAATGAGGGTAAATTGGAGCCAAGGCGAAGAAAGGAGTTTTTGTGGGCTATGAAAACGGTGTTCGGGGGTATAGGATCCGGTCTCCATCGAAAAGTAAAGTCATACTTAGCGTAAATGTTATTTTTGATGAGAATTCTATGTTTAACCCCCTGTGTGAAGTCTATTGTTGTATCGAAAAACAATAGTGTTGACAAAACAGTGGAGCAGAGGAGTCACAAAAGGAAGATGGAGAACAACACTCACATTATGACACCGAAGTTGAAAGATGCATCACCACCGAATCTCAACCATCCGAGACAAGATCCAATGCAAGATAGCTCTTGATCGAGCTAGAAGGATTGGAGTTGAGGCTCCAAAGGCGATATAGGTTTGAGGATATGGTGGGTTATGCATTACAAAGTTCTTTGAAGAGGTGGATTCTCATGAGCCATCCAACTACAAAGAAGGCGTTATGTGTCTGAGTCTACCCAATGGCTTCTTTGCCATGGGAGATGAGATGGAGTCACTTCACAAGAATATGACTTGGGAGTTAGTCAAAAGCCTCCTGGAGAAAAAGATTATTACATGCAAGTGGGTCTTCAAGAAGAAGGAAGGAATATCACTGCTTTGAGGGTATCGTATATAAAGGCAAGAGTCGTTCTTTGGGGGTTCCATCAGAAAGAGGGAGTAGACTATGATGAGATTTTCTCACCTGTGGTCAGACATACTTCTATTAGAGTGTTACTTCAAATGGTAGCACATCAGGACCTGGAACTTGAACAACTCGATGTGATGACAGCTTTTCTACACGGAGAGTTGGATAAAGAGATATACATGACCCAGCCATATGGTTTCCAAGTTCCCGGAAAAAAGAAATACGTTTAAAATTGAAGAAGTCCTTATATGGGCCGGAAGCGATCTCAAAAAGCGATGGTACAAGAGATTTGATGGTTATATGACACATCTTGGCTACAACAGGAGTCCATATGATAGTTGTGTGTATCACAACAAGCTAGAAGATGATTCATTTATCTACTTGGTCTTATATGTTGATGATATCTTTGATAAATTTGCAAAGAACAAGTCGGATATTCGGTAAAAAGGTCTTCTCGATCTTTGAGTTTGAGATGAAGGATTTGGGTGCCGCCCAGAAAATATTGGGAATGGAGATTCATAGGGATATAACTCAGAAGAAGCTTTTCCTTTCACAGAAGGATTATATTCAAAAGATATTATCAAGGTTTGGTATGTCTACAGCTAAACCTATTGATACTCCAAGTGCTGCAAATATTCATTTGGCTATTGCTTTCGCTCCTAAATCTGCTGAGGAGAAGGAGTACACGTTTAGGGTTCCCTATGCTAGTCTGATAGGGAGTTTGATGTATGCCATGGTCCCATCTTAGACTGATCTTGCACATCTTTGTTAGTGTTGTCGGCAGGTTTATGGCTCAACACAGAAAGGAACATTGACAGTCTGTGAAGAGGATATTTCGGTACCTTAGAGGTACATCTGATGTCGGTCTCATTTATGGAGGTGATACGAATTGTTTAGTTTTAAGCTCTTTGTGATTACGATTATCAAAGAGAGATGTTGTGATGAAAGGTCTATGACCGGTTATGCTTTTACTCTTGGTGGTTACTGTTGTAAGTTGGAAGACAACTTTGTCTTTCTGATTACTTTGTCTACTACTGAGGGCCGAGTACACGGCCTTGACTGAAGCAGCCAAAGAGGGAATCTGGTTGAAAGGGCTAGTTAGTGATCTTGGTCTACATCATGATTATGCAACTGTATTCAGTGACAATCTGAGTGCAATATGGTTAGCCAAGGATCAAGTTCATCATGAGAGAACGAAACATATTGATGTCGGTATCAATTTAGAGAAGTGAGAAGAGGGTTAAAAGTAAGAAAGTTGGGACTACGATAACCCGGTGACATGTTTTACCAAGCCGGTTTCAAATAACATGTTCCAACATTATTTGAACTTGTTAAATATTACTATCTGTTAGTTGCCCAGTCTTGGGGGAAAATCTGTGTACGAGGAGTTGCTTGTACGTCTGGCACTTTTATGGTGCATCTGGTACATCTGTGAGAGGATTCAAGTCAAGGTGGAGACAATGAATTTTCTGTTATTTTACCAAGGTGGAGATTTGTTGGAATTGTGTAAAATAAAGAAGTTTGTTTTATCCCACATCGGATTGTATCAAAAGTTGGAGGACTTCCTAATCCTATAAGAAGTCATATTCTGTCCCACATCGGATTGTAAAGGTGAAGGACTTCCTAATGTTATTTAAGAAGCCCAGGTCTCTTTGATACAAGTGCATAAGTTGGTTTCGGTTTTGGGCTTATTAATTTTGGCCTAGTCGGTTTCGGTTTTGGGCTTATTAACTTAGGCCCAATCAGGTAGGGATTATTATTTATATTCCCATTTGAGTTGTATATTGTTGTCGGTTCTGAGTAATATACGAGATCCTCTCTTCCGCCCGTGGACGTAGCTAACAAATTGTTAGTGAACCACGTAAAATTTTGGTGTCGGTTTATTCGGTTTATTTATCATTTTTATATCTTTCTCGCATCAGTTATAACACAAGTACATAACACTTTTTCAGAATAGTATAGTACTCAATATGTCTCAATCTATACTGTAATATTTTCATTTTGGACGTCTCAATCTTAACTGCAATCTTTTCATTTTGGGCGTCTCAATCTTAACTGTACATTTCCTTAAATGAAAATACTCACTTTATCACATAAAATACTAATAAACAACACTTTCTACCCCAACACTTTCACATAAAATACATAAAATACTAATAAACAACTCTTTCTACCCCCAACATTTTATCACATAAAATCATTTTTTTTTAAACTTCAAGCACCAGTAACCCA
Source organism: Stenogyne calaminthoides (assembly GCA_037126765.1). Lineage (NCBI taxonomy): Eukaryota > Viridiplantae > Streptophyta > Magnoliopsida > Lamiales > Lamiaceae > Stenogyne > Stenogyne calaminthoides. The sequence goes on from JBBCBC010000002.1 coordinate 24,067,041, forward strand.
CCGGTTAAGATTAGGACAGAAGGAGTATATATTTCTAAAAAGAAAAAAAAAAGGCCCGCGCAACAACTAGCTAGCCTACCCCGCCGCGAACCTACCTGCCTAAACCCGCGGTCATCATGGGTTGGCCCATTAATTTAGGCCCGCCTGCCGACAGACTTATATGCACCAGGGTCACCATGCACTGTATAGAGTTCTTTTAAAACATACAATTTGTTCACACTGAAACGTGCAATTTGTTTCACGACCACATGTTGCACTTTTTGTTATAAACAAGTTGGATATTTCAGTGTAAAAATTGTATATTTCAAAAATACACTACGCAGTGCACGGTGCACTTGGTGCACAGGAGACCCAGTCACTCATATAGTACTTACATTGATGCGTCATTCTTGAATCTAGTAACTTCCCTGATCATTTTCCAAAACCATGGATTGAATGCATTTTTCCTTTGCGTAAACAAACTTGAGAGTCCATTTCGGGTCCCCCATTCGTATCCTGAGCCTTCATCCAAGCTCACAGAAAATGATGCGTCGGGAAACTCTATATCAACTCCAACACTCTCCAACAATTCCATCACGTCCTCATACATAACCTGTCCAATAACTCATCTAAGTGAATTTGACCTATCCTCATAAATGATATGTCGGACAAAGAAAATCATCCCTTGCAGAAAAAAAGAAAGGATCATATGTTCGTTGGCATGAAAATAGAGAAAATGTCACTTTTAGTCCTGTAATTTTGGACAATTTAACTTTTAGTTCTGTAAATATTTACTTTTTCAATTTTAGTCATGAATTTATCAATTTCAATCCTTTTTTTGTCTGAAATTTTAAAATCTCGCCGGAATAAGTATGTGCACCTCACGTGACACTTTGAAATTGATCTTTTTTTGTTACATGACCATCCACCTGTGTAGGTGGCTGGAATTTAAAAAAAAAAAAAAATCCAAATCGAAGTGTCACATAAGGTGCACATGCTTATTCCGGCAAAAATTTAAAATTTTTGACAAAAAAAGATTGAAATTGACATATTCAGGACTAAAATTGAAAAAGTAAAAAGTTATAAGACTAAAAATGATATTTTCTCTGAAAAATATTAGAAGCAAAATTAGGTATATTAATTAATTAAGAATCATATGTCACGTTGTAGTATTAATATTGAATCATGAAATATGGCCGATCAAAAAAAAAATGTTAACCAAAAAAAAAAGAAGCAAAATAAAGAAGAAGACATGATCTTACCGTAGTGAAGACCATGAAACCAAGGTCGAGAGCAGAGCCAGAGAGTGCAACCGTCTTGGAGCGGCCACCTAAGACGTCCTCCTTCTCGTACACCACTACCTCCGCCCCTTCTTTCGCCAGCACATATTCGGCCGCAAGCCCGCTTACGCCCCCGCCTACCACCGCAACCCTCATATTCTTCGACATTGATTAATAATTAATTCAACCTGCATTAAAATATGCATCAATCATCATCTAAAACTATTTCAATGCAACAATTTATTCCTCTTATGCAGAAGTTTACCTTGTTTCAAATTGTTACAAGGCAGGGCTGAGATTAATAAAGAGCATTACAGACTGGAAACATTGATAATACTTCAGAGATATGTTGTAACCATGCATCACTATATTTATAGGGTAAATTGCAGAAGTGGCCCCTGTAAATTTTTCGTATGCAGTTTTAGTCTCATGTTCTTTTTTGATCTTTTTTTTATGCAAAAATGGTCCCATTCGATTTTAATTTAACAATTTTGGTCCCAAAAGAATTTTTAAAAAAACAAAACTTGGTCCCAAAAATTCCTTTGTTTTTTGCTTGTAAAATCCTATGGGACCATTTTTGTTAAAAAAAGGACCATTTTCGTGAGGGCAAATTCACATGGGACCACTTCTACAATATACCATCTGTTTATATTAGAGTGCGTCTCATGTGCATCAGGTGCAGCGCGCACTCAATAGTATATTTTTTAAATATACAACTTATTTCATTGAAACATACAATTTTATTTACACTGAAATGTGAAATCTGTAACCGTGAAACAAATTGCATATTTTAAAAATATACTATGGAGTGCACTGTGCAACTGATTCATACCAGACCTAATCTTTATTATATTATCATCCTTCCACTTTTAATTAGCTGGAGTTAATTAATATTGACGGGAGCTTAGTGTAGGGGCTAACCCCTTATATTTCAATACTGTTATAATTTTAGAAGCAAATGTAGGTGTTGTGAGAAATTAATTCTGCTCATCACAATTGCATGTAGCGTGTATTTTAATTTATAGAGATTAAATATTGTAGAAAGTCGTACAATATAATCCCTATATTGACCAAATCTAATATGTACATGGAAAATGTGATAAAATCTCTATGAAACTCGATCTCGTCTATAAAGCATTCGGAGATCACGAAGTAGTAAAACAAGTTCAACGACAATATTTGCCATAGCATGATACTCAAAATAGGAAGCTCGCTCTCTGGTCTATATATGTTACCATAAGGATAAATATGTATTACTGTTGGGAAATTAAATAAATAAATTAATTCCACGTCTTTTCAAGTTCGAACTTTTAGATGAGACGAAATTCTTTCATGGTATCTGTATACACAAATTCCGTGAATTAAAATATAAAACACTGAATGAAATTACAAGTTGAATTTCTATGAATTTGAAGCTGGAATATTGCAGGTTGCTATCTCTAATTTAATTCCTCTAATTCTTCCCTTCGAACGTTGACTCGGGTGACTTTTGGAGAAATCCTCTCCTCGATCTTGTCTGGGGTTGAATTTGTGGGTTTGAAACGTCGATTCAAGGACTGAATGTCTTGTTTTGATTCGAACGTTGCCTCTGAAGATTTTCTGGACGAACGTCTTTGAACTTGATGATGAACGTCTTTGAATCTTCGAGAGTCTGGGAGCAAGATCTTCGAATCTTCGAGAAGAGAAATGTTTGACCGGAGGGCTTAGCAGCTTGATCTCTAATCGGATGTCATTTCCGGACGACTTGCACGAAGAACGCATGTGAATCTACAAGAAGCTTTGAGAAGAAACGTCTAATCGGAGGGCCTAGCAGGATGACTTGCACGAAGAATGCTTGAAGCCGATAAAGAATGTCTCCAAATCTTCGTAGAGAATTCTGAAGTCTTGAATCTTCTGTTGTTGTTGTTGCCTTGATGTCTCTGTGTCCTTGTGTTTATGTGTGTCAAAAATGAATGAAGAGGACCCCTATTTATAGGTGTAGATAGGGTTTTGCCCTAGGCTTAACAGGCTTTGTCTGGTGGGCCATAATATTCTAAAATATGCTAGAAATATCTTATGGGCTTTTAGGATCTGGGCTTGATTTATTTTATTGGACTTTAAAAACCCAACTTGATTTATTGGACTTTAGAAGCCAAATTTAATATATTGGACTTTAGAGGCCCAACTCTATTTATTGTTAGTGTTAGGGTCCTAGTGATAATCCTTTGTAAGGACATAATACTCAGATAATATTCAGTATTGATTTAATATTATTATTTATTTAATATTAAATGTATGGCGTTGCACTAATTAGAATATTATGTTTAATTGTTTGCATTTATTCTTATATGTGTTCCCTTGAGTCACTGTTGTCATTGAGTGAGTGAGAACTCGGATGACTTAAGCATGATTCTTAAATAGCCCCAATCGAGGATCATCAAGAAAAGGATATTGATGATGCAATAGAGATTGTTGTGCGATCTGCATCATACTCTTAGAGAGTTTTGTAATATCTCACTTACTACGAGATACTAGGTATCTCATGATGGATGCACAAATACCTTAGAGGGTATTGGTATACCCATCCGAGAAACCGTTTGATGTAGTTTCACTATATGTGTCTAAGGGTGTCTCGATTAGTGGGAGCGATGCGTTACTCCTTTGACATGAGGTCAATACGCACGACATGTGTGGAGTGATGAACTTTGACCATGACCGACGCTTGCACCCGTCTATGGGTAGATATGGCTTGGATTCGGTTCATCACGAAGTTCATGTACGTGGTAGTTGAGCCAAGAAAACAATTCATTCCTCAAAGTGGATTTAGAGAGAATACTCATCTTCTCATCATAATTGGATCTAAGTCATTGGCTAATGCACGTCAACTTAGACTTTGTGACTAAGTGTGACACTAATGATCAATTAGTGATTTAAGATAAATTGATTAAGTTATTTGAATACACACTTCATCATGTTCAAGACTAATCGAGTATTCGTGAATGAAATGAGGAAATCGCAATTGCCCACGTTTCAGTTGCAAGTAGTTGCATGTTTCTCGCAACGTACCTCATATATTGAAAATGTCTGATTTATTGACTAGGGTTCAATTAAGACCGTTAGTTTGACTAATCGCTCGGTATATGAGGGCCTATGGGTCACACAACAAGTAGTTCCGTTTTACGGATTATAGTTGGTTGATTAAATGTTAAATTGGATTTAATATTTAATTTATGGAGAAGTAATTAATAATAGATTAATTTGGAATTAATTATTATTAATATTTGATTAAATTAGATTTAATTAAATAAGAATTCCCAATAATTATATTTGGAATATAATTGTAGGATTTAATGTATATGGAAATAAATCGTAGAGATTTTCATATAAGGCATTTAAATCCGTAGAGATTTATATTTAGGGAATTAAATTAAAAGGAATTAATTTAAATCAAGATTAGGGTTTTTATTTTCCTAATTGGGCTAGCTTAAGATTTAAGTTGGGCCTCCCTATATATACAAGCTCTTGGGAATTCACAAACAACGTTACTTCATATTTTCCCCATAAGATCTAGAGGTTGGATTTTCCTAGCAAATCTGTCTCGGGATTCAACGTTGGCAAATCCGTGCAAGTCTGTAATTGGGGATTACGTGGATACCGTAGTGGAGAAATCTGCACTCGAGTTACTGTAAGATTTCTCGTTATGATTATTGTAATTTCTATGCAACTAATTGTTCGTTGTTGGTGAACTTTAATTTTCGTTGCGCATGTGATTACGTGTTTTACGTGCCTTTATATTCCAACAGTGGTATCAGAGCGACAGACTCTTGTTTTAATTGCACATGTTAAAAGATTTTTCTTATTTCTTTTAAATTCTAGGGCACGGTTGTATAGTACAGACCGCACCCCACTCGTATGTGTTTTAATTTGGGGGCAGATTGATTAAATCAATTAACCCTTATTTTGGCCATTCATCTTCATCCCTGCGCCGCTTCGTTCGATATTGGTATTTTCTGAAAAACCGTCGCTTTGCTCTTCGTCTACGTCGAGTTCGCGCCCGGAGCAGGCCATCGCGACGTCGCTCGAGCCTGCGGCGTGACGCCACGGCTCACGACGGAAGTGGGTAGCAGCGATGGGCGAAACCCAACGGGTTAGACCCGCGGCGGCACGACCTATTTTTTTTTATTCAATTCACCTCGGTGTTGACCGCTAGTCGACGACCAAGGTGTCGACGTCTTCGTCTCGCTGAGCGATTCATCGATTTCGTCCCGGCTCGGCCGATTTGCGGCGGAACACCACCGCGTCATCCCTTTTGGCTCCATCCTCTGACTCACTTAGACGCCCCGGTGTCTGTGCGTGCGATTTTGTTTGACGAAATTCGCGATGCACGGCCGAGTGCTTCGCGATTCACTCGCTTGGCTTTTGTTTTGACCCAAATCGATCGAGCCAGGCTTCGTCCTACGCGGGATTTAACCCGGTTGCAGCGATGAGTCGCCCACGCGCACTGGGCAGCGACGACGACTCGTCCGCACGCACCTCCTTGGTTGCCCAATCTGATACGTGACCTTGTTGCTTTCTTCAGTTTGTTGCACTTGTTTTATTTGACTTACTTGAGTGGCTGGGTAATTTTGATAACAATTATTGATTGGTTTTGTGATTGAATTGGATTGAATCCGAAAACTGGTGATGAATATTGATTACGGTTGTCCCGATTGTGAGACGAATTTTGGGCTGTGATGAGGGAGGGGTTGTTGGCAAATTAGATTTCAAACAAGCCCCTCCGTGCAATTTTTGAAATTTCACTTGAGCCCTTGATGAAAACTTAATTAAAACGTTCTTAAGATTAATTGGATTAATTTTAAAATTAAAATTAAAAGTTGGACTTTTTAAGTTATGATTAATTAGATTAATCATATTAATATTAATTGGATTAATTATTTTAATAATTTAAAATCGAATAAAAATTGGATTTTGAAATTCGGTTAAAAAGGAATGATTAAATCCCACTGTTTAACCGTTTATTTATTTAAATACATTAATGCACTTTACGTCCACATTACAATTATTTGGGTAGGCGGCGCCCAATATTTATCGGACCGTATTAATTGTTTGGGTAGACGACACCCAAATATTTGTTAGTCCGCATATGTCATGTTTGGGTAGGCGGCGCCCATAATTGCTCAAACGTGACTTAGATATCATGATGGATCTCGATTAAGTAATTAATACCCCGCCTTTTAAAACGTTCCTCACTAGAATATGGTTTCTCATTAAAATTGAACGATGTCTTCCATCGAAATTAAAAGTAAACCGGGGATTTCGTTCCAATGGGTATTTAAGACCAAAGTCTTTTGCTCAGATCTACATTCAACGGGACTTTTATAGGGACACGTAGTGTCGCCGCTTGATGGTTGTAAACCAACTTAACTTTGTTTGACCAGCCAAAGCAGGGAAACGAAAGTTAAGGGACATCCGATTGAACTAGGTTCAATCAACTAGGAGTTGCAGTTTTGCAATTGGTTTGGAGACCTACCAGTTCTGCTATTATAGTATTCAACCAAAGCTGGGATTATGATAGTAGGAATGTGGATCCTAGTCCATTATGATTTATATTGGATATAAATTCGCATTCTTCCAATGAGGTCGTTGAATATGTGAAAATAATGGAGACAAAATAAATTTGATCATAGGAATTATATGTTTTAATTCCTGTTTTATTTTATTTCTCTAGGATTGTTGAAATGAATAACTTATCACTAAGAAGCGTTTTGGAAACGAACAAATTGGCTGGGCCAAATTTTCTCGACTGCTTAGGCCAGAAAAGATTGAGTACGTGTTGGACATGCCAATCCCTGCTACCCCGAAGATTGGTACTGAAGAAGCCGAGACGTTTGACGCCGAAGCTCAGAAGAAGCATCAAGATGATGCTTCCTAGGCTCAGTGTGTTATGCTCCTCGGGATGACTCCCGAGTTGCAAAGGCAGCATGAGAGGATGCTTCCCTTCGAGATGATCAAGCACCTGAAGGATCTCTTCGATTCTGAATCTCGTTCCGAGATTTATGAAGTGATGAGAGATCTGTTTAGATGCCGGATGTCTGAAGGAGGGAAGGTTTCTCCTCATGTGTTGAAGATGATAGGGCTAATCGAGAAACTTGATCGGTTGGGCATTGAGCTCAAAACCAACGTTGTTGTTTATGCCATTCTTCAGTCACTTTTCGATTCATATTCAAGTTTCGTTGTAAACTTTAATATGAATAAGACGGAATCGACTATGCCCGAGCTGCATAACATGCTAAAGACCTTTGAGTCTTCCACTGCTAAGGAAAAGCCCGTGCTCATGGTGAGTGTCTCTACTTGTTCTGTTCCGAAAGGAAAGAAGAAGCGAAAGGGCAAGGCAAAGAAAGGCTCCAAGCCAAACTTCCTTAAGCCCCAAGGTGGAATTCAAAAGAAGGACAAGGTGGACAAGGATGTATGCCTCTACTGCAAGCAGAAGGGGCATTGGAAGAAGGACTGCAAGGTTCTAGCAGCTGAAAAGAAGGCACAAGGTGCCTCAGCCACTGGAACAGGTATGTTTGTTGTTGAGATAAACATGTCCACAAATGATACTAACTGCTGGGTATTAGATACCGATTGTGGCTCACACATTTGTACTGATGTGCAGGGTATCAAGCATAGCAGAGCAGTTAGGCCGGGTGAAGTCGCCCTACACGTCGGAAATGGAGCAAGAGTTGCTGCTGAACGTGTTGGCATTTATGTTTTAAACTTACCCTCTGGTTTTAGACTTGAACTAAATAATTGTTATTTTGTTCCTTCTATTACTCGCAACATTATTTCTATTCCTATGTTAGACATTGAAGTGTTTTCCTTCCATTTTGCAAATAATAATTGTTATTTTTCGCTTAATGGTGATGTTTATGAAAATGCTCCTTTATCGAATGGTTTATATTTGTTGCATTGTGGACATGATATTCTTAATATACAAAACAAACGACTCAAACTTAGTAATTATGAAAACCTGACTTACTTGTGGCATTGTAGGCTTGGTCATGCAAATGAGAATAAGATTGCAAGGTTAAGGAAGTTAGACTACTTAGCCCCATTCAACTTTGAGTCTTATGGAAATTGTGAATCCTGTCTCAAAGGCAAGATGATTAACAAACCCTTTTCAGGGAAAGGGATTCATGCCAAAGATGTTCTAGAGTTGATCCACAGTGATTTCTGTGGACCAATGCCCACTCTAGCTAGGGGTCACTTCTCCTACTTCATCACTTTTACTGACGAAATTTCTCAAGATATGGACACGTGTATCTTATGAAACACAAATCTGAATCTTTTGAGAAATTCAAGGAGTTCAAAGCTGAAGTAGAGAAGCAACTTGGTAAGAGTATAAAGACTCTTCGATCGGATCGAGGAGGTGAATACCTTAGCCACGAGTTCATGGATTACTTGAAGTTACATGGAATTCAATCTCAATGGACTCCTCCCAGAAACACCGCAGATGAACGGGTATCTGAAAGGAGAAACCGAACCTTGTTAGACATGGTAAGGTCCACGATGAGCTTTTCTTCTCGCCCTACATTCTTATGGGGATATGCGTTACAAACCTCAATCTACAATCTGAATAGGATTCCATCCAAATCAGTTGAGCATACGCCGTATGAACTATGGTGTGGCAAGAAGCCAACTTTTTCACATATCAAAATGTGGGGTTGCCCCGCGATTGTGAAAAAGATGATCACTGATAAGTTGGAATCCAAAGGTGAAGGGCTATTTTGTGGGATATCCTAAGGAAACTAAAGGATATTACTTCTATCTATCGGTGAAACAATCAGTGATTGTTTCTAGGCAGGCCAGGTTCCTCAAAGAAGACAATGTCTTCAAGGACCAAGGCCGTAAGATGATAGAACTTGAAGAAATTCATGAACCACAAGATAACCAAGAGACTGATATCTTGTCAAAGACACATGACAAGGAATCAGTGGGAGCATTCAGCAGCACACATGGTGAAAGTTTATCACTTAGTGATCCTCTTTCAGCCAGTGGGAGCGTAATTGGAGTTGCATTGCCTTCGCAACAAACTCCAAGTGGACTGAATGAGAACAGCATAGTTCAAACTCCAGCCCAAGAGGCATCTGAAAATGTCGCTCTTGAGGACTCTCCGGACATCGATGAAATCGATGCACCACAAAATTTTCACGACCAGAATGTACAGCCTGCACAACCGCAGGTCCGTAAGTCCACTAGGATTCGTAATCCGCCCACTAGATATTATGGTTTCCTCGTAGAGGAACATGATGATGTGGAGATCCCAGATAAAGACGATCCTAGAACTTACACTGAGGCAGCATTAGATGTTGACTCAGAGAAGTGGCATAAAGCCATGAAATCCGATATGGACTCGATGTACACAAATCACGTCTGGGACTTGGTTGAATTGCCGAAAGGGGTAAAACCCATAGGTTGCAAATGGGTTTACAAGTGTAATATCGATGCAAACGGCAAGGTACAAACCTACAAGGCTAGGTTGGTAGCAAAAGTTTATAGTCAACGCGAAGGCATTGACTATGATGAGACTTTCTCACCTATTGCCAAGATCAAGTCCATTCGAATTTTACTTGTTGTAGCAGCACATTTAGATTATGAGATTTGGCAGATGGATGTCAAAACAGCCTTCCTCAATGGGAACATTGATAAGGAGGTGTTTATGACTCAACTGGATGGTTTTGTATCTAAGTCAAAGTCTAATGTTATGTGCAAGCTCAAACGGTCCGTTTATGGACTAAAGCAAGCTTCTAGGAGTTGGAATATCCTATTTGATGAAGCTGTTAAATCGTTTGACTTCATCAGAAATTAGGAAGATCCATGCGTTTATCGTAAATGCAGTGGGAGAAATATTGTTTTCATAGTTGTGTATGTCGATGACATACTAGTTATGGGAAATAACATTCCTCTTATGCAGTCGGTTAAAGATTGGCTATCAAGGACCTTCATGATGAAGGATCTTGGTGAGGCATGCTACATCTTAGGGATCAAGATCCATAGGGATGGATCCAAGAAGATGTTGGGACTGTCACAGTCAACCTACGTAGATAAGGTGTTAAAGCGATTTGCGATGAAGAACTCTAAGAGAGGTTCTCTATCGGCATGTCATGGGATAAAGCTGTCTAAGAAGGATTGTCCTTCCACATACGCTGATATTTGGAGCATGAAGGATATACCATATGCATCCGCAATTGGCTCCATCATGTACGCCATGACTTGCACAAGGCCAGATGTGGCCTTCGCTGTTAGCACTACTGGTAGATACCAGCAGAATCCAGGTGAACCTCACTGGATTACTGTCAAGAACATTCTTAAGTACCTTAGGCGTACTAAAGACTATTTCTTAGTCTACGGAGGACAGTCAGAGCTAGTTGCAACTGGCTATGCTGATGCAAGTTTACAATCCGATTGATATGATTACAAATCACAGTCGGGCTATATTTTCGTTCTCAATGGTGGGGCGGTTAGTTGGAATAGTTTCAAAAAAGAAACTACCGCGGACTCAACAACCGAAGCTGAGTACATTGCTGCGGCAGAAGCTGCCAAAGAAGTTGTCTGGATAAAACAGTTCTTAAATGAACTAGGGGTAGTTCCGAGTGCCAGTAGTCCAATAAAGTTGTATTGTGACAATACTGGTGCGGTTGCCCAAGCTAAGGAACCAAGATCCAATAACAGAAACAAGCATGTACCGAGGCGTTATCACTTGATAAGAGAGATAATCGCTAGAGGAGAGATAGAGTTAGAACGTGTCCCCACGGAGGATAAACTGGCTGATCCTTTCACCAAGGCTTTGAGTGTTCATGTACACACTAGACATTTTGATAGTCTAGGGGTTAGACATGTAAGTGATTGGCTCTAGTTCAAGTGGGAGACTGCTAGTGTTAGTGTCCTAGAGACAATCCTTTGTAAGGACATAATACTCAGATAATATTCAATATTGGTTTAATATTATTATTTGTTTAATATTAAATGTATGGCGTTGCACTAATTAGAATATTATGTTTGATTGTTTGGATTTATTCTTATATGTGTTCCCTTGAGAAAGGGATATTGATGATGCAATGGAGATTGGTGTGCGATCTGCATCATACTCTTAGAGAGTTTTGTAAGATCTCACTTACTACGAGATACTAGGTATCTCATGATGGATGCACAAATACCTTATAGGGTATTGGTATACCCATCCGAGAAACCGTTTGATGTAGTTCCACTATATGTGTCTACAGGTGTCTCGGTTAGTGGGAGCGATGCGATACTCCGTTGACTTGAGGTCAATACGCACGACATGTGTGTAGTGATGAACTTTGAGTATGACCTACGCTTGCACCCGTCTATGGGTAGATATGACTTGGATTGGGTTCATCACGAAGTGCATGTACGTGGTAGTTGAGCCAAGAAAATGATTCATTCCTCAAAGTGGATTTAGAGAGAATATCCATCTTCTCATCATAATTGGATCTAAGTCATTGGCTAATGCACGTCAACTTAGACTTTGTGATTAAGTGTGACACTAATGATCAATTAGTGATTTGAGATAAATTGATTAAGTTATTTGAATACACACTTCATCATGTTCAAGACTAATCGAGTATTCGTTAATGAAAGGAGGAAATCGTAATTGCCCACGTTTTAGTTGCAGGTAGTTGCATGTTTCTCGCAACGTACCTCATATATTGAGAATGTCTGATTTATTGACTAGGATTCAATTAAGACCGTTAGTTTGACTAATCGCTCGGTATATGAGGGTCTATGGGTCACACAACAAGTAGTTCCCTTTTACGGATTATAGTTGGTTGATTAAATGTTAAATTGGATTTAATATTTAATTTATGGAGAAGTAATTAATAAAAGATTAATTTGGAATTACTTATTATTAATATTTGATTAAATTAGATTTAATTAAATAAGAATTCCCAATAATTGTATTTGGAATATAATTGTAGGGTTTAATGTATATAGAAATAAATCGTAGAGATTTTCATATAAGACATTTAAATCTGTAGAGATATATTTAGGGAATTAATTTAAAATGAATTAATTTAAATCAAGATTAGGGTTTTTATTTTCCTAATTGGGCTAGCTTAAGATTTAAGCTGGGGCTCCCTATATATACAAGCTCTTGGGAATTCACAAACAACGTTACTTCATATTTTCCCCATAAGATCTAGAGTTTGGATTTTCCTAGCAAATCTGTCTCGGGATTCAACGCTGCAAATCCGTGCAAGTCTGTAATTGGGGATTACGTGGATACCGTAGTGAAGAAATCTGCACTCAAGTTATTGTAAGATTTCTCGTTATGATTATTGTAATTTGTATGCAATTAATTGTTCGTTGTTGGTGAACTTTAATTTTCGCCGCGCATGTGATTACGTGTTTTACGTGCCTCTATATTCCAACATTTATCGGACTTTCGAGGCCCGGTCTTGGCTTATTGGACTTTCGAGGCCCGGTCTTGGCTTATATGACTTTTGAGGCCCAACTTATTTATCGGACTTTAGATACCCAACTTGATTTATTGGACTTTAGAGACCCAACTTCATTTATTGGACTTTTAGGCCCAATTCTTCATTTATTGGATTGTAGAGGCTCAATCTTCATTTATTGGACTTTAGAGGTCCAATCTTCGTTTATTGGACTTTAGAGGTCCAATACAATTTATTAGTCTGTGTGACTTGAGTTGGTCCTAATTAATTTAATGGTTCGATGACGCCATTAATTAATTTATTATAGGAATTGGCTTTATTTATATTCCTAATAATGAATTTAATTAACACGTAATTTTCACGTGTCGTCTTTTAATTGGGTGCAATTTTAATTTGCTTATAAATGCCCCCTCGTGCTTTCGTTTCTGGACTTGGAGTGAATGAAGAACGAAATTTATTCACGGTCATTTCTGGACTTAGAGTGAACGGGACATGAAATTTATTCACGGTCATTTCTGAACTTAGAGTGAACAGGACATAGATGGATTTTGAGGGGGGGGGGGTGTTGTGCACAGTTTATACTAATGCGGGCTGGGATTGACTATTATTTAACCACTGTAGACAAAGTAGAGTACTTGATATTTAACAACTAAATACCTTTAGTGGGCTAAGTTAATAGTTCAGCCACGTGTAACTATCTTTGGTGGTTATCTTACACAGTTTATACTCGTGAGGACCAGGAGTGACATGAAGTTTAGGCTCGTGCGTCATGGAGCAAACTGGCTTGATTTACGCATAGTAGCGTTTCAAGAGTTTTCCATTTATGGGAAAAACCCTCGCACCGTCCTCAATTATTGGAGGAGCATCTTCTGATAAGGTGATGTGATTCACAGTCACCACTCGATCGTCGAGTTCCTGGCTCTTAAGATCAACATATAGCCTCATTCGACCATCATGTCTTTCAACTTAAAATGTTCGCATGATGGCATTATCATTAGTGATGTATCCATCGCTGATCATTTGAGCGATTTTCCTTTACAGAGTTGTTTTCGCATCTCGAGAAATTGACTCTCGAATACTGTGAGTATCAATGAAGTTTGATGAAGCCATGTTTTCTCCATCATCTTGATCATCCTTAGTGTAGATGATTGTTTGCATCTTCCCCGTCAGAACTTCTCCGCATGACACGACCAAATTGGTTTTCCTTTTCATTCGAGATGGATATAGACTACAAAGTTTATGAGAGTTTGAAGGCTTGATGACTCCCATTCTCCGATGAGCATTTCTTTTGATTGGCCCATACTGTCAAACCAGATCCTGACTTTCGACTGCTTTCTCCTTTATGTGGCCCTAATCTCTCAAAGATGGATACCCGTTTCACTTTCCTACCACCCTCGTCGCACACATCAGCTTCCATGTGGATTGTATCCAGCTTTGGCCAGAAGCTTGAAAGCTTGAGGACCATAAGACCGGGTAATCACGACATCCGATACTTCTCCATGTTATGTCCTAACTCCTCGAATAGGACGTGTTAATCCCTCGAGAGGTTGTGAAGAAGGCCTCATATCATCAAGTTTGGTCAGAGATAGTGTCAATCCTTCTAATGCTCCACCATTTGCAAGGACTTGTTTCCCTTTGTCGACGCGAGATAGAAGCAGTTCTCTTTCAGCTTTCTCAACTTACACTTATTTCGGTCTTAGCAACTTTTGCATCCTGAAAATAGTACTTGGGATCGGCAAGATAAGATTCAGCTTCTGTGAAAGGCTTATCATCACCAAACACCCTTTTTACGTGGCCATCTTTGCAGTACTTGAAAATTGGTGCAGTTTGAGGGTATCACACCATTCTCATGCAACCATGGACGTCCTAGGAGCATGTTATATGACGTCCTTGCATCAATAACATGGAACAACACAGTAGAAGTCATTTCATCGTTCAACAAATCTAATATGATCGTGCCAAGTGCTCTTTGACCTACTTGGTTAAACCCTTGGATCATTAGATGAATATTTTCGAACTCATCTATTGGTACACCCAACTTCTTCATCATCCTTAGAGGCAATATATTTACTTCTGAGCCTTCATCGATCAACATTTGTTTCACCTTCTGTTATCTTCATCACAAGATTTCACCCCGGATGTAGATGCTTGATTTTTCTCGCTGTTCACCATGTGACATGGGATTTTTTTTCATAACCACAATCATCATCTTCAATGGTGACCAGGTTCGCCTCTGATTCATTTTCCAAGATAATTGTGCCTTACTCAACCAGCTGCATAACTTTATCCTTGAAGATAAAGCAATCTTGAATTGGATGACCCACGAGCCTGTGATACTTGCAGTACTTTGGGTCATTTGTATGTTCAACTTCTTCCGGTTGTTTCATTTATGGCAAGTCGATGAGCTATTTCTTCATCAAGTCATCGAATATTCCCAAAATGTCGGAGTCTAGGAACGAGTATTCCCTCTGTTGCATTTCTTTTAAGGTCTTTCTTTGCCCCCATTCTTGGGCGATATCTTTTTCTTTATCGGTCCTATCTTCCCGGCTTCTATGATATGTGGCAATCCTTGAATTCATCTGCATGACCTCTTTGCTTGGAGTCTTGACAAAGATTCTACTTATTTCTTGAATTCTTTCTTATCTTTGAACCTTTGAGGTTCCTAAATTGGCGGCCCATCGACTCCGGTTGAAATTATGCTTAGCTCCAAGTCGTGAGCTCTTGTAGATAACTCTTCGAAGGTACTTGGTGTATTCCTTGAAGGATGTAGCGGAGGCCCCATTGCATACCTTGGATGCACATTTCGATTGCAGAAGTCTCAGATAGCCTATCTTTGTAGTTCAAGCTCAAATTTCTCCATCGATTAATATAATACATCACAGGCTCCTCTTTCCACTGGCGAGTGTTGGTTAGCTAGATCATGTTAACTATTCTCCTTGTGCTGTAGAAACGATTCAAGAATTCTTGCTCCATTTGGTCCCAACTATCAATGGATTTGGCTTCCAAGTCAATATACCAATCAAAAGCATTTTCTTTTAGAGACCGGACAAACTGTTTGGCCAAGTGGTCACCATAAATCCCGGTGTTATTGCAGGTTTCAATGAAATGAGCCACATGTTGCTTCAGGTTTCCTTTGCCGTCGAATTGTTGAAATTTTGGAGGCTGATAACCTGATGGCATCTTCAAGTTGTTGATTCTTTTAGTGTATGGCTTGGTATAAGTAAAGGATGACTTGGAACCTTCTTCATACTTATCCTTTATCGTTTTCAAAATAAGCTCTTTGAGTTGATCGATATTGATCCCTCCATCAGCGGCTCATTTTTTGGTTGTCCATTTTCCGTTTGATGTTTGGTAGAGGTTTCCTCATCGTCGTGTCCCTCAGTATGCTTTCCCCATGTGCGGCTTCCCTCACCATTATCAGCCTTATTCATTAACTGGGAAATCTAGGAGTCTTGATTTTCAGATTTCTTCAAGAGTCCTTCGATAGCCTTAGTCAAATTAACA
Organism: Stenogyne calaminthoides; assembly: GCA_037126765.1. Taxonomy (NCBI): domain Eukaryota; kingdom Viridiplantae; phylum Streptophyta; class Magnoliopsida; order Lamiales; family Lamiaceae; genus Stenogyne; species Stenogyne calaminthoides. The sequence continues at coordinate 24,083,245 of JBBCBC010000002.1, forward strand.
AGTTTTTCTTTAATAGTTAAGGAACTTACCATCATTACTGAAGCTACGCTCGAAGCAGAAGAGTCTGACAAAGAGCGTGGAGTTGAGTCCGACGAGTTGCTTTCATTATCTTCAGCAGCATAAGGCAAATTATTCGCAGTAGTCTCAACTTAAAGGTTGACTCTTGAAGAAGTCCCAAAGCTCAACCTTCTCGACATGCTTCGAGTGACAATGATGACGTATGAAGATTTGGTTCTTATGAAGAAGATCTTACGAGAAGTCATCTTGTTGATCTTGAAGCTTCTTTGGAAGGGAAGAGATGAGAGGTTGAGAGGTCCCACTGGGCGTGCCAAATTTGTAAACACAAATTCCGTGAATTAAAATATAAAACACGGAATAAAATTACAAGTTGAATTTCTTTGAATTTGAAGCTGGAATATATCGGGTCGCAATCTCTATTAATTCCTCTAATTCTTTCCTTCGAATGTTGACTTTAACTCGGATGACTTTTGAAGAAATCCTCGCCTCGATCTTGTCTGGGGTTGAATTTGTGGGTTTGGAACGTCGATTCAAGGAATGAATGTCTTGTTTTGATTCGAATGTGGCATTTGAAGATTTTCTGAACGAACGTCTTTGAACTTGATGATGAACATCTTTGAATCTTCGAGAAGAGAAACGTCTGATCGGAGGGCTTAGCAGGTTGATCTCTGATCGGATGTCATTTTCGGATGACTTGCATGAAGAACACTTGTGAATCTTCTAGAAGCTTTGAGAAAAAACGTTTGATCGGAGGGCTTAGCAGCTTGATCTCTAATTGGATACCGTTTCCGGATGACTTGCACGAAGAATGCTTGAAGCCGATGAAGAACGTCTTCAAATCTTCGTAGAGAATTATGAAGTCTTGAATCTTCTGTTGTTGTTGTTCCCTTGATGTCTCTGTGTCCGTGGGTTTATGTGTGTAAAAAATGAATAAAGATGACCCATATTTATAGGTGTAGAATAACGTTTTGCCCTAGGCTTAACATGCTTTGTCTGGCGGGCCAGAATATTCTAGAACATGTTAGAAATATCTTATGGGCTTTTAGGATCTGGGCTTGATTTATTTTATTGGATTTTAAAAACTCAACTTGATTTATTGGACTTTAGAAGCCCAATTTAATTTATTGAACTTTAGAGGCCCAACTTGGTTTATTGAACTTTAGAGGCCCAACTCCATTTATCGGACTTTCGAGGCCGTTCTTGGCTTATTGGACTTTCGAGACCCAACTTTATTTATTGGACTTTAGAGGCCCAACTTCATTTATTGGACTTTTAGGCCCAATTCTTCATTTGTTGGACTGTAGAGCCCAATCTTCATTTATTGGACGGTAGAGGTCCAATCTTCATTTATTGGACTTTAGAGGTTCAATCTTCATTTATTGGATTTTAGAGGTCCAATACAATTTATTAGGTCGTATGACTTGAGTTTGGCCTAATTAATTTAATGGGTCGATGACGTCATTAATTAATTTATTTTAGGAATTGGCTTTATTTATATTCCCAATAATGAATTTAATTAACACGTAATTTCCACGTACGTCTCGTCTTTTAATTGGGTGCAAGTTTAATTTTCTTACAATATCAAAGCCTTCAGGCTCACGCCAACGTCCTAGGTTTGATTCACGCTGAAAGCACCTCCACCTATATTAAATTGTTCACTCATGGGCCTCCTCCCAATGTTGGAGTTTGAGAATTCAGCCCACGAGTGAGGGGAGTGTTAGGAAAATTAAATAAACGAATTAATTCCACACCTTTCAAAGTTCGGACTTTTAGATGAGACGGAATTCTTTCAATCGTAAAGACAGGTAACAAATACTTGCTCTTTCAATACACATATTTTTTCTTATAGTAACACATGCATATAAGGTATTAAAATTTTTGTAACTATATGTACATAAAGTATTGTATGAAAAAATAAAACACTCCCTTTGTTTCATCCATTTTCCACTTCTGCCTCTGATCGAATCATATTTGGTGGATCCCAAATTCGTGAAATGTTTTAGGAGTGTTTGTGTAAATAATGGGACTTCACAATTACCTTTTTAATTGCTATATATATGTGTGATGTAACGATATATGAACATTTTTCTATTAGCTTATAATAATACGTGTAGCTAGTTTAATATGAAATTAGTCATATTTAAAATATATCTTGCAGTAGGAAAAAGAGAACGTGTAATCACAATCTACATACAAGAAATACATTTTACGGGAAACAAAGCAGATAAGTAGAAGTAAACAAATATGAACATTGATGCGTAAAAAACATACCTATATATGGGATGTAGCCATGTAAGTTGAAATTTCCCATATGGACCAAAGATATATATAAGCGAGGTGAGGTCTCGGTAGAACTGCGCTATTTCCTAGCAAAGTCACCTGAAAAACACGTCGGGGAGGTTCCCAGTACAGGAACTCCGATGCTCAAGTTAGATAATCGGATATAAACCTCAAATCGGAACCAAAGTACTCAATGAATGAGCTTATATGTATGAATATCAGAATAGTGCACGTGTTTCAAGTAATTCCCTCACTCTTCAATGAAATGCGTATTAGATTATTTATAGGTGAGGAGATAACGTAACTAACTCACCTGCATTCTCTCAGAATAAGATGCCACTTCCCTGTAAACACTCCCATGTTTTCAGTAGCGTATCTTAGTTAAGTCATCAGATTTCCCACGAAGTCCCCCACTTCTTCAAGAAAACTTGCCACTTTAGTTGGTTACTATCCCTCTGGCGGGATATGTTAAATTCGTGAATAAATTAGTTGTTGCTCTTATGTGCCAGCCCACAAACCTCTTTCTATGGACCACTCTTCGGTCTCTCCTGAGCCCACCTAAAGTACAGCTCGACCCAGGCCCATCTCGAGGTAAGTCCAACAACCCAATATCACATAGGCCTCAAGACCCACTTAATATTTTCGTGTCATCAAATTGTACACATGTTATTATCTAATAAGACTACCAAAATATGTCGCTTCAACTATTCCTCCCTACTTTTATGAAGTGAGGCTCACTCGTGAGAGCAAGAAAATCAAAGAGGCCTCTCTCTAGGTAGGTTTGTATATTTGATAATTTAGTTAAATGCATGAACTTTATACTCATTATCGACTCTAGCCTATTGGTATCAAATAAGTAAGTCCCCACGAACCTCAAATAATGAGAATTTCAGATTTAATGATCTCCAATAATCAGGAATCCGATTAAGTGTCACTCAATCTAGGCAATAATCAGAAATCTAGACCTCGTGGTCTTTAATAATCAGAAGTACGATCAAGTATCTCTTGATCTCCACAATAATCAGAAATATCATCAAGTATCCCTTGATCAGAAAATAGACAAAAGAGCCCATGATCTTGCCTTGGTATCATTTTCACTTATTCAATAAAAATGTTATGCTCATACCTCACAAATAAATTTCATTATATCAAAAGAATGGACCTCAAGGTAAGTCTATTCAGACTCTTTGAAATATATGCCACAGAAATAATGATTTTCTTGGGTCTCGTCCAGAGTACCTGACAACTCATTTTATCTTAGAAGATATGATATGATCTAAAGATGTCATCGTAGGTTTATTGTGATTAGAGGAGTTTTTCGAATTGCAATCCTCCAGGTTTGACGTTATCTTAGCTGGCCTGACTTTGGATTCCCAGATGTAACCTCGTGACTAGCACATTCAGGCTCAGATATTCAGGCTTCCAAGCTTTCTAGGATTGAAATTGTATAATCAACCTACTTATGTTTTAGTATATTAGACTTCACCAGCATCTCTGGATGGCACCAAGTTCATAATGTAGGCTGCTGTTTCCAAGGCATGACCCCAGAACGACTTGGGAAGATCCGCATAACTCATCATAGATCTAACCATTTCCAAAAGAGTTCTGTTTCTTCGCTCTGCAACCCCGTTTTGTTGAGGGGTTCCGGGTGCAGTTAGCTGGGGTGCAATCCCTTCATCAGATAAGTAGTTCAAAAACTCATCGCTGAGGTATTCGCCTCCACGATCGGATCGTAGAGACTTGATATGTTTTTTCCTATGATTCTCTGCTTGAGCCTTAAATTCTTTGAATTTCTCAAAGGTCTCAGATTTATGCTTCATAAGGAAAATATAACCGTACCTTGAGTAGTCATCAATAAAAGTGACGAAATACTCATAACCTCCTCTTGCTTTGGTTGACATTGGACCACATACATCTGTGTGAACGATCTCTAACACTTCTTTGGCTCTATTCCCCTTGGCTCCAAATGCCCTCTTGGTCATTTTACCCTCCAAACATGATTCGCAGGTTGGAATTGGTTCAACTTGGAGAAATTCCAAAGGAACCGCCTTTCACCAACCTTTGGATCCTCTTTGGATTTATATGACCCAATCTTAGATGCCATAGAAGTGTCTCCGTTCACGCCGATGGGCGGACGCTTTTTTCTCGGAAAGCAGTTGATGTGTTATAGGATGCATTTAAAGTGAGTGGTGTGCATGATTAATTGTATAGAGATTATTCGATAACGTTCCATGACAGATAAATTTATCAAAAAGAGAAATGGTAACAACTTTATTAAAAGTAACCGAATATCCATCAAGAAAAAGTTTAGAAACTGAAATTAAATTCTTTCAAAAATTCGGAACGTAAAGAACATCTCTTAAAATTAAAACTCTATCTTCAAAAGACAGGTGCACTTCTCCCATTTGCTTGGTTTTGCCACTCTCGTAGCATCGCCCGATTGATGAGGATCTCACTCCCACTAAGTTGCCCGTCCGCTTGAACCCCTGAAAGTGAAACAAACATGATCGGTGGATCCCGTATCCACCACCCATAAATGGGAGGCATACGCCGCTAAACAAGTTTCAACAACTAGTGCGTGAGAATTACCTTTCTTTCCATTCATTTTGGTTTTGGAACAGGCTGACCTCCAATGTCCTTTTTCACCGCAGTTGAAGCACTTCCCCTTAGCTGGCTTACTCACTCCTCCACCCTTCCTCACCTTTTTTTTGCCATTGGCAACACTTGAGTTCACTTGCTTGTGGCTTTTGTCCTTCTTCTTGTTCTTACCACCCCCTGGCCTAGAAGAAGAAGAGGGTCCATTTGCCACCAAGGCTTGGCTCTTTTGCCCCAATATCGCCTCCACCGAGATTAAAGCTTGCAACAGATCAGGCATCGAGAACTTCTAATTATTCATCTGGTAGTTCAGCCTGAATTGTTCAAAACTTTTCGGCAGAGAGTGGAGCACAAAATCGATTTGGGTCTCGATGTCGTATTCAGCGCCAAGTACCTCAAGTTTATTAAGGTGAGCCATCATCTGGAGAACGTGCTCCCTTACGGGCGTTCCCTCCACCATTTTCATAGAGAGCAAGTCCTCATGGTGATCGATGAGCAACACGGTTACGATGTTGAAACATCGCTTTAAGACTAGTCATGATGTCCGCAAATGTCTCAACGCTCGTGTTGGTGTTGCAACACATCGACATAGAAGCCAAGATGGTACACTTTGCCATTTCGTTGAACGCCCCGACGGACATACTCTTTCTTAACCGCTTTTAGTTGACTCATCTTTTGGCTTTTTCGGTTTAGGTGTAGTGAGAACCCAGTTATGACTTTGTGCAGTGAGGACAATAGTAAGTTTACGATTCCAATCAACAAAGTTTTCACCAGTAAGCAAATTGTCTTTAAGTATATTGAATAGTGGATTAAAAGGTTGCGACATGATGAACTGAAATAAACAATAATATGCATAAGCACAAATATATCACAAGGTTCGATCACATGCATCATATTAAAATCTCAAAAAAAATATGAACATGCATCAGCCAACATCTCAAAACAGTTTAAATAAGCCACGTGGGGTGGGTCATTATTTAAACACATTCAAGCAGGTTACAAACAAGAACCAGTTACAAACCTTTAATATCCAGTTAATAGTTGACTCCCACTTGACCAATATAAAATTGACAGGGGACTTGAGGAAAGTATATGCATATCAATTTTATACCTAAGTAATAACCATGATTAAATCTGAGGATTATTATTTCGCTTTGATCGAGCCTCGTGGGGAGGGTCATAAATGCGCCACTAGTAATAATCCACAATCATCCATTTGGAATTCATTCATGTGAAAGCTAACTTTTGGACCGTCCCGTAGGGAATTTCTCCAAAAGAATTCACAAATAAATAAATCATGGAGGTCAAAATTAATTCAATTTTATTATCCGGAATAAAATTGTCAATTAATTATTTAAACATACTTAGTAATTTTTGACGGTGAGATTTTTCATTGGGCAACTCTCATGCAAACACATTTAAACAAATTAAATAAAGCATAAGATAACACAATAATAAATCAAGCAAAGCGGAAAAATAAACATATTGGGCACAAATTATCCAATTGTCATAGTTTGATTTTTCTTGACTTGATTTTGAAGAAATGTCGTCTTGAATTTCTCCCACTCGATCGTCTCGAAAGGAACTCCGTCTCGAAACACCAAGCCAAGTAGCTCGCAATGGGATGCACGCCGCATCCGTCGCCCCCTTAACCCGAAACAACCGTGCCCTCCTTTGCTTGCACAATACAAGATCGCGCCGCCGCTCGGCGACCTCGGCGGCGTCGCCCGCCGGTCTCGGCGGCCTCGGCGAGGGCTCCGGCGACCGCAGCGTACCCAGCCTTACATACATCGCCCACTCGCCTCGCCTCACCCCCGGAACTTCAGCGGCGCGTCGTCCCCGTGCCGTGCAGCGCCCCCCGCCTTCGCCTTTTGTTCGCCCGGTCCCTTACTGCAGACGCGCGTGCTCTATCGCGCCCGCCGTCGCAGCGGCACGATCCTCGCCGCTCTCGGCCCTCGGCCTCGCCCTGCGCCCGTGCGTGCCTGCGTGCGTCCACATTGCGCGCGTGCCTCCCTTGGCACGTTTCTTGCGACGCACGCCGCCTATGCCCGGTTCTGGATTTTATCCTTTAATTCTTGGTCTTCGCCTCTGTTTCCGATCCGGTTACAATTTATTTACAAAAATTAAATAAACCTAGATCTAGACTAGTCTATTACATTGATCAAATCAAATAAATCCTAATCTACTCGTGGATTTTCTCACGAGGCAAAACAAATCCGGACGAATCGAATTAAAAACCACAATTTATATGCATGCATAAATAAACACATTAAATTCCATGACAATTGGATACCTGCAAAAAAAATCTAGCAATTCTACTATCCAATTTCAAATTTAATGCAAACGAATTAAATTACAATTTAAAAAATTCAGAGCCCGAAACCGTGGCTCTGATACCAGTTGTTGGGGAATAAGTTGCACAGATCTATTCGGGATGAATATTTAAATACAAATTTAATTCTCATAATTATTACTAGCATGAATTAATCATATATTAATTCAAATAATAATCCAACAACAAATCATGCATATAATCAAATCACGTAAAACCTACACATGCGGAATTCTACGAGTTTACGTGAACGTACCTCTTTGGACGGCAATGGATTTGTTTATTAGACACACCAAAAGAACTTCCCAAGTATTCCCTTAATCCTTGCTCGACTATCCGGTGGTAGGATGCTTGCGAACAATTAACAAAAGGAAAATAAATTATGTTGCACCACCTTTGTGGATTTACTAATTTTTCCAGCACATGGAATTGTACTTGTGAATGAAAGTATCATCCCCTATTTATAGAGTGGAGGTGGTCGAATTTTTAGGGCAAAAACAATGTGGGAAAATCTTTTCTTGATCTCCAAGAAATCTTGAATATATCTCCTATAATCTTTTTCCCATAATTATAATATTCCACAAAATCCCACCTACTCTTTGTTATGGATATTTTTGAAAAATATAGGTCAAGATTCCAAGATTTGGATCTTCTTGAATTTATGAGATATTCTTGTATTTCAAGAAATACATATCTTCCATAATATCTTTTCAAGAAAATCAAGAAAATCTTTCTTGCCCTTTATATTTCAAAATTTCGAAAATTGCTTCATGAATAACCAAGTGGGAGATTTCTTGAATTTAATGAGATAATCTTGTATTCCAAGAATACATATCTTCATTCCATAACAAAATTCAAAGAAAATCTTTCTCCCCTTTTATCCATAAATTTCAAAAATTATGAGGAAAAATAAGCAACAATATTTATTTTATTTTAAACACCTTTTTAGTTATTGGACTATATGTTGGGCTACTTAGGGGGCCTTTAGGATAATTAAGATTGGACCTTCCAATGGATCTTGAATTATCAATATTGAGCCACAATATTATTCAAGCCCATAAATATTAATTAATCCCACTACATAATTAATATTGCACTATCCATCTTAACCCATATTACACCAATATGGCTCCGGTTATTATTTCCCGTGTTTAAGATTATCTAGCCCATTAATTAATTCAAGCCACTGAAATAGCTTTCCATTAATTAATATATTTTGTCCTTGGTCAACGAACAGTTCAACATTATTATCCATACCGGAAACTAGTTCCACTTGCAAGATTTGGTATGATAAAGCTTATGAACCTCCCAAGGGGGCAAATCGAACAAGCGTACTTGCACACGATTCTCCGTATTAAATCTTAGCAATCACATGTGACCAATAATATTGCCCAAGATAAAAAGTATATTGAATCTCGTTGATTCTCTACCCATGATAAGTCAAAGCAATAGTTACCAACCACACGTGATCCTATTTAAGGAACGAAGATTAAGTAATAACGAACCACTGAGGTCTAATTCTTCCTTGTTCAGTTCTGAAGAATTTGTCCTCCTCAGAGTCCTATTCGATTGCATCATCACATGCACTAGTGTAATCTCTTGGTCAAGACAAGCCAATCCGAGCCTTACACTTCAACCTTTCACGATGGATTTTTCATTTCCATCTAGGTCGTGAATGGTGTACTTTTTTTATTCAAGGACTTTGTTAATTTAATCTTCGTGATCTGGTATCACTAAATTAACTACAATGTAACACGTACGATTTATTGAACAGTTATGCAGTAAATATATGTAACATTCGATGATATTTAAAGCATCAGTGATAAACAATTTATTTCAGTAAATAAGTCTGAAATTCAGTTTTGACTATACAAAGTAAAAGCATACTTTCCAGTATAATCCCAACAGGTTTTTCATACATCTCCGTCAAAATCTCAAGCATCTCCTTTGTGGTTTTTGCTTTCACCGTATGTAGGGCGACGTTCCTGGATAACGACAGACAAACCACACTCATCGCCTTCCTATCCAGCAACTTCCACTCGTCGTCCTTGATACCTTCAGGTTTAGAGCTTAAAGGTTGATACAGATCTTTACCGTACAAGTAATCCTCGATCTGCAACTTCCAGAATCCAAAATCCGTTCCATCAAACTTCTCAACAGGAGATTTCCCTTCAGCCATCATAATTGCTCTCCACAGATCCCTTTAACCCGATGCTCTTGATACCAGTTGTTGGGAATTAAACAAGCAATTATGGAGAAAATAATAGAACTAGGAATTTAGAGACAAACAATTTGGTTACCCAGTTCGTCAGGAATGACTACGTCTGGGGGCACTACCAAGCCAGGAGATTCACTCTTTTCGTGTGTTATTTTCGTACAAAGAGGCAAATACAATGAGTCAAGGTATTTAAACAAAGATATGGGCCGAAGCCCTAATCCCGCAAACTGGCTGCGGAGCCCGCTCGACCACGGGCCTTGGTCGAGCGATTCCGCTCTATCACGTTGCCTGCTCGAGCGCCTGATCAGCTCTGGAAATCGAGGTGCTCGATCGAGCAGATGTGCTCGACCACAATGCTTGGTCGAGCGCCTCCCGTCCTCTGACTTTCCCGTTCACTCAGGCTCCAACAATCCCAACAACTAGATGGGGTGTTTACTTGGGAAAAAGAGAAGAAGTTTGGGTGCAAGAATAAAGAAATATCCTCCCACACTAGAGTTCACTCTTTTCTTTATTTCTTGTATTTCTCATTAATTAGTTTTGTGATGTTTATTTTTCTATGGATTTGGATTGTAAAATCATGAGCTAAACTCTTAGTGCTCTTAGATGATGTGATGTTTGTGAATTTTAAGTTTATGTTTTAATTTAATTGTCTTGGTTCAATTTCTTAATTGTTTGATTAGATTGATGGGTTTTCATTATTCGATTGCATGATTTCTTCTATTAGCTCATATGTTGATGTTTGATTGTTGCAACGCGAGTTGGATAGTTAAGCTAATGTGTATGTGTGTGAGTTGAGGTTGTGTAATTTGAGTGGATATTGGTTTATCGCAACGAAAGTTGGGTAAATTTATTAGAACCCCATCAATTTACATTGGTTATTTGAATGAGAATTCGGGTAATTAGTTGACACGACCACCCTTATTTAACCTAACTTAATATGATTATAAATATAATTAAACCTGTAAACCTGCTATAATTTTTTTCCTTTCCGACAATATGACATCCATTCATTTCACACCCAAAATAACTTGTTCACATTCATATAAGATACCAATAAACCAGAGATCCAAAAATCAAATCCTAGGTCAACACATTAGTAATTCACACTTAAACTCCAAACCAACTCACTAAAAGTTCACGACCAACTTCAAGCAACACACTAATACATACAAATCTTTATAACATAATATAAGATAACACATATCCCAAAAGCGACAAAATATAACAACGGAAGCAAAATGAGCCACGACATGCCCAGCATGTCGTCATCTATGTACACACTACTCAAAACCTGCAGAAGTCCATAGCTCGTCCAGCAAGGCCAGCACATCACATCCCATCAAAATTACCTACAATGCATAAATTAGGTGAGACATATAAATCTCAGTAAGTAGAAATTATGCATGATAATGTGAATATTTGAAAATCCTTCCCATGCACTCTCTTTTGAATTCACAAATTTATTTATGAAACACTCATAGGGCCCCTGACTCACTGTTATACACCGGTACGAGCTCATAACATATATAAAACGGTGGCCTACTCTGGGTAGCCCGCCAGGAGTTACCTGGTCACTACCACTCACAGGTCGCCCCTTCCGTGTGATCATAAAATGGTGGCCTACTCTGGGTAGTCCGCCAGGAGTTACCTGGTCACTACCACTCCCAGGTCGCCCCTTCCATGTGATAATAAGACGTTGGCCTACTCTGGGTAGCCCTCCAGGAGTTACCTAGTCACTCTCACTCCCAGGTCGCCCCTTCCGTCCTCGGTGTATAATCAGTGGCCAGATCACATCATTTGATTAAATCTCATTTCATTATAATGCATGATATGCATGATGCAATGCGATGCAGCACAGATTAACTCACAAATTTCACATTCACATACCCAGTTTTACATCAAATATCGAGCTTACCAGCTCTTTCCACGGTGATCACTGAATGTCAATCAAATCTCAAAATCCACGTAATATCCATGTATCATCAATTAAACACATTTAATTCACAAATAAATCTCATAATATTATATTTATGCATTGCAGTTGCAAATGAATTTCTACTTACCTCGAGCTCGAAAAGTGTCAATCTAGCTCGAACTTTTAAACCACCTTAGCGTGTTTCACTGCTTTCAGTACTCCATTTTCCTTTTGTTTAAACAGCTAGGAGATGCGTTATTTGAATATGAACAGAGGTTTTCCAATTACACTGTTTCGTTTATAAGCGAAGAATATGCTTCCTTCCTAATGACGTTTCCAATATTTCCCACCCTTCTCCTCAATATTGGTGTTGTCGCCTCTACTAATATTTCTATATTCATTATCAATTGTTTTCAATTATCTCCTAAGATAACTATATGATGCACGTGTACAGTTTCCAAACTTGATATATCATTATATATATATAATATATTATTCACTCTACATTAATAGTTAATGCAGGGAAACATGTATAGGCTAGTTTGTTAATGGGGCTTAGTACACGTGCCTCTATATACACATATATTAACAAATATTTAATTACTACAAGTATACATACATAGTTGTATATCTTAGGAATTAATTATTTAGCATCTATTTTATAATCACTCAATATCACTAACTATCAACTTATATCTATATTTGGATTATACCACTAACAATCAAACAATTTGCATTGAGCACTTAAATCACTAAACCCCAATAAATTATATTAAAATTTACTCACCATTAATCATGTATGAGCAAATAATTTAACCGCAAATTAATAATGCATAATCTAATCAAAATATCACGTGAATAACATTAACACGTAAATAATATAAAATGCACGCAATGCATGAAATATATTGGCCATTGAGTAGTGAGAAGCTGGGGTATCACATTAGTGAAGGGACCATAGGAGTTTGGGCCCTTGTATACAGGTGGAAAAACATGGTTAGGGGTTAGAATAGATAGATAGATAGTTTAGTTAGGTAGAACCCCCCTAATTGTGTGATTACCCGGGTGGGAACGGGTCAACTCATCATCTTCGATCCTAGGTGCTTAATTTGATACATTGATTCTAGGCTATCCAGTACGAATTGATGTAATTTTAAGTGATTGCCCTTATCTCTTGATTAAGAAATGAACTAGGATAGTTTTATTAATTTGTTTGCTTGACTTTTGTAAGTTGATCATCATCTAAGTTCGCGATTCTCTCCCCTTGACTTCACCTAGTTGGTACCCTTTTTATTCTTTTCGTGTTTTTCTTTTACTTGTTTGTCGTTCTTTTCTCGTATTTTTCACTCCGCAACTACAATAATATGTCGACACATAGCTCTAGGGCCACACCGTACTCACTATTTCTCGTATTTGGGTTTGTGGATTTGGAAATGGAGGATTTGGGTTGGTGATTTTTTCTGAATTTGGAGGATCTGAAACCTAAAATGCATAGGTTTTTCAATTGATGAACATTTACATGTTTTCTTGCATATGCTAATGAATATGTTCATGTCGGAATGAAAATGAGGATATGTAAATTTTTAGGTTTTAAATATGTAAAATGTTTACATTTTTTTCAATTTTGATATGCAAATTTATGTAATTTTTCAATTTTGATATGAATTTTGAGATTTTAGATGTATAAATTTTGGGGAGGGAATTGCATTTTTGGTCCCACCAAACACGCACCTGTTTCGAAATTCTACAACCTTTGTAAATGTGGTCCCAAAGATTTTTTTTTGGGCAAAATTGGTCCTACCGTCAAGACGGCCGTTAGTATTTTCGACACTTTTGGTCCCTAAAATATTTATAAAAAATTTGACACAACTGGTCCCAAACTTGTTCAGAATAAGTCCTAAATATTGGTGGGAAAATTCGAAAAAAAGGAGGAAAACTTGAAAAATGGAGGGAAAAATAAAGCAACCAACTCATTATATAAACCACATTTCACGTATACCATTCATTCCAACCCTAAACTCAAAAATCACACTGAAAATCACAAAAAAATATCATCATATTCTTCGATCCGATCCCGACAATACCTTGTTTGTCATTGTGGAAAGACTGCTCGTACCTACGTTTCATATCCCCACAAGCTAAACATCTATTTAACAGCGACATCTTTACATCACCCCTCACACCAATTCCAATTGCAGACAAATCCAACTCATTTGAAGAATTACCAGCAGAATAGCAAGCTTTTTAGTCGATATAACAAACAAACTTAACTACACCTAGTAAAACACTAATCCAAAAACAAACAAATAAATTTGAAGAAAGTGCATAATTACAAATAACTAATCGAAAAACAAGAGCATCTGAACATATAATTCATTGTAACAACAAATTTCAATTGAAAAGGTAGATGCTAGTGTATAAACAGTACATCAATGATTACATAGAGGCCAGAACACAAATAATTCAAGTGAAAAATAACAGCATAGTTAATTTAATGTCATGATTAGGGAAAACATTCCAATAAATCTCATTTAATTTAACGAAAAACTTTCAATTGAAATCAGAATGGCTACATGTCCTCATGATTACAAATATTTCACGCGAGAAGGTAATATTAAATCAGAATGATCTCATGAGAACAATTAATCTACCAAGTTTCCAACAAAAAATTCAAAACAACAGATCAATAATCGATTCACATTTATGCTTTATCCAACGGATTTCCAAATCTAATCAACAAGTATTGACAATAACCTGAGATACAGGATGAGCTAACGGGATCTTAAGATGCTCATCCCAACCCGGATTCTGCGAATTGGAAATCACCCGTGTCCGGCGACCCGCAGCCGGTGAATAAACACGATTGGGAGAAAATATAGACTAGTGGCTTGAAGCGGAAGCTCTGCCGATGACGGAAGTCGATATCGCCTTGTACCCGCCGCGTCCGTACAACCATAGGCACAACTTGGAGATTCGATAGGTAGAGATCTGTGAAATCGAGATCTGATTACAGCATATTTGATTATCGATTGGATCCGCAATCGAGTTAGGGATTTCCAGTGGGAGTATCTGCGATTGTGTAATTCGGAGGAGAGTTTTAGTTCGGCGGAGACGTTGGCGGCGGTCTGGTCAGAGCAGAGGCGGACGGTGTGCCACCAGTCGGCGACGGAGGGGGCGGCGCGGGGTGGAAACAGAGTGAGGGTTTTTGGACGTATGCGGTAAAAATTATTCTTTAAAAACGTCTTTTTGATGGTCACATGCCGCGCACGTGGCCTTGCCGTTAGTTTTTAGACGGCGTTAGACGAAGTGGGATCGAACTGGTAATTCCAAAAAATTACGGGACAATTTACACATGAAAAAAATATGTTGGGACCACATTTATAAAGGTTGTAGAATTTCGAAACAGGTGCTTGTTTGGTGGGTCCAAAAATGCAATTCCCTCAAATTTTGGGATTTTATTAATTTAGAAGATGAATATGTTCATCAAATTGATGAACATGTGCATGAATTTTATACATATGTGCATGTCGAAATGGAGTACGGAAATATGTAATTTTGATATGATTTTTTTTTGCAATTTTTGTAACTTTCTGAACTTTTTATATGAAATTTTCAAGTTGTAATGTTTTTCTTTTTTATTGAAATTTTGTGCATGTGTAATGTTGTATGAAGATGAATTTTTGATTGTGTTTTTACAACATGAAGATGAATATTTGAAAATAAGGGTATTGTTGTGTTCGATATAATAAATCAGGATTAATCGAACATCAAAGAGCGACACGTGTAATATTTGAATATAATAATCATGCCTGGTGGATGAGTTACTTTTTGTTCGCCAACCGATCAGAATTGCTCGACCTGCCTACCGAACAAACGTATCTGCTACTCAGGTCAGGAAAGAAGGAATCAGATAAGCTAAATCGAGAAGGCCATAAGCAAAACTGAGGATTCAGGCGGCCAAAATACTCGGAAATCCTGAAGGGTCAGAGTGCTCGACACTCAAATATCCCGAAGACCCAAATATCCTGAGGGCTCAGTGTGCTCGAGGAGGACAATCCTCCAGCGTAAAACTGACATGATTAAAGAGGCGAACAGAACATCTAATCGAACAAGAGATTAATTTGGACGATCAAAAGAGCATCCTACAGACAAAGCTAGCACGAAGATCAATCTAGAAGACGAAGCTGGAAACATGGCAACACCACCGAGGTTCTTGCATGATCTAAAGACTCCAGCTCATGCTATACCAACCCAGCTCATGCTTACCGGAGTGCTATAAAAGGAAGAAAAAAGAAGAAGATAAGGGTTCAGAAAAATAGCCTACAGAAATCCCCAGAGAGGAGAGGAACTAAAAAATTCGAGTGATCATCCACATATACAAAAACCCTAGCACTCATTTTGCTAACAGAAAAAATTATCTTTATCTGCATCGATTCATCTTCATAAGATGTATCAAGAACTGTACGTGTGAAGCTCATAATACAATATCCTGGCTTGGTATGCCCCCAGAGTAGTCATTTCTTGACGAACTGGGTCAACAAATTCATCTTATTTACCGTTTATTTTACACGTATATGTTTTGTTTGCGAGTTGTTACCAAATTAGCCACATAATATTCATCAACTAAAACGACTCGCGACAATTGGCGCTAGAAGGAGGGTACAGAAATAAAACCAACCCATACACGAACCCCTAGTTAGCCGAGGCAGAAAAAAGAAATAAAATGCCTCAATCTAGGAACACACAAACGGAGAGGTCGGAACAAAGCCGACCATATGACCGTAAAGAGGCCCAGCGTCAGCCTCATAAAGATCAGGCAGTGGAGACTATCAATCTTGAGGATATAGCCAATGATCCGGCGGCCACTACAAAAGCCATCACTTTCTTGTTGCGAGCACAGAAAGAGAGGGCCGAAAAAGAATTGGCAAAGTTAGAAGCTCAAAAGCATGAAGAGCAACACTCGCATACACCCGACAGCGAGCAAGTTAAAAAGAAAACTGCAAAGCGGGCCAGTAAAAAAGCCGATGTTACGTCGGATGACGAACAGCCTCAAGGGTCTAGACCATCAGCGTTTGGACGTTTGAGGCTCTCCGCCAAAGACCGAATCGGCAATAATAGGCGACAGGATCCAGGAAAGGGACATCCAATAGAGATGCCCGCACATTCAGATCTTCATAAGCATCCGCATGCCGAACAAAAATCGGCGGGAACTAAGTTGTCTATCCATCACCGATTGGGTAGTCAAGGACAAACTTGGAGAGGGGGACTGCCCCATCACGAGCATGATCCACGGGATCCTCATGATGGGAAACAACCCCAATCTAAGTCTATCAATCCCACAAAATTTGCGGAAATGCAAAAAGCCATCGAGGGATTACAGGCCGACCTGGCCGCGACTAAGAGCCACCCTCGAACGAGCACCGTACCCTGCTCGCCATTATCACCGGCGATCATGGCGGCCGAAGTACAAGAGAAAGTCGCAAAGACCCGACCGCCAATTCCCATTTTCGATGCTGAGTCGGATCCTCATGTCCATCTCAGCAAATATTCAGACTTTATGATCGCGATGGGGGCTACAGACGCGATGCAGTGCCGATCATTCCCCATGACTTTGGGTGATCGGGCACATAGATGGTTTTCTACTTTACCCACTGCGTCCATCACATCTTTCGCACAAATGGGGCGGCAATTTTTGTCCCACTTTTCATCCATGTGTGCTCGCCCTGCGCCGAAACAAAGGTTGGCACATTTTTCCCAACTAAAAGGTGAGTCTGATCGAGCGTACATAGAAAGATTTGATAAATGTTTGTATGATGGAGCCCCAGTTGAAGAGGATGCTAAGATCCTCACGGTGGTGGGAGGCCTGACTTTAAATACAGATATGTGGAAGGCCATGCATCAAGATTGGCCGAACTCATACTCAGAGTTTCGAGAGCGAGCAGCTAAAATCATAGCCATGCAAGATTTGCTCGCACAATCACAATTGAGACAGGAGCCTATCGCTAGGAAAGTTTTCGGAAAGAAAACGACGAATGAAGGGGGGTACAGACCCCCAGGCTCTTTCAAACCTTTTGAAGAAAGAACAGAAGCAAACGCCCTACGAAGTCTCTTGGGCGTTTCAGCAGAAACTATCTTTAACCAAATTAAAGATCGGGACATGTTGGACAGGCCAAGAAGAATTGTAATGGATAAGCGTCGACTTAACGCTTCCAAATACTGTAATTATCACGAGTACATCGGGCACAATACAGAAAATTGCCGCGATTTACTTCGCCAACTTTGGAAGCTATATGAAGAAAATCGCCTTACCCAGTTCTTAAAAAAGCCTGCGAACAGGGATTCGCAAACAGAAAAAACAGAAGATCGAAGGGGAAAGCGAAAGGCCGAACAAACATCTGACAGTGATCCCGAAGAATCACGTAAGAGATCTGAAACGTCCAAAAGAGGGCCTCCTACTGTGGGAAGAGGTCGAGAAAGCCAAGAAATCCACATGATACGTCCTGAGTATGGTCCTGTGGGTGGATGTTACCAGGCACCAACGTTATCTAACAGACGCAAAAAGATGGAGATGCGTGCCATGCAGGACATCCATCAGGTGAAGGTGGCGAGCGCATCATCTAGTTCCCCACCTACACACCAAATCATTTTTTCAGAGGACGATCTCGACGGAATTATAACTCCCCACAACGACTCCTTAACCATCAGTGCTCGTCTCCTTGGGTTGAAGGTACATCGCCTCTTAGTTGATACTGGAGCTTATGCGAACATTTTGTTCGTCAATACCCTTCGCCAGATGGAAAAACAAGTTGGGGATTTGAGCAGTTATATTGAACCATGTAATCATACTATAATGGGTTTTGGGGAATCTGTAACCCGACCCTATGGCATGATTAGGTTAGGAGTCGAGCTAGAATCTACTTTGAATTCGGACATTCGACGAACTAGGATGTTAGATTTTGTAATCGTCGATGTTCAGTCTACTTATAACGGGTTTCTAGGTCGCCCGTTTATTCAGGAATTCAAAGCGGCCTGTTCTACGTATTACTATTGTGTTAAATTTCCGACACAAGATGGAACAGGAAGTGTAAAAGGAGATCAAAAGAAAGCTCGAGATTGTTTGCTATCATGTGTACCAGAAAAGCAAAATATTGTTAACATGATGGAACAGACAGGGGAGATTGGTGAGTCAAGCCCGGTGAGCAAAAACCCCTTTAAACATTTTCCGATTTAACATAAGTTCGACGGGCATAACTTTCGCCCGAGCACGTATGAAATCTGCGAACCGCCATTCCGGGTTGGCAACTAGTTCCCCAGATCTCCTAGATCAAATGAATATCGATCTGCCGAACGAGCAAACGGACCTAGAGCCTCGCATAGGTTTTGAACCCATGGAGGTTGATGACGACCACCGGGGGTCCATCCAAGATCCTCGGTGGAAGCAAAAAAGAAAGCAGGCAACCCCTGTTGAGCAACTGGAGCCAATCAGTATTTACCCGAACAGACCCGAGTTAGAAGTGTTCGTTGGCTCAGAATTACCTGAACCAATCCGAACATAAATGATTGCTTACCTTCAAGCAAACTTAGATGTGTTCGCATGGTCACACGAGGACATGGTTGGAATAGATCCAGAGCATGCCTGCCACTCCCTCAACCTTGATCCAATACAAGCTCCAGTTGTCCAAAAACGCAAAAGTTTAGTCCGAAAAAATATGCGGCGATGAATAATGAAATCAAAAAAACGCTTGACAACAAACCGATCCGAGAGGTAAAATGCCCAAGATGGCTTGCGAACCACATGCTCGTCAAGAAATCCAATGGATCTTGGAGACGTGTATTGATTTCACCGATTTGAATAAGGCATGTCCAAAAGATAATTTTCCGATGCCGCACATTGATTATTTGGTTGATAATCTGTTGGGCCATGAACTCATGACATTCATGGATGCATTTGCCGGTTATCACCAAATACCCATGCATCCTGACGATCAAAAGGATACGACATTCTGCAGCGAAAAGAATATGTACTGCTGGCAACGCATGCCATTCGGACTAAAGAATGCCGGAGCAACATATCAACGTTTGGTGAACAAAATGTTCGACGAATACATCGGCCGGACAATTGAAGTTTACATTGACGATATTGTGGTAAAGAGCTAACATAAGGAAGACCACATCATCCACCTCACACAAACGTTCGATATACTCAGGAAATACAATATGAAGTTAAATCCCAAGAAATGTAGCTTTGGGATTCACTCAGGAAATTCCTCGGACATATGGTTAGTCAATCGGGATTGAAGCGAACCTGATCAAAGATTCAAGCCATGCTCGATATGCAAGCCCCCAGAAATTTGAAAGAGGTCCAAAAGTTAACCGGACGATTAGCCTCCGTGAGCCAATTTATATCACGAACTGGAGACAAATGTAAACCTTTCTTTGATGCATTAAAGAAGGGGAAATTTCAGTGGACCGAGCATTGCCAAAATGCATTTGAATCATTGAGCGAAGACTTGCAGATACTCGGACACCTTTGCTCTAAGCCTATCCCAGCGAACAACTCTATCTCAGTATCTTCTTTGCGTCCGAACATGCAATCGTCTTTGTGCTCAAATGCAGGCGAGAAGGACCACACATTTGCCCGTTTACTATATTAGCCAAGTCTTAAAAAGAGGCCGAAACTCCGGTATCCTCCATCGAAAAATTAGCATACGCCCTCGTAATGAGTGTGCGAAAATTGAGACCATATTTTTTCGACCACTCAGTTGAGGTATTGACTGCATTTCCATTGCGCCAAGTCCTCCACCGACCAGATACTTCGGGCAGGTTGCTCAAATGGGCGGTGGAGTTAGGACAATTCGGCATTACGTTCGCTCCACGAACAACAATGAAGGGCCAAGCTATGGCCGATTTCATGGTTGAATTGACATATCCACAAATTCCTGAAAAAGTTGTCGATCAACCATGGCACATGTATGTTGATGGTTCATCAACAAGTTCAAGAGCCGAGCAAAGTAGTTCTCATCGATGAACCAAACAAACATTTACAAATGACCATCCGATTTGATTTCCCAGCTACAAATAATGAAGCTGAATATGAAGCATTGATCGCTGGACTACAGATGGCAATGACAATGGGAATCAAGAGGCTGATGATCTATAGCGATTCCCAGATAATTGTTTATCAAGTAACAGGCGAGTACGAAGCCCGAGGCGAACAGATGGCACAATATCAACAGCTTAGCAAAAGAATTGCTCGAGCATTTTGAACAAGTTTTTATCGAACAATTACCACGATTGGATAATTCTTTTCTTTTCGATGATTTTTATGGATAACGCTGGCAACAAAGGAAGAGTGAACGAACACAACATTGTGGTTGTCACAACGGCACGCCCATCGCCTTCAATTATGATCGCCCAAATAACAAACAAACAAGAAACTTGGATGACTCGAATAATGAGTTACTTACAAAAGGGACTTCTCCCCGAAAAATAGGGCCAAGTTTCATCTCGAGGTTCTGATCTGCTCGATATACTATTATAGATGAGCATTTGTACAAAAGAAGCTTCTCACTTCCACTTCTGAAGTGTATTACTCCTGAAGAAGGACATGTACTTCTGCAACAAATCCATGACGGAGTATGCGGAAATCATACAGGTGGGCTCGTCCTGGCACATAAAATAATCAGGCAAGGTTATTATTGGCCAACCCTCAAAAAGGATTCGCTCGCATATGCTCGCGCGTGTCATCAGTGCCAGGTACATGCTCCGCTTATTCATAGCCCACCTGAAGAATTGGTGTCAGTTTATAGCCCATGGCCTTTTGCCAAATGGGGGATCGATTTGATCGGCCCATTTCCTACTGGCACATCGGGAGTTAGATATGCTGTGGTGGCCGTTGATTATTATACTAAATGGGCAGAAGCCGAGGCCATTGTCAAGATCACCGAACAAAGGATGTGGAACTTTGTTTGGAAAAGTATCATCTGTCGATTTGGGCTTCCCCAATCATTGGTCACTGATAACGGCAAACAATTCGATGGAAGTGAATTCAGACAAAATTGTGCTTTCGCTGGGGCATAAAAAGACTACTCAACTCCATATTATCCCCAATCAAACGGTCAAGTTGAAGCCAGTTAATAAAATTATCAAGCATACCCTCAAGGCTAGACTTGATAATTCCAAGGGGGGAGGATAAATTTGAAGAGTTGCCTGAAATATTATGGGCTTATCGAACAACTTTCAGAACATCAACTGCGGAGACCCCGTTTGCTTTAGCATTTGGTGCGGAAGTCATTTATACCCGCAAATCAAGATTCCAAGTCATCGAACAATGACTTTCGGAGAGCATATTAATGACCAGCGCTACTGAATAATCTGAACTGTTGGAAGAAAAGAAGGACGGAGGTGATTTCAAGAATGCTATGTACAAAAAGAGATCGAAAAAGTTTTATAATTCCAAAGTCCGAACGCCTTGTTTCAATGTGGGCGAAGCTGAATTTAAAAGCGATCAATGGGGTACCAAGTGGTGTGTTCGTCGAGCATGGGAAGGTCCTTTTTTCGAGTCACGAACGTTTACTAAATCGGGGCATATGACTTGGAGGACCTGAATGGAGTCCCATTGTCTTACTTTCGTGGAACGCGTCAAATTTGAAAAAAATACTATCAATAAAAGCGAGCATAGTATCGGCGAACAAAGTTAAAACAAATAAAGCGAAGCATATTGTTGGCGAACACAATGTTCTCAGATAAATTGAAAACGAATACAAAGGGCCGAACACAATCACCATTCGGTTCAAACGAGTAGGACGACCATAAAAGAAGAGTATATCATTTTCGATGCATATCTTCAAGAAAGATCTTTGGACAAAGACTATTGTTAGGCCGGAAGATACGTGTCAAAATGGGTTGTCAGCAGAAGATACATATCGGAACGAGTTGACAAGTGGTGGCAGCCATGCAGGGATGAGTTAATTTTTTGAGCAAGAGTCATCAAAAAGCGAGCACAGATGTCAAAAGGAACAAAAATAAGAGAGCTAGCACCACTACTGCATCAAAGACCAACTTGGGATAGTTCTATAAATAGGGGCATACTTGATAGTTTGCGAAGGAAAAAAAAAATGATGAAAAAGAAAAAAGGAAAAATACCGCGATTCTCAGAAGGAAGTCGGTTTAGTATGCCCCCAGACGTAGAAGAATTCAGCTCTCGATTCAGCAATCATTCAGCTGAATCAAGCGTCTGCCCTGATACGAGTCTTTTACCCCGTATGACTTTGCGAGCACAGGTTGAAGCTCGTTCTTGGACTCAAGATGCTTTCAGCAGAGTCATGGTTGCCACTCCATCGTTACCCATCGCTTCGCGATGATAAGCCCGTGAGTCCCCTATGCATCCCCAAAATCTCCTCCGAAGGAGGGATGTCATAGTGTCCGCTCGAAACAAGATCACGGATCTTGATGCTCGAGCATCTACTGGAGGGGATGAGAATGGTGCGAAATGAAAGTTTTGCTTTCGCACCTATATTTTAAAGGCGAGGAAATCGGCGCCACATGCTCATCTGCCCGCACCGCCCAAGATAACCACAACTTGTCCAGGAGGGACAAAAGTTTATGCTGCTGCTGCCTGAGCATGTTACAAGAGAAAGAAGGGTAGACAGGATGATGTGCCACATACTTGTCAACATCAATTCTGCGGACAAGGTGAGGCCAGTTCGTGTCTACTCAAGACAAGGTTTAAAATCAAAACCCTAGTCTGATGACAATAAGTTGTGTAATAGATAGTCTTCTTCAGATATGAAGGATGTAATAGAATACAAAGTGTTGCAAAAAGAAAAAGAAAGATATATGTACTTTTGTTCGCTAAGATTTTCTAGTTAAGTTTATTTTGAGGTCGCACCTAAAGCCGGACGACCAAACAAAAAGACGAACGAGCCTGTGTCTATGTTCACCGACGAACGAGTTCAGATACTCGATTCCCCGCAAAGAAAAAGCGAGTAATGGGTACGCAATGATAAGACAACTAGTACTTACAGATACCAGAAGAATGTCGCGGGTGACGAAAAGGGGTCGCAGCTAAATAAGACGGCCCTAGTACGAAGTGATCGCACCTAAATAAGACGATCGCGCACCAAGAAAGGGGGGGTTCATAAAGTAACCCATCTGGTCGCATCTAAATAAGACGATCAACCGATTGCAACGTCAATAAGACAATCAAAAACGAAAGAAGTCAGGAGCGGGCATAGGCAAACCCAATGTTCGAATTCATTCAGAAGAAAAGGGGCAAAAACTGGAAAGCAATAAAGCGAACACAAAGCAACAAAGCAAACATCAAGCAACACAAGTATCAACATTCATCCTCAACAAACAGGTTAGAGGAAACAGTTCGATATGTAATCCATTCGTCCAATTGTAAATATGTTCGAACAAAAGACAAGAAATCAAAAGTGTTAAAGACGTTGTTCGAACAAAAGAGTGAAGAAGACCAAAAAATTACATAACGCATGTTCGACAAAGAAAAAATAAACATCAAGGAACAAAGTCAAAATTGGGGGTAAACGGGAGAGAAACATCGAACGAATTGTGCTCAGCCCCCTCAACAACAACTCCTTCGGTATGGTCAGTTACCAAACGCTCGTCAGCTGGTGCATTCTGCTCAGGAGGTCCCCTTTGCTCGTCCTGCACCTGATCGGTCCCAGGCTCAGTCTGAAGATTTTGGCCAGCAACCTCAGCGATATTCATGTCTGAGCCCTCTTCCTCATCTAGAATTGGATCATCAACTTTGATCCCTTCAGGAAGAACGGAGAAATCGCACAGATCATTTAAATCTGACATTGGAAGGTTGCGATCCGGAGGGTTATCAATCAGGTACTGCTGAAAGCTGGATATGAGAGGAGAAATTTGTTCGCTGTTGAGTATCTGGCGAACAGATCGAACGGCATCGGCGAAGGCGCAAATATACGAGAAGTTCGACATAGAGTCGACATACTCTTCATCGTGCAGTTTTGAGTTTTCGAGACCTAAACGAGTATTAGTCTCCTCAGCAATGATGAGCTGTTGGCCGAGTGCGTCCCTCTCACTTTCCATTTTTTCAACACCAGCTCGGAGTTTACGAAGCTCAACATTCATTTCTTCTTGAGCTCTTCGTATATTGATCACCTCCTCCTGAGACTGATTCAGTGCCTCTCTTGTTTGACGAGCATCTTCTTGAGCCAGGCGAGCATTCTCTTGAAATCGGCGGGCATCCTCCTGAGCCCGATGGGCGCCAGCTTGTGCCGAAACAGATTGCTCCCGAGCCAATCTCAGTTCGTCCTGGACCCTGTTCAGCTCGACCACCTTATCTTCAAAGTTCCTAATCAAAGCCAAATAATTGGCTTGGAGGTTAGCAGATTGAGCATAAGCTTTCTCAAGAGCGACCATAGATTGGCCCTGAAGCACCAGCCCCAGACGCATATTTTCCAAGGGGGTGGGACCCGTAGTGGACTCCTCCAGATCAGTAGTCCACGCTCGAACAGGAGTCTGACAAGCTTTCTGAACATGCTCCGGAACGCCTTGAACTTTGCGAACACTCGGAGAGCAAAAGTAATTCTTCAGGTTGGGCATTAAGGGCGACAACCTGCTCAACCTACAATATATATATTCGACCAAGTGAGTATAGAGATATCGACCAGAAACCAAAGCAGCAACAGAGCGAGCAAAATGTACCTGCCCACGCGAGCTGGATCCCATCCCAGGAATGATTTATCTTCCGGAGACCGGAGCTCAGGGATCTAATGGAGTCCATGATCGGGGTCCAGCTGGAGGTGGAGAAGATGTGCCAACTTCCATTTCAACAATCTGCGAAATGGGACCGACAACAGAAGCGGCCGCTCTGATCACTTGACGATGGGGTCCGAGTCAACTGGCGGCATCGGTGCTTTCGTCTGAGTTTGCTCGTTAAGCCCTGTTAAGCTCGGCCCCGCTTCGCCCGATCTCCACCCTTGGTCTTTTCCGGTGGTGGAGCTTGTTCGCCAACCCCATGTTCACCGAACGGGAGCCCCTCTGTGCTCGACTTGATTCTCCAGGACCGGATGAGGGTCGTTTAGCCTGCTTCGCCTCCCCTCTGCTGTTCATTTGAGCCTCTCGCTCGGCAAAATCAAACAAGCTCCTGTGGCCTTTTTCTCCGAGCCATCTCAGTGTGTTCAGATGTACTCACAGCAATGGTCACAGCGGGGAAAGCTGTAAATAAAATGATTCAATGAGAACCAAAGGATAACAGCGAACAAAAAGGCACAAGACATACAAAAACAAAAGACAATCCTTACCAGTAGGATTAACAGCAACAAGATGATGAGGAGGCACGAACAAACCTCCTTTCTTTCTCTGATCAGCAGTATTCAGAGTTATCACAGATCGCTCCGAACGAGATTCCAGATCAATTTGCCAAACGCTGCTAAAATAGCCGTCGTTTGTCTCCTTGTCCGTTGCAGCTAGAATCCCTGAAATAAAAAGTGAGTTAAAATCAGTTCAAATTGAAGAATAAAAGATACAAAATCACTTACTTCGGTACACTCCGAAGTCAGTGGGGATGTCTAAACGAGCATTGGGTTCGCTTCCAGAGGCCGGGCTTTTCCAATCGCCCCCTACGAACCAGAATTTTTCCTTCCAATCGCTAATTTTGTTCGGCACATCTTCAATGATTTTGCACTTAGCATTGGCCTGCATAAACAACCATCCGTGTTCGCCCCTCGGACGAGTCAAGTGCACCAATCGAGCAAGTTCAGCTGCCGAAGGATAATATCTTGGTTTCATTTTACCGAACAAAGTCAAGAAACTCATAATCATATGCCATCCATTCGGTTTGAGCTGAGTAATGGTAATGTTCCATTCAACAAGCAAACGGGTGATAGCCGGATGAAGAGGAAATCGGAGGCCAGCTTCCATGGTGTCCAAATTCACTGCGACACAACCTTCAGGAGGTTGATCAGCCCGCTCATCAGGACCCGGTGCCCAGAAAAAAACATCCTTGGGGGTTTCATAAATTTTATGCAGCTGAGCGAGCATATCTTCATCAATTATGCTCGCTATTTTGCTCGCTGGGTACTCGTTCTCTACCCTATTCCTATGTGGTTGCTCGGGCAAATCGAAACTATAACGAGCATTATAATCGCTATATGTTGGACTATGAGGGACACCAATAGGTATATCAAGTTCAAAGCTTTGCTCGCCATCTACTCCTATGTTCGATCCGGTTAAATTTACAGCCGCCAAAATTTCCCCCCTCACAACATTGTCATTTCTATCTACATTAACATTATCAACAGCCCTAGACCTAATCTGAATTTGGGGCGAAGAATCATAATCAGAGTCCTCCGACGAATCATTACGGGCCAAGTCCCTATCCGGCTCCGTTAGGGCTTCATTGGAATCGGAGGAAAGAACGGCAAATGGTTGCCGAAATTGCCAACGAAATCCCGAATTCGAGACATTTGTCTCCGACGTATTTACATTACTACGGGGGATTCTACTGATAGGGGAAGGAGAAGGGGAACTATGATGGTCGGATTGAACAGAGGAGTTCGAGCAAGAGGCCATAATTACAAAATAGAAGAAGAATGCAGCGGTTACCTGAATGAATTTCTTCGCCGGAACGATGAGGCCCTCACCGGAAACTTTCGAACGCAGAGACAATTAAAAAACAGAGGAGAAAAGAGAGAAAGGGATTAAGGCAGAGAAATATGATTTATATAAACATCATATACAAATTCAAAAATACAGCACGGAATACGAAGCGATACCAAATATGGCCCAATCAGAGTTTAACAGTCGGGCCCCATGTAGAAAACGAAGCGACCCGGCTGGGGGGTATTGTTGTGTTCGATATAATAAATCAGGATTAATCGAACATCAAAGAGCGACACGTGTAATATTCGAATATAATAATCATGCCTGGTGGATGAGTTACTTTTTGTTCGCCAACCGATCAGAATTGCTCGACCAGCCTACCGAACAAACGTATCCGCTACTCAGGTCAGGAAAGAAGGAATCAGATAAGCTAAATCGAGAAGGCCATAAGCAAAACTGAGGATTCAGGCGGCCAAAATACTCGGAAATCCTGAAGGGTCAGAGTGCTCGACACTCAAATATCCCGAAGACCCAAATATCCTGAGGGCTCAGTGTGCTCGAGGAGGACAATCCTCCAGCGTAAAACTGACATGATTAAAGAGGCGAACAAAACATCCAATCGAACAAGAGATTAATTTGGACGATCAAAAGAGCATCCTACAGACAAAGCTAGCACGAAGATCAATCTAGAAGACGAAGCTGGAAACATGGCAACACCACCGAGGTTCTTGCATGATCTAAAGACTCCAGCTCATGCTATACCAACCCAGCTCATGCTTACCGGAGTGCTATAAAAGGAAGAAAAAAGAAGAAGATAAGGGTTCAGAAAAATAGCCTACAGAAATCCCCAGAGAGGAGAGGAACTAAAAAATTCGAGTGATCATCCACATATACAAAAACCCTAGCACTCATTTTGCTAACAGAAAAAATTATCTTTATCTGCATCGATTCATCTTCATAAGATGTATCAAGAACTGTACGTGTGAAGCTCATAATACAATATCCTGGCTTGGTATGCCCCCAGAGTAGTCATTTCTTGACGAACTGGGTCAACAAATTCATCTTATTTACCGTTTATTTTACACGTATATGTTTTGTTTGCGAGTTGTTACCAAATTAGCCACATAATATTCATCAACTAAAACGACTCGCGACAGGTATGTTGGTCATTTTGTAGGATATTTTTGGACCTAAGAGTAATAATATCTTAGGATGGATCTAAGAGTAATAATCAAATGTGTTATGGACCTTTAAATCATCCACCCTTAAGAATACAACCCACCTTTTTAGTATGAATAGTCCCTCTAACACATTGTAATCGCATCAAACGAATATACAGTAGATAAGTTCTGAATCTGACTTGATACTGTCATTCTTGACGTACTGAATGGACAAATTAGTGTTCTGTATTTTTCTAATTTGTTTTTATTCCTCCATAATTGCAGTTCGATTCATAACAAAAACAAGGAATCATTTGTCTTGTAATCAGGCTATTTTAAAAATTCTTGAGGCAATAGGATCCTTCGAGTATCATGCATTTTCAAGCACTCATCCACATTAAATGGTCATAGTCTCATATTGCAATACATAAGTATACAAAAATAATGGGATTATGGAGAGTAAATTAGTTAACTATTTGGATAAAAACCAAATATTATACTACCTCAGTCCCAAACTCGATTGCCACATTGCGGTGTGCTCGAATTTTAAGAAAAAATGATGAAGTGTTGGAGTAGAAAGAGTTGTTTATTAGTATTTTATGTGATAAAGTGTTAAAGTGAATATTTTCATTTAAGGAAAGTGGTAGTAAAGTAAGCATGCGACGCCCGAAACTGAAATGTGGCAATCGAGTTTGGGACGGAGGGAGTAACAAAGTTTATAATTATATATATTGCAGGCGGTCTACAGACTATTCAGTTGCGTAACTGATTATTTATTACTATTTATAACAAAGTATATATTAATTAGAACCCGCCTTAGTATCGTGTTCTATATTATTACTCTATATATTCATGAAATTCCGCCTCCAATTCCTTCGCCACCTTGGTAAGTAGTACCTCCTTCACGAACCCATTGAGTGCTACCGCCTTCTGTTTCACCAACTCCACCGCCATCAAGTCCTACGCCGCCAATTCCAACGCCACCCGGAAACAAATACTTTTCATCTAAGGTGGCAGATGAAAGCTCTCGTGCAGTAGCGGTGAAGCAAGAGCACAAACAAGCACCGCAATAAACTTTGGACCCATGCTAATTACGTGATGAATAATTGATCTGAAATATTACAAGTGTATATCTTGAGTTTTAATGATGAGAGTTAAGACTATAATCCGCGATTATATAGAGCATGAAAAGCGTCTTTGAATTATTGAACATTAACTTGATACACCACGTAGCAAATATTCCATTAATTTCATCCATGCACCGTCTAAAAAGATTGAGCTATATAACTTGTTCAAATTGAAGCTACACATTTTATCCGTTACTAGGTTGTAGCCTCTTCTTTAACTTTCTGACTATCATCGATTCTTCCGTACGTGTCATTCTCTGGATCTTTAATTAACAAAGTATCGACGTGATAATTACTGGTCGTTGATTTTTCTTTTTTTTGGACATTAATTAGCTAATAGACTAACATGTCATTCATTCGAGTAATGGAACATTATGTGAAATATAAAAAATGTAACAGGTAGCAGTATGATCCTTGAATTATAATATTTTGCATTTAAAAAGTCAAATTGATTATAATTAATCAGCCACGTATGCGAAATGTCTATAAATTTTGAATGCAGCCATTCTATACATTGAAAAAGCTATATATAATGTAGTTTTAGTGCTTAATCTTCGGCCTTTAATTTGATCTGAGAGAGTTAATAGGGTGTTGCCCTTATAGTAATTAAAATTTTCACGGTTAATCTCTCTTTAGCTATTTCAAAATGTCTATTTACACTTGATTATATATATATATATATATATATAATGGACAAAATTGTTTGGCTGCAATTAATTAAACCTACAGTCAGAAGGAGTAACACTCCTGTAAACTAAGTCTAGGTATGAACTTATTCGAAGATTGACATCTTCAAGCCTCGTTATCCTGGCAGCCAAAATTTTACTATTTGCTTTGTCGACTTCAGTTGAACCTCGTGGATTTAAATCTTCGTCAAAATATCTTGAGTGGCTCTCTGCCATGCAAGAGAAAATTGATGCCCTACGTTCGAACCAAACTTAGGATTTGGTCCCTCGTCCTCCCAATATGAATATTGTGGGATCAAAATGGGTCTTTCGTATGATATTTATTTGGATGCATGGTACTATTGAGCGTACAAGACTCGTCTGGTGGCCCAGGGGTTCACTCAAATTCTAAGAACGGATTTTCATCACACCTTTAGTCCTGTTGTCAAAGCTGCAACAGCTCGTGTGATTCTGGCTCTTGCAGTGCAGCACAAGTTGCCCCTACATCAATTGGATGTTAAGAATGCATTCCTAATTGACGTCCTTCAGGAGCCTTTCATTATGTCTCAACCTCTTGGATTTATTGATTCGCGATTCCCTGATCATGTCTGTTGTCTGAAGAAAGCATTTTATGGTCTTCGTCAGGCACCTCTAGTTTGGTTTCAGCGATTCAACACTTTTATGTTGAGTCTTGGCTTTCAAACGAGTCGATCCGACTCTTCTCTATTCTCTTTGCATCGAGGTGGTTCTGTAATCTATCTATTGCTCTATGTTAATGACATTATTGTGATAGGCCAATAAGCGATATTATAAAAGAAAAAGGAAAAAGGTCACATTATTGTGATAGGCAATGGCTCTGTTATGCTCTGTAAATTTATTGATCGGACACATCGTGAGTTTGCAATCAAAGATCTTGGCAAGTTAATTAATTTTTTGGGACTTGAAAAGTACGCTCATTACATTCTTGAACGTGCAAATCTATTGGACTCCGAGCCCATTGTCATGCCTTTAGTCACTGGAGAGTCGCTCCTTAGCACTAGTGAACCGTTCAATGATCCCACTCTATACAGGTCCCTTGTTGGTGTTCCTTGGGGGAACCTCGTTTCTTGGAGTGCTAAGAAGCAACCTCGTTCGAGTTGCGAATCCGAGTATAGGGCAATGGCTAATGTTGTTGCTGAGATAGTTTGGTTGTCTAATTTGCTTCTTGAGCTCCGAGCTTTGCCTCCCCATCGTCCTCTTCTTCTTTGTTACAATATATAAGAGTGCCATCTTCATGAGTTAGAATACAATTTCACATAAGTGTGCCAAATACATTGACATCGATTGCCATTTTGTTTGAGAATTGGTTTCTGCAGGCAAAATCTCAACTCAGTTTGTCCCTTCTCATTTCAGCTTGCAGATATCTGCACAAAGAGTCTTTCACGGTCGGCGTTTGAGTTTTTACGCTCCAAGCTTTGCGTTTGTCTTCATCCCACCCAACGCTTGCAGGGGTAATAAGGATAATTAGGGATATTAATTTGTAATTGTATAGAATATTCTAGAGAATTATTTTGTATCTCTAGTGTAGATATTCTCTTGATTCTTTCCTTGTATTACATGGACTAAGTTGTATACTTGATCTTTATATAGTGGAATTCTCACAATCACCAATTCACGGTAATCATAATTCTATTCTCACATAAAACACACACATATATTTATGGCTATATCCAGTCCTTAAATTAACACCTAATTTCTCAGATCTCGAACACACTCTGCAACCTGATTTGTTGATTCATGTTGTTTAACAAACATGAATTAGATCTATATATATGTATATAAAATAATTAAGGATGTGTTTTGAAACACTTAAAACAGCTTCCAGAAGCACTTATTTTTAAAGCTCCCTCTCATAGCTTTTGAAAATAAGTGCTTCTGAAAGCTGTTTTAAGTGTTTCAAAACACACCCTAAGTCCATGAACAAAGAATAAACTATTAATGATGAATAATTATGAAATCCCTGATCTCGGATTTGATGAAATATTTCTTGGAATTCAAATGAAGCAGAAAAAATGCAAATTTTTACTTCTCAAGAAAAAATATGTTTCAAAATTGCTGAAGGAATTTCGAATGGAGAACTGCAAGTCCATAGCATCTCCGATGGCTTTGAATGAAAATTTAGAGAAGGATGTGTTGGAAAAATTATTTGGTGCAGTGTAAACGAAAGATGAATATGCAGACATTGACACGGTGGCAAGATGATGCGAATGAGAGTTTTAAACCGGAGAATATGTGCAAAATTATTCACAAAATTGTCCCAGATTTGTCATCATCAAAGATATTGTCCTATATTTCGCAAGATACGGCATGGTACGCAAGATTATTCAAGATTAACAATATTGTCCTAGATTTATTATTTATTTATTTAATTTTTAGTTTTTGTCCTTTAAATTCATAATTACGAGTCGGTTAGATATATTTGCTAGATTTGGTCCTTTTTAGATTATAGGAGTAGTCCTTTTAGTCCTATATATATGTTTGGAGGTTTTTTTCTTTGGTTATGAATGAAGAATAATAGTTTTCCTTGGCAATTTTGTTAAAACTAATTGTTCTCCTACTGGCCTGAGCCAAGGCGTCGATTTTATCGTGTTTTATATTCGTTCTCCTTCTAGCCTGCGCTAGGGCGATGAATTTATATTGTTCCCAAATCGCGGTTGTCATCACAAGAGTTGGACTCTCTTTCCGTAAGACGATATTGCCCCGTACTCCGGTACAACACGGTGTCATGACAATCACCCCCAATTTAAAGCATTCCGACCGCTGCACTACGAATCACCCCCAATTTAAAGCATTCCAACACGGTGTCATAAATGTATTTATCCACATATTAAATGACATTAATTTCTCATTCACCCAAATTTGATTTTGAGAATTCAAATCCACTAAATTCATTTCCACAAAATGAATTATTAATGTCACATAATTATTTGGTCAAAACCAAAAAATTCCAACAGGATGATGGAGCAGGAAAACAGGTATATCATACAAGTTTCTATAGAATAAAGCTCTTTATTGGTCAAAACCACCCTATTGATGAGTAGGTCTTGCTTGAGACTGTCATATAGTTAGACAGAACATAATTAGAAAATGACAGTCTTAACATTTTGAAAGAAATAACGTTAATTTGTGCTAGTTTTGTGAATTGTCTCACTGTCACAAGTTTTTGGCCCGATTGAATGAGCCCGTTGGAATTTGAGGGCAATTTAAAACATGAGTTGGGTTATGGAGACGGTTTACAGGCCCATGATCACGGCAATACTTTTAAGCAAATATACGAGTTCAAATAGGCTTAGGAATGCGCCCCACCATTTTAATATAAATAGTCCCTCTAATTCATTGTAATTTTATCAAACGAATATAGTAGATAAGTTCTGGCTTGACACTGCCGTTCTTGACGTACTGAATGGACAAATTCGTGGGACAAATTCGTGTTCTATATTTTTAAATTTTTTTTATTCCTCCATAATTGCAGTCCGATTCATAAGAAAAACAACGGATCATTTGTCTTGTAATCAGGCTATCCTTCAAGTATAATGCATTCACGCACGCATCCACATTAAATGATCATATTCTCAAATTGCAATACATAGTAATAGTACTATACGAAAATAATAGGATTATGGAGAGTAAATTAGGACCCACTTGGTATGACTTGGTAATGGTAATGATAATGGATATCATTGAGGTGTCAATCATTGAGGTGTCAATCACCGAGGGTTATTGATTGTATTGTTATTGTATGGTTAGAGCTTGAACAATGGTATCATGTGAGGTGGGTTGAGTGAGTGAGAGTAATCAATTGCTTATTTCTATTCCTATTACTTGAGTATCAAAACTACCAAGCAACATCAATAAAAATAATTTTCATTACCCACTTTCATTATCCCCAACCAAATGGGCCCTTAGTTAACTATTTGGATCAAGACCAAATCTTATAACAAAGTTTATAATTATATTGGAACAGAAATTACACCACAATATATATATAGCAGGCGGTCTACGTACAGTACTATTCAGTTTGCGTAACTGATTATTTATTATTTATAACAAAGAACACATTAGAACGCGCATTCAGTATCGTGTTCCATATTATTATACAATATATATGTATATTCATGGAATTCCGCCTCCAATTCCCTCGCCACCTTGGTAAGTAGTACCTCCTTCACGAACCCATTGAGTGCTACCGCCTTCTGTTTCACCAACTCCACCGCCACCAAGTCCCACGCCGCTACCAATTCCACCACCACCAAGTCCTACGCCGCCAATTCCAACGCCACCCGGAAACAGATACTTTTCATCTAAGGTGGCAGATGAAAGCTTTCGTGCAGTGGCGGTGAAAGCAAGAGCACAAACAAGAACCACAATAAACTTTGGACCCATGCTAATTACGTCACGTGAATAATAATTAATCTGAAATATTACAATTGTATATCTTGAGTTTGAATGATGAGAGTTGAGGACTATAATCCGCGTTTATATAGAGCATCAAAAGCGTCTTTGAATTATTGAACATTAACATCAAAATAACCACGTAGCAAATGTTAATTAATTCATGCACCGTCTAAAAAGATTGAGCTATATAACTTGTTCAAATTCATGGCCATTTCTTTGGCCTTATCATGGAATTATGCTACACATTTTATCCGTTAATTGTAGCCTCTTTCTTTAACTTTCTGACTCGAATTATCATTGATTCTTCTGTGTCATTCTCTGGATTTTGGGATAGAATTTAAAATAGTCCCAAAACTTTTCATATTTTTCGAAATGGTCCTAAAAAAATTTAATGTACGAAAACGGTCCAAATTTTACGTGAATTGTACCATTTTCGTCCCAAATTCTCCGAAATTGACGAAATGGCGTCGTTTTTGTTCATGCACCTAACATGTGAGCATTCAATTTAAAAATTTCTGGCTGAAATGCATGATAAAAGACGATTATGTTTCATCAATTCAGGTGAATTTGGGACGAAAGTGGTACAATTTGCGAAGAATTGAGATCAATTTCTTACATCAAACCTTTTGGAACTATTTTTAAAAAAGTGAAAAGTTATGGGACAATTTTGAATTCTATCCCATAAATCTTTAATTAACACGTATCGTCGTGATAATTACTGGTCGTTGATTATATTTTGACATTAGCTAATAGCCTAACATGTCACTCATTCGAGTAATATAAAAATTATGTAAAATATAAAAAATGTAACAGGTGGTAGTATGATCCTCGAGTTATAATGTTTTGCATTTAAAAAGTCAAATTGATTAAAGTTAATCAGCCACGTATGCGAAATTGTGTGGCGATATGTCTACAATTTTTTTAATGCAACCATTCTATACATTGAAAAAGGAAGTATGCTATAATTGTAGTCCTAGTGCTTAATCTTCAATCTTTAATTTGATCTGAGAGAGTATATGTAGGGTGTTGCCCTTCCATTATTAATTAATATTAAAATTTTCACCGTTAAATTGTCTATTTTCACTTGATTATATTTAATGGACAAAGTTTCTTTGCTGCAATGACTAAACCTACTACTACTTTGCCCACCAATCTTATGCACAGTTGACTTTTACACGCATTCTTGCGAACGAGTTTTGTATTAGTAATTGAAATGATAAAGTGATTTTTAAGGAGGGGTACCCCTCATCAAGAATACGTATAAAAGTCAACTGTACATAAGATTGACGGGCGGAGGGATTATAATTTTTATGCATAAGTGCACTATTTGAATAAAATCTTTTAAAAAAATTTAAATTAAAATGTGAATTATTTAATAAAGGGTTAATTTTATATTAGTAACTTATAAAGAACATTATGTCAAATCTCAATTTAATCATGATCTTTGATATTTTGTGTAAATTCTTCCTCTCTTTAGTTGTTTCATCTTATACACATCCTAAATTTCGGTTAATTAGTCTAGAAAGACAGAGTATGAAATTTGGGGTTTTGAAACTATGGCTCTCGTCTAATTCATCTTGTTAAATCCAAATGGACCAATGTTTGCCCCAGGGTATTTATAGGCTAGAAAACTAAGAAACCGCTCTCAACTAACTAACACAAAACGATGCGTTTTAAAACAATGAAAAAGCGGAAATGCGTTTCTTTTAAGTGAAACATGATTCTTAGTATGATACTCTACACCCCTCTCCTCAAGGTGGAGACATGTGAGGTACATCACAAAGTCCCAACTTGAAAACCAGAGTCTGAAAAGGCGATCCCGACACCACCTTCGTAGAAGAATCGGTAAGTTGATGGCCTATTCGAACAAAAGAAGGGGCTACAAAGCCATCTTTAAGCTTATCTCGGGCATAGTGACAATCAACGTCCAAATGCTTTGTCCTCTCGTGAAAGACTGGGTTGGCAGTATTATGAAGAGCCGCTCGATTATCACACCACAACGGAATAGAGAGAGACAAAGTAATACCAAAATCAGCTACAAGATAACTAACCCACTAATTCACTCACAGTGCTGCTCAAAACTTGGTATTCAGCCTCCGCTGAAGATCGAGAAATGGTCGTTTCCTTCTTACTCTTCCAAGAGATCAAGCACTTTCCCAGAAAAACACAATAACCGATGATAGAACGACGAGTGTCCTTACAAGTGACCCAATCCGCGTCACTATAAGCCTGTAAGGAGAAATCGCCAAGGAAGAATAAAAAAGACCTTTCGAAGAACTTCCCTTCAAGTATCTCAAAACATGGGTTGCTGCCTCCCAATGAGTTGAGCGAGGATTAGTAACAAATTGGCTTAGCTGTTGCACAACATATGTGACGTCTTATGTTCAAGTACAAAAGGCAACAAATTGGCGTAGCTGCTACCCTTAGAATAGCCTTGTGGTAACCGCCTGTAAACCTCTTGTGATAAATGCCCGTGCAAGAAGGCTTCATTCACATCCGGCTGGTGTGCTTTCCATTTCTTCATAGTTGCCAAAGCAAGCAAAACACGAACAGTGACTAATTTAACCACGGGAGAGAAACAATCAAAATAGTCCACACCATGAATTTGTGTATATCCTTTGGCCACCATAATGTGAGAAAATATGAAGTGTTAGTAATGGAAGGGTCTCTACAAGGACCCCATATATCCACATGAACTAAGTCAAAATTGCTTCAGTGTGTACGTGACTAATCCCAAAAGGTACTACTCTGTGGTGTTTAGCTTTAAAACAAATCTCACAAGACTTTATTTCATTCAAAGCTTTCTCAGTACATTCTTTTGTAAAAAGAATTAAATGTTTCATAGCAGCAACAGAAGCATGGACCAAAATATGGTGCCAGCACTACAAGAAAAAACACTTATTAGGTAACCTAGATACTCGAATGGATGCACGAATAAACTAGGAAAACAATTGATGAAGCCTCAATACGAGGAAAACTAGCGACACCGAATGAATGCAAGGAATAGCTAGGACTCAGCAATACGCTGTAAAAAGTTCTATATTTCTCTCATCCCCCTCTGTAGTACAATCCTACGCTTATTAAATAAGAGTAAGAAAACCTAAAGCCCATGGGCTTCTCTACTTGTGCAAAAAGAAATCAGATTTACTGATATCTACAAATCTAATCATATCAAATTAAATAAGCTAATAAAATAAAATCCTAAATCTATAAGACCCCCTCCCTTTATTTTCTTCCTTTGATATATATTTTCTATATTTATCTTCATTAAATAATTCAGGCAAGTTCTCATCATCACCCCCGCCTTCGAAATGAACCTTGTCCTCAAGGTTAAGATCTGGAAGTCGCGCCCACAGCTCCTTAACCGATTCCCACGTCTCATCTTTTTGTTCCTGTCGATTTGTTCGAACCATCTCCATAACCGATTCCTACATCTCATCTTTTTGTTCTTGTTCACTTGCTCGAACCATCTCCACCACTGTCGCAACTCTCCCTCTAAATAATAGGAAGCGATTCGTACACAATCTTTCACTTGGATTTCTTGCAGATCAAAATCTTTTGTTCGTGTTATCCACCCACTCAAGTGGATCGCCTCCCACATTACCGAAACTTCAATCCCGAGAGGTGCTAAATCTTTTGGTCGATGCATCTTCAAGAATATCTTTGGTCGATGGTAGCCAAACCGTAAACTCTAGAAGCACTTCCGTCCAAACTGATTTCACCAAAACCTTGATGATTACAACAAGTTTTATCAACTGAGAAAAAATATGTTTGATCATTGTTAACCTCAGTTCGTTCATCTTCCTGTTTTGATACATCCGAGGCGTTGATGATCTCATCAGCGGATTCTGAAGCTGGTCTACCACATTCAACTTTACCTTGCATCATTGACTTATCGATCTCCAAACTGCTCAAGAGGTATTTGTTCTCCTTACATGGCCCCCGAGGTTGCATCGTAAATCAGATCATCTCGAGAACACCACCACCATGGCATATGAATAAGCGGCTCTATCTTTGAGGCATTTGTCGAAGAGCTAATCTTGATCCAAAAGAGCTTGGGGATCGGCCCTCTCATCGAAATTCACTTTATGAGGCATGGATTCTCGCAGTTGTAGCTACTACATGATTCATTTTGGCAAATTTCTTCTCTGGAGATCCTCGATGTATTCACATTTGATTTCTGCAAACGGGGCCCAGATCCAACTCTTCTCGTTTTCCAAGTTAGAGAAATCAGACAAAAGATGCTTAGGTATAAGAGAATTGTTTGAATCAACAGCAGCCCCTTCAACATATGTAGCTATTGGTATAATCTGACTTGATTGCAATTTTAATTCCAATTTCACGGATGAATTGAAACTATCTAGTTGATTAAACCCAATCTTGACCTCTGTACTTCTCTTGGTTAGTTGCTCTTCCGGTTCTTCATCATATTTAGGACCCTCACTAACTTTGTTCGAACCACTCTGCTTTGGTTCTCTCATCATATTAGGACCTTTGTCGTCCGACTCGCCACTCTCCCTGCCTTCTCCTTCCAATTCTGACCCGTCCATGTGGAACAGATCGGGGTAATTCACAAACAGATTTTCCCTCTCCCACAAATCATCCCGTGGTTCACGATCGTGATATCGCTGCCTGCCCTTGTCGCGATCAATGATATCTGGTGCACGTACATCTCTCTCCCGACATCCCTCTTGCTCAAAATACACTGACGCCTCTGTGGTGCCATCTGATCCTTCCTTGGAATCGTTGCCCTCCTCCGATTCTGTGCCCGATCCATCGCGATGAAACCCCAGAATTTCAGCGAAAGCATTTTCGGTTCTTCCCTTATTTCTGGGCGAACGCGACTCTTCCCTTTTGTGGTTGCACTCGTTGGCATGTCGTCCACCTCCCGATTTGCGACTGCTGTGATGGTATCACGTGTTATTGCGGCCGACATGATTCCCGACTTCACGGAATTTTTCCTTTCGCACGTCCGAGAATCTGGATTTGTCATTCTCGCGACGTCGAAACCTTCTCAATCCCTGTTGCTGATCGATGATTCCAGGCCTCCAAGTGGTCCCCTCGTAACGTCTATCCCGGCGTCCACCACCACGATCGGCGTTCCCCGTTGCATCGTCAAGCGCACGCGTTGCTCGATTCGACCATGGAAGTTTCAAGATTTTTGAACCGTTCCTTGTTAGTCACCATTGCTAGCGGAATAGCGTGTGATAACAGACCGGCTCTGAGGCCAATTGATGAAACCTCTATACTGAGGTAACCTAGATACTCGAATGGATGCACGAATAAACTAGGAAAACAATTGATGAAACCTCAATACGAGGAAAACTAGCGACACCGAATGAATGCACGGAATAGCTAAGACGCAGCAATACGCTGTAAAAAGTTCTATATTTCTCTCATCCCCCCTCTGTAGTACAATCCTACGCTTATTAAATAAGAGTAAGAAAACCTAAAACCCATGGGCTTCTCTACCTGTGCAAAAAGAAATCAGATTTACTGATATCTACAAATCTAATCATATCAAATTAAATAAGCTAATAAAATAAAATCCTAAATCTATAAGATCCCCTCCCTTTATTTTCTTCCTTTGATATATATTTTCTATATTTATCTTCATTAAATAATTCAGGCAAGTTCTCATCATAATTTTAATACATTAATTTTGAAATGTCATCATAGTTATTCTATTAATACATTAAGTTCTCACATACCTATAACCACACTATTGTAATATCTATTAGTACACAAAATAATAATTGTGACAATAAAACTCTATTACGGCATTATAAATAATGTCTTAATAATAATAACCACAGTTTATTTTTAATTTGTTTATGCTAATAATAATTTAATTAATAAAGTACACTTAGTGATTTTTAGGGAGTTACTTTCATCCCCTTTCTCAGCGTAATTCACCCTTCATCTCAGAAGTTCCCCTTCAATATTCATCTCGTTCGATGTTTTCCAACATATTCCAAATCTTAGCCCTTCATCGCCGCCTATCTCAGAATACAGTACGAAAAGTAATTCCCGAATTGGGGGGCCAACTGCCCCGTGAAAGGCGCACGGATTCCTCTGTTCCAAAGTTGCATATATTTCATTCCTGTTCCACTTCTCTTAATTTGACATCTGTCTCATATTTTAATTATTTAAAATTTAAAAAAATATTTTTTTTTTAATTTTCTTTTTTCCAATTTTTTCTATTACCCGATCCGGACTTAACCTGGGCTAAGTGGTTTATGGTTCACCCGACCCGAATGGTTCATAATTTAGGGTGGTATAGAGTTTAGAATTTTAAATAATTAAAATTAGGCACATGTGTCAAATTTATAGAATGTGGAACATGGGTGAAACATCTAGTTTTGGCACAGAGGACAATCGGTGAAAGAGAGGGGGCCGCGGCCGAAGCCGGAGACGCCGACGGTGTCGCCCAAGGCGGCGTTGGCGCAGTCGACGGTGAAATTGGGCGATTTCAGGGTGGAATTGGGGAAGGAGAGAGTGACGTGGTGGAGATTAGCGATGAAGCTTCCGTCGCCATAGGCGTAGTAGAAACGGGGGACGATTGAAGGGGTTGCATTCGTCGATTTCGATTGATTCGAAGGGGCAATTGGCGAGGGCGCAGAGGTGGGAGGAGGGGAGGCGGGAGTGGGCGGCAGAGCAGGCGGCGGAGGGGCAGGGGGTGGGGACAGCGGAGGTGAGGTTGAGGGGGACAGGGGCGGGGGATTTGTATTCATCTTCGCAGAGGATGCACTCGAAGGGGTGGCAGGGGAGCCAAACGATGTCCTGCCGGTGTCCATGTAGAGTAAACTCTAATCGAAGGTTTGTTAATTTAAACCCTAATTTGTTGTTACTTTCATCATCTTTGGCTTGAATCACACTATTTCTATACTGGGGTCTACACTAGAATTATCACTCAAATGTGAATTCACTCTACCAATCTTTTTCTCCAGACCAATCTCTAGATTTTCATAATCATTTTTTCCGAAGTTTGGTTATTTTCTCTTTTCACGACATGTTATATTAGTGAAAAGAACAGTTTTGAGTTTTTATTCTCAGATTCTGGACTATGAGTAGGCATTTTCCGAAGGATATAGCCTTATCTCTTGTTGTTATATGTGGCGTAGTAGACACCATCAGTAAATCATTTGCTATGGTTTGAGAAGTTTGTACTTGGGAAAACATTATTGGTAAATATTTGCACAAAATTGGTGCCACTTAAATAATTCTCTGAAATTTTAGTAATTGTTTTGTGGAGTTTACTAGTTTTGTGATCTATCTTGATAGTAAAATGTGTATTTCATTATGATTATCTACCATGTAGTTTTGGTTGTATTAATGTGTTGCACAAATATATAATTTATCACTCCCTCGAAGAAAATTTTGTTGCTGAGGAGTTTGGTGTCTTGGTGAGAATGTTTTCATAGTTAAGTAAACTTTTTCTAAAAGACTATTGAGTGAAGGGTTGAGTTTAGTGTATGAATGCAGGGTTGTTCCCCTAATTATTAGTTCCAAATGTTATTTAAGTATTCTCATCTCTTGCTCGAGATTCTTGGCCAGGGGAACCTGGACATTAAGGTTTGTACTTTTTTTAATAAGATTTTAAGTTATTTAGTAGAGTGGGTGAGAATCGCGTTGGATGTGGCGCGAGGAGTCCTATACCTACACGATGAATGCATGGCTCCCATCATTCACTTTGACATAAAGCCTCAACACATACTAATGGATGAATTCTGGAATCCTGAAATCTCAAATTCCGAGTTGGGTACTTCTAATGCTTTAATCAAACTAATTATGTCTTAGAAATCCTGTGTATGTATAGAACAGACCTGAGTTAGTTTGAACAAAGTCTGTCTTAGAAATTTTTTAAGTTGAAAATTATGCTATATATTTGGAGTTCCATTTATGAAATCAAGAAGAACAAACACAAATTTTTGTTGGTCAAATGTCACTAATTAACAACTATTCCACTTGTTTTAGTTATATGACTTGTTTCTGATTCTACATTTATCATGTTTGAAAATTGCTTATCCAGGTTGTGACACACTTGAACCTTGACGGGCTTGATCGTGACAATGCGTGCACAACTTGGTAGATTTATTGAGACACAGAGCTACTATAGCAGAAATGTTATTTGTTTGGAACCAAACAAGACGAAATAGGCTACCACGTTAGAAGATTTATCTAAGCTATGTTTTTTTTTCCACTTCATATATATGATGATAGATTTTTTTGTAGCATTG
Source organism: Stenogyne calaminthoides (assembly GCA_037126765.1). Lineage (NCBI taxonomy): Eukaryota > Viridiplantae > Streptophyta > Magnoliopsida > Lamiales > Lamiaceae > Stenogyne > Stenogyne calaminthoides. The sequence continues at coordinate 24,125,823 of JBBCBC010000002.1, forward strand.
AGTTCATTGCTTGTTACTTTCTGGAATAAAGCACTTGGGCCTGCCTGAAAATAGAAGCTTAAAGATTGTATTTCTGTCCACAAACTCCAAGACACAGTTTTGGTTGTTCATGATTGCATCAAGTAAGTATCTCCAATCTTTCATGCTTTTGTTTCCTCTTGATACCAAGTATCTGTGAAACTATCCAGGGAAGACTTGGAAATATATGTTCCCCTTTAGTTCTCCCATGCCCAAACACCTCTCGTATCAACAATGTGTCAAAAAAATACACTTCACAGCGGAAGAAGAACATAATTGTGTGACTGAAAGCATATTATATTTGAAAGAAGGAACATATAAGACATCTTTCAATATGTGTTGTGTACGTGTCTTTGTTTATACATTGGACAATTATTTAAGTTCGCGCCTTTAGTATTTTTGGAATAAAAGTGCTCAGTGGAGATTTTGGGCATACTTTTGTCGGACATAGGGGGTATTATGTAATCAATGATACACAATGGGGGTGTTTTGCATATTTCATAAACCATATGGGTGTTTTATGTTTTTACTTCAATCGGGTGCTTAGAACTCCCTTTTTGGCAGCCCCACTTTTCGAGGACAAGCTACATCTCTCATACTACAAGACTTCACTAATGAATTAATTAGTTATTCATGGTATTTCGTGATTCCCTTTTCTGGTAAGCACCAATTATTGGGTGGAGTTGCTTTTTGCAAGGATGAACTTTTGACTTTGATTTTATGAAAGAATTTCATCTCATCTAAAATTTTAAATTTATACAAGTGTGAAATTAATTCATTTATATTATTTTACTGACTAGTTCTTTGCACTGGTCCTTAAATGAAGAAATAGACAAGGTTTAGATTGGTTGATCTATCTATCCCAACACTATCATATCTAGCAATTAAACATGCCCCAACAGTTTATTTCATTTAAGATATGCTTCATATGATGTCAGATTGCACCTTTGCAATAGATAACACCCGATTATTTTTTCGGAGGTGACAATCTATAAATATATAAAAGTAGAAGAAAATTTTAAGAATGCATATTTGAGCAAGTGTAGGTACACTTGCTTTATGGTGAAAAGGTGAATTTCACTATCTATCAAGGAGAGTCTACTAAGGAGAGTGACTTAATATTAACCAATGAATTTTTTTCTTTTTGTTCTTTACATATTACTTTTTACATATATTTTTTAAGTTTAATAATTCTTTTATTACAAATGAATTTTTAACACTTTAATTGTCAAATTAATCGTCTTTTTACAATCTTTAATTTGATATACATATTATATATATATAATTCGAGTTCATATTTAATATGAATTTTAATGTTTTAAAATATTTATAATTGTGTAATTATATGATTTTATTTATTTTCTAATTTTTTAAATTTTTACTATCATTTAAAATAAATTTGGATGCGCTATGCGCTGAATGGTTAATTAAAAAAATATATTAATTTTATAATAATGAGATATACATGTATCAATTTATAAAATTCATACTACCTCTGTCCCATAAAAGCGTGCACACCTACTTATTATCGAGTTTTTGTGAGCGAGTTGTTTATTAGTATTTCAAGTGATAAAGTAATTTTTAAAGAGGGGTATTATAGATATACCTCTCATCTATTGCATGGATCTTTAAAAATTATTTTATCATTTCAAATACTAATAAAAAATTCGCTCGTAAAAACACGTGAAAACAGTAAACGTGCACGCTTCTTTGGGACGGAGGGAGTATATATTAATAAAAAATAATATGTACATTAATATAATAAATTTAATTAATTTTTTTTATTATAATTAATATCACGTTGAAATTTATTAAGATTCAATCCGTGCATAGATCCAATTTTTTTTTTTTTTTTTTTAACTTATATGTTTGGAACTCCTTTACAATCTTTTTTTTAACTTATATATTTGCGAATTCAAATATGTCTAAATTCAAATTATTGAAGACAATAACACCTCCTAATCTATTCTTTAAAAATTATCTATTTTCAACTCTTTTTTCAAACTTATATGTTTGCAATTTATATGTTTACAATTTTTTTACAAATTCAAATCTTTGAGCACAATAATGCCTCCTAATCTATTTTTAAAAAACTATCCAATTCTTCGATTTTTATGCAATTCAGTATCTTTAATCTTTGACTCTTCAATTCACTTTTTGTTTTACAATATTATTTTTATACATCTTATGTCAATTGAAGAGAAATTTTGTCTAACGCCCTACAAAAATTGTGCCTGTTCTTATATAAGTATTTTTTATTTTAAATATTTATTCATAAAATTTTGTTTAGATCACGTTATAAGTTATAATAACCTATTTGATAATCTAATAAATTTAGTTATTATACAATATATAAAGGGGCCAAAAAAAAAAATTGCACACGGCCCTTGGAATTATTAGACCGGACCTGGAACCATGGAAGTTGTTGCATTGAAATATGCAACTTGTTTACACCAAACCATGCAATTATTACTATAGGAAATAAATTGCATGGTTTAATGTAAATAAATTACATATTTCGATGCAACAAGTTGCATGATTCTAAAATACACTATAAATTGCACGGTGCACATGAGACTTAGGTAAATATCTTTCAAAATTGATATCACCAACTCTCCGATAAGATTAATTCTTAAAATATAGTTAATTTCCTTATATAAATTATTACTTGGATAGCACTCCAATTAATATGAGATTAATTACCATATCAATATCGGCATGCCTCCTTTCAAAAAAAAAAAAAAAACAATTTTTTTTAAATATTGGTATGCCCTCTATAGTCTATACATGTATTCGTTCCATTCTACTCTCAAAATTTTATAAATAACCGTTTAGATAGATGCATATCCATCGATGGATATTAATTTCCTTATATACACGTATGCATCCCCAATATTTCTTCAAAGATTTGATGTATCAAAGATTATACTAAAACTCAAGATGTAATCTATACACTCACAAACGACCATTTTATCTAAAAGGGGACCCACAATATACTATAATACTCTTACTTTATTTATTTTATTTATTTATTTTTTAAATCCTGTGCCCAAAAATGTGGGTATAAATATTTTGGACAGAGGGAGTATATAAGTCTTGTATGCATCAGGTACACCGTGCACTCCATAGTGTGTTTTAGAACCATGCAACTAATTATACTGAAATATGTAATTTGTTTACTCTAAACCGTCCAACTATTAATATGAGATACAAATTGCACCACTCAGCATAAACAAATTGCATATTTTAAATAATTTTAAAATACACTATAAAATGCATTAAAATTATTAAAATATAATTTAATTTCCTAAAAAATATAGTTAATTATTACTCGGATATAGTCAGTTTTCTAAAATATAGTTAATTTCCTTATATATAAATTATTACTCGGATAGCACTCCAATTAATTACTATAACAATATCGGTATGCCCTACCTACGTGTAATCGTTCTACTCCCAATATTTTAATTGTAAATAACGTCCATTTAGATAGATACGCATCCCTAATATTTCTTCCATGTATACATCCCAAACATTTTTTCAATCAAGAAACTCAAGATGTGATCTATCAAAGATTATACCAGATATTATATATAGATTTTATACTAGGATAGATATGTTAATAACCAATTCCTAGATATAATTAATTATTTTCCTTATATATACATACATCCCATCCCTTGCTGCAGCGTACACTTTCATTCTTTCAAACTCTCGCTATCTTCTCTCCAAATTAACTCTCCTTCTTCTTTTGTTGATGACAGATGCCATGGTTGTATTAGAAGCCGTTGATGAATACTACAATAATCATCTGATAGCAGAAGATATTCTTGATAAATAGCTAAGCTTCCCAATATCCTTGATAGCAAACTCTCGTTGAAGACGAGAAATAAAGGATGACAATAACTCTGAAGAATTCCCTGTTAGAATAAAATCATCAACATAGACAAGCAAATAAAGAATAGACTTGCCCATGATATATATGAACATGGAAGAATCCGACCGACTACAAGTGAAGCCAATACCCAGTAAGAAATCACTCAATCGTTGAAACCAGGCACGAGGGGCCTGTTTAAGTCCGTAAAGAGCTTTATTCAGTCGGCAGACATGATTTGGAAACTTAGGATCTGCATACCCAGGCGGTTGTTCCATATAGACAGGTTTAGGAAGAATTCCATTCAGAAAGGCATTTTTAACATCGAGCTGATGGAGAGGTCAATTATGCATTACTGCTAAAGAGATAACAACCCGAACTGTGGATGCCCGAACAACCGGACTGAAAGTGTGGGAGTAATCAAAACCAGGCAACTGAGTGAAACCCTGAGCCACAAGACGAGCCTTATGTCGATCAATGGAGCCATCCGCCAAATATTTAGTACAAAACACCCATTTTGAACCAACAACATTAGTATTGGGTGGACGAGGTACAAGATCCCAGGTCTTATTCAAGTAAATAGCAGAAAGCTCCTCATCCATAGCAGCCAGCCATTCCGGATGCTTTGCAGCTGATTTAAACCCCTTTGGCTCACGAGTAGAAATAAGAGATGTGAACAAAGCTGTTTCGGCATAATAAGTGAGATGTTTGGGTTTGAATATACCAGATTTGGCTTGAGTGACCATAGGATAAGACGTCTGTGGTGGTGGAATATTTGTGACTTGAGGCGGTTGGACATCATTAGGAGGTTGAGGAGTAGCCGAGCCACGATCAAACAAGACGGGAGGCGGGGATTTAGGTGTGGGTTGCACTTCCAAGACTGGAGTTGGAGCTGGACACTCACATAAAGTACAAGGCGATTTGAAATTGTCTTTAAGTGGCAAGACATTTGAGGGTGGCAAGACATCTGTGGGTGGTAAGACTGTCTGAGTAAGTGGCAAAGACTCAGTATACTCAAATAAAGAGACAATTTTGAAGGTCTGCAAGAGTCAGTAGAAAAGGGAAAACATAGCTCATCAAACTTTGCATGTCTAGTAATATAAGTGCGGAAAGAGTGAGGATCGAGACACCGAAACCCTTTATGAATGCTGCTATATCCCATAAAAATGCAAGGTAAGCTGCGAGGTTCAAATTTATTTGCCACGTAATCTCGAAGACAAGGGAAAATCTGACAACCAAAAGGATGAAAAACCCCATAGTCAGGAGAAACGTTGAATAACATTTCAAAAGGAGATTTTCCATGCAGAACTCTTGATGGAAGACGATTTATAGTATATACTGCACTGCTGAATACTTCAACCCAAAATTGAGATGGAACGTTTGCATGAAAAAGCATAGCAAGTCCGGTTTCAGTGACATGTCTGTGCTTACGTTGTTGGGGAATGAGTTACACAGATCTATTAGGGGTGAATATTTAAATACAAATTTAATTCATTAATTATTACTAGCATGAATTAATCCTATATTAATTCAAATAATAATTGCAACAACATATCATGCATATAAAAAGCCACGTAAAACCTACGCATGCGGAATCTACGGGTTTACGTGAACGTACCTCTCGCGATGGCAGTGACTTCGGTCGGACGGACTAACCAAAAGGACTTCCCAATTATTCCCTTAGCCCTTGCTCAACTATCCGGTGGAAGGACACTCGTCTAACAATTAACAAAAGGAAAAAATAAACTTTGTTGCACCACTTTTGTGGATTTGCTAATATTTACAGCACATGGAATTGTACTTGGGAATGAACTAATCATCCCCTATTTATAGGAGATGGAGTGGTCGAATTTTATGTAGAAAATCAATGTGGGAAAAGACTTTTCTTGGTCACCAAGAAATCTTGAATATATCTCCTATATTCTTTTTCCCATAATTAAAATATTCCACAAAAATCCCACTTCCTCAAAATATGGATATTTTTGAAAATTTAGTGTGTGCAAGAATCCAAGATTTAGATCTTCTTGAATTTATGAGATATTCTTGTATTTCAAGAAATACATATCTTCCATAATATCTTTTCAAGAAAATCAAGAAAATCTTTCTTGCCCACTATATTTCCAAAAATTCGAAATATCACTATGAATAACCAAGTGAGAGATTTCTTGAATTAAATGAGATAATCTTGTATTCCAAGAATACATATCTTCATTCCATAACAAAATTCAAAGAAAATCTTTCTCCCTCTTTTATCCATAATTTCCGAAAATAAGAGGAAAAATTAAGCAACAATATTTATTTTATTTTAATCACCTTTTTCAGTTATTGGACTATTTGTTGGGCTACTCAGGGGGCCTTTAGGAGAATTAAGATTGGACCTTCTAATGGATCTTGAATATCTAATATTGAGCCACAATATAATTCAAGCCCATAAATATTAATTAATCCCACTACATAATTAATATTGCACTATCCATCTTAACCCATATTACAGTCAATATGGCTCCGGTCATTATTTCCGTGTTTAAGATTATCTAGCCCATTAATTAATTCAAGCCAATTTGAAATAGCTTTCCATTAATTAACATCTTTTATCCTTGGTCGAGAACGGTTCAACATTATTATCCATACCGAAAACAAATTCCACTTGCAAGATTTGGTATGATAAAGCTTATGAACCTCCCAAGGGGGGCGTCGAACAAAGCGTTTGCACACGATTCTTCAGATTAAATCTTAGCAATCACATGTGACCAATAATATTGCCCAAGATAAAAAGTATTGAATCTCTCTTTGATTCGCTACCCATGATAAGTCAAAGCAATAGTTACCAATCCCACGTGATCCTATTTAAGGAACGAAGATTAAGAAACAACGAACCATCGAGGTCTAATTCTTCCTTGTTCGGGCCTCAAGAATTTATCCTCCTCAGAGGGTCCTATTCAACAAGATCACCATGCACTAGTGTAATCTCTTGGTCAAGACAAACCAATCTGAGCCTTACACCTCAACCTTTCGCGATGGGTTGTTCATTTCCATCTAGGTCGTGAATAGCGTACTTTTAGTTACAAGGGACTGTTAATTTAATCTTCTATGATCTGGTATCACTAAATTAACTACAATGTAATACGCGTCAAATTATTGAACAGTTATGCAAAGAAATATATGTAACATTCAATCATATTTAAAGCATCGATGATAAACAATTTATTTCAAGAAATAAGTCCGAAAATTCGATTTTAGATTATACAAAGTAAAAAGCATACTTTTCAGTATAATCCCAACAATCTCCCACTTATACTCAAAGTCTGCTTTTAAGTATACTACAACATGTCTCGCGTAGTCCGTGACATCTAATGTCACCTACACGAACCTAATAATTTCTCCCACTTATACTCAAAGCCAGTTAAATCTGGACTTGACACCCATTCCACCCACATGTCTCTCGAATGTATTCAGAGGCAGACCCTTTGTGAATGAATCTGCTAGGTTGTCCTTTAGACGCTATCTTTGCCACATCTATATCTCCTCTCTTAACGATTTCTCGTATAAGATGTCTTTCCTTTAGTGTGTTTGTTTGACTCGTGGACTCTTGGTTCTCTTGAATTTGCAACCGCCCTAGCGCAGATATTGCTAGATAAATTGAACACCATCCAAGTCCACTAAGAAGATCTAGAGCCCAATCGGTTCTTTTCACCGCTTCACAAGACTACTTACCCGACTTCCATGGTTGAGTCGGATGCATTTACGCTTCACACACGTCCATCCGATGGCTACACTTCCCAAATGGAAACACACTAACCGAGGCGAGATAATTTATGGAATCTAAATCGATTGGAAATCCGAGTCCGGTGTGGCCGATGAGGATTGGAGTATCGATCGATAAATCAACATTCTATCCCAGTTCTTTTCGGACACTTGTAATGTTTTTAATCGTCGTCCAATGCGCTTTCCTCGGGTTACTTTGATATCTAGCTACCATGCCTACGACCAAAGCGGATATCCGGGTCTCGTATATAGCAATGCATACATAAGGTTTCCGGCAAACAAGCACAAGGAATACCTTTCATGTCATCTATCTCCTTTTCGTCTTAGGGAACATTTTCTTGGATAGATGGATTCCAAGTCTGAAAGGTACGAATCCTTTCTTGGAATCTTACATGCTGAATCGTTTCAAAAACTAGTGTCTATGTATGAAACTTGCGATAACCCGATCATCCTTTTCTGGCGATCTCGAGTTATCTTGATCCCAAGGATATGTCCGGCTTTCCCTAAGTCTTTCATATCAAACTGTTTTGAAAACATGCTCTTACGTCTGATAACACCTTCACATCATTCCCGATGATCAGAATGTCATCTACGTATAGTACTAAGAATACCAATGCAGTTCCGACACGCTTTTTATACACACAACTTTCAAACTCGTTTTGATCAAACCCTTAAGACATTATAACATGATCAAAACATTGGTTCCAAGCTCTGGATGCCTGTTTGAATCCGTAAATGGACTTCTTGAGCTTACAAACAAGATGTTCTTGGCCTGTTTCAATGAAACCTTGGGGTTGTTGCATATAGATCTCTTTATCAAGACATCCGTTAAGGAAAGCTGTCTTGACATCTATTTGCCAGATTTCAAAGTCGAAATGCGCAACAATCGATAAGAGAATACGGATGGACTTAAGCATGGCTACGGTCGAAAAAGTTTCCTCATAATCGATCCCTTCTTTCTGAGTATAACCTTTCGCCACTAGTCCTGCTTTAAAGGTTTCAACCTTCCCGTCCGGTCCTCTTTTCCTCTTATATACCCACTTGAATCCAATGGGTTTGACCCCATTATGTGGTTCGACTAGCTCCCACACTCTATTATGAAACATAGACCCCATTTCAGCTTTCATTGCTGTTTGCCAAGAATCTGCATCCTTATCTTGGAGTGCCTCGTCATATGTCCATGGGTCTGATTCGACTTGTCCGGGAATCAAGTCCGAGGACTCTCCTATTCCCATGAATCTCTCGGGCTGTCTAACAACCCTCCCACTACGACGAGGCTCCGGTTGTGAAAACGTATCGTTTAGTATATCATCTAGTACAGTTGGCACTGAGGTTTGCCTTCTAAGCTCATTTAAGGTAATCTCACTTCTGGGTTTTCTTTGGTTCATATAGTCTTCTTCCAAAAATCTAAAGTGGGTGCTGATGACCACCTTTTGATCTTCGGGACTATAGAACATACACCCTTTTGTTCCCTCGGGGTATCCTACAAACAGCCTTAATTCTGATCAAGGATCCAATTTACCGGCTTCCTTGTCCAGCACGTAGGCCGGACACCCCCAAATTATCATGTGTCTCATACTAGGCTTGCGCCCGGCCCACAATTCTTTGGGAGTGAATCGATTTGGATAGCACCAAGTTCAAAATGTAAGCCGCTGTTTTCAAGGCATAACCCCAGAACGACTCGGGAAGATCCGTATAACTCATCATTGATCTAACCATTTCCAAAAGAATTCAGTTTCTTCGATCTGCAACCCCGTTTTGTTGAGGGGTTCCGGGTGCAGTGAGCTGGGATACAATCCCTTCATCAGATAAGTAGTTCAAAAACTCATTGCTGAGGTAATCGCCTCCACGATCAGATCGTAGAGACTTGATACGTTTTTCCTTATGATTCTCTGTTTGAGCCTTAAATTCTTAGAATTTCTCAAAGGGCTCAGATTCATGCTTCATAAGGGAAATGTGACCGTACCTTGAGTAATCATTAATGAAATTACTCATAACCTCCTCTTGCTTTGGTTGACATTGGACTACATACATCTATGTGAACGATCTCTAACACTTCTTTAGCCCCATTCCCCTTGGCTCCAAATGCCATCTTGGTCATATCACCCTCCAAACATGATTCGCAGGTTGGAATCGATTCAACTTGGAGACGCTCCAGTGAACCATCTTTCACCAACCTTTGGATCCTCTTTGGATTTATATGACCTAATATTAGATGCCAAAGAAGTATTTCGTTCACGCTTTCTTTTGTCGGAAATAGTTGATGTGTTATAGGATGCATTTCGTGAGTGGTGTGCACAGTTAATTGTATAGAGATTTTCTATCAATGTCCCGTAATAGGTACACTCATCATTTCAAAAATGATGTCATTCTTATTAGAAGAAACTTAGTGTCCTTTAATCGAATTTTAGAAACTGAAAGTGAATTCTTTCTAAAACTGGGAACATAAAGATAATCTCAAAAAAACTTTATCTTCAAAAGATAGGTGCACTTCTCCCACTGCTTTAACTGCCACTCATGTAGCATTGCAATGTCTGCTACTTGCGTAGTATTGTAATAATCGTTACTATCGTAGCATTGCAATATCTGCCACTTACGTAGCATTGCAATGTCTTCTACTTTCGTAACTGTTGGTCCCGAAAAACCCGATTTAAAACTCGTAAAATCTCAATGGGAGGTGACTTAAATTTTATGAGTTTTAAATCGGGTTTTTCGGGACCAACAAGTGGTATCAGAGCAGAGGTTCAAAAGTTCACTAGATTTTAATGTGAACACCTGAACTGATCTTTTTTGTTAAAACCCATTTAGTTTAAAATGCATAAATTTTAAAATTCATGGAGGTTGACAATCATCTTCTCATTTTTAAAATGAAAACAATGTTCTTCATCATTTCTCTTGTTTAACTAACACTGTTTTTCTCGTATATTTTTATTGTTAGTTAGTTTTGGCATCATTATCAAAAAGGGGGAAATTGTTGGGATATTTTAGTTTTGATTAATTATGCCAAAATATTATCAACTTGTGTTATTTAAGATAATCTACAGATAACAAGTTGAGGGGGAACGAGAGAACAAGTTGGTAACAAGTTCCGAGTTAACTGATGAGCTGAACAAGAAGAAGCATGCTGATTTGTGATGAAGAAAAGCTGATAAAATGTTGTGAAGAAATCAGAAATCAGGCGAGAAGAAATCTGAAATCAGGCGAGCTGAAATCAGGTTTGATGAACAGTGAAATCTGTTCGGATGAACAGTGATTTCAGCAACTGATGAACAGTGAAATCAGCTTCTGATGAACAGTGATTTCAGCACACCAGAAATCTGCAGACCAGATTTCAGCGGACCAGATCAGGCGACCAGAATCAGAAGAGATGAACAGTAATCTGACGAGCTGATCAGATCCGTTAGACACACAAAAGCAGCTGGCCAATAAAAAGACAACACACATATTGATGTGGCATAAAGCTGCAAGGAAAAGTGCAAAAGGACAAAGAAAAGCTGGAAGTTATTAGTATGGATTTGAATATTACTTTCCAACGGTAATATTTAAATCCACACTATAAATACATTGCACTATCTTCAAAAGAAGATAATGGAGGATCTGCAAAGTGAAATTAAAGCCAAATATTCAAGCAACTCCATTCATAGAACACAGAGCAAGAAATACACACATATATTCAAAAGTGTTCTACCCTAGATCTAAGCACAAATGTTATATCCTAAGCTTAGAGAGATTTTCTCATCCTTAGCATTGAGGCTAAACAAATGTAAGGGAAAATCTCAACCTAGTTGGAAACCAAACAAACCTTACCCAAATCAGTCGGTTAAGTTTGTAGGTGAGTGTGAACTCAGTAAACATCTAGCAATCCCGAAAGGGAGGGTAGGCGATCCCGTGAGGGTGATAAGTCCCGTTTGAGTGAGAACTCGGTCAACATCTAAGCAATCCCGAAAGGAAGGGTAGGCGATCCCTTAGAGGGTGATAAGTCCCGTTTGAGTGAGAACTCGGTAAACATTTGTTGGTTAAGTTGGTGCCCCATGAAGGGAAGAGTGGATGTAGGACGAGTTGTTCGAACCACTATAAAAATACGTGTGTTCTTATTTGCTTTCATATTAACTGTCATACATACTTTAGCAAATCTGCATAACACATTCAAAAAAAAAAATTTAAGTCACCTCCCATTGAGATTTTACGAGTTTTAAATCGGGTTTTTTGGGACCAACAGTAACGTTTCCCAGTGTGATGAGGATCTCACTCCCACTGAGTTTGCCGGATCATTTAGAACCCGTGAAGCCAACATGATTAGTGGATCTCGTATCAACCACCCACGAATGAGAAGTATACGCCGCTAAACAAGTTTCAACAACTAGTGCGTGAGAATTACCTTTCCTTCCGTCCCTTTTGGGGTTGGAACAGGCAAAACCTCCATTGTCCTTTCTTACCGCAGCTTAAGCACTTCCTCTTTGGATTTTCCTTGACACAACAAGCATTCCTCATCTTACCGTTGCCCTTGGCAACAGTTGAGTTTTATTGCTTATGGCCTTTGGTCCTCTTCTTTATCTTGCCTACCCTTGGCCTAGAAGATGAAGATGGACCACTTGCCGTCAAAGCTTGAGTTTGGTGCCTTATCATCATTTCTGCCGAGACCAAAAGCTTGCAACAAATTAGCTAGCGAGGCCAAAATGCTCAAAAACTTTTTGGGCAGAGAGTGAAGTACCAAATTCATCTGAATCTCCAGATCATAATCTGCACTCAGAATCTCAAGTTTGTTCAGATGTGCCATCTATTTTGAGGACGTAATCCCTTACGGGTTTGCCCTCCACCTTTTTCAGCGACGACATCTCTCGCAAGGTGATCTGACGAGTCCCGCATGTTTTGACTCGTCAGTTGGCTAATCTGATTTTGGTGTGTCAAAATCCACTTGTGCTTTTGTGCAGTTAGAACAATTATAATTTTCCAATCAATATAGTTTTCCATATTGTATTGAATTTAAGTATAATAATAGTGGATTAAAAGGTAACGACATGCTGAACTGAAATAAACAACTATATGCAATAGCACAAGTATATCACAAGATTCGATCACATTCATCATATTTAAAATCTCAAAAAAATATGAACATGCATCAGCCAACATCTCAAAACAGTTTAAATAAGCCACGTGGGGTGGGTCATTATTTAAACACATTCAAGCAGGTTACAAACAAGAACAGTTACAAACCTTTAATATCCAGATTAATAGTTGGCTCCCACTTGACCAATATAAAATTGACAGGGACTTCGGGGAAGTATATGCATATCAATTTTATACCTAAGTAATAACTATGATTAAATACAGGATTACTATTTTACTTTGATCGAGCCTCGTGGGGAGGGTCATCGTCGCCACTAGTAATAACCCACAATCATCCGTTTGGAATTCATTCATGTGAAACCTATCTTTTGACCGTCCCATGGGGGGAATTTCTCCAAAAGAATTCACAAATAAATAAATCATGGAGGTCAAAATTAATTCAATTTTATTATCCGGAATAAAATTGTCAATTAATTATTTAAGCATACTTAGTAATTTTGAAGGTGAGATTTTTCAATTTGGCAACCCTCATGCAAACACATTTAAACAAATTAAATAAAGCATAAGATAGCACAAATAAATCAAGCAAAACAGAAAAATAAACATATTGGGCACAAATTATCCAATTGTCATGGTTTGATTTTTCTTGGCTTGATCTTGAAGAAACACGTCTCGAATTTCTCCCACTCGTTCGTCTCGAAAAAAATACTTGTCTCGAACCGCCACGCCAAGTAGCTCGCGGCAATGGATGACGCCGATCCGTAAGCCACTAGCCTAGGGCAACCTCGGCGGCTTCGGCACCGCCCGGCAGCCCACGCCGCGATTCCTCGACGCGCCTCGGCGAGTGTCGGCGGCCGGCAGAGCCCGGCGGCAACGACAAGCATTCAAGCTGGCAGCGGCTCATTCCGCTAACCCGCTTACCTCGATTTTGCCGAAGTATCAGATCTGGCCTGTCATCGATTCGCCTCCCGCGGCTCGAGGTATACGCCTGCGGCGGCGTTTCCTTCGTCCAAGATACTCGGCGCCGGCCTGCGCCCTGCGCCCATGCATGCCAGATGTGCGCCTCGCCCACTACTCGGTTCTCGATTTAGTCCTTTAATTCTTCGTCTCTTAGCTTCCCGATCCCAAGTATAATTTATTTACAAAAAAATTAATAAAAACCTAGATCTAGACTAGTCTATTACATTGTTCAAATCAAACAAATCTGTCTACTCGTGGATTTTTCTCACGAGGCAAAACAAATCCGAATTAATCGAATTAAAAACCACGGTTTATATGCATGCAAAAATAAAACATTAAAATCCATGACAATTGGATACCGCAAAAACAGATCTAACGATTCTACTATCCAATTTCAAATTTAATGTCCACGAATTAAATTACAATTTAAAAAATTGAGAGTCAAAACAAAGGGCTCGATACGATTGTTGGGGAATGAGTTACACGATCTATTATTCGGTGAATATTTAAATACAAATTTAATTCATTAATTATTACTAGCATGAATTAATCCTATATTAATTCAAATAATAATTGCAACAACATATCATGCATATATAAAAAGCCACGTAAAACCCACGCATGCGGAATCTACGGGTTTACGTGAACGTATTACCTCTCGCGATGGCAAAGACTTGGTCGGACGGACTAACCAAAAGGACTTCCCAAGTATTCCCTTAGCCCTTGCTCAACTATCCGGTGGAAGGACACTCGTCTAACAATTAACAAAAGGAAAAAATAAACTTTGTTGCACCACTTTTGTGGATTTGCTAATATTTCCAGCACATGGAATTGTACTTGGGAATGAACTAATCATCCCCTATTTATAGGAGAGGGAGTGGTCGAATTTTATGTAGAAAATCAATGTGGGAAAAGACTTTTCTTGGTCACCAAGAAATCTTGAATATATCTCCTATATTCTTTTTCCCATAATTAAAATATTCCACAAAAATCCCACTTCCTCAAAATATGGATATTTTCGAAAATTTAGTTTGTGCAAGAATCCAAGATTTAGATCTTCTTGAATTTATGAGATATTCTTGTATTTCAAGAAATACATATCTTCCATAATATCTTTTCAAGAAAATCAAGAAAATCTTTCTTTCCCTTAATTATCAAAATTTCGAAAATATCTCTATGGATAACCAAGTGGGAGATTTCTTGAATTTAATGAGATAATCTTGTATTCCAAGAATACATATCCTCATTCTATAACAAAATTCAAAGAAAATCTTTCTCCCCTTTTATCCATAAATTTCGAAAATAATGGAAAAATAAGCAACAATATTTATTTTATTTTAAACACCTTTTTCAGTTATTGGACTATATGTTGGGCTACTTAGGGGGCCTTTAGGAGAATTAAGATTGGACCTTCCAATGGATCTTGAATTATCAATATTGAGCCACAATATAATTCAAGCCCATAAATATTAATTAATCCCACTACATAATTAATATTGCACTATCCATCTTAACCCATATTACAGTCAATATGGCTCCCGGTCATTATTTCCCGTGTTTAAGATTATCTAGCCCATTAATTAATTCAAGCCACTGAAATAGCTTTCCATTAATTAACATCTTTTATCCTTGGTCGAGGAACGGTTCAACATTATTATCCATACCGGAAACAAATTCCACTTGCAAGATTTAGTATGATAAAGCTTATGAACCTCCCAAGGGGGCAAATCGAACAAGCGTACTTGCACACGATTCTTCGTATTAAATCTTAGCAATCACATGTGACCAATAATATTGCCCAAGATAAAAAGTATTGAATCTCTCTTTGATTCGCTACCCATGATAAGTCAAAGCAATAGTTACCAATCCCACGTGATCCTATTTAAGGAACGAAGATTAAGAAACAACGAACCACTGAGGTCTAATTCTTCCTTGTTCAGTTCTGAAGAATTTATCCTCCTGTAGGTCCTATTCAGCGCATCAGTCATGCACTAGTGTAATCTCTTGGTCAAGACAAACCAATCTGAGCCTTACACCTCAACCTTTCGCGATGGGTTGTTCATTTCCATCTAGGTCGTGAATGACGTACTTTTAGTTACAAGGGACTGTTAATTTAATTTTCTGTGATCTGGTATCACTAAATTAACTACAATGTAATACGTACGAATTATTAAACAGTTATGCAGTAAATATATGTAACATTCAATCATATTTAAAGCATCAGTGATAAACAATTTATTTCAGTAAATAAGTCTGAAAATCCAGTTTCGATTATACAAAGTAAAAAGCATACTTTTCAGTATAATCCCAACATACGTTCAGCTCTTCCATTTTGTGATGGAGTGTAAGGACAAGAGATAGTATGCCTAATACCAATATCCTGAAAGAAAGTCTACACCTTTCTGTTTGTGAACTCAGTTCCACCATCACTTTGAAATGTCTTAATAGAGCAATTAAACTGATTGGAGACAAACTTGTGAAATCGAACAAGAATTTCATAAAAATCAGATTTATGTTTTAGTGGATAAAACCACGTGAAACGAGAGAAATCATCAACAAAAATTACGTAATACCGAAACCCAGAAACAAAATTAACTGGGGCTGGTCCCCGTAGATCGCAATGTACCAAATCCAAAACACAAGCAGAACGTTTAAGATTCCGATCAAAGGGCAAACGCTTGCTCTTGGCCTTTTCACAAGAAACACAAATAGATGGTTTTGGCAAAATAGAAGTAACGGAAACTTGTCCAATTTTATTCAACAGTGAAATAGTATCAAAACTAACATGGCCTAATCTAGAGTGTCATAATTCAAAAGAAGCTGTCAATCGAGGGGATAAACAAGAAGCAGCAAGAGCGGGAAAAACACCTTCAAACACATAAAGTCCATCTTTGGGCCTGCCACGGGCCAAAATATCCTTGGTTGTTCGACTACGAATTTCAAAATAGTCAATACTAAATAGGACATCAACTGCAAAATCCCTAGTAAGCTTGCTCACGGATAACAGATTTTAGGTAATTACAGGGACAACCAAGACATCATACAAAGTAATTGATTCATTCAGAATACACGTACCAACATGAGAAATATCTAAACGAACACCATTGCCAACAATAACGTAATCAGTACCCGAATATGGAATAACATAAATGAGAAATGAAGGACCTGAAGTCATGTGAGCAGATGCTCCTGTGTCAAGATACCAATTCGAAAGTGGCGACGAGAGACCTGACAACCCGCGGAGAAGGCCTCGGCTAAGTTAGCAACACTTTTAGACGAATCATCCGTCGGGTATGTAACATAAGCTGCAACAGGTTGAGAAGGAGCGCCGTATGCAGGCCTAGTGAAGATGACAGCCATTGATGAGGCGAAAGATAAAATAGTGACCGAGAGATATGGATATGGCTGTGAATTCTGTGATAGGGACAGAAATTAATTATATGACGGATAATTATTTTTGCCGTGAGGGCTGTAAACGCCGAGAGGGCAGAAAAGAAAGGGGAGAATATCGCGACGTTGAGAGAGGCGCGATGAGACGAGAAGAAGATTAGGGTTTGGGCATCCTAATTTTAGGCTGATACCATGTGGATAATTATTTTATTCATCATAATGAATAATGTGTACAAAGTGTGAAATATATACACCTCTACAATCTACATATAAGGAAATAATATATACGATTCTTTATCTACAAGAAATAATCAAAGCTGAATCCCATAAATTGAGCAGAAGATATTCTTGATTATCTTATGCTATCATCATCCCTTCTTTCTTAAACTGATCCGTTCCGAGTCCGGTTATATTTTGGGCAGTCATGTGGATGAGTACGAGAATCTAGAGGAGATTAATAAGGGGTCATACGGAGTCGTATACAAAGCTCTAAACAATCTCACCAATCAAACTGTAGCAATGAAGAAGGAGATTCACGGGCTCTCTCCATCAACTTTGAGAGAGATCGAAATTCTGGAGTCCCTTCCTCGTCACCCCTCCATCGTAAAATTTGAAGAAGTCGTTATGGACGTGCATGGCGGCGTTTTCGTTGTGATGGAGTATCTAGACAAGGATCTTCACAAATTCATCCATGTGAAGAGAAAAGATTTCACATTAGGCGAGCTAAAACTTGTAATGAAACAAATATTACAAGGAGTCGGCTTTCTTCATGAGCAAGGAATCATGAACAGGGATCTTAAGCCTTCCAACATTCTCATGAACGAAAACGGTGCGTTGAAAAATTGTGACTTTGGCTTGTCGTGCTACTTTGGAAGCGAGTCAACTCATTGTGGAGTTGGTACTCGGTGGTACAAGGCCCCTGAACTTCTTAGTGGCACCAATTACTCGTGTGCTATTGATATTTGGTCCGTGGGGTGCATCATGGCGGAGTTGATATCGAAGGACGTTATATTCAAAGGTGAAACAGACGAGGATCAACTTCAGTGCATATGGATGTACGATATGGAAAGCTGGCCCTTGCTCAATATTCGACTTAGGTCGTTTATTACCACTTCTGGATATGATCTGTTGGAGAGACTTCTGACCGTGGACCCCAGTAAGAGGATATGTGCACAAGAAGCTCTTAATCACGAATGGTTTAAATAGATGATGAGTCTGATGTGAGTTTAATTAAAAAAAAAACATATATGTCTTGATAGGATTGGTCACAGGATTGAAGAATGCATGATATCAGTGATGATTAAGAGATTGTCTGAACAGAATGGTGTTTGATTTCTTTTTGTATATGAATTTGAAATATCAAGGGCAGAGCATTATTTGTTTTATTACTCTTTATTCAAGGAAATTGACTTTCAATAAAAGTAGGCTATAGGGAGTATATATGTTTAATGGTAGAGAGAAATTAAGAAGAATATGTTGGACAGAAATCCGAATTTTTTGCAAAAAAGAAGTGATTTTAACTCTGCCGCTTATTAGAAAAAGAAATGTGGTTTCTTGTATGTGAATCTGCGTTACAACGTAGTGCTGATCCAATTTAGTCTCAAACCGCCAGAGGTTGCTCAAAATTATTCAAAACGACATCGTTTTGGATACGTGTGTTACATATTCCGGTTAAAATTCCTACACGCGCCCAAAATGACATCGTTTTGGATAATTTTGAGATACCTCCGGTGGTTTGAGACTAAATTGAATCAAATTGAATATAAATGAGACTAAATTAAAAAAAGTTGATGTTATAATTGATGCGAGAAAGATATAAAAACGATAAATAAACCGAATAAACCGACACCGAAATTTTACGTGGTTCACTAACAATTTGTTAGCTACGTCCACGGGCAGAAGAGAGGATCTCGTATATTATTCAGAACCGACAACAATATACAACTCAAATGAGAATATAAATAATAATCCTTAACTGATTGGGCCTAAGTGAATAAGCCCAAAACCGAAACCGACTAGGCCTAAATTAATAAGCCAAAAATTGAAACCAACTGATGCACTTGTATCAAAGAGACCTGGGCTTCTTAAATAACATTAGGAAGCCCTTCACCTTTGTCCACAATCCGATGTGGGACATAATAGGACTTCTTATAGGACATAACCTACCATATCCTCAAACCTATATCGCCTTGGAGCCTCAACTCCAATCCTTCTAGCTCGATCAAGAGCTATACTGTATGGTCTTGTCTCAGATGGTTGAGATTCTGGTGGTGATGCATCTTTCAGCTCGGTGTCAGAATGTGAGTGTTGTTCTCCATCTACCTTTTGTGACTCACCCTGCTCCACCTGTTTGTCAACACTGTTGTTTTCTGATACAACGATAAACTTCACAGTGGGGTTAAACATAGAATTCTCATCAAAAATAACATTTTTGCTAAGTATGACTTTGCTTTCTGATGGAGACCAGATTCTATACCCCTTAACACCATTTCCATAGCCCACAAAAACTCCTTTCTTCGCCCTTGGCTCCAATTTGCCCTCATTTACATCATAATAAACAGTACATCCAAAAGCTTTCAAATTAGAGTAATCTGCAGACTTACCAGACCACACCTCGTAAGGTGTTTTGAGGTTGATACCTGTGTGAGGTGCACGATTTATCAGGTAACATGCCGTGCTGACCGCTTCTGCCCAAAATCTTCGGGCCAATCCAGCATTAGAGAGCATGAATCGAGCTCTCTCCAGAAGTGTTTGATTCATGCGTTCTGCTACTGTTGAGGAATAAGTTGCACAAATATATTCAGGATGAATATTTAAATACAAATTTAATTCTTATAATTATTACTAGCATGAATCACTCCTATATTAATTCAAATAATAATCCAACAACAAATCATGCAAATAATCAATTCACGTAAATCCTACGCATGAGGAAATTCTACGAGTTTACGTGAACATACCTCTTGGGATGGCAATGACTTTATTTATTAGACACACCAAAAGAACTTCCCAAGTATTCCCTTAATCCTTGCTCGACTATCCTGTGGTAAGACGCTTGCGAACAATTAACAAAAGGAAAATAAATTATGTTGCACCACCTTTGTGGATTTACTAATTTTTCCAGCACATGAAATTGTACTTGGGAATGAAAGAATCATCCCCTATTTATAGAGTAGAGGTGGTCGAAATTTTGGGGCAAAAACAATGTGGAAAAATCTTTTCTTGATCTCCAAGAAATCTTGAATATATCTACTATATTTTTTTCCCAAAATTATAATATTCCACAAAATCCCACCTACTCTTTGTTATGGAGTATTTTTCAAAAATTATAGGGCAAGAATCCAAGATTTGGATCTACTTGAATTTATGAGATATTTTTGTATTTCAAGAAATACATATCTTCCATAATATCTTTTCAAGAAAATCAAGAAAATCTTTCTTTCCCTTAATTATCAAAATTTCGAAAATATCTCCATGGATAACCAAGTGGGAGATTTCTTGAATTTAATGAGATAATCTTGTATTCCAAGAATACATATCCTCATTCCATAACAAAATTCAAAGAAAATCTTTCTCCCCTTTTATCCATAAATTTCAAAAATAATGGAAAAATAAGCAACAATATTTATTTTATTTTAAACACTTTTTTCAGTTATTGGACTATATGTTGGGCTACTTTAGGAGAATTAAGATTGGACCTTCCAATGGATCTTGAATTATCAATATTGAGCCACAATATTATTCAAGCCCATAAATATTAATTAATCCCACTACATAATTAATATTACACTATCTATCTTAACCCATATTACAGTCAATATGGCTCCCGGTTATTATTTCTCGTGTTTAAGATTATCTAGCCCATTAATTAATTCAAGCCACTGAAATAGCTTTTCGTTAATTAATATCTTTTGTCCTTGGTCAAGGAACGGTTCAACATTATTATCCATACCGGAAACTAATTCCACTTGCAAGATTTGGTATGATAAAGCTTATGAACCTCCCAAGGGGGCAAATCGAACAAGCGTACTTGCACACGATTCTCCGTATTAAATCTTAGCAATCACATGTGACCAATAATATTGCCCAAGATAAAAAGTATTGAATCTCGTTGATTCTCTACTCATGATAAGTCAAAGCAATAGTTACCAACCACACGTGATCCTATTTAAGGAACGAAGATTAAGAAATAACGAACCACTGAGGTCTAATTCTTCCTTGCTCAGTTCTGAAGAATTTGTCCTCCTGTAGGTCCTATTCAGTGCATCAGTCATGCACTAGTGTAATCTCTTGGTCAAGACAAGCCAATCCGAGCCTTACACTTCAACCTTTCACGATGGATTGTTCATTTCCATCTAGGTCGTGAATGGTGTACTTTTAGTTACAACAGACTGTTAATTTAATATTATGTGATATGGTATCACTAAATTAACTACAATGTAACACGTACGATTTATTGAACAGTTATGCAGTAAATATATGTAATATTCGATGATATTTAAAGCATCAGTGATAAACAATTTATTTCAATAAATAAGTCCGAAATTCAGTTTTGATTATACAAAGTAAAAGCATACTTTGCAGTATAATCCCAACAATCTCCCACTTATACTCAAAGTCTACTTTTAAGTATACTACAACATGTCTCGTGTAGTTCCTAATTCGTGACATCTAATGTCACCTACACGAACCTAATAATTTCTCCCACTTATACTCAAAGCAGATTGACAACGGTCTTGACACCCATTCCTTCCACATGTCTCTCGAATGTATTCAGAGGCGCCCTTTGTGAATGGATCGCTGGGGTTGTCTTCCTCGACGCTATCTTTGCCACATCTATATCTCTCTCTCTTAACGATATCTCGTATAAGATGGTATTTCCTTTCAATGTGTTTGTTTGGCTTTGTAGGCTCTTGGTTCCCTTGAATTTGCAATCGCTCCCATTTGTCACAATAAATGATGATTCTATTTGGGCAAATTCGAACTACATTCAAGTCCATAAGGAAGTTCTTGAGCCAAACCGCTTTTTTCATTTGCCTCATAGCAGCTACATATTCGGCTTCCATGGTAGAATCTGCGACGCATTTCTGCTTGACGCTTCTCCATGTCACGGCTCCTCCCCCCATGCAAAACACACTACCGGAGGTAGATTTTCTGGAGTCTATGTCTGATTGGAAATCCGAGTCCGTGTAGCCGATGGGGATTGGACTATCTGACTGATAAATTAACATTCTATCCCGAGTTCTTTTCAGATACTTCAGAATGTTTTTAACTGCCGTCCAATGTTCTTTTTCCTAAGTTACTTTGATATCTTGCCACCATGCCAACCAAGCAAGCGATATCCATCTTGTACAATTGCATTGCATACATAAGGCTTCCGACGGTAATTAAGCATAAGGAATGCCTCTCATGTCATCTATCTCCTTTTTGCGTCTTAGGGCACATTTTCTTGGATAGATGGATTCCATGTCCGAAAGGTACGGGCCTTTCTTGGAATCTCGTGCATCTTTGAATCGTTTCAAGACAGTGTCTATGTATGAAGCTTGCGACAAGCCTATCATCATTTTTTTTGCGATCTCGAGTGATCTTGATCCCAAGGATGTGTGCGGCTTCCCCTAAGTCCTTCATATCAAACTATTTTGAAAGCCATGCCCTTACGTCTGATAACACCTTTACATCGTTCCCGATGATCAAAATGTCATCTACGTATAGTACTAAGAATACCAATGCAGTTCCGACACACTTTTTGTACACACAACTTTCGAACTCATTTTGATCGAACCCATAAGACTTTATAACATGATCAAACATTGGTTCCAAGCTCTGGATGCTTGTTTGAGTCCGTAAATGGACTTCATGAGCTTACAAACTAGGTGTTCTTGGCCTTTTTCAATGAAGCCTTGGGTTTGTTGCATATAGATCTCTTCATCAAGACTTCCGTTAAGGAAAGTTGTCTTGACATCCTTTTGCCAGATTTCAAAGTCGAGATGCACAACAATCGATAAGAGAATTCGGATGGACTTAAGCATGACTACGGGTGAAAAAGTTTCCTCATAATCGATCCCTTCTTTCTGAGTATAACCTTTCGCCACGAGTCTTGCTTTGAAGGTTTCCACCTTCCCGTCTGGTCCTCTCTTTCTCTTATACACACACTTGCAACCAATGGGTTTGACCCCATTAAGTGGTTCGACTAGCTCCCACACTCTGTTATGATACATAGAACCCATTTCGGTTTTCATTGCTGTTTGCCAAGAATCTGCATCCTTGTCTTGGATTGCCTCGTCATATGTTCATGGGTCTGATTTGTCTTGTCCGGGAATCAAGTCCGAGGACTCTCCTATTCCCATGAATCTCTCGGGCTGTTTCACAACCCTCCCACTACGACGAGGTTCCGGTTGTGTAAGTGTGTCGTTTGGTATGTCATCTTGTACAGTTGGCATTGAGGTCAGCCCCCTTAGCTCATTTAAGGTAATCTCACTTCTGGGTCTTCTTTCGTAGTCTTCTTCCAAAAATCTAAAGTGGGTGCTTATTACCACCTTTTGATCTTCGGGACCATAGAACATACACCCTTTTGTTCCCTCGGGGTATCCCACAAACAACCTTAATTCTGATCGAGGATCCAATTTTCCGGCTTCCTTGTCCAACACGTAGGCCGGACACCCCCAAATCCTCATGTGTCTCAAACTAGGCTTGCGTCCGGTCCACAATTCTTTGGGAGTTTTGGGAACCGATTTGGATGACACCAAGTTCAGAATGAAGGCTGCTGTTTCCAAGGCATGACCCCATAACGACTTGGGAAGATCCGCATAACTCATCATAGATCTAACCATTTCCAAAAGAGTTCTGTTTCTTCGCTCTACAACCCCGTTTTGTTGAGGGGTTACAGGTGCAGTTAGCTGGGATACAATCCCTTCATTAGATAAGTAGTTCAAAAACTCATCGCTGAGGTATTCACCTCCACGATCGGATCGTAGAGACTTGATACATTTTTCCCTATGTTTCTCTGCTTGAGCCTTAAATTCTTTGAATTTCTCAAAGGTCTCAGATTTATGCTTCATAAGGAAAATATAACCGTACCTTGAGTAATCATCAATAAAAGTGACGAAATACTCATAACCTCCTCTTGCTTTGGTTGATATTGGACCACATACATCTGTGTGAACGATTTATAACACTTCTTTGGCTCTATTCCCCCTGGCTCCAAATGCCCTCTTGGTCATTTTACCCTCCAAACATGATTCGCAGGTTGGAATTGGTTCAACTTGGAGAAACTCCAGTGAACCGTCTTTCACCAACCTTTGGATCCTCTTTGGATTAATATGTCCCAATCTTATATGCCATAGAAGTGTCTCGTTCACGTTTTCTTTTATCGAAAACAGTTGATGTGTTATAGGATGCATTTCGTGAGTGGTGTGCACAGTTAATTGTATAGAGATTTTCCATCAATGTCCCGTAACAGATACACTCATCATTTCAAGAAATAATTTCATTCTTATTAGAAGAAACTAAGTGTCTATTAACAGAATTTTAGAAACTGAAAGTGAATTCTTTCTAAAACTGGGAACATAAAGAACATCTCTTAAAATTAGAACTCTGTCTTCAAAAGACTGGTTCACTTCTCCCACTGCTTCAGCTGCTACTCTCGTAGCATCGCCCAGTGTGATGAGGATCTCACTGCCACTAAGTTGCCGGATCAGTTTGAACCCGTGAAGCAAACATGATTAGTGGATCTCGTATCAACCACCCACGAATGAGAAGTATACGCCGCTAAACAAGTTTCAACAACTAGTGCATGAGAATTACCTTTCTTTCCGTCCATTTTGGGGTTGGAACAGGAAAACCTCCATTGTCCTCTTTCACCGCAGCTTAAGCACTTCCTCTTTGGATTTTCCTTGACACCACCAGCATTCGTCATCCTATGATTGCCATTGGCAACAGTTGAGTCTGATTGCTTATGGCCTTTGGTCACCTTCTTCTTCTTGCCATCCCTTGGCCTAAAAGATGAAGACGAACCACTTGCCATCAAAGCTTGAGTTTGGTGCCCTATCAACATCTTTGCCGAGACCAAAAGCTTGCAACAAATCAGCTAGCGAGGCAAAATTGATCAGAAACTTTTGGGCAGAGAGTGAAATACCAAATTCATCTGAGTCTCCAGATTATAATCTGCACTCAGAACCTCAAGTTTGTTCAGATGGGCCATCAATTTTGAGGACGTAATCCCTTTACGGGTTTGTCCTCCACCATTTTCAGCGACGACATCTCTCGCAAGGTGATCTGACGAGTCTCGCATTTTTGACTCGTTAGTTGGCTTATCTAATTTTTGTGTGTCAAGAATCCACTTGTGCTTTTGTGCACTTAGGACAATTTTAATTTTTCGTTTCCAATCAATATAGTTTCCATACATATTGTATTGACTTTAAGTATATTAACAGTGGATTAAAAGGTAACGACATGCTGAATTGAAATAAATAATAATATGCATAAGCATAAATATATCACAAGATTCGATCACATGCATCATATTAAACTCTCAATAAAAATATGAACATGCATCAGCCAACATCTCAAAACAGTTTAAATAAGCCACGTGGGGTGGGTCATTATTTAAACACATTCAAGCAGGTTACAAACAAGAACAGTTACAAACCTTTAATATCCAGATTAATAGTTGGCTCCCACTTGACCAATATAAAATTGACAGGGACTTCGGGGAAGTATATGCATATCAATTTTATACCTAAGTAATAACCATGATTAAATACAGAATTATTATTTCGCTTTGAACAAGCCTCGTGGGGAGGGTCATCGTCGCCACTAGTAATAATCCACAATCATCCATTTGGAATTTCATTCATATGAAAGTTAACTTTTGACCGTCCCGTGGGGGGAATTTCTCCAAAAGAATTCACAAATAAATAAATCATGGAGGTCAAAATTAATTCAATTTTATTATCCGGAATAAAATTGTCAATTAATTATTTAAACATACTTAGTAATTTTTGATGGTGAGAATTTTCATTGGGCCACTCTCATGCAAACACATTTAAACAAATTAAATAAAGCATAAGATTACACAATAATAAATCAAGCAAAAGCGGAAAAATAAACATATTGGGCACAAATTATCCAATTGTCACGGTTTGATTTTTCTTGGCTTGATTTTGAAGAAACGCCGTCTTGAATTTCTCCCACTCGATTGTCTCGAAAAGAACTCCGTCTCGAAATGCCATGCCAAGTAGCTCGCAGCCTGGATGCACGCCCAAGATCCAATGCCCTTGGCCGAAGCGATCATGACCAGCACCTTGGCACAGCTTCGCGACGCCAGTGCCGCTTCGGTGACCTTTGCGGCAAAGGTCGCCCGCATCGGCCTCGGCGGGCGTCGCCCACGTCGACCTCGGCGGCCTCGGCGAGGGGGCTCGGCGAAGGCCGTACCAGCGCGTCTCGCCTTCATGCTACGCCTGCCGGAACTGCGGGAACCTTAGCGTCCTGCGCCTTCGCCTCCGTCCGCCCGTCCGCCCGGCGCCCTGCTGGCGCGTCCGCCGATCTGGCCCGCCCGTCTTGTGCGGCGGATCTCTTTCGGCCCTCGGCCTCGCCCTCGCCCATCGCGCCATCAATGCGGTCCGAGTAGCCAGCGCGAATGCCTCCGCTTAACACGTTCGCGCGGCGCCTTTACTACGCCCGGTTTTGGATTTTATCCTTTAATTCTTTGTCTCCGCCTTCGTTTCCGATCCGGTTACAATTTATTTACAAAAAATAAATAAACCTAGATCTAGACTAGTATATTATAGTGATCAAATCAAACAAATCCCAATCTACTCGTGGATTTTCTCACGAGGAAAAACGAATTCGAACGAATCGAATTAAAAACCACAATTTATATGCATGCATAAATAAACACATTAAATTTCATGACAATTGGATACCTGCAAAAAAGATCTAGCAATTCTTCTATCCAATTTCAAATTTAATGACAACGAATTAAATTACAATTTAAAATTCATAGCCCAAACCATGGCTCTGATACCAGTTGTTGGGGAATAAGTTGCACAGATCTATTCGGGGTGAATATTTAAATACAAATTTAATTCTTATAATTATTACTAGCATGAATTAATCCTATATTAATTCAAATAATAATCCAACAACAAATCATGCAAATAATCAATTCACGTAAATCCTACGCATGCAGAAATTCTACGAGTATACGTGAACATACCTCTTGGGACGGCAATGGCTTTGTTTATTAGACACACCAAAAGAACTTCCCAAGTATTCCCTTAATCCTTGCTCGACTATCTGGTAGTAGGACGCTTGCGAACAATTAACAAAAGGAAAATAAATTATGTTGCACCACCTTTGTGGATTTACTAATTTTTTCAGCACATGGAATTGTACTTGGAAATGAAAGAATCATCACCTATTTATAGAGTAGAGGTGGTCGAAATTTTGGGGCAAAAACAATGTGGGAAAATCTTTTCTTGATCTCCAAGAAATCTTTAATATATCTCCTATATTCTTTTTCCCATAATTATAATATTCCACAAAATCCCACCTACTCTTTGTTATGGAGTATTTTTCGAAAATTATACGGCAAGAATCCAAGATTTGGATCTTCTTGAATTTATGAGATATTCTTGTATTTCAAGAAATACATATCTTCCATAATATCTTTTCAAGAAAATCAAGAAAATCTTTCTTTCCCTTAATTATCAAAATTTCGAAAATATCTCTATGGATAACCAAGTGGGAGATTTCTTGAATTTAATGAGATAATCTTGTATTCCAAGAATACATATCCTCATTCCATAACAAAATTCAAAGAAAATCTTTCTCCCCTTTTATCCATAAATTTCGAAAATAATGGAAAAATAAGCAACAATATTTATTTTATTTTAAACACTTTTTTCAGTTATTGGACTATATGTTGGGCTATTTAGGGGGCCTTTAGGAGAATTAAGATTGGACCTTCCAATGGATCTTGAATTATCAATATTGAGCCACAATATTATTCAAGCCCATAAATATTAATTAATTCCACTACATAATTAATATTGCACTATCCATCTTAACCCATATTACAAATCAATATGGCTCTTGGTTATTATTTCCCGTGTTTAAGATTATCTAGCCCATTAATTAATTCAAGCCACCAAATAGCTTTCCGTTAATTAATATCTTTTGTCCTTGGTCAAGGAACGGTTCAACATTATTATCCATACTTTGAAACTAATTCCACTTGCAAGATTTGGTATGATAAAGCTTATGAACCTCCCAAGGGGCAAATCGGACAAGCGTGCTTTGCACGAGATTCTCCGTATTAAATCTTAGCAATCACATGTGACCAATAATATTGCCCAAGATAAAAAGTATTGAATCTCGTTGATTCTCTACCCATGATAAGTCAAAGCAATAGTTACAAACCACACGTGATCCAATTTAAGGAACGAAGATTAAGAAATAACGAACCACTGAGGTCTAATTCTTCCTTGTTCAGTTCTGAAGAATTTGTCCTCCTGTAGGTCATATTCAGTGCATCAGTCATGCACTAGTGTAATCTCTTGGTCAAGACAAGCCAATCCGAGCCTTACACTTCAACCTTTCACGATGGATTGTTCATTTCCATCTAGGTCGTGAATGGTGTACTTTTAGTTACAAGGGACTGTTAATTTAATCTTCTGTGATCTGGTATCACTAAATTAACTACAATGTAACACGTACGATTTATTGAACAGTTATGCAGTAAATATATGTAACATTCGATGATATTTAAAGCATCAGTGATAAACAATTTATTTCAGTAAATAAGTTCGAAATTCAGTTTTGATTATACAAAGTAAAAGCATACTTTCCAGTATAATCCCAACAGCTACACCATTCTATTGTGGTGTATCTCGTACTGTATGATGTCTTGCGATCCCTTCATTCTTGTAGAACTCATCGAAATCAGAAGAACATAATTCCAGACCATCATCAGTTCGCAGCCTTTTGATTTTCTTCCCTGTTTGATTTTCCACCAACATCTTCCATTGCTTGAAACTCTTGAAAGCTTCACTTTTATGCTTCATCATAATTACCCAAGTCATTCTTGAGTAGTCATCAATCATAGAAACAAAGTATCTATTGCCTCCTAAAGATTCAACACGAGAGGGTACCTAACAATCAGAATGGATATAATCAAGTGTGCCTTTTGTTCTATGAATTGCTTGGGAAACTTGCTGCGATGAAGCTTCCCAAAAACACAGTGCTCACAGAAACCAAGACTAGTGACCTTGTGGCCACCAAGAAAATCATCTTTCGACTGAATTTGCATCCCTAGTTCACTCATGTGGCCAAGTCTCATGTGCCATAACTTAGTCAAGTCGTCTTTGTGAACTTCCGATGATGCAACAACATCAGAGTCAGATAGCGTTGAACCTTGCAAAAAGTACAAAGTTCCTCGCTTCACACTTTTCAGAACCACATTAGAACCTTTGTAGACATACAAAACTCCACCTTCACCCCTGAAACTGAAACCCTTACTGTCTAGAAGACTAAGTGATATCAGATTCTTCGTCATTTGTGGAACATGTCTAACATCGTTCAATGTGCAAAATTTACCATCATGTGTCCGTAATTGAATTGAGCCTATTCCAACCATCTTGCAAACTGAGCTGTTGGCCATAGAAATATTGCCTCCATCCACTTGCTCGTAAGTTGTAAACCACTCTCTGCGCGGACATATATGATAAGATGCCCCATAATCAAGAACCCACACATCAGTGTGATGTGTTTGTCCATTAGCAACTAGGACTACATCTTCCTCGGAGTTGGTGTCATCTCCTTCAGCAACAGCGGCAGTAACTGCTTTGTCTTCCTGCTTCTTCTTCTTCCTCGGACAATCATTTTTCCAATGACCTGGCTCTTTGCAGTAGTTATAGATATCGTCTGGTTTAGGACCCTTCGACCCAGGCTTCTTGAATTTCTTCTTTCCCGATTTTCCAGGTCCCTTGTTCCCACTAGCTACTAGTCCAGCGGCCTGATTATTTGAACTTCCACCACTCGCCTTATGTCGCAACTCTCTAGTATGCAGAGATGATCTGACCTCTTCCAAGGACACAGTGTCTTTCCCAACAATGAAAGACTGCACAAAATTTTCATACGACAAAGGTAGAGAAACCAACATAATTAAAGCAGCATCCTCATCATCAACTTTAACATCAATATTACGCAATTATAATAGAATTGTATTCAATTGATCCAGATATTAACGAAGTGGCTGACCTTTATGCATACGCAAACTGAACAGACGTTGTTTCAACAACAACTTATTGGTTAGCGACTTCGTCATATACAGACTCTCCAACTTCAACCATAGACCAGCTGCAGTTTCCTCCTCTGCGACTTCGGTAATGATGTCATCTGTGAGACACAACATGATTGATGAGTGTGCCTTCTCCTCCAGAGTGGCCATCTCTGCTTCTTCCAAATCCACCGTCTTTTTCATCAACGGTGCCCACAGTTTATCCCACAGTTCATCTTGATCTGCCATAAACTGAAACTGTTCTTCCCCGTGAACTTGTCGATTTTCACGTTTATCCCACCCGTCATCTTTCTCGCCAAACTGCGGAAACCCCCAACAAGGCTCTGATACCAGTTTGTTATAACTGATGCGAGAAAGATATAAAAAAGATAAATAAACCGAATAAACCGACACCAAAATTTTACGTGGTTCACTAACAATTTGTTAGCTACGTCCACGGGCAGAAGAGAGGATCTCGTATATTATTCAGAACCGACAACAATATACAACTCAAATGGGAATATAAATAATAATCCCTAACTGATTGGGCCTAAGTTAATAAGCCCAAAACTGAAACCGACTAGGCCTAAATTAATAAGTCAAAAACCGAAATCAACTGATGCTCTTGTATCAAAGAGACCTGGGCTTCTTAAATAACATTAGGAAGCCCTTCACCTTTTTCCACAATCCGATGTGGGACATAATAGGACTTCTTATAGGATTAGAAAGTCCTCCAACTTTTGATACAATCTGATGTGGGATAAAACAAACTTCTTTATTTTACACAATTCCAACAGTTGAGGTGCAAAGTTATGAGACGATTTTGGTTTAAATCCCAAAGAAGTTACTTGGAGTTGCAAATGAAGAAATGTCTCAGCGAATGGTCAAAGTGGTCCCAAGTTCCCTATGCACTAGTAACGCGAAGAAAACCGAGAGAGTCTCAATTGTCAAAAAGGCATGTTTGCTGCAGTAAATTATGCATGTTTTTAATAGATTAAAATGTAATTTATTGGACTCATTTGTATTAAGATGACATGATTAATTACATATGTATATTTTGATGATATTATTTCACATTTAATCAATTTTTTGTATTTTTGGTAAATTTCACATATTTATTTGTATTTTATGATAAAACCTGAGAAGATCCGAGTATGGAGATGCGTTTAGATACAGATATATTGTCAAGGCCCATAATTGCGAAATTATTGTTATTAAAAAATCAAGGTCCAAATAAAAGTTAATTTAATAAGGTTGGCCAATGGGTTTTGTTAGTCACGTGAGCAAGAAAGAATAAGGACCCATGAGCCATGACCAAGATTTATTTAAATAAATTTGCCGACTTAAGACACGAAAAAGAGAGGAATTGGATCAAGGCCCATGAATATAGGTTTACTAACCTCCCTCCTATTCAAAATATAAGATGTTTTATCTTGTTGCATTATTAACTTTTTATTTGATGTTCTACCTTTTATTTTTCTACACTGTCCTTATTTAATATTTGTTATTTACTTTCTTGTTTTACTCCCTATCATATCATTAAAGATAGTTTATCATTAAATAAGACTAATTTTGGTATAATTTTTCTTTATTAATAAACGTGCAAAAGGCCAAAACATTATTTTGAATAGGAGGGAGTATTATTTAAGGATTGGAGGTGGACGCTATTTGGAGAGGAAGTATCACGACGCAGGCAGAGGAGAGTGGAGGAGGTGCAGTTTTGAGAGGAGACAACTTTTGTTTAGCTAGTATTTTTATTTCAATTTCGGGGATTTGTGGTAAGATATGTTTCTATGTCTTCCATATGCAACTTGGTTAATTATGAATGTCATTATTCTGTAATTGAGCCAAAAAATGTCAAAGAAGCCTTAAGTGATGAAAATTTGGTAAATGCTATGAATGAAGAACTTAATCAGTTTGAAAGGAATGATGTTTGGACACTAGTTCCAAGACCTGGTAACACTAATGTCATTGGAACCAAGTGGATTTTTAAGAACAAAACTGATGAGTCTGGAAATATAGTAAGGGATAAGGCTAGATTGGTTGCCCAAGGATACACTCAAGTTGAGGGTATTGATTTTGATAAAATATTTGCACTTGTAGCTGGGATTGAATCATGTATTAGATTGTTGTTGGCTATTGCATGCTTTATCAATGTCAAATTGCATCAAATGGATGTAAAGACTGCATTTTTTAATGGTATCTTGAATGAAGAAGCTTATGTTGAACAACCCTTAGGATTTGAAGATCCTCACTATCCTGATCATGTTTATAAGCTTAAGAAAGCATTGTAGAGCTTAATATGACAGATTGACTGACTTTCTTTTGCAGTTTGGTTTTGTTAGAGGAGAAGCAGACAAGACTTTATTCATTGAACAGGTTAATGAAGGGTTGATGATTGCACAAATTTATGTTGATGACATAATATTTGGAGCAACATCAGAAAAGATGCTGAATGAATTTGTTGAGGCAATGCCATCTACATTTGAGATGAGCACGATTGGAGACTTGAATTACTTTTTAGGTCTGCAGATCAAGCAAAAGAATGATGGAATTTTCATTTGTCTAAGCAAATAAGCAAAGAACCTGGTTAAGAGATTTGATCTTGAGAATTCGATGTTGGGGTTATACGGGAAAGTATGCTTTTACTTTGTGTAACCAAACTGAATTTCTGTCTTATTTGCTGAAATAAATTATTTATCACTGACGCTTTAAATATGATTGAATGTTACATATATTTACTACATACCTGTTCAATAAATAGTACATGTTACATTGTAGTTAATTTAGTGATACCAGATCGTAGCAGATTAAATTAACAGTTCCTTGTAACCAAAGTACAGAATTCACAACCCAGATGGAAATGAACAATCCATCGTGAAAGATTGAAGTGTAAGACTCAGATTGACTTGTCTTGACCAAGAGATTGGACTAGTGCATTATGATGCGCTGAATAGGACCTACAGGAGGATAAATTCTTCAGTGCTGAATATAGAAGAATTAGACATCAGTGGTTCGTCATTTCTTAATCCCCGTCCCTTAAATAAGATCGTGTGTAATTAATAATTATTGCTTTGACTTCTGATGGGTACAGAATCAATGTGATTCAATACTTTATATCTTGGGTAATAATATTAGTTACATGAGGATTGCTAAGATTTAATACGGAGAATCGTGTGCAAGTACGTCTTGCTTGATTTGTCCCCTTGGGAGGCTCAGAAGATTTATCATACTAAATCTTACAAGTGAAATTAGTTTTCGGTATGGATAATAATGTTGAGCTGTTCCTAATCCAAGGAAAAATATATTAATTAAAATAAAGCTTTTCAATGGCTTGAATTAATTAATGGACTGAATAATCTTAAACACGGGAAATAATAACCGGGAGCCATATTAACAGTAATATGGGTTAAGATGGATAGTGCAATATTAATTATGTAGTGGGATTAATTTTTTTAAGTATGGGCTTGAATAATATTGTGGCTCAATATTGATAATTCAAGGTCCATTGGAAGGTCCAATCTTAATTCTCCTACAGGCCCCTCAAGTAGCCCAAAGATAAAGTCCAATAACTGAAAAAGGTGTTTAAAATAAAATAAATTAATGTTGCCTATTTGTCCATTTTTTTCGAAAATATTAAGGAAGAGAAAGAAAAGATTTTCTTGATTTTCTTGGAAAAATTCTATGGAATATGTATTCTTGGAATACAAGATTATCCCATAAATTTAAGAAAAGTCAAAGATCTTATTTCTTCCCTATTAATGTGCAATTTTCGAAAATTATAGAACAAAAGGGAGGAGAAGATTTTGTTGGGAGATATTTTGGGAAATATAATATATTGGATATATTCAAGATTGTCTCTTGAGGAAGAAGCAAGAAAATTTCCCAAGATCCCCATAAGCCCTAATTTTTGTCCCCCCTTGTATTATAAATAGGGGATGAATTTTTCATCCCCAATGCAATTTCATGTGTTGGAAAAATTAGAAATCCATAAAGGTGGTGCAACATAATTTTATTTTTCCTTTTGTTAATTGTTCGTGAGCATCCTACCACCGGATTATTGAACAAGGACGAGGGAATACTTGAGAAACCTCTTTGGGTTTGTTCGTGTGAACGGGTATCCATCTTCTCAACGGTTGTCACTCCAAGATGTTAGTTCACGTAAACTCCTAGCAATTCCGCATGCGTAGGATTTATGTGACTTGTTTTTATGTATGATTTGTTGTTGGATTATTATTTGAATTAATATAGATTAATTCATGCTAGTAATAATTTTTAGAATTAAATTTTTATTTAAATATTCACCCCGAATAGATCCGGGCAATTAATTCCCCAACATTCGAAGCATATGAAAACACCCATGGGATCAACTCAGAAGTTGAACAAAGATAGTGCTGGTCAAGATGTTGATCACACAATGTACAGATCCATGAGAGATAGTCTTCTTTATCTTACCTCTAGTAGACCTGACATTATGTATAGTTTTTTTGTTTGTGCTAGGTACCAAGCTAATATAAAGGAATCTCACATGAATGTTGTGAAGAGGATTATCAGATATGTTGCTGGAACAATAGATCTTGGTATATGGTATACAAAAGACACAAGCAGTGTATTGACTGGGTATAGTGATGCTGATTGGGCTAAAGACATTGATGATAGGAAAAACACAAGTGGTGGTTGCTTTTACATGGGTAACAATTTGATTTCCTGGCATAGTAAGAAACAAAATTGTGTTTCACAATTTATAGCAGAATCTGAATACATTGCTGCTGGTAGTTGTTGTACACAACTTTTGTGGTTGAAAAAGATGTTTGATGACTATGGACTTGAGAATGATATTTTGACTGTGTTTTGTGATAATACTAGTGCTATTAACATCTCTAAAAACTCAGTACAACATTCTTTTACCAAGCACATAAGTATAAGACATCATTTCATAAGTGACCTTGTAGAAAAGAAAATTGTGAAGTTAGAGCATGTTCCCACTGATAATCAACTTGCTGATATTTTTACTAAAGCCTTTGATCATGAGAGGTTTTCCTTTATGAGGAAATCTCTTGGTTTGTGTACTATCTAAGTTCTGTAAGGTGGATGTTGTAACAAATGTGTCAACATTTGAAGCAACATCTGGTTTGATTTTTGTAGCACTTGGTTGATTTGATCGATTCTTATGGTTTGAATGAGATTCTGAGTAAATTTCTTATTGAATCAAGTCAATTTGATTCTATCTGGACACACACTTCTTAAATGCACAAAAAGAAAAGAAAAGATACACACATTGGATGTAATCTCTCACTGAGTAACTATGGAGCACAGAGTTCGCTACTACGATGTCTTCTTTTAAAAAGGTGATTGATATAACATCAATTTTCTCATAATCCACTAAGTAACTATGGGGCACGGAGTTCGCTACTACGATGTTCTCTTTTCAAAAGGTGGATCAATATGAGTTAAGTGTATGAAAAGAAAAGAAAAGATGAAAAGTGCAACATTGACTTAGTAAATCAGGCAAAATGAATGTTGAAGTGTGTGTGTGCCGTTCTTGATTGCTGCATTACTTGATTTGACTGAATTTTACTTGGATGATTATTTATTTGTGACTATTTGATTAAACTGATTATTTAATACAAAAATTGACCACACTTTATTTAATTTCAGGTTTTACATTCTTTTTATTTTGATTTTCGGGCATTTTTGTTTTTTTAAAAAATGGGCAGAGAACAGGTTTTGGGTATTGGAAGTAGTGGGAGTGATGGTTTCATCACATTGTACCCCATGATATCCATTTCTATAACTTTCACATTGTGGGATCATGGCTTGTAACATTTCTGATTTCTATTTCTATTTAAGGATCGAATGGGTGTTGGTTTTTATACTGAAATCTTAAATTGAGTTAAGCATACGAAAGTTTGAAGAGTTGAGGTATTACTGGTTTTAACATAAAGTATTAGTTGGAATTGATTTTTTAATTCTATTTGTCACTAACACTTTTGATATATATAGCAAAATGGCTGGAAATTAGAACACTTCACCAAACACGCCTTCAAACACTTCCTCTGAAAACCCTGAAATCGCGAACCCTCTTGATCTTCTTGCATCAATGATGACTTCGATCGATTCACCCAATGCCACACCTATGACTGAATCATCCAACCCAACACTCCAGAATCCGCTGAACCCAGAACCAATTTCGGTTGCATTCCCAGAAACCGAACTTCCGCTAAATGTGAGCGAGGCGATCATTTCGCTTCAACGCTCTGAAACCCCGACGATGATCACTTTTGGAGAATTCTAGGTAAACATCCTACCATTCTCGAATGTCTCATCCTCGAACCCTCCTCGTGGTGTGTTCCCAGATGACTTCATTGTAGGGGCTAAAAATCTAAAACCTACTACTGAAAATGTCGAGCCCGTGCAACCCCGATGCTCAAGCTGATGTTGAGATGGAAGATACTTCCATGAGGGAGACCGTTGAAAAGGCTAAGGCTGACATTGCTGTTGCTGGTCCTTCCTCCAAGAAGCCAAAGAGGAAGAGAAGCCTTGTGAAACCTAGAAGAAGGTCGAATCGTTAAAAGCTGAGAGTTGACTACTCTGAGACAAAGAGGGGTAAGACTTCTGATTTGGGTCAAGCCTCAAGGCCAATTGTTGTTTCTGATTCATCTGAATCAGAGAAGAGTTTGAAAGTTGCTGAGGAGAGTGAGAAATCTGCTGAGGAAGTTAAGCACTCTGTTGAGAAGAGTGTTGCTGAGGAAAGTGATAAATCAATTGCTGAGGAAACTGAACCAAGTGAAGCATCTAAGCCTGCGGCTGATGCTGATGATGATGATGGGACTGCTAATGTCCATGCTGATTCAGAAAGTTCTGATGAAGTCATTCCTATTGCTGAGTTACTTGCAAGGAATGAAAGAAGAACCAAATTCAAAAGTGATCATGAAGCTGCTACAAATGCTAGAACTGAGTTGAGAACAAAGAGAAGGCATGAAACTGTTGTTGACTCTGATGTTGATGAAGATGTTGAGCAAGGTGTTGCAACACCATCAGGTGAACCAGATGACACTAATGATCCTGATGAATCAGACTCAAGCAGTTCAGGTAACACATCTTATGAACCTGATGATGATGATAGTGATGATGCATATCATGGTATTGCTAGTCTTAAGTTTGCTATTATGAGAAGGAGACTTTTGTTGTCTGAGAGGAGAATAAGAGTTTATGACTTTGATAGGCAAAATCTGATTGAATTTTTTGAGGAAACGAATCTTTTGCATGCTGTATTGTTTGCTTCACCTTTATTTGACACTTGGGTTTATGAATTTTACTACAATTTGAAATAAGGAACTGGTAGAAGGAACTCTAGGAGATATGGGCATGTGAGGTTTAGAGGTCTTAATGTAGGCTTCAATCCTAGTGCGATAAATGCATTTTTGAGAACCCCTGATGTTGAGGAAGATGTTGTTCCTTTTTTGAATGAGATTGTGACTGCTATTGCTGGTGGATTGGTTGGGATATGGACAACAAATGTGTTGTCATCTAAGTTGACAAGTAAGTTTTCAGTTGTTCACAAATTCGTTGTGTAAAACTGATTGCCAACTACTAACACCACCAAGATAACTGAAGCTCAAGCTATTCTGATGTATATGATAGTT
Organism: Stenogyne calaminthoides; assembly: GCA_037126765.1. Lineage (NCBI taxonomy): Eukaryota > Viridiplantae > Streptophyta > Magnoliopsida > Lamiales > Lamiaceae > Stenogyne > Stenogyne calaminthoides. The sequence continues at coordinate 24,163,822 of JBBCBC010000002.1, forward strand.
GTCATGAACAATTTCAATCTGGGGAGAATAATCTTTGATAATGCTATGAAGTGTGTTGTTGGGAAATTTATAGTTTTGATGAAAGTTCCAAAACAGTTGTAATAGGACCAGTCGAACCTGTTAGTCGACTGATGATGATAGGAGACCAGCTGAACTTGTTAAACAGCTGATTTATTAGACTAGGTCACATATTGAGGGGGAACTCAATATGTATAGGTTAAGATCAGAAACGAATATCAGAAGCAAAGATCAAAAACAAAGATCAGAAACGAAGATTAGAAGCGAAGATCAGAAACAGAGATCAGAAGCGAAGAACAGAAGACCTGTAGAAGAACATCAGTAGAGCCGATAGGTTGAAGCTAAGACAACCTTATCAAAAGAATTAAGTTTACTGATCAGTTTCATACTGATCAGATGGAGCTAAGTCAGAAATGTGATAAGCATATCTACTTATCAAAGACATACGATTGTCATCAGACCACAAGAATGCTAAACTGCTGGCTTTACAAGGCGCCGATTCAGTGTACTTGTTAGCCACTAAGAATTCGACACGTATGTACGGATCTGACTATGCAGAATATGGCTTATTGGCCCAAACGACTAGAAAGGACAAAATTGCACGAAGACGACATGGCCTTTCTGAGCACGTCAAATCAAGCCTGCAAGCCACCTAAAATAGACCGAAATTCGAATTGCTCTCCAACGGCTAGTTCGATTTCGTGCCTATAAATATGGGATCAAACCTTCATAGTAAGGGGACGGAAATTATCATCAAGCTCAAGCACAAGCGAATTTCCGCACGAAGAACACAAACTCAAGATTTATTCTTAAGTGTTCATCCCATTGTTCTTAGCATAGAATACTCATCCTCCAGCCTTAGGCTAATTAGAAGATATGATAGTATTCCAGTTGGAACATTACAAATCTTATGCCCAAACAAAAGTTAGGTTAAGTTTGTTATAACAAGATTTCAGTCTAGGGTTTCTCGATCTGATTTCTGGGATTGGTTGAGTGAGAACTCGTGAAACATCTGTTGGTTGTACTGTGTTGGACTAACAAAATAAATTAAGTCCAGTTGGTTAAGTTGGTGCCCATGCTGATAGGGAAGAGTGGACGTAGGACAAGTTGTCCGAACCACTATAAATTTGTGTGCCTTTACTTTACTTTACACTTATATGCACACTACTCCTTGTTATCTGCATGCATATTCTGTACCTGGATTAGATTAGCATCAAGCTTCTAATCTGATCAGTTTGACACTTTTGTCATCTGATTTGAACAAGATTGGTCAGAATCTTTGTTTGAGTAAAACTGGTTTTCACACGGGTTAACTAATCTTCCGCACCATCAGTTAAACTGATAGACGCCGAACTGATTTGCTTGACAGAACAGTAAGTTGGATATCAGTCCATACTGATTCACTCCGCACTCTGATCGGGATTACTTGCTTACACACCTGATCCACGAAAAAGTTTTGGAAGTCTATTCACCCCTCCCCTCTAGACTTCCACCCTCACTAAAACCCATTCGGGACCTACAAGTGGTATCAGAGCCAACTGGTTCTTCTGATCACTGGCTTTGAATATCATCGGTTCTTGAGGAAGAACCTTTGTGGTCAGTTGAACTGATCTTTGAAATCAGTTTTTAAAACTCATATTTTTCAAAATCACCACAAGCATGGATAACACTTCAGGTATGCATCATAATTTACCCATGTTTTCTGTTGATGAGTATGCAGATTGGTCTATCGATATGAGAGACCATCTGGGAGTGATAAGCAACATAATGGATGAGATTCTTGAGATAGGACCGATTATCATCTATCACTATAACCTAGCTGAAGCAGGAGATCCTACTCAACCAGTTGGAGCAAGAATCAGAAAGAGTCCCTCTCTAATGGATGTAGATGAAAGGAAGTTGTCTAATCTAGATACTGTTGCCAGACATCTCATCATGAAAACTATGGATGCTACTACACGAGAGAAAGTGAAGTACCTGAAGACAGCTAAGGAAGTTTGGGATACACTTGCTGAAATCTGCAGAGGAAATGAATAGATTAAGGACAACAGACTACAAGCTGAGCTGGCGGTATTTGAGAAACTCAAGATGTTACCAAATGAAACAGTTGATCAATTTGATGGAAGGATCACTCGTGGAGTCAACCGACTTCGTGATCTAGGATGAGTAATGTCAAACAAGGGTATCAACTACAAGATTCTCAGATTGTTGACTAAGAAATGGGATACCAAGGTGACCGTGATTAAGGATTGTCAAGATATTGCTACCATGAAGACAAAAGACCTAATCTTCAGTTTGAAAGCCCATAAGTTCGACCTGATTGAGAGAGGAAAAGGATCAAATGATGTCCTTGCTGAAGCTGCTGCAATCTCAACTAAATCTGTTACATTCCAGGCGACCAATAGCAGTTCACGAATTGTTGAACCAGTTGGAAACATCATCAGCCAGACCGAACAGATTGCACTTCTAACAAGAAAACTTGAACGAACAAATGTTCAGATGGGCAAGTACAGAATGTTTTACGATGACTATTGACGAAGCAGAGGAAGAGATCGAAGATCTTCTGACAGATCACAAGAAAGGTATCGTTCTTCAGATGATAGGGATAACAGAAGAGATGGCCGAAAAGACGATCACAGAGATGAAAGGAAAGATGATCGCAGAGAGAACAGACGAGATGAGAGATAAGAGAAGAGAGGGTTTGATTACAGACAAGGTGGAAAGTCTGCTGACAGATCGTACCGAAGAAATGATTCACCTAACAGAGGAAATTCTGGAGACTCGAGGGTTTGTTACAACTGTCAGAAACCAGGTCACTACAAGGCTGATTGCCCTGACCTGACTCCCAAGGAGAGAGAGGAAAAGCGAAACAGAAGAGAACAAAGGTTCAGAGACATAAAAGCAATGGTTGCTGACACATCTGGCATTGATGATTCTTTTCTGCCTTCAGATGACTCAGGTTACTCATCTGTTGAAGATTTCTATCTGATTACCACAACTGATGATATCGGTGATATGAACTTCTCATCTGATGACGACATCTATCAGATCAATCTGAGGTAATCTCTAAACCTTCTGTGGTTTCTTGTTCTACACATGTTGTGCTGAGCACATCTGCTGGAGAGATTAACCTGCAGGTCTACAATAACCAATTGCTTGATGATCTCTCTAATGCAATAGATACTTATACACGAGTGGAAGTTGAGAATGATAACCTAAGGGCTAAGAATATCCGGCTTGTAAAAGAAATTGAGGCAAGTAAAGCAGTTGAACTAAAATCAGCTGAAACTGTTCAGAAGAGGACTACAGAACTGGAGTTTCTGAAAGTCAGTACTACTGATCAGGGAAAACTGATTAAGGATCAGTTGACTCTCAATGAACAACAAGCTGGAGAACTCAAAGTCCTTCAGGCTAAGTTTGATGAACTCTTCCGAATGCATGAGAATCTGAAAACTACTGAGGACAGTTTGCGTAAGAAAATAGAGGTTTTTACGAAATCATCTAAGACCGTTCAAGATCTGAACAACTATTTTTGAACGACAACTGATAAGAAGGGAATTGAGTTTGAGAACCCTTCTGGATCCTCAAAAGCCCCGTCTGGTTCACATCAGAAAAGTGTAACCAAACGAGTTTTTGATCAAGATACACGAATAGCCAAATCTGTATCAGATAAGGGAAAAGGATCAACTGACCAGACAAGGCTAGTGTCGGATCAGAAAGGGACAGAAATGGACCCCAACTGATCAGACATCAGCCGAGGGATCAACAGAAGAATCTTGTTCTTCTGAAGAGACCTTAGTCAAATCAGCAAAGTAGGCCTCAGTCTGGACCATCTCGTAAGGGACAGTCTCAGCTGAAGTCAACTCAGTCCAAGCTGTCTAACAAGCAAGCTAAGTGTAAACTGCTAAGACCATCTATGCCAAAAAGATATGAATCTTTTAATGGTAGCAGTCGTGCCTACCCTTACAATCAGAAACCTAGGGTTGCTGCACCCGAGCCCCACTGGATCAAAAGAATACAAGTATCAATGAAAAATCCCAAGTCTTCTGATTCATCCAAGGCTCACACTAATACTCATCCTAACCAGATTGCATATGAAGAGACGTATGAGTATGTAGATGTTTATGGGAGACAAATCAAGCCCTCTGTGTTCAACAAGGGTGCCAGATTTGTTTGGATCCCGAAAGGTACTTCTAACCCCCCCAGGACCCGATTCTACTAGGGTACCTAAAATCTGATTTGCTCGCAGGCTCGAGTGGGACTGGCTAATAAAGGAGGTGTACAAGCGACTATTTGGTACATAGATAGTGGATGCTCAAGACACATGACTGGAAGTCAACATCTCCTCAGCAATTACATTGAGAAACCAGGCCCACGAGTTCTCTTTGGGGATGACAACTTTGGTTTTACCAGAGGAGTTGGAACCTTAGTGAACGATGATGTACATGTTACAGGTGTTTCATACGTTGATGGCTTAAGGCACAACCTGTTATCTGTATATCAGTTATGCGACAACTGATTTAGTGTTAAGTTCACATCAGATCAATGCACAATCAGAAATAGAGTGACTCAACAGATTTTGCTAACTGGCTCCAGAAAAGGAACGATTTATACAGCAGATTGGGACAGTTGTCCAAGAAATGCATGCTTGATTGTTAAGAGTTCAAAGAGCTCCAGTTGGCTCTGGCACAAGAGAATGAGCCATCTGAACTTCAAAACTCTTAACAAGATAGCAAGGATGTCCTTGGTTGAAGGTCTCCCGAATGAAGTATTCTCTAAGGATCAGACATGTGCCGCATGTTAGAAGGGAAAACAAGTAAAAGCTTCATTCAAAGGGATACCTTCTCCTCCATCCAGCAAAGTACTACAACTGCTCCATATGGATCTATTTGGACCACTTACGCCTCTCAGTTTCAGTGGACGCAAATACACTCTGGTGGTCGTGGACGATTACTCCAAGTTCACCTGGGTTGTATTCTTGTATAAGAAGAGTGAAACTACGAAAAAGTTACCTGAACTTCTCAAGAAGATTCAGAATGAGAAGGGTCTCATCATAGTGAAAATCAGATCAGATAAAGGTACATAATTCTTGAACCAATTTATATCTAATTTTTGCTCTGAGTTTGGTATGCAACATGAGACGTCAGCTGCCAGAACACCACAACAAAATGGCGTAGCAGAAAGAAGAAACAGAACTCTTAAAGAAGATGCACGCACCATGTTAGCTAAACATGCAACACAAAGTCGTTTCTAGGCAGAAGCTATCAGCACTGCTTGTCACACGCAGAACATATGTTCTCTGACTAAGATTCACTTTAAAACACCTTATGAACCGTGGAAGGGCAGAAAACCTCGTGTTTCCTACTTTCATGTGTTCAGGTGTAAGTGTTTCATACAAAACAATGGGAAGAGTCAGTTGAGAACCTTCGATGCCAAGTCAGATGAGGGTATATTCTTAGGATATTCCTCAACCAGCAAAGCATTTAGGGTTTTCAGCAAACAAACCCTAGTTGTGGAAGAAACACCTCATGTGGTCTTTGATGAGTCAACATCTGATCAAGAGAAATCTGCCGCAGAACAAGATGTACCAGACAAACCAGATTCACTGAAAATGGATCAGTTAAGTCTCCAAGGAAAGGATCCAAAATACGTCACTGTATATGTTCCTAATTTTGACCTTGACGATTCACCAAGTCAGTCAGACCCCAAGGTACGTACAACTGCCAATGAAGAAGCTGGTACAGCTGAGACAGTAACAACTGAACCATCTGGTTCAGGGGGAACACCTGATGTTCCGGTGGATAGACTTCAGCACATGATGAGTCCAACATCAGCTGAGATATGTCCATGCCAAGTGGATCCTACTCAAGTACCACTCCCAGTCTCTAGTGATGAATCTTTATCAGAAGAGGATGATGTTCTCCAAACTGATGATAATCAGGATAGAAGGACCTGGATAACCAGTCATCCAACTGATATGATCATTGGAGACCCATCTGATAGAGTCAAAACTAGACATCAGATTGGTGAAAGTGCAATGTACTGTTGTTATCTGTCTTTGAAGGAACCACTCACAGTTGAAGAAGCTCTTCAAGATGCAAGCTGGATTCTAGCCATGCAAGAAGAACTAGAACGGTTTGAGAGAAATCAAGTTTGGGAACTTGTAGACAGACCAACTCATCAAGATGTGATTGGTACTAAGTGGGTATTCAAGAACAAGAAGGATGAGCACAATGTGATAACCAGAAATAAGGCAAGACTTGTTGCTAAGGGATATTCACAATCAGAAGGGATTGATTATGATGAAACCTTTGCACCAGTCGCTCACCTGGAAGCCATTCGGCTGTTTCTGGCCTATGCCGCTCATAGGGGATTTATTGTGTATCAGATGGATGTAAAAAGTGCATTCTTAAACGGGGTACTAGTTGAGGAATTTTATGTTGAACAACGTCCTGGCTTTGAAATGAGCAACCAAGTGTGCCGTTTAAGAAAAGCTCTTTATGGACTAAAATAGGCTCCTAGAGCATGGTATGATACACTATCCCAGTTCTTGACAGAAAATGGTTTTACCAAGGGCTTGATTGATAGGACCTTGTTCAGAATTGAAGACGGTGAAGATATTCTGATGGTTCAGATCTATGTGGACGATATAATCTTTGGTTCTCCTAATCAGAAACTATGCGAGAAATTTAGTAAACTGATGAAAGGGAAATTTGAGATGTCCATGATGGGTCAGATGAGCTAATTTCTAGGTCTTCAAGTCAAACAAGCTCACACTGCGATCTTCATCTGTCAGGCGAAGTACACAAGAAATTTGTTGGCTAAATATGGTGTTCAGAATTGCAAGGAAGCCAGAATTCCAATGATGAATTCTTTCAAAATGGATCCAGATGAAGGTGGTAAGAAAACTAATCAGAAAGAGTATAGGGCCTTGATTTGATCACTACTATACCTGACTGCCAGCAGACCAGATATAACCTTCGCAGTAGGTGTATGTGCCAGATTTCAGGCAAATCCGAAGCAAAGTCACCTGAAAGCAGCTAAGCGGATTCTGAAGTATCTGAAGGGTACTGTAAACCTTGGTTTATGGTATCCAGCAGATGATAATCTAGAGCTTAGTGGGTACTCTGATTCTGATTATGGAGGTTGTAGGATAGACAGAAAATCAACCTCGGGAACATGTCAGTTTTTGGGGAGTAAGCTGGTATCTTGGTTCTCTAAGAAGCAGACATCTGTTGCCACATCTACTACTGAAGCAGAATATATGGCCGCAGGAAGCTGTTGCTCCCAACTGCTCTGGCTATGTCAGCAGCTGAGGGATTATAACATTGTAGCTACGAATGTGCCTATTTTCTGTGACCGTAATAGTGCAATTGCCATCACTCAGAACCCAGTTCTACACACAAGATGCAAGCATGTGGACATCATACATCACTTCATAAGAGACCATGCAGAAAATAAGAACATCGGAATGGAAAAGATCCATACTGATAATCAAAGAGCTGATATCTTAACCAAACCTCTAGCTGGAGTCAGGTTCAGAGAGCTATGCAATGAGCTAGGTTTACTAGACTTAGGAGAAGATGCACCAGATTACTTTGGTGGTCTAATTTCCAACACCAGTTGATTAAGAAACTGACCAAGTAAAAAGATCAGATGAAGAGGGAACTTCATCTGATCAGGAGAGATCAGTAGGAAAACTGATCAGAAAAGAGAATAACTGGTAAAGAGGGAACTTCAACTGATAAGAAAGATCAGTAGGAAACTGATTTAGTGAAAGGATTGTTGGGAAATAACTAAGGATTGGAGGGTAAATTAAGATCGACACATCAGAAATTAGAAAAGGATCATAGGAATCTACACATATGGTAATTGACTGATTACAATATCAGTCAATCAGATACGTATTCCTGATTCCCTCCTATTTTATGTTTTCATTTATGTATCGCTTGCATATACATTAGTATATAAATGACGCCGTACTGACTCTTCATTAAATGCGGATGCGAGGCCCATGTATTAAATGCATTAATTACACACTTTTAAATCCTAAAGCTGTGGTCTATATTTTCCTTGACCGCACGATTTTAACCTTTTAAAACTGCCTCATTTCCACCGTTGATCAAACGTAGACGTCGTTTTGATTTCCGCATTCGAAAATGATTGTGTTTTTCTCTCTCGATTAAAAACCCCAAAATTCACAACACTTCATCACTTTCACAATTTCTAAAAACCCCAAAATTTTCTCTGCTACATTCATATTCTCTCAATACTATTCGAAAGCAATTCACCAAACTTTTATTGTCAAAATCAATTGTTGCTTTCTACTGGTAATTAATTTAGGGCTTGAGCTTCATTTCCTATGCTTAAGAATGTATTGCACAATTTTGGCTTAAATTTACAAATCTAATATCTTTCTTTCGCAGAAATGGCACCAAAGGCAAAACAAGTTACATAAACTGCACATTCTTCGTCACAAGTCTTACCAGAACCGGAGGATCCAATTTTTTGGAACTTCGCGGACGAAGTGATAGAGGAACGGTGCGTCGATTTTAAAACCACCACAGACTCCGAGTTCCTGGAAATTTTGGAACTTTTGAGAAGAAATGGTCTGAAGACCTATTGTTCGGTGAATGCCGACTTGATCATTCTGGATGGTTCTCTCAAATTTCTTTACAATTTGAGAGACCATGAGGGCGTATTGTATTCGGTGGTGCAACATAATTTTTATATTTCCCTTTTGTTAAATTGTTCGCGAGTTCCTACCACCGGATTGTTGAACGAGGATAAGGGAATACTTGAGAAGGTCTTTTGGTGTGTTTGTTGGGAAATATGTAATTTAGTTTTGATGGAAGTTCTAAAACAGGTTGTAATAGGACCAGTCAGACCTGCTAGCTGACTGATGACTTAGATTCAGAATAAGATGACCAGCTGAAATGTATAGATAGCTGATGTATAAGATAGGTCACATATTGAGGGGGAACTCAGTATGTATAGGTCCGGTCGAAGTATCAGATGACCCAGAGAAGGTCAGATGATCTGATGACTAAGCGCAAATCAGAAGACAAGAAGTCAGAAGATCAGGTGAAGACAAGAAGACACTGAAGACTCAGATGAACCTGAAGACTCAGATAACACTGAAGACTCAGATGAACCTGAAGACTCAGATGAACCTGAAGACTCAGATAAACCTGAAGACTCAGCATCAAACCTGAAGACTCAGTACGACTGAATACACTGAGGCTCAGAGACACCTGAAGATCAAAAGACCTGAAGACCTACTTTCAGCAGAGTCTGCATATTGAAGCTAAGACAATGTGCAACCAAAGACTCAACATGGTAGACAGATCAGTTACTTGATCAAGTCAGCTCACACCTGGTGATAATCAAAAAGATATATTCCAGACAAGACGAATCCTCTCCAAAAGGAATATCAATCGTCTAACGGGCAAATTTCTGAAGTGCCGCCTTGCGAAGCCAAGGAGAAAGCGACACGTGCACAAAAAGAGCTGACAATACGGGATACGACGCTGCATACAAAAATGGCGCTAATCATGCCGATGGCCACGCCGAAAATTGTAGCACGTCACAATCATATCCTACAGCCTACCTAATATAGCCCGAAATTCAAATTGCTCTCCAACGGCTTCTTGATTTCGAGGTCTATAAAATGGGATCGATCTTCATTTTGAAAGAGAGGTTCAACAAGTGAAAAACGCAAGAACAAACACGGAGACATCGCAAAAGAAGCTAAAGCTACAACAAATCTCCACTCACAAGAACACTACATCTGAAGATTATTCATAGAGTGTTCATCCCATAGTTCTTAGCAAGAAATCCTACCCACTAGCATTTTGGCTATCTAAAGCACCAGGATAGATTTCCAGTTGGAACCCCCAATCATTCTTTACCCAAACGCAAGTTAGGTCAAGTCTGTAGAGTGAGAACTCATTAAACATCTCGGCTATCCTCTTTGTAGGATATAAGTCCCGCTGGTTACGTTGTAGAGTGGGAACTCGATAAACATCTCAGCTATCCTGAAAAGGATACAAGTCCCGTAGGTTAAGCTTGAGTGGGAACTTGGTAAACATCTCGGCCATCCTGAAAAGGATATAAGTCCCGCAGGTTAAAGTAGGTTAAGGTTCCCCCGTGTTAAGGGAAGAGTGGACGTAGGACGGGTTTCGTCCAAACCACTATAAAACGTCTTGTGTGCATTTACTTGCTTTCTTATCGCTTTACACAAGTCACACAACTGAGTTTAAACTACATACATATTCTGAAGTTAAAGTTCAGTCTGCACCAAGCAACTGATCTGATCAGTCTGACACTTCAGTCAACTAGTTAAAAACTAACTTAAGAATCTGATTGATAAAACTGGTTTTTCACACGGGTAAAAACAAGCTTCCGCACCATTCAGTTAAACTGACAGATATCAAACTGATCTGCCCTCAGACACTCAGTAAGATTGAACATCAGTCTCAACTGATACACTATCACTCTGATTGGGTAATCTGTAGTTCACACTTGATCCGCATGAAAAGTTTTGGAAGTCTATTCACCCCTCCCCTCTAGACTTCCACCCTCACAAAACCCATTCGGGACCTACAGTGTTCGTGTGAACGGGATCCATCTTCTCAATGGTTGTCACTCCGAGAGGTTAGTTCACGTAAACCCGTAGAAATTCCGCATGCGTAGGATTTATGTGAACTATTTATATGCATGATTTGTTGTTGAATTATAATTTGAATTAATATAGGATTAATTCATGCTAGTAATAATTGTTAGAATTAAATTTGTATTTAAGTATTCATCCCGAATAGATCCGGGCAATTAATTCCCCAACAACTGGTCAGAGCCTCGGTTTCGGGCTCTGAATTTTAAATTGTAATTTAGTTCGTTTTCATTAAATTTGAAATTGGATAGTAGAATTGCTAGATCTTTTTTGCAGGTATCCAATTGTCATGGTATTTGATGAATGTTTATATTTATGCATGCATATAAATTGTGGTTTTAATTCGATTCGTTCGAATTCGTTTTGCCTCGTGAGAAAATTCATGAGTAGATTAGGATTTGTTTGATTTGATCAATGTAATAGACTAGTCTAGATCTTTGTTTATTTATTTTTTGTAAATAAATTGTAACCGGATCGAGAACAAAGATGAAGAATTAAAACCAGGTGACCAAGTGCCCGGACGTACGCGGGCCATGGCACGAAGTGCTAGGCAGACGTGTACGGGGCTGGCCGAGAGGCGCTCGGTGCACGCTAGCTCAAGCCCAGGCGTGGCTGAGCACCTGGCGAGATTGGCGGCCTAGGCATGCGCTGCTCAGACAAGACCGCCCGGCGAGTGAAGGCGCGCCGACACACGCGCGCAGTTTCTGGCGAGCACCGCAATCGAGGGCAAGGGCGCGTGGGGCTAAGCCGCCGGGCGAAGCTCATGGGCGATGGGGGGCGCTACGGCGCCATGATCCGGTGAATCTATTGCCGAAAGTGCCGCCGAAAGCTATGGGCGATGGCCGTCAAGGCGCAGCGCCGAGACTCGCGATCGACATCGTGTTCGGACCGTGAGCTACCCAATGCCAGATGTCGTTTCGGACCTAGACGGAGGACGTTTTAAGGAACATGTTGCGGTCGAGTGGGAGCTTTTCGAGATGAATGATGAAGGCTATGACGACGATTTCTCAAGATCAAGACATGATAAAAATTAACCGTGACTATTGGATATATGTGCCCAATGTGTTTAATTTTTTGTTTTGATATTTTGCATTATTTTATGCTTATTTAAATTGTGTTTAAATATGCGATGCATGAGAAAATGTTTTGAAAAATCTCACCTTCGAAAATTACTAAGTATGTTTAAATAATTAATTGACAATTTTATTCCGGATAATAACATTGAATTAATTTTGACCTCCGTAATTTATTTATTTGTGGATTCTTTTGGAGAAATTCCCCCCACGGGACGGCCAAAAGATAGATTTCACATGAATAAATTCCGAAAAGATGATTGTGGGTTATTATTAGTGGCGACGATGACCCTCCCCACGAGGCTCGTTCAAAACAAAATAATAATTCTGTATTTAATCATGGTTATTACTTAGGTATAAAATTGATATGCATATACTTCCCCGAAGTCCCTGTCAATTTTATATTGGTCAATTGGGAGCCAACTATTAATTTGGACATTAAAGGTTTGTAACTGCTTTCTTGTTTGTAACCTGCTTGAATGTGTTTAAATAATGACCCACCCCACGTGGCTTATTTAAACTGTTTTGAGATGTTGGCTGATGCATGTTCATATTTTTTTGAGATTTTAATATGATACATGTGATCGAACTTTGTGATATGTTTGTGCTTATACAAATTGTTATTTATTTCAGTTCAGCATGTCGCAACCTTTTAATCCATTGCTTTATACTCTCAAAGAACACCAACTTTCTGGTGATAACTATGTTATTTGGAAACGAAATATGAAATTTATCCTCACAGCGCAACTACAACATTATTGGGTTCTTGATGTACCCACGCCCCGTATGCCTACTGAGGGATCAACAGATGCGTAAAGACACTTATATAATATTTGGGAGCAGGCTAACGAACCTATGAAGCGTATAATCTTGACATCACTGTCTGATGATTTGAGATACATTCATGAAGGTGTTGAGTCTGCAGCTGAAATTATACAAAGTCTTGAAGAAATATTTTTAACAAAAGACCACATGATCAATCAGTTTAAAACAACTACGTGGCTAGGCTAAAAATGGCTGAGGGAACACCCATAAGGGAGCATGTTCTCAGAGTAAAGCGTCATTTTAACAAACTGGCTTTTCTCGGTACTAAGTATTGTGATGAGGCTCAAATCGAATTTCTTTTCCTAACTCTTCCAAGGTGCTTCGATGAGTTTTACTGTAGTTTTGTGATGAGTGATCACATGTTTACTATTGATAATTTGCAAGAAGCCTTGGAGAAAATAGAGAAGCATTTGGGAAAGAAAGACGAAGCATTGGTGACCAAAAGACTTTTCTCAAAATCTAGGCCAGTGGTGGGCAGATTCAAGAAAAGGAAAGTGGTCAGATCCAAAGCAAACTCATTACCAAGAAAAGTGAGAAAAAGACAGCTAGCTGGATGGGTGTCAAGAAGGTACCAAAAGAAAAATGTTATAACTGCGGTGAAAAAGGACATTGGAGGTCAGCCTGTTTCAAACCCAAAAGGAATGGAAAGAAAGGTAATTTTCGCTCACTAGTTGTTGAAACTTGTTTAGCAGTATATGCCTCCCATTTATGGGTGGTGGATATGGGATCCACTGATCATGCTTGTTTCACTTTACAGGGGTTCAAGCGAACCCAACAACTTAGTGGGAGTGAGATCCTCATCACACTGGGCGATGCTACGAGAGTGGCAGCTGAAGCAGTGGGAGAAGTGCACCTGTCTTTTGAAGACAGAGTTTTAATTTTAAGAGATGTTCTTTACGTTTCTAGTTTTAGAAAGAATTTAATTTTGGTTTCTAAACTTTACCTTGATGGATATTCGGTTACTTTTGACAAAGTTGTTACCATTTCTTTTTATGATAAATTTATCACTCATGGAACGTTTTCGAATAATCTCTATACAATTAACTGTGCACACCACTCACGAAATGCATCCTATAACGCATCAACTGTTTTTGATAAAAGAAAACGTTCATCAGACGTGAACGAGACACTTCTATGGCATCTCAGATTGGGACATATTAATCCAAAAAGGATTCAAAGGTTGGTAGAAGATGGTTCATTGGAGTCTCTCCGGGTTGAACCAATCCCAACTTGCGAATCATGTTTGGAGGGTAAAATGACCAAGAGGGCATTCGGAGCCAAGGGGAATAGAGCCAAAAAAGTGTTAGAAATCGTTCACACAGACGTATGTGGTCCAATGTCAATCAAAGCAAGAGGAGATTATGAGTATTTCGTCACCTTTATTAATGATTACTCAAGGTACGGCTACATTTTCCTTATGAAGCATAAATTTGAGACCTTTGACAAATTCAAAGAATTTAAGGCTCAAGCAGAGAATCATAGGGAAAAATGTATCAAGTCTCTACGATCTGATCGTGGAGGCGAGTACCTCAGCGATGAGTTTTTGAACTACTTGTCAGATGAAGGGATTGTATCCCAGCTAACTGCACCCGGAACCCCTCCACAAAACGGGGTTGCAGAGCGAAGAAACAGAACTCTTTTAGAAATATGATGAGTTATGCGGATCTACCCAAGTCATTCTGGGGTCATGCCTTGGAAATAACGGCTTATATTCTGAACTTGGTGCCATCCAAATCGGTTCCCAAAACTCCCAAAGAATTGTGGACCGGGCGCAAGCCCAGTTTGAGACACATGAGAATTTGGGGTGTCCGGCCTACGTGTTGGACAAGGAAGCCGGAAAATTAGACCTCGATCAGAATTAAGGTTGTTTATAGGATACCCCGAGGGAACAAAAGGGTGTATGTTCTATGGTCCCGAAGATCAAAAGGTGGTAATAAGCACCCACTTTAGATTTTTTGGAAGAAGACTATATGAACGAAAAGAAAGCCCAGAAGTGAGATTACCTTAAATGAGCTAAAGGGGCTAACCTTAGTGCCAACTGTACAAGATGACATACCAAACGACACACTTACACAATCGGAACCTCGTCGTAGTTGGAGGGTTGTAAGATAACCCGAGAGATTCATGGGGGTAGGAGAGTCCTCGAACTTAGTCCCCGGTCAAGATGAATCAGACCCATGGACTTATGACGAGGCAATCTAAGACAAGGATGCGATTTCTTGGCAAACAGCAATAGAAGCCGAAATGGGTTCTATGGATCATAACAGAGTGTGGGAGCTAGTCGAACCACTTAATGGGGTCAAACCCATTGGTTGCAAGTGGGTATACAAGAGGAAAAGAGGACCGGATGGGAAGGTGGAAACCTTCAAGGCAAGGCTTGTGGCGAAAGGTTATACTCAGAAATAAGGGATCGACTATGAAGAAACCTTTTCACCTGTAGCAATGCTCAAGTCCATCTGAATTCTTTTGTCGATTGCTGCGCATCTCAACTTTGAAATCTGGCAAATGGATGTCAAGACGGATTTCCTTAACGGAAGTCTTGAAGAGGAAATCTATATGCAACAACCCCAAGGCTTCATTGAAAAAGGCCAAGAACACCTAGTTTGTAAGCTCAAGAAGTCCATTTATGGACTCAATGTTGGGATTATACTGGAAAGTATGCTTTTTACTTTGTATAATCAAAACTGAATTTTGGACTTATTTACTGAAATAAATTGTTTATCACTGATACTTTAAATATTATTGAATGTTACATATATTTACTGCATAACTGTTCAATAAATCGTACGTGTTACATTGTAGTTAATTTAGTGATACCAGATCACAGAAGATTAAATTAACAGTCCCTTGTAACTAAACGTACGCCATTCACGACCTAGATGGAAATGAACAACCCATCATGAAAGGTTGAAGTGTAAGGCTTAGATTGGCTTGTCTTGACCAAGAGATTACACAAGTGCATGACTGATGCACTGAATAGGACCTACAGGAGGACAAATTCTTCAGAACTGAACAAGGAAGAATTAGACATCAGTGGTTCGTTATTTCTTAATCTTCATTCCTTAAATAGGATCACGTGTGGTTGGTAATTATTGCTTTGACTTATCATGGGTAGAGAATCAACGAGATTCAATATTTTTTATCTTAGGCAATATTATTGGTCACATGTGATTGCTAAGATTTAATACGGAGAATCGTGTGCAAGTACGCTTGTTCGATTTGCCCCCTTGGGAGGTTCATAAGATTTATCATACCAAATCTTGCAAGTGGAATTAGTTTCCGGTATGGATAATAATGTTGAACCGTTCCTTGACCAAGGACAAAAGATATTAATTAACGGAAAGTTATTTCAGTGGCTTGAATTAATTAATGGGCTAGATAATCTTAAACACGGGAAATAATAATCGGGAGCCATATTGACTGTAATATGGGTTAAGATGGATAGTGCAATATTAATTATGTAGTGGGATTAATTAATATTTATGGGCTTGAATAATATTGTGGCTCAATATTGATAATTCAAGATCCATTGGAAGGTACAATCTTAATTCTCCTAAAGGCCCCCTAAGTAGCCCAACATATAGTCCAATAACTGAAAAATGTGTTTAAAATAAAATAAATATTGTTGCTTATTTTTCCTAATTTTTTTCGAAATTTATGGATAAAAGGGGAGAAAGATTTTTTTTGAATTTTGTTATGGAATGTAGATATGTATTCTTGGAATACAAGATTATCTCATTAAATTCAAGAAATCTCCCACTTGGTTATTTATAAAGATAATTTCGAAATTTTGAAAGATAAAGGGCAAGAAAAATTTTCTTGATTTTCTTCAAAAGATATTATGGAAGATATGTATTTCTTGAAATACAAGAATATCTCATAAATTCAAGAAGATCCAAATCTTGGAATCTTACCTATTATTTTCGAAAATTACTCCATAACAAAGAGTAAGTGGGATTTTGTGGAATATTATAATTATGGAAAAAAGAATATAAGAGATATATCAAGATTTCTTGGAGATCAAGAAAAGATTTTCCCACATTATTTTTGCCCAATATTTTCGACCACTTGTGCTCTATAAATAGGGAATGACTCTTTCATTCCCAAGAACAATTCCATGTGCTGGAAAAATTAGCAAATCCACAAAGGTGGTGCAACATAATTTATTTTCCTTTTGTTAATTGTTCACAAGTGTCCTACCACCGGATAGTCGAACAAGGATTAAGGGAATACTTGGGAAGTTCTTTTGGTTAATCTAATCAGCCAGATCACTGCCATCCCAAGAGGTGCGTTCACGTAAACTCGTAGAATTCTGCATGCGTAGGATTTACGTGAATTAATTATATGCATGATATGTTGTTGGATTATTATTTGAATTAATATAGGATTAATTCAAGCTAGTAATAATTATAAGAATTAAATTTGTATTTAAATATTCACCCCGAATAGATATGTGCAACTTATTCCCCAACACTTAAACAAGCATCCAGAGCTTGGAACCAATGTTTTGATCAAGTAATAAAGTCTTATGGGTTTGATCAAAACGAATATGAAAGTTGTGTGTACAAGAAGCGTGTCGGAACTGCATTGGTATTCTTAGTACTATACGTAGATGACATTCTGCTCATCGGGGACGATGTAAAGGTGTTGTCAGACGTAAGGGCATGGCTTTCAAAACAGTTTGATATGAAGGACTCAGGGGAAGCCAGGCACATCCTTGTGATCAAGATCACTCAAGATCGCAAGAAAAGGATGATAGGATTATCGCAAGCTTCATATATAGACACTGTCTTGAAGCGATTCAGCATGCAGGATTCCAAGAAAGGCTTCGTACCTTTCAGACATGGAATCCATCTATCCAATGAAATGTGCCCTAAGACACAAAAGGAGATAGATGACATGAAAGACATTCCTTATGCTTCGGCTGTCGAAAGCCTTATGTATGCAATGCTGTGCACGAGATCGGATATCTACTTTGCCGTTGGCATGGTGGCAAGATATCAAAGTAATCTGGGAAAAGAGCATTGGACGGCAGTTAAGAACATTCTGAAGTATCTGAAAAGAACTCGGGATAGAATGTTACTTTATCAGTCAGATAGTCTAATCCCCATCGGTTACACGAACTTGAATTTCTAATCAGACTTAGATTCCAGAAAATCTACCTCCGGTAGTGTGTTTTTCATGGGGGGAGCAGCCATGACATGGAGAAGCATTAAGCAGAAATGCATCGCCGATTCTACCATGGAAGCCGAATACGTAGCTGCTTGCGAGGCAGCGAAAGAAGCGGTTTGGCTCAAGAACTTCCTAGTGGACTTGGATGTAGTTCGAATTTGCCCAAAGACAATCATCAACATTTGTGATAATGCGGAAGCGATTGCAAATTCAAGGGAACCAAGAGCCCACAAGGCCAACAAACACATTAAAAGGAAATACCATCTTATACGAGAAATCGTTAAGAGAGGAGATATAGAGGTGACAAAGATCGCGTCAGAAGACAACCTAGCAGATCCATTCACAAAGGGTCTGCCTTAGAACACATTCGAGAGACATGAGGAAGGAATGGGTGTCAAGACAGTTGTCAATCTGCTTTGAGTATAAATGGGAGATATTATTAGGTTCGTGTAGGTGACATTAGATGTCACGCATTAGGAACTACACGAGATATGCTGTAGTATACTTAAAAGCAGACTTTGAGTATAAGTGAGAGATTGTTGGGGTTATACTGGAAAGTATGCTTTTACTTTGTATAACCAAACTGAATTTCGGTCTTATTTACTGAAATAAATCATTTATCACTGATGCTTTAAATATCATTGAATGTTACATATATTTACTGCATAACCATTCAATAAATAGTACGTGTTACATTGTAGTTAATTTAGTGATACCAGATCACAGAAGATTAAATTAACAGTCTCTTGTAACTAAAAGTACGTTGTTCACGACCTAGATGGAAATGAACAATCCATCGTGAAAGGTTGAAGTGTAAGGCTCAGATTGACCAAGAGATTACACTAGTGCATGACTGATGCACTGAATAGGACCTACAGGAGGATAAATTCTTCAGCACTGAATTAGGAAGAATTAGACCTCAGTGGTTCATTATTTGTTAATCTTCGTCCCTTAAATAGGATCGTGTGTGGTTAGTAATTATTGCTTTGACTTATGACGGGTAGAGAATCAATGAGATTCAATACTTTATATCTTGGACAATATTATTAGTCACATGCGATTGCTAAGATTTAATACGAAGAATCGTGTGCAAGTACGTTTGTTCGATTTGCCCCCTTGGGAGATTCATAAGATTTATCATACCAAATCTTGCAAGTGGAATTAGTTTCCAGTATGGATAATAATGTTGAACCGTTCCTTGACCAAGGACAAAATATATTAATTAATGGAAAGCTATTTCAGTGGCTTGAATTAATTAATGGGCTAGATAATCTTAAACACGAAAAATAATAACCGGGAGCCATATTAACAGTAATATGGGTTAAGATGGATAGTGCAATATTAATTATGTAGTGGGATTAATTAATATTTATGAGCTTGAATAATATTGTGGCTCAATATTAGATATTCAAAGTCCATTAGAAGGTTCAATCTTAATTCTCCTAAAGGCCCCTCAAGTAGCCCAAACATAATGTCCAATAACTGAAAAGGGTGTTTAAAATAAAATAAATTATTGTTGCTAATTTTTCCATAATTTTCGAAAATCATTGAAGGAAGAAAAGATTTTCTTGATTTTCTTGGAAAGATATATGGAATATGTATTCTTGGAATACAAGATTATCCCATAAATTCAAGAAAAGTCAAAGATTCTATTTCTTCCTTATTTAATGTGATATTTTCGAAAATCCCTTAATATAGGGAGTTGGGATTTTTGTGGAATATTTTAAATATGGAGAAAAGAATATATTGGATATATTCAAGATTTCTTGGAGAGCAAGAAAATGATTTTCCCATCTTATTCCTAGGGCAAAAATCGGCCACCCCTTGTATTATAAATAGGGGATGATTTTTTCATCCCCAAGTACAATTCCATGTGTTGAAAAAATTAGAAATCCACAAAGGTGGTGCAACATAATTTTTATTTTTCCCTTTTGTTAAATTGTTCACGAGTTCCTACCACCGGATTATTGAACGAGGATAAGGAATACTTGAGAAGGTCTTTTGGTGTGTTCGTGTGAACGGGATCCATCTTCTCAACGGTTGTCACTCCGAGAGGTTAGTTCACGTAAACCCGTAGCAATTCCGCATGCGTAGGATTTATGTGAACTTTTTATATGCATGATTTGTTGTTGAATTATTATTTGAATTAATATAGGATTAATTCATGCTAGTAATAATTTTTAGAATTAAATTTGTATTTAAATATTCATCCCGAATAGATCCGGGCAATTAATTCCCCAACAGTGAGGATGAAATGACGCCATGCGTTCTTGCTCACAAGAAGATGCTGATCAGCGACAAGCCGATTCCTGGACTTGTTGATGATGATGAGGAAGTTGCTTTGAAACCAGCAATAGAAGTGTGCAAGAAAGGGACAACTGGCCAGAAGAGGAAAGCTGTTGTGAGGAAACCAGAAAAAGGGATTACTATGAAAGAACCAGCTCAACTAGCTGCGAAAAGAACTAAGTCAGCACCGAGTGCCCCAATTGCTAGTAAAGGAAAGAGAAAAGAGCTGAAACTGGTGGATGAACAAACTGATTCTGAAGATGATATCCCACTCAGCAGATTGCCCCCGAAAGGAAGTGGTCAGGTTTCGAAGGCTACTCCGCCTACTGCTGCTCAAGTTGCACCTGTCTCAGCTGAACCTGATCAACCAGCTGTCTCCTCCAGTGCACCATTGGTTGATCCTGATCCACTTAGGGTTGTACCATTCTCTCCATCATCCTCTTCTGAACCAGAACCAGAGGTTCTTTCTTTTACTGAAAAGATCATCAGAAGGAGGCCAGAGAAAATGCTGGAGGATAGATATCCAGAATTGTCGATCAAACAGGATGCCAAAGCTGCAGTTCTTGATGTGCTCACATGGAGAGACATCAGATTGAAGAAATTCGAAGATTTTGGTACAGTTTTGGAACAGAAAGGTGGGGTACGTCCGTTTCTGGAATATGAGCTGCAAGCTGGAGTTGAAACTGCCCCCGATTTAATATCTGATGATGTTGTAGCTGGTCTGATCACAAGACATCTGGGGATGCCAGATACCCCAATGCACCGAGAGCTCACACACAAAATGGTCAGATACAGTCGTACCATGTAGCAAATGAAGACGATTGACGAGGAAATCAACTTTGGTGGATCTATCCAGGTTGAAGAAATTTTTGAGCAGATGGCTGATACTGAACATACGGCAAAAGAAATGAGAATTGTAGAAGAGCCAGACAAGTCTGAAGGAGCCGCCGATGAAGCTGGTGCGGGAGATGCGGCAAAGTCCCTGTCAGCTGAGGCACAATCAACCGAGCACTTCATAGATCTGACTGCTGGAGGGAGTCAAACTGAGGAAATGGAGGTCGAAGGCCCTTATCATCAGCAGGTCAGGTCATGCAGATTCTCCAAACTTCTCCATCATTTGAGGAGAATCTGATGAAGTATATAAAGAACACATTCCGTGCGAACATGGCAAATATGTTCAGGGATGATGTTAGCTTTTTCACTCCCAAGCAGATTGAGACCGCCATCAGAACCGAAAGGGAATATGTATCCAAGACTTGTATGCGTATGAGTGAAGATCTTAGGGATACAACTGCGGACAAAATGCTGGAAATGACTCAGCAGATGGCCAAGATAGAAGAAAGCAGAAATCGTCAGTTCACCTTGATGATGGATGAGCAGATGGCCAAGATGAGCAAGGCACAAGATGACTTAAATGCTGCAACCAAGAGGGTAAGCTCGTCTGCTGACAAGCTGGATAGACTGTTCGACAAAGTCAGCTCCATAGTGGACAAAGCTCAAATGCCTATGCTGGCAGTTGTTGAACATGCTCAACCTGATCCCAGTATTGAGTCTCCTGCTCTCCGGAATTTACAACAGGATCTAAAAGCGCAGATTGGCAACCTCTGTACTGAGCTGAAAGCTCTTTTTGAGGGAACAAAAAAGGGTGAAGAGGAGAAGGATGTTGAGGTTCAGGGCAGAATGAATCAAGTAGAAAACTTTGTAGCTGGCATTCAAATAACTCTTGAAAAGAAACGCATGAAGAAAGATGCAAAGAAAGCTGCAGAGTTGGAACAAGCAGAAGTCATTTCTTCTTCTACGGAATCTAATGACCATGCCAGAAAAGGGAAGAAACCAGTCGTAAAGAAGAAGAAAGCTATTGAACAGAAGAAGGCTGATCCAGAGAAATAACTACGACTAGAAGAAGAAGCACGCCTTGACAAAGCTTACAAGCTAAAGAAGAAGAAAAGTCTGGTTGCTGGAGCGGGTGAAGGTTTGCACTTTGTAGAGCCTACTCTCGATGCTGATGTGGATCTGATTGTACGACCAGATAAGAATATGGTCAAACAGTGAAAACTGATCAAAGGTGAATGGTACATATCAGCATACATCAACAAAGTTATTCCAACCACTAAAGACAAGAATGAAATATTCAGAGACTGGTTAATTAACAAACACCTGGTATTCTATGACAATGTTATGAGAGAAGTAAAGAAGCTGAGCTGCACACCTATTGCGCCAGAGATTGAAGTCATGGATTACAAGAAGACTCGAGATGGGAAACTGGACAAAATCCCCTTCAGGCTTTTCGACTTATGTGTTGTTCCTATGGAAGAGAGATATTAAAGTTCTTCAGAAGACCTAAGTAAGATCAGAATAGGATATTCTCATTATGTACTTGTACTGCTACATCATCCTTAATGAAATATTTTATTTTTCTGATCTTAAGACAAACTCTCATTATCTTCTGATTTACTGTCTCTCTTACTTATTTGTCTAACTAATATTCAGCATCCTATCTGTTTAATGTTTTGTTTCCATCAAAAAGGGGGAAATTGTTGGGAAATTCGTAGTTTTGATGGAAGTTCCAAAATAGTTGTAATAGGACCAGTCGAACCTGTTAGTTGACTGATGATGATAGGAGACCAGCTGGACTTGTTAGACAACTGATGTATTAGACTATGTCACATATTGAGGGAGAACTCAATATGTATAGGTTATGATCAGAAATGAAGATCAGAAACAGAGATCAGAAACGAAGATCAGAAGCGAAGATCAGAAACAAAGATCAGAAGCGAAGAACAGAAGACCTGTAGAAGAACATCAGCACATCCGACAGGTTGAAGCTAAGACAACCTTATCAGAAGACTCAAGTTTACTGATCAGTTGGATACTGATCAGATGGAGCTAAGTTAGAAATGTGATAAGCATATCTACTTATCAAAGACATACGATTGACATCAGACTAGAAGAATGCTAAACTGCTGGCTTTACAAGGCGCCGATTCAATGTACTTGTTAGCCACTAAGAATTTGACACGTATGTACGGATCTGACTATGCAGGATATGGCTTATCGGCCCAAACGACTAGAAAGGACAAAATTGCACGAAGACGACATGGCCTTTCTGAGCACGTCAAATCAAGCCTGCAAACCACCTAAAATAGACTGAAATTCAAATTGCTCTCCAACGGCTAGATCGATTTCGTGCCTATAAATATGGGATCAAACCTTCATAGTAAGGGGACGGAAATTATCATCAAGCTCAAGCACAAGCAAATTTCCGCGAAGAACACAAACTCAAGATTTATTCTTAAGTGTTCATCCCATTGTTCTTAGCATAGAATACTCATCCTCCAGCCTTAGGCTAATTAGAAGATATGATATTATTCCAGTTGGAACATTACAAATCTTATACCCAAACAAAAGTTAGGTTAAGTTTGTTATAACAAGATTTCAGTCTAGGGTTTCTCGATCTGATTTCTGGGATTGGTTGAGTGAGAACTCGTGAAACATCTGTTGGTTGTACTGTGTTGGACTAACAAAATAAATTAAGTCCAGTTGGTTAAGTTGGTGCCCATGCTGATAGGGAAGAGTGGACGTAGGACAAGTTGTCCGAACCACTATAAATTTGTGTGCCTTTACTTTGCTTTACACTTATATGCACACTACTCCTTGTTATCTGCATGCATATTCTGTACCTGGATTAGATTAGCATCAAGCTTCTAATCTGATCAGTTTGACACTTTTGTCATCTGATTTGAACAAGATTGGTCAGAATCTTTGTTTGAGTAAAACTGGTTTTCATACGGGTTAACTAATCTTCCGCACCATCAGTTAAACTGATAGACGCCGAACTGATTTGCTTGACAGAACAGTAAGTTGGATATCAGTCCATACTGATTCACTCCGCACTCTGATCGGGATTACTTGCTTACACACCTGATCCACGAAAAAGTTTTGGAAGTCTATTCACCCCTCCCCTCTAGACTTCCACCCTCACTAAAACCCGTTCGGGACCTACATGTGCAGTGTTAGTGTTAGTGTTCTAGAGACAATCCATTGTAAGGACATAATGCTTAGATAATATTCAAAATTGATTTAATGTTATTGTTTATTTAATATTAAATATATGGCGTTACACTTATTAGAATATTATGTTTGATTGTTTGCATTTATTCTTATATGTGTTCCCTTGAGTCACTGATGTCATTGAGTGTGTGAGAACTCAGATGACCTAAGCATGATTCTCAAATGGCCCCAATCGAGGATCATCAAGAATGGGATATTGATGATACAATGGAGATTGGTGTGAAATCTGCATCATACTCTTTGAGAGTGTGGTAAGATCTCACTTACTACGAGATACTAGGTATCTCATGATGGATGCACAAATACATTAGAGGGTATTGGTATACCCATCCGAGAAACCGTTTGATGCAGTTCCACTATATGTGTCTACGGGTGTCTCGGTTAGTGGGAGCGATGCGATACTCCTTTGACTTGAGGTCAATATGCACGACGTGTGTGGAGTGATGAACTTTGACCATGACTGACGCTTGCACCCTTCCATGGGTAGATATGGCTTGGATTGGGTTCATCACGAAGTTCATGTGCGTGGTAGTTGAGCCAAAAAAAATGATTCATTCCTCAAAGTGGATTTAGAGAGAATACTCATCTTCTCATCATAATTGGATCAAAGTCATTGGCCAATGCACATCAACTTGGACTTTGTGGGCAAGTGTGACATATGTGATCAATTAGTGATTAGAGATAAATTGATTAAGTTATTTGAATAGACACTTCATCATGTTCAAGACTAATCGAGTATTCGTGAATGAAAGGAGGAAATTGTAATAGCCCATGTTTCAGTTACAGGTAGTAGCACGTTTCTCGTAACGTACCTCATATATTGAAAATGTCTGATTTATTGTCTAGGGTTCAATTAAGACAGTTAGTTTGACTAATCGCTCGATATATGAGGTCCTATGGGTCACACAACAAGTAGTTCCCTTTTACAGATTATAAATTGTTGATTAAATGTTAAATTAGATTTAATATTTAATTTATGAAGAAATGATTAATAATAGATTAATTTGGAATTAATTATTATTAATGTTTAATTAAATTGGATTTAATTAAGTAAGAATTCCCAATAATAATGTTTGGAATATTATTGTAGGATTTAATATATATGGAAACAAATCGTAGAGATTTGTCATATATGGAATTTAAATCCGTAGAGATTTATATTTAGGGAATTAAATTGAAAGGGTTTAATTTAATTAAAGATTAGAGATTTTATTTCCCAAATTGGGCTAGCTTAGGTTTTAAGCTGAGCCTCCCTATATATACAAGCTCTTGGGAATTCACAAATAACGTTATTTCATATTTTTTTCATAAGATCTAGAGTTTGGATTTTCCTAGCAAATTCGTCTCGGGATTCAACGCTAGCAAATTCGTGCAAGTCCGTGATTTGGGATTACGTGGATACCGTAGTTGAGAAATCTACTATCGAGTCACTGTAAGATTTCTTGTTATGATTATTGTAATCTATATGCAATTAACTGTTCGTTATTGGTGAACTTTAATTTTCGCTGCTCATGTATTACGTGTTTACGTGCCTCTATATTCCAACAGTAGTATCAGAGCACCAGACTCTTGATTAATTAATTGCATGATTGCTTGATTTATAATTTTTTTTTATAAAGTCTTGGTACGGTTTTGACCACACCTATGCATGTTTTTGGGGGCATGCTTATTGGATAAACACACCCCCTCTTTTGTCTCGGTTCATCTTCTTCGCTACAACACCTAGGGTTTTCTTGGAAAACTTCCACCTCCCTGAAGCGTGCACCCCGACTCTATATGCAACCTACGACGACGCTAGAGTAGGAGGCCTCGAGCACGCACCGCCGCGTCAACAGATTAGATCTGCTTCTGCGCACCTGCTTCCGCCGCGATTCGCGGTTGCGCTTCCTGTTTTTGACCCGATCTGGTAGCGGTCACTCACATCTCATGACGATGCGCTCCGATTTGACTCGATTCACGGTGGAGCGCTGCCATTTTCGTTTCGTCTCAGGGCGGCGCTGCATGCTCTCTTTCGATTCGCGGTGGCCCTTCCCTATTTCAACTCGATTCGAGGCAGCGCACCAGTGAATTGCTCGATTCCTCACTTGGCGACCCCCTCTCTAACCCAGTTCGAAGGGTACGCGGCTTCACACGCGTCCCTCTGTGTAGCTCGCGGCGGCGAGTCGCCCGCACGCTCCTAGCGGCGGCGGCGAGTCGCGCGTGTTTGCTCCACCAGTCGATTATATCTCTCGTTCATTCTGGGTTGTTGTTGTTTGCTGTTCAATTGCCTGCTATTTTCGAATTGGGTTTTTGTTTTGGAACTGATTGAACGATGATTAATTAAGCTCTAATAGTTGGAACAGTTTTGCGAATTGTTTGGAATAATTCTGATAAACTGTGATGAATTACTGGACGTTTGATTGATGTTGGTTTACCTGATTGGAAATGGTTTTGGAAACTAGGCGATGATGAGGGGAAGGACTGTGCTGAAATTGGATTGTTGGATAGGCCCTTCCGTGCAATTTTAGAAATTTGCACATGAGCCCTTGACAAATAATGAATGAAATCTAACATTTAAAACTTTAATAAGATTAATTTTTAAAGGGTTAGTAATAAAGGTTTGACTTTTTTTAATAATTAATTAGATTAATTATCAAATTTTAATAATTTTAAAATTGAATTTAAAATTGGATTTTGAAATTCGTTTTAAAGGAATTATTATATCCCACTTGGTTAATTATTTATTTAATTAAATTGTTAACGCATTTATAGTCCTCATTATAATTGTTTGGGTAGGCGGCGCCCAATACTTGTCGGACCGTATTATTGTATGGGTAGACGGTGCCCATATAAATGTTAGTCCGTGTGAATCACGTTTGGGTAGGCGGGGCCCAATAATTGCTCAAATGTGATGTAGATTAACATGTTGGATCTCAATTAAGCAATTAATACATCGCCTTTAAAACGTTCCTCACTAAAATATAATTTTTATTAAGTTGAACGATGCCTTCCATCAAAATTAAAAGTCTTTTGCTCGGATCTACATCTAACGGGACTTTTATAGGGACACTTAGTGTCGCCGCTTGATGGTTGTAAATCAACTTGACTTTGTTTCACCAGCCCAAGCAGGGAAACGGAAGTCAAGGGGCATCCGATTGAACTAGGTTCAATCAACTAGGAATTGCAGTTTTTTGCAGTTGGTTTAGAGACCTACCAGTTCTGCTATTATAGTAATCAGCACAAGCAGATATTATAATAGTAGGAATATGGATCCTAGTCCATTATGATTTATATTAAATATAAATTTGTATTCTTCTGATGAGGTCGTTGAACATGTGAAAATAAAGGAGACAAAATAAACACAAAAGAAGGGCCATGTTTATTTTGATTGCTGAATATTGATCATAGGAATTATGTGTTTTAATTCCCGTTTTATTTTATTTCTCTAGGATTGTTGAAATGAATAACTTATCACTGAGAAGCGTTTTGGAAATGAAAAAATTGACTGGGCCAAATTTTCTCGACTGGCACCGAAATGTGCATTTGGTGCTTAGGCAAGAAAAGATTGAGTACGTGTTGGACACACAAATCCCTTCTACACCGGAGACTGGTACTGAAGAGACTGAAGCATTTGACGCTGCAGCTCAGATGAAGCATCAAGAGGATGCTTCCCAGGCTTAGTGTGTTATGCTACTTGGTATGACTCCCGAATTGCAAAGGCAACATGAGAAGATGCTTCCCTTCGAGATGATCAAACATCTGAAGGATCTCTTTGATTCTGAATCTCGTTCTGAGATTTATGAAGTGATGAGAGATCTGTTTAGATGCCGATTGTCTAAGGGAGGAAAGGTTTCTCCTCATGTGTTGAAGATGATTGGGATAATCGAGAAACTTGGTCGTTTGGGCATTGAGCTCGAGACCAACGTTGTTGTTTATGCCATTCTTCAGTCGCTTCCCGATTCATATTCGAGTTTCGTGGTAAACTTTAATATGAATAAGACGGAATCGACTATGCCCGAGCTGCATAACATGTTAAAGACTTTTGAGTCTTCTACTACTAAGGAAAAACCCGTGCTCATGGTGAGTGCCTCTACTTCTTCTGCTCCGAAAGGAAAGAAGAAGCGAAGGGGCAAGGCAAAGAAAGGCTACAGGCCAAGCTTCTTTAAGCCCAAAGGCGGAATTCAAAAGAAGGAGAGGGTGGACAAGGATGTATGCCTCTACTACAAGAAGAAGGGGCATTGGAAGAAGGACTGCAAGGTGTCTCAGCCACTGGAACAGGTATGTTTGTTATTGAGATAAACATGTCCACAAATGATACTAACTATTGGGTATTAGATACCGGTTGTGGCTCACACATTTGTACTAATG
This sequence comes from Stenogyne calaminthoides, assembly GCA_037126765.1. Taxonomy (NCBI): domain Eukaryota; kingdom Viridiplantae; phylum Streptophyta; class Magnoliopsida; order Lamiales; family Lamiaceae; genus Stenogyne; species Stenogyne calaminthoides. Next base: position 24,192,285 of record JBBCBC010000002.1, read on the forward strand.
TGCAGGGTCTCAAGCATAGCAGGGCAGTTAGGCCGGGTGAAGTCGCCCTACATGTTGGGAATGGAGCAAGAGTTGTTGTTGAATGTGTTGGCGTTTATGTTTTAGACTTACCCTCCGATTTTAGACTTGAACTGAATAATTTTTATTTCGTTCCTTCTATTACTCGCAACATTATTTCTATTCCTATGTTAGACATTGAATGGTTTTCCTTCCATTTTGCAAACAATAATTGTTATTTTTCACTTAATGGTGATGTTTATGAAAATGCTCCTTTATCGAATGGTTTATACTTGTTGCATTGTGGACATAATATTCTTAATATACAAAACAAACGACTCAAACTTAGTAATCATGAAAACCCAACTTACTTGTGGCATTGTAGGCTTGTCATGCAAATGAGAGTAGGATTGCAAGGTTAAGGAAGTTAGACTACTTAACCCCATTCGACTTTGAGTCTTATGGTAATTGTGAATCCTGTCTCAAGGGCAAGATGACCACTGCCCACTCTAGCAAGGGGTCACTTCGCCTACTTCATCACATTTACTGACGATTTCTCAAGATATGGATACGTGTATCTTATGAAACACAAATCTGAATCTTTTGAGAAATTCAAGGAGTTCAAAGCTGAAGTAGAAAAGCAACTTGGTAAGAGTATCAAGACTCTTCGATCGGATCGAGGATGTGAATACCTTAGCCATGAGTTCATGGATTACTTAAAGTTACATGGAATCCAATCACAATGGACTCCTCCCGGAACACCGCAAATGAACGGAGTGTCCGAGAGGAGAAAACGAACCTTGTTAGACATGGTAAGGTCCATGATGAGTTTTTCCTCTCTTCCGACATTCTTATGGGGATACACGTTACAAACCTAAATTTACATTCTGAATAGGATTCCATCCAAATCGGTTGAGCATACACCATATGAACTATGGTGTGGCAAGAAGCCAACTTTTTCACATATCAAAACGTGGGGTTGCCCCGCAATTGTGAAAAAGATGCTCACTGATAAGTTGGAATCCAAAGGTGAAAATGGTTACCTTGTGGGATATCCTAAGGAAACGAGAGGAACCTTGTGGGATATCCTAAGAAAACGAGAGGATATTATTTCTATCTACCTGAGAAACAAACAGTAATTATTTCTAGGCAGACCAGGTTCCTCGAAGAAAACTATGTCTTTAAGGAACAAGGCCGTAAGATGATAGAACTTGAAGAAATTTAAGAACCACAGGAAAACCGAGAGACTGATATCTTATCAAAGAAACATCACAAGGAATCAGTGAGAGCATTCAGCAGCTCTCATGGTGGAAGTTTATCACTTAGTGATCCTCTTTCAGCCAGTGGGAGCGTAATTGGAGTTGCATTGCCTTCGCAACAAACTCCAAGTGGACTGAATGAGAACAACATAGTTCAAACTCCCGCCCAAGAGGCATCTGCAAGTGTTGCTCTTGAGGACTCTCCGGACATTGATGAAATCGATGCACCACAAAATTTTCATGATCAGAATGTACAGCCTGCACAACCACAGCTCCGTAAGTCTACTAGGATTCGTAATCCGTCCACTAGATATTATGGTTTCCTCGTAGAGGAACATGATGACGTGGAGATCCCGGATAAAGACAATCCCACAACTTACACTGAGGCAACATTAGATGTTGACTCAAAGAAGTGGCATGAATCCATGAAATTCGAGATGGACTCGATGTACACAAATCAAGTCTGGGACTTGGTTGAATTGCTGAAAGGGGTCAAACCCATAGGTTGCAAATGGGTCTACAAACGTAAGACTGATGCAAACTGCAAGGTACAAACCTACAAGTCTAGGTTGGTGGCAAAAGGTTATAGTCAACGTGAAGGCATTGACTATGATGAGACTTTCTCACCTGTTGCCAAGATCAAGTCCATTCAAATTTTACTTGCGGTAGCATCACATCTAGATTATGAGATTTTGGCAGATGGATGTCAAAACAGCCTTCCTCAATGACAACATTGATAAGGATGTGTTTATGACTCAACCGGAAGATTTTGTATCTAAGCCAAAGTCTAATCTTGTGTGCAAGCTCAAACGATCCATTTATGGAATGAAGTAAGCTTCTAGGAGTTGGAATATCCGGTTTGATGAAGCTGTCAAATCATTTGACTTCATTAGGAACTGGGAAGATCCATGCGTTTATCGTAAACGCAGTGGGAGAAATATTGTTTTCATAGTTGTGTATGTCGATGACATATTGATTATGGGAAACAACATTCCTCTTATGCAGTCGGTAAAAGATTGGCTATCAAGGACCTTCATGATGAAGGATCTTGGTGAGGCCTGCTACATCTTAGGGATCAAGATCAATAGGGATAGATCCAAGAGGATGTTGGGGTTATCATAGTCAACCTACGTAGATAAGGTGCTAAAGCGATTTGTGATGGAGAACTCTAAGAGAGGTTCCCTACCGGCATGTCATGGGATAAAGTTGTCTAAGAAGGATTGTCCTTCCACAGACGCTGATATTCGACGCATGAAGGATATACCATATGCATCTGTAATTGGCTCCATCATGCACGCTATGACTTGCACAAAGCCAGATGTGGCCTTCGCTGTTAGCACCACTGGTAGATACCAGCAGAATCCAGGTGAACCTCACTGGATTGTTGTCAAGAACATTCTTAAGTACCTTAGGTGTACAAAAGATTGTTTCTTGATCTATGGAGGACAGTCAGAGCTAGTGGAAAATGGCTATGCTGATGCAAGTTTCCAATCCGACTGTGATGATTACAAGTCACAGTCAGGCTATGTTTTCGTTCTCAATGGTGGGGCGGTTAGTTGGAATAGTTCCAAACAAGAGACTACCGCGGAATCAACAACCGAAGCTGAGTACATTGCTGCGGCAGAAGCTGCCAAAAAAGTTATCTAGATAAAACAGTTCTTAAGTGAAATAGGGGTAGTTCCGAGTGCCAGCAGTCCAATAAAATTGTATTGTGACAATACTAGTGCGGTTGCGCAAGCTAAGGAAACAAGCATGTACCGAGGCGTTATCACTTGATAAGAGAGAAAATTGCTAGAGGAGAGATAGAGTTAGAATGTGTCCCCACGGAGGATAACCTGGTTGATCCTTTCACCAAGGCTTTGAGTGTTTATGTACACACTAGACATTTTGATGGTCTAGGGGTTAGACATGTAGGTGATTGGCTCTAGTTCAAGAGGGAGATTGTTAGTATTAGTGTCCTAGAGACAATCTATTGTAAGGACATAATGCTCAGATGACAATCTATTGTAAGGACACTTATTAGAATATTATGTTTGATTTTTGTATTTGTTCTTAACTGTGTTCCCTTGAGTCACTGCTGTCATTAAGTGTGTGAGAACTCAGATGACCTAAGCATGATTCTCAAATGACCCCAATCGAGGATCATCAAGAATGAGATATTGATGATACAATGGAGATTGGTGTGCGATCTGCATCATACTCTTTGAGAGTGTGGTAAGATCTCACTTACTATGAGATACTAGGTATCTCGTGATGGATGCACATTTACCTTAGAGGGTATTGGTATACCCATCCGAGAAACCGTTTGATGTAGTTCCACTGTATGTGTCTACGGGTGTCTCGGTTAGTGGGGGCAATGCGATACTCCTTTGACTTGAGGTCAATACGCACGACATGTGTGGAGTGATGAACTTTGACCATGACCGACGCTTGCACCCTTACATGGGTAGATGTGGCTTGGATTGAGTTCATTACGAAGTGCATGTGCGTGGTAGTTGAGCCAATAAAAGGATTCATTCCTCAAAGTGGATTTAGAGAGAATATTCATCTTCTCATCATAATTGGATCAAAGTCATTGGCCAATGCACATCAACTTGGACTTTGTGGCCAAGTGTGACATATGTGATCAATTAGTGATTAGAGATAAATTGATTAAGTTATTTGAATATACACTTCATCATGTTCAAGACTAATCGAGTATTCGTGAATGAAAGGAGGAAATCGTAATAGCCCATGTTTAAGTTACAGGTAGTTGCACATTTCTCGCAACGTACCTCATATATTGAGAATGTCTGATTTATTGTCTAGGGTTCAATTAAGACCGTTAGTTTGACTAATCCCTCGATATATGAGGGCCTATGGGTCACACAACAAGTAGTTCCCTTTTACGGATTATAGTTGGTTGATTAAATGTTAAATTAGATTTAATATTTAATTTATGGAGAAGTAATTAATAATAGATTAATTTGGAAATAATTATTATTAATGTTTAATTTAATTAGATTTAATTAAATAAGAATTCCCAATAATAATATTTGGAATATTATTGTAGGATTTAATATATATGGAAACAAATCGTAGAGATTTATATATAGGGAATTAAATTTAAAGGGTTTAATTTAATTAAAGATTAGAGATTTTATTTCCCAAATTGGGCCAGCTTAGGTTTTAAGCTGGGCCTCCCTATATATACAAGCTCTTGGGAATTCACAAATAATGTTACTTCATATTTTCTCCATACGATCTATAGTTTGGATTTTCCTAGCAAACTCGTCTCGGGATTCAAAGCTGGCAAATCCGTGCAAATCCGTGATTGGGTATTACGTGGATACCGTAGTTGATAAATCTACTATCGAGTTACTGTAAGATTTCTTGTTATGATTATTGTAATTTATATGCAATTAGCTGTTCGTTTTTGGTGAACTTTAATTTCCGCTGCGAATGTTTTACGTGTTTACGTACCTCTATATTCCAACATGCATGTGGTAAGAAAAGTGCTCTACCATATCCATGTATGATCTTTGCTTTGCTTGACATGTTGCACATTGCTAGAGACCCTGTTGAAAGTCTGGGTGGGAAGATTCCTGATTTAGGAATTTCGAAAGTCTTGTTGAAAGGGAACATGATTCTTGACTTGCCATACAAGAGGCCTAATGCAGAGGGAGATGAAGCTGAGCCTGAGGTTGTTGAACCTGTTGTTCATAATCCGGATGATGCACCAAATGCTGGCAATAATGATAGTGACAATGACTTGAGAAATTCTCCAGTTCAGTCTGTTACTATTCATAGAGATTTCATACTTCAGCAAATTGAGAATTTGCAGGATCAGATTGTTGAGCTGAATGTCATGAAGAGCTTCTGGGAGAGGTTGCTTTCTGCTCCACCAAGGGGAGTAGCACCTAATGCACCTGAAGTTGCTGCTGAGGTTCCTGCTGCTGAAGATGTCCATGAAGTTGTTCATGTTGTGCATGAAGAGAATGAGCCAGATCCTCTGGTTGAACAAGGTGAAGGTGATAGTCATGAAGATGATGATGAAGCTGACATTGATGAGTTCATAGATGAACTTTATGGTGATCTCCCATGATGGTTGAATGGGGGAGTTTGATTTAAGATCATGAAGATAGGGGGAGTTAAGAACAAGTTGAGGGGGAGCATGTGCATGACTTTATGATGCTGCAGCTGATTGTTTCAGTTTGATCACCTCCAACTCTCTATGTTTGTCCTTCCTTATTTGTTGTAGCCATAATAATCAGTCAACGGCCACATGGTAAATAGTGATGACGTGGCAAATGGTGGTGACGTGGCAGCCAAAACCGAGTTCGGCAGTAGAGTACAAGAATGCCCAGGTCGGCCCTCATAGGGCGACCTGACAACGAGCAGAGAAGATCGAGCTCGCCTTAGCAAGCGACCTCCTCCTAGGACGGTCCAAAAGCGAGGTCGGAAAGAAGAGAATAGGGACCAGTTGAATGGGCGACCTCCCCCGAAGTCGCCCCACGAGCAAGGTCGGCATCCATATATCGAAGATAAGCAAGATTCCCAGTGTTTATTATGTAAATAGAAGATCTTACACATATATTGAAGATCCGGGCGAAGATTTAGTGTATCTTGTATTTCCCTGTTTAGAAGGCCCATTAAGTGGCCCGTTAGGGTTTTCATCTTTCTTTGACTAGAATTGTTATAAATAGGGACAAACCCAAGAGAAAAAAAAAGAAAATACATAGAAAAAAGATAGTAAAATATTCCTTTGGTATGCCCTCAGACGTAGTCTTCCGAACTAACCCCGTCAACAAATTCTTTTTGTTCTTTCGTTTTCCATTCATTGTTCATTCGAATTCATATATTCTTGTTTGTAAATTTCTAGATAAAAAAAATTTAGATTCTAAATAATTGGCGGCCGTCTGTGGGAAACATCTATCGAATTTTTCACTAAATATTCTTTAGGACCCAAAAACATAGGATCTAGAAGATGATATTCACTGTTCATCGTTCATCGGAAATCAAAATACCAAATTTGGATGAAACACTCACTGTCCATCCAAAATTCATACCCAGATTTCACAATATCATCACATTCATACAAGATGTTCATCGAGAAAACGAAAAAATCATGGATTCATAACAAAAATTCATACACGGATCAAACACAAATCCAACCCATTCATCAGTAATCCAGCATTCACATGAGAATTCGGATTGCAGGCCTGAAACTGTGCTCCGCGACGCGGCCATAGGCGAATCGTTCCGGCCATCCACTTTTCCAAACGGAAAAGTCGAATCAAAAATTGTGTCGCCATAACAAACCGAGGATGTAGCCGTCACCACCGGCTCCAACCAGATCATGCCCCTCCGTCTCGTGCACTCCTTAGCGCAAGCAGGCCAACAGCCAATCGCCACAGCTCGAAATCGCCCGAGTCAGAAACCGTCGCCTGGTATCACGCTGCCGTCTGTTCCCGCCCCCATGGCCGATACCGCTCGCGAGGTTCAGATGGGAAGGAGGAGACGTGAATTGGGGGCGCGGATTGAGGGGGATGCCAGGGAATTGGGCGACAAAGTACGCGTTGGTGTCGATCGGCGTACGGTTTTAGTGGAGATGGGGGCGAATTTCTCTCGCATGAAGAGGGGAAATGGAGCAGACTTTGGAAACCGGCGGAAAGTTAGGCGAGACCTAGCCCAGCAAATGTGCCCCATGAAAAGTTATTAAGTTTAACAAATGGTCCAGGTCTGATAAATGCATAAGCCCAGTTTCAGTTTAATTAAATTGGTGAGCCCATTTTTTGAATTAATTAAATTATTTGGGCTGCAGTGTTTTATTTAAAAAAAAAAAGAAAAGAAAAAATGGTCCAGTTTTTATTTTGATAAGTTTTGGGCCTGAATTATTATTTATTCATAATATTTCTGAGCCCAATAATGAAAAATTGGTAATTATATATATATATATATATATATATATATATATATACTTATAAATTGTTTAATATTGTCTCAAGGGTTCGTGCCCACCCTCATCAGGTTCTCTTATTTTACTTCCTTTTAATATATGTTGTGGTGTTCATGCTTTCATATATATTAAAAAAATTTGATATATATTTCCATATCGCGAAATTCGAAGTTAATTTGAACACTACTTAGTTGACGTTAGAAACTCAAAACTAGCATGTCTAAATTTGGAGGGTTAATTAAAACAAACTCCAAATTCTTATTCTTTCACTAATAACATAAACCCTCAAAAAGAGACTATCACAGAATTCATCTACGAGCACTTGAAAGTCTCAGAAAGATGAAACAAACTTTTAATTCGGCTTCAAGCTTACGTCATATCACGAGACTAAGGAAAATACTCAAATTCCTAAAATTCGCGGTCTCAAACAAACAGACCCGACTACCTCAAAGTAACAAGGTCATACTTCCAAAAAATGACCCTGTCAACCCCGACAGGCACAATGGTAAAACCAGGAGGCAATCAAAGTCGCGATTTAAGTAAGACGACAAATAAGTCCTTCAAATCACAAGTCAAAGAGAGTTGTAACCTCAATAAAATAACCTCGAAGGACGACCTTTTCATATCAAACGAATATCTCAATTCAAGTTGAAACTGAGTTAAAACACTTGATTAAAGTCACATTTCAGAATATCCTTCAGCTCATATCGTAGCCATGACTTTCGAATCCCAAGGTCGATGAGGTCGCGGCCTAAACGGCTCGATTCTTGTCGCGACTTCATAAGACGACAAAGAACAAAATTCATTTAAATCGCATATCAATAAGACGATAAGAAAATAACTCGATTCATAGTCGCGGAAGTTATTCAAGTCACTGGCAAAGAGTCCGAAACGACTATAAACCTATAGGCCAATCTTCTTTCACATTCTTGAAACAACAAATCGCTCTGGTACAGACGATCTAAACAAACAAGAATCGAATCTCGATCCTGGGGCAAGACCCTAGGGATTTCAAACCTTTGCGCATCCATGAAAGATGTTTTTAAACAGATATCAAAACCCAATCCTGGGGGGCAAAACCCCAGCAATCTCAAAGGTTATTTTATAAACACAAAAATCAAAAGAGATCTTGTTAATATTCTTGAAATTCAAGTCTCCTTTTTAACACTGATAAAAATAAGTTTTACCAAAAAATATCAGAAACATTTTCTGACCTCCTAATAATATCTTTACAAATTTTTCAAGAGTCTTCTAAATCTCTCTCTCCCAAAGAATTTACTCAAATGGTCAAACAAACCATGGCACTACCACCTTCGTGGAGATGATTTTGTCAGCCTCTAAGGCATCGACCAGCCCGCCTCTTTGGCGCTGGCATTCCGCCCTCGTGGTGAAGATTTGGTCCGCCTATAAGGCGTCGACCAGCCCGCCTTCTCGGGGCTGGCATTCCGCCCTCGTGGCAATGATTTTGTCCACCTTTAAGGTATTGACCAGCCCGCCTCCTCGGTGCTGGCATTCTTCGTGGCGATGATTTTGTCCGCCTCTAAAAGCGTCGACCGGCCTGCGCCTCCTCGTGTTGGCATTTAAGCCGTGGCGATGATTTTGTCCCGCCTCTAAAGCGTCGACCGACCCTTTGCCTCCTTGGCGGCATTCCGCCGCCGATGGCGATGATTTTGTCCGCCTCTAAGGCGTCGACCAGCCCGCCTCCTCGGCGCTGGCATTCCGCCTTCTTGGTGATGATTTTGTCCGCCTCTAAGGCGTCGACCAGCCCGCCTCCTCGGCGCTGGCATTCCGCCTTCGTGGCGATGATTTTGTCTGCCTCTAAGGCAACAACCATCCCACCTCCTCGGCGCTGGCATTCCGCCTTCGTGGCGATGATTTTATCCGCCTATAAGGCGTCGACCAGCCCGCCTCCTCTGGGCTGGCATTCGGCCTTCGTGGCGATGATTTTGTCCGCCTCTATGGCGTCAACCTGCCCGCCCCTTCGGCGTCGGCTTTCCGTCTATATCGGCGAGCTTCACTAGTTTTATCTATCATAAGCCAGTACAAGTCAAATAAAATGTTACCTTTCTTTTCATAATTCCTGGGTGTTAAACTGAAGGAGGTCGAATGAATAAACATCGAACCCCCAAGGTACGACTTTCGACATATTGGCGGCGAGATCGCCACCCTAGCAGGTGCGGTCCTCCCCCGACTTTGTAAGACGACTAAGCGAAAGTTCATAAATAAGCCGCATCCAAATAGGACGGCAAGAATGTATGTAATTTTAAAGTCGCATAAGGAAATCAAGTCGGCATGCTAAAGGTAGAAAAAGAAATGAGTTTCATTGACAGAGGGCCCAAAGGTTAATTACATCAAGTCGCGAACCGCTCGGCCAGAAATGGTCGTCGACAAGAGCAAAAAGTCTCGCACAAAGAGATTCAACTCAAAGTGCGAGCACAAAAAAGTCTCACACAAAGAGATTCAACTCAAAGTGCGAGCACAGAAAAGACTCACACAAAGAGATTCAACTCAAAGTGCGAGCACAGAAAAGTCTCGCACAAAGAGATTCAACTCAAAATGTGAGCGCAGGGAAGACTCGTACAAAGAGGCTCACCTCAAAGTATGGGCACAAATAAAGAAAATCAAATACCTACAAAGTCGCAACCTGAACTAGCGACCGAGACTCTCGATGAGCCCAGCCTATAGACGAGCTTAATCTCAACAAAATGATTAACCTCCTTACAAGCAGCAAGCACAAGATTAAACCTCCAACCCGGGGGCACGAGGGAGAATCGAGCCCGCTAAACCACACCCAAGTCTGAAGTTGAAGATCCAAACTTGATACCAGAAGTATTATCATCAAAGTATGAACAATCAATACCTCATGAAGGCATTTAAAACTTACACAAGGGCAAAGAATGCATCCTCAAGGGCGAAAATCAGATAAGTCTTATTTGAACAAAGATCAAGACCGACCTCCGAACAAAGTCGAAGTCCGCTCTTGGGGGCAACTGTTGTAGCAATAATAATCAGCCAACGGCCACATGGTAAATAGTGATGACGTGGCAAATGGTGGTGACGTGGTAGCCAAAACAGAGTTCGGCAATAAAGTACAAGAATGCCAAGGTCGGCCCTCATAGGGCGACCTGACAACGAGCAGAGAAGATCGAGCTCACCTTAGCAAGTGACCTCCTCCTAGGATGGTCCAAAAGCGAGGTCGGAAAGAAGAGAATAGGGACTAGTTGAATGGGCGATCTCCCCCCGAAGTCACCCCACGAGCAAGGTCGACATCCATATATCGAAGATAAGCAAGATTCCCAGTGTTTATTATGTAAATAGAAGATCTTACACATATATTGAAGATCCGGGCGAAGATTTAGTGTATCTTGTATTTCCCTGTTTAGAAGACCCATTAAGTGGCCCGTTAGGATTTTCATCTTTGTACCTTGTAATTGTTATAAATAGGGGACAAACTCCAAGAGAAAACAGACGAAAATACATAGGAAAAAGATAGTAAAATATCTTGGCTTGGTATGCCCCCAGACGTAGTCCTTCCGGACAAACTGGGTCAACAAATTCTTTGTTCTTTACGTTTTCCATTCATTGTTCATTCAGAATTCATATATTACTTGTTTGTAGCTCTAGATATAAAATTTAGGTTACAACATTATTCATCTTATTTCTATTTTTACAAGTCATTTACTAAACTCTGTTCATTTGGTTATGTAATTATTGAACAATAGTTGGTAGGATTTGCTTGTTTATGTCTATGAGTATTAATGTTGATGCTCAGATATTTTGTTTTTGAGTATTGATTCTTGGTATTGCTATGATGATCATATTCTGATTGTTTTAGGTTAAGATATTTTATCCTTGCTCTGATAACCTTGTTTTTATTGCTTTGATAGTCTTACCTTGATGTTTTAGATAAGAGTAATTTGTGTAGATTGTTCAGTATGATCTGTACATATCTTCCTAACAGCTCTACTCTATTCCTTGATTGGTGGAAATATGTTTAAATAACATATGTTCTACTTTGTCTGCAGGTATAAGGATTGGTATATGTGGTACTTGTATCATTTCCTCTTTTTCTTTTTGCTCTGATGAGTTTAAATGTAATATACATATGCCCTGATATGTTATATGCTGTGATATGTTTCAATATCCTGCATTATGCTCTGATAAGTTTTTCTGCAGATTGAAGTTTCTCAAACAAATGAAATTGTTTGACGCTGTTTGTTCGATTCTTGATAGCTACCAAATGATTTGACACTTAGTTGTGCAGCTGATATGATTATGAGCTCTATCATGCACAGTACCTGATGTATTTGTTATTTCAGGTGTGTTGTAGCAGAAAGATCGAATGGGGGAGATTGTTGATGTTACCACCGATGTTACAACATTGGTTATAACATCAGTATTCATCCTTTCTTGTTGTTGACTGCAGGTTGACGATCTAGGTTGTTCTGCAAGATTCCAAAAGGTTCCACAAGCTTCAAGAATCGAGTAGAAGAGACTAGATCATGAATCTATCTTTAAAAGATTGGAGAAGACCCACTAAGTGGGGCAGTTACAAAGATAATGGGATAGTGAATGGAAGAGTTTCTAGATCCTTCAAGGAGGCTCTAGTAAAGCTACACGAAGTCTATAAATAGAAGACCTTGATGTTCATATCAAGTGCCGAACATTGTCATAAATTGTGTACTGTTAGTCGAAGCAACAATCAAGCATCAACTGTAGAGTGTGTGAGTGCATCCAGAGTGATAGGGTCGTTGTTGTGGAGTGTTTTACCATAGAGAGTAATTGTAGGGTTTACAATACCTCGAGTTGGTGCTAGATTTGTTTTGTGTGGAATGTTAGTCTCGGTGTTAGATAGTTTCATACACATAGAACATGTCACCTTTAGTAGTGTAGAGATACACCTAGCCTTTAGATCATATGCTTGATCTTGTTTTAAGAGGATTCGATTTGTGAACCTCTTTGTATTCATTATTTTGATAAATAGTGATTTCGGCCATAAGGTCACAATCTATATTGATATAGATTGTGCAAAGTCTTATTAATTTCGTGTGTTGTGTTTCTAAGTTTTTCGTTGTTTCTGTCTTTTGATTGTTACTTTGAGTGTTACAACATTCAGTGTAACATTACTCTAATTTTACTAAACACAACCCCGTGTCACACACTTTCATAACTTAAAACCGTCACAGGGTCATAATCAACATATTGGGAACCCACTTATGCGGGATCTCAGTAGAGGACCACTACGTCTGGTCAACACGTACCAAGGATACTATGTAAATGGTTATAAATTCCATACGGTGGAGTATGCATCGACCAAATCTACTGCAAACAGTGGTGTTTGCATTAACAGTGCAATGTTCAATAAAGAAAGTCGTGACTACTTCGGACACCTGCAAGAAGTCATTGAAGTAGGATATTCGGGGTTCCCTGAGAAGACTGTTGTGTCTTTCAAGTGTGAATGGTATGATCCATCTGCTTTAGGAACAAGGATTCATCCCGAATACAAACTGGTCGATGTTCATAGAAGAAGAAAATATCCGGGATATGATCCGTTTGTGTTTGCTGCTCAAGTATCCCAAGTATACTACTGCACATATCCAGGTTCGAGAGCAAATAATGAATGGGTGGATGTTTGCAAAGTAAAGGCGAGATCACTGGTGCAAGTTCCTAAAATGGAGTCAACGGCCACGGTTGACGACACTCCGTTCCAAACGGAACAAGTTGAGCCTCAAACTGAAGTACATACAGGAGATTTCAATCTTTTCGTAGACTTAACAATTGTAAATTCAGATTTGATAAAGATTGACAGTGACGGGGAGGATAACGAGTATGATGAAGATGATGATATGAATGAGAATGAAGATGGTGAGGAAGAGGAGGATGAAGAGGAGGAGGAGAATGATGATGATAATACAGATGGGGGAAACGATGAGGATGACGAATAATAATTATATTGTCTTTCATTTGTAATATTTCATGTTGACAATTATATTTGCATATTACAAGTTATTTGGCATTGCTTAACATAATTTATTTTTTGGTAATTATCCAATAAAGATACAATTTCAAAAAACTATAATCATTTATTCATAATCTGTAAATAAAAAAAATTATTATATTAAAATCTATTTGAATCATTAAATAAGATAACTGAAATAAAGAATTTTAAAAAAATGAAAAAAAAATAAAAATTTAGGACATATAAAATTAATTTTATTAAAAATAAGTAAAAAAAAATACAATTTTAATATAATATAATATAAATTTATAAATAAAATTTATAAATTATTATATAAAATGTGATTGAATTAATAAATAAGATAATTGAAATAACGAATTTTTATAAAAAATTGTAAAAAAAAAAAAAGATTTTTAGGTCATATAGAATTAATTTCATTAATTAAGTAAACGCAAGAAAGCAAGTGCCCGAGCGGAATTGGTCCCCGCTCAGGCGTCCAAGGTCCCGTGTTCGGTCCCCCATGGGAGCGAATAATTGCCTCATTTAATTGGGAGGCTTGGTGGCTTATATATGAGACGCTTGGTGGTTGGGTTCGAGATGGACCGTGGCTCGGGTGGTTCGGTGCCCACCCAGGCCTGGGTTCGAACCACCATGAGCCATTTTTTTTTTCAAAAATTCACGATTTAGCAACGATTATAGTGACGAATTAATTAGCAACTATAATAACCGTCGCTAATACCGATGACTTATAACTGTCGTGCATTTCTACGGATATTGCCGTCGCTAATACCGACAGATAATCGTCGTCGTTAACGACAGTTTTATGATGTCATAACCGTTGACAATTTATCGACGGTTTAGTGAGGGGTTTTCTGACCTGGGTCAGGGCCCATATAACCGTTGACAAAATTGTTGCTAAGTTGCGACAGTAAAAAGTCGTTGATATTTGCGACGGATAGTAACTGTCGCTGGTTAACGAAGGATTGGAAAAAACCGTCGCTAAATGTTAGCGACCCTCATTTTCCCGACGGTTGAAAAACCATCGCTAAAACCGTCGCCACTCCCTGTAGCAACAGTTTTTACCGTCGCTAAAACCGTCGTAAAATATTGTCTTTTTTGTAGTGCTTTATCTTCTGCATCACCAACTGATGTACATGAGACTTACTCTAATTTATCTAAATTAAATAATAATATAAAAAAACTTATTTCCGCAAGTGTTAACCATCGGGAAAAAGAGGGTCGCTAACATTTAGTGACGGTTTTTACCGTCGCTAAAACCGTCGTAAAACACCGTCTTTTTTGTAGTGGAACTTAGCTTTATCTTCTGCATCACCAGCTTATGTACATGAGACTTACTTTAATTTATCTAAATTAAATAATAATATAAAAAAATATTAACAAAATTGATCTAAATATTGATTTTATAAAAAACTAAACAATAAACTAAAGATAATAATAGAAAAAGTGAATACATTTTTTGAAAAATATCAAACTTACGCTAAATAGATTATAAATTAATTGTAAAATTGTAATTAATAAATTATAAATTAATTTATGTAAAATCTAAAAATTAGAATAAAAAAATAACAAATTAATTTCTTTGCGACCAAATATGCAATTTTTTGAGGTCAATTTCAAAAAAAAAAAAAAAGGATCAAATCTGCAATAAACGGTGTGTGTAACTCACTTCCGTTAGAAATGGACAGAAAATCTTTATGAGGCAAATCTTTTTAAAAAAATTATCATTTACAATTGATCCATTCTCTTGGGATAAAAAGTACAATTTATCCGGAACTTCTTTGGGAACTTTTTCTCTCAATTCTTTCTTTGATAGGCGCACATATCCAGTGGAGCCACATGTATGCCTAGGGGGATCATGGTCGTCCCCAACTTTATTATAATGTACACTAGTTTATTGGTTTGAAAAAAATTGTTTGGCTCTTATATAGTTTATTGGATGGGTACGTAACTCATAAATCTCTCAGTTCGAAACTTAAAATAGGACTTATCTTTGCCGCTTATTGCACTTTAAGGATTTAATTTACTTTCAACTTTTGTAGAGCAAGTACGTACCAAACTATCAATTTGTTGCAAAAAAAAAAAGACTTGGACAATTTACATCTAATTTCTTTTATTTTCAACCCTAAATAAAAAATAATATATTACGGCAATAAAATTATGTTGTTCTCAACTTTTATGTTCTTTCTAAAATTCACTCCCTTACATTCATGGACAGGGGTGGAAACTTATCGAAAATTTCGGTATACCGCACTTATCGAATCGAAAATTACAAAAAATATCTATTTTTCAATATACCGCAAAATGCGATACGGTATGATAGTATGCATATTCTAAAATTTTGATATTTAGAATTCGGTATTTCGTGAAAAAAATTATATATACCGACATTTCGGTATGAAATAATATATAAATTTTTTTGGTATGGGACGATATATATCAGGCATACAAAAAATTTCGTTATGGTATCGGTATGAATTTTAAAATACCAAAAAATTCGGTGTGGTATATGACATGCGTCATTATTTTCGTAAGGTATGTCACTTTTATTCATGGTCAAATGGGTTGGAAAACATAAGATGGTATATAAAACAAAGCGAAAGTACTCCTTCTTTTGTCTTTAAAATTATCTGAGTCCTTTTTTTGCAACATTAATTATTTGGTACCTACCTTGGGTCCTTGAAGTGCAATAATTGGTAAAGATAAATATTTTTTTTACGATTTGTCCTAATTTTTATGTTATTATTATGGTTTAATTTTCTTTTTAGACATTATAATTTCATTAAATATCATTTATTGTACATTAAATTATGACAAAACTAATATGATGATGATTTATAATATACACATGTTAAGGGTCTATATATATATATATATATAATATTAAGATCCTTGAAAACTTAATTTACAGATAATACTTTGCAGATAAAAAAGGTCTTGTGTTGGAGCTTTAACATTTTAGGAGGGGTGAGTGTTAAATTTGTATTAAGTTGTATCCCGTCCCAAGCATAAAATCGTTTCATACGAATTTTCGTCATAAATAATATATTTAGAGAGGCTTGAAAACTTTGCAGATAATTAAAAAAGTCTTGTGTACACATGATAAGGCTAACGTGAACATCAAGTTGTAGAAGTCAGCCTTGGCTGATAATATATATATAGTATAATATAAATGGCACTTGTGTTTGCATTAATTAGCATTCGCTCTAAACGGTTTATGGATGAGAAGATATCACACTTATTATTAATGATTGATTATATTACATATCAATTTTTCATCCCCGGCCTACGGCTATATATATAATCCTCCTTCCCAGTCCTTGTTTCAAATCATCAAAACTCAGTATTTCACATGATGTTGCTCAAAGCCCTCTTCTAAATATTTGAAATAGCACAACGAATCATGAAATAAACATCTCAATCAGTACATGTGTACTCGGATGATAAAATGTACAATCAACCGATATAACGTACATGCATTTTATAAAACTTATCTACTGTCCAATTTTCCTCCCAAAAAATTTAATTTTCCAATTTTAGTCCCATAACTAAATTGATTGCAATTATGGTCTCATTTTTGCCGAAAAATCACGAGTAACGTCATTTTGATGACGTGTAAGTCATGTGTCGACAAAATTTGGGGGTTATCTATACCCTCGATGATGTAACCACTGACTCTTTATTTCTTTTTATTTGTTTACGTTTTTCAATCAATTAAACTACACATGTGTAAATAATCTAATAAATTCTAATCAAAACTAAAATTTAAAATCTGTAAATGTAAGAACAACTAAATTTTACCGGCACGTGACTTGTATGAGACCGAAAATGATATTTTTTCCAATTTTTCGGTGAAAATGGGACCAAAATTGGACAATCCATTTAGTTGTGGGACTAAAATTGGACATTAAATTTTTTTGGGATGAAAAATGGACAGTGCGTAAGTTATGGGACCAAAAAACTTTTTTTTCTCTTACCCCATCTTTTTATTATAATATTATTTTATATTAGTGTGTGGCCCACCTAACATCTTGTCAATTCTCTCTCCTAATTACTACCACTTGCTCTCAATCGTGTAAATTCAATTTAGATGGGTAACCCCAACATGCAACTCCAACATGTACGTGCAACTCTTTTATTTTAACGAAACCCCAACATGTACGTTTATGTACTTCAAGTAGTATTGAATGTATTTATTATAATGTACACTAGTTTATTGGTTTGAAAAAATCGTTTAATCTGGCTCTTATATAATTTATTGGATGAGCTAGCTCTTATACGTTTCTCCTTATTTCTATAATTATAATGTTCAATTTATTTATTATTTTATAGTTTCATTTTATGCTATTATTATGCATAATATAATGATGATTTATAATATACATATGTAAAGGGTTGAGAAAAAAAGTTTTTTTGTCTCATAACTTATGCACTGTCCATTTTTCGTCCCACAAAAAAATTTAATGTCCAATTTTAGTCCCATAAATAAATGGATTATCCAATTTTGGTCCCATTTTCACCAAAAAATTGAAAAAAATGTCATTTTCGGTCTTATGCAAGTCACGTGCCAGTAAAATTTAGTTTTTCTTAAATTTATAGATTTGAAATTTTAAAATTGATTAGATTTATTGGATTATTTACGCATGTGTAGTTTAATTCATTGAAAAACGTAAAAAAATAAAAAGAAATAAATAGTCAGCGTTCATGTCATCGAGAGTATAGAGAACCCCCAAATTTTATCGACACGTGACTTACACGTCATTAAAATGGCGTTATTAGCGTTTTTTTCGGCAAAAATGGGACCAAAATTGGACAATCAATTTAGTTATGGGACTAAAATTGGACAGTTAAATTTTTTAGGACGAAAAATGAACAGTAAATAAGTTATGGGACCAAAAAATCTTTTTTCTCGTAAAGGGTCTATATATACATATAAATAAAATATTAAGAGGCTTGAAAACTTTGCAGATAATTAAAAAAGTCTTGTGTACACATGATAAGGCTAACGTGAACTTCAAGTTGTAGAAGTCAGCCTTGGCTGATAATATATATATATATAGTATAATATAAATGGCACTTGTGTTTGCATTAATTAGCATTCGCTCTAAACGGTTTATGGATGAGAAGATATCACACTTATTATTAATGAATGATTATATTATATATCAATTTTTCATCCCCGGCCTACCGCTATATATATAATCCTCCTTCCTAGTCCTTGTTTCAAATCATCAAAACTCAGTATTTCATTCTCTCAAACCAAACATGGCATCAAAGTTTGTTATCCTTCTCCTTCTCGGCGCTCTTGTTTGCACAACTACATCACGCAAGCTCGCGGATTCTTTTGGTGATGAAAAGACATTGTTTCGTCGTCCAGGTTTTGGAGGTGGCCTCGGTGGAGGTGGTGGTCTCGGAGGTGGAGGTGGCGGAGGGTTAGGTGGAGGTGCTGGCGGTGGTGCTGGTGGAGGCTTTGGTGGAGGTGCAGGAGCAGGTGGCGGCCTTGGAGGCGGAGGAGGTCTTGGAGGTGGAGGCGGAGGAGGCCTAGGTGGAGGTGCTGGTGGCGGCTTTGGTGGAGGTGCAGGAGCTGGTGGCGGCCTTGGAGGCGGAGGAGGGTTTGGAGGAGGCGGCGGCGGAGGACTTGGTGGTGGTTCAGGATTTGGTGGAGGAGCAGGGAGTGGTTTTGGCGGCGGTGCTGGAGGAGGAGGAGGGTTTGGAGGCGGCGGTGGAGGTGGGTTGGGTGGAGGCGGATTTGGTGGAGGAGCTGGTGGATTTCCATGAAAAAAAAGTTACATGCATGGTTCCATTTCAATTTCATAATTAATTGCATTCCACATAATGCATGCATGTATTTATGAAGACATGAGATCTTCAAGCAAAGTTCTGAATAAGTTAATTTTCCCCGTATGTTATATAGTGTGAACGAGTGGATGAATAATCCAATTGAATGTATGAGAGAAATATAGAATAAGGTGTTGTCGTGTGCTAGCTGAAATTTGATTGTATTTAGTGTACCGGTTGGGTTACCCTTGTGCTCTTAATTAATATACTTTTTTTTGCTGTTTAAAAAAAAAACTATAACATCTGCTGCCAAATTCGGCATCATAAATTTATATATCCATATAGGTATTTATCTACATACTAAATTTAAAATTGTTAATTAGTACCTAAATGCACATCCACACAAAAAATGGCCCATTACCACATATCTTTTATCACTTTAAAATTAATGTAGTAATAAATATTATATAGACATGCATTAAGTTTAACTATTGCAAACATCTTTCAACACACTACAAATTAAATATCATTATAAGTGCTCTTTATAAGATACATTATGTTGACAAAGTTTAGGATACAAATTTATATACATACAAATCCCAATTGAGACCCAATTTCACTTTACCCAATCCATCCTTGACCCGCTTTGATCCATTTTTTGACCACCGACCCGCTGACCCTTCTTAAATTGATTAATTTGTATCTATACAAATTTTGTACAATAGACCTATGTTTTAAGTGTGTTAACATGCATGCATGTTAGTAATAACCGCTTAGCACTATAAAATTAACTCTAATAAACACACTACTGCATGAGAGTAAAAACTTTAAAAAAATCAAATTTTATTTATCACAAATTAATTATTAAAAACCAAAAATTAAACTCATGAAGATTCCGACGATTCCAGGAAAGTCTCTTGGCTGAGGAATCTTGAATCCCATATTTTTAGCTCACTTTACGCCAAATTTAGTTTTGGGAGTTTTTACTTGAATAATTCTGTAATGCAAAATGTAACTTTTTGAATAAATAAATTTAGATAATGTAAATAGTTAGGGATTTAAACCAAATTCGTCCCATAATTTCCACCTTTATTAAAATGGTCTCATAACTATCAACATTTTCAATTTAGTCCCACAAGTATTCAATTTATTCCAATTTAGTCCCAAACATCCGGAGTTCGATCAGAAACACCCAAAACGATATCATTTTAGTCGCGACAATTAGGGGCGCGTGATAGATACGCTACTAAAAGGACACTGTTTTGGGTGATTTTGGTCGATCTCCAATAGTCTGGGATTAAATTGGAACAAATTGAATACACGTGGGACTAAATTAAAAAGTTAATAGCTACGGGACCATTTTAATAAAGGTGAAAAATTATGGGATGAAATTGTTTTAAATCCCTTGAGTCAAGATACAAGTCGCTATGCATGTCTCTGAATGCTTGAAGCTTAGAGTTCAGATTGATGGATGGTTGGATCCATGTTAAACCCCTGAATGCTCCTATTACCTTGAAGCATGTTAACCACCTCTGACATTGTTGGCCTAAGTGCTGGAGACGGGCTTGTGCACAAGACAACAACTCTAATCATTTTATCTGCCTCCTTCAAGTTCAAGTTTGAACCGAGCTTTGAATCAACAAGCTCCATCAAGCTTCCTTTCTTCTGAAGAAAAAGAGCCTGAAATCAAACTTGGATGCATGATTCATAAACTTGTTTTCTTACACATGAAACAAAAGAAAGAAAATAGAAAACTTTAATTTTCAAAGGGATTCTATTTTTTACCCAATCAAGAAGACAAGCAAAATCCTCACCGGGTCGATATTTCATTATATTCTTTCCAGAATCAATTTCTAATGCCACAACCCCGTAGTTCTACACATCCGCCTTATTTGTTAAGTAACCCCATAGTGCATATTCTGTAGCAATATAACCCCTGCATTTTATTTTTTTTTGGGTGGGTTATGGTAAAAAGAAACCAAGCAGAATTAGTGCCAAATGGATATTGTGTTGCACAGGATAATTGGTGTCCTTTTTTTTTTTTTTTGAGAAGCCAAAGAATGAATCAATTAAAAAGAGTACAAGGGGTACTCAACCCTTACAAGAATACAACAATAGCTACACGAAGTAATAACACAGCTGCATTGTACTACATCCCTACCAGACACTGTTGGGATTATACTAGAAAGTATGCTTTTACTTTGTATAATCGAAACTGAATTTTCAGACTTATTTACTGAAATAAATTGTTTATCACTGATGCGTTAAATATTATCGAATGTTACATATATTTACTGCATAACTGTTCAATAAGTCGTACGTGTTACATTGTAGTTAATTTAGTGATACCAGATCACATAAGATTAAATTAACAGTCCCTTGTAACTAAAAGTACGCTATTCACGACCTAGATGGAAATGAACAACCCATCGCGAAAGGTTGAAGTGTAAGGCACAGATTGTCTTGTCTTGACCAAGAGATTACACTAGTGCATGACTGATGCACTGAATAGGACCTACAGGAGGATAAATTCTTCAGAACTGAATAATGGAAGAATTAGACCTCAGTGGTTCCTTATTTCTTAACCTTCGTCCCTTAAATAGGATCACGTGGGATTAGTAACTATTGCTTTGACTTATCATGGGTAGCGAATCAGTGAGATTCAATACTTTTTATCTTGGGCAATATTATTAGTCACATGTGATTGCTAAGATTTAATACGAAGAATCGTGTGCAAGTACGCTTGTTTGATTTGCCCCCTTGGGAGGTTCATAAACTTTATCATACCAAATCTTGCAAGTGGAATTAGTTTCCGGTATGGATAATAATGTTGAACCGTTCCTTGACCAAGGATAAAAGATATTAATTAATGGAAAGCTATTTCAGTGGCTTGAATTAATTAATGGGCTAGATAATCTTAAACACGGGAAATAATGACCGGGAGTCATATTGACTGTAATATGGGTTAAGATGGATAATGCAATATTAATTATGTAGTGGGATTAATTAATATTTATGGGCTTGAATTATACTGTGGCTCAATATTAGATATTCAAGGTCCATTAGAAGGTCCAATCTTAATTCTCCTAAAGGCCCCTAAGTAGCCCAACATATAGTCCATTAACTGAAAAGGTGATTAAAATAAAATAAATAATGTTGCTTATTTTTCCAAGAATATTTTGAAAATTATGGATAAAGTTGGGAGAAAGATTTTCTTTGAATTTTGTTATGGAATGAAGATATGTATTCTTGGAATACAAGATTATCTCATTAAATTCAAGAAATCTCCCACTTGGTTATTCATGATGATATTTTTCTAAAAATTTTTGAAATATAGTGGGCAAAAAAGATTTTCTTGATTTTCTTGAAAAGATATTATGGAAGATATGTATTTCTTGAAATACAAGAATATCTCATAAATTCAAGAAGATCCAAATCTTGGAATCTTGCACATAAATTTCAAAAATTCCATAATGATAGAGAAGGTGGGATTTTTGTGGAATATTATAATTATGGGAAAAAGAATATAGGAGATATATTCAAGATTTCTTGGAGATCAAGAAAAGGTTTTCCCACACTGATTTATCACTAAAATTTCGTCCACCTTAGTATCTATAAATAGGGGATGATTATTTCATTCCCAAGTACAATTCCATGTGCTGGAAAAATTAGTAAATCCACAAAGGTGGTGCAACATAATTTGTTTTCCTTTTGTTAAATCGTTCACAAGAGTCCTTCCACCGGATAGTCGAACGAGGGCTAAGGGAATACTTGGGAAGTCCTTTCGGTTAGTCTAATCAGCCATACCGTTGCCATCCCAAGAGGTACGTTCACGTAAACTCGTAGAATTCCGCATGCGTAGGTTTTACGTGAATTATTATATGCATGATATGTTGTTGGATTATTATTTGAATTAATATAGGATTAATTCATGCTAGTAATAATTAAATAATTAAATTTGTATTTAAATATTCACCCCGAATAGATCTGTGCAACTTATTCCCCAACAGACACTCCATTGGATTATTCATCCACTCGTTGACACTATATTTCATGCTACTACCTTTTTTATGCTTGAACCAATTCCATAATCTAACACAACAAATATCAAAACAATCATTAATGCTTTCTATCTTGCTGTTGAAAATTATATTATTGCGGTTCTTCCAAATTGCCCACAGCCATCCGAGCCAAAGACTGCACCAAATTTTCTTAGAGACAAACTTCGGGCGAATACCCAAATGACTAATCAGGTGGTCCTCAGCTTTGATCGAGTAAACCGTACAAATACCTAACCAATCATAGAGTTTCGCCCAGAATAAAAATACAAACTTACAATTAAAGAACAAGTGCTCTTCATCCTCGTTGCCATTGTAGCAGATTGGACAAAAAACATTGCCAAGGTCTACTCCTCTTCTTGCTAAATTAATCTTCGTAGGAACTCTGCTCTTGATACATCTCCACGCGAGAAAGTTCACTTTTCCAGGTACTTGTTCCTTCCAAATCAGATTCCAGAAATTCTTTTCTACATTGGTGTCTTCGACATTATCATTAAGGAACACATTTGCTGATTTGTTGAGTAGGTTCCATCGCTTTCCAGTTTCCACATCCACGAATCTTCATGATCATGTTTCGGTTGTAACCTGTCAATATGATTTAATAGAGAAACTCTAGATTGGTGTCCTTTTAATTTGTGGAACACTCTAGATTGACATGAAAGCGTGCATGAAGCACTAAATCTCCTATCATTAGAGTTAATTTACATGAAATGTCAATACAAGTAAAGTTTGAAAGAAAATAATTCAATTATAATCTTATAGCGGCCAACTGAAGATTGTGTACCGGAGTAAAATGGAAATCCCAGAGCTCTGTAGGTAGTCAGCGAACAAATAGTACATGAATATCTTAATTAAATCTATACAATTTCATAAAATAGGTGAAAAGAAAACTCACATAGTCCCAACAATTCTAGTTTTGATGTGAGTGTTCTCTTCCTCATAAAGTTTGGCTAATTCGAAGTAAAAAATCTTTTGATTAAGATCTTTATCAAGAAGAATATTACTTGCCTTGATGTCTCTGTGGACAATTTTTAGAATTGATCCTTCGTGTATAAAAAAGAAAGTCACTTTCTGCTATGCCAACACAAATCTTTTGTCTCATTGGCCAATCCATTTCCAACTTACATTCCTCTGACCCTGTACTTGATAATAACGTATGTTAGCAAAAGAAAAGACCTCATACATACAGTTGTAAAACTCAGACAATTATCAAAAGCATGTATAACTTCATTCACCAAATAGAGCTCGACCAAGGCTGTTGTTCACCATGTATACGTACACAAGCAGTAACTAACTTCCTTCAATGCAACATCCGTACAATTTTACAAGATTTGAATGTTGTAGTCCAGAGATTAAGCCAATTTCAGTTACAAACTCACGGTTCCCTTAACTTGATTTGGTGGAGAGCTGCTAGGCAGCAATGATGCTACCATCAAATAATATTCTCTGCCATCAACAACAAGGGCACTTATATAACAAAGAAACTTCATCTTATGTTGACATGAAGATACTAACATAAGAAAAGACAAAGTTCATACCTTGTATACAGACCAAAAACCACCTTCCCCAATTTTGTTAGCAGAATCAAAGTTATTTGTAGCAGCTTTGATTTGTCTGTATGTAAAAAATTATGTATGTAAATCCAGTCCTATTAATTTTACAATAATGAACTAATTTCAGATACTATATCAGCTGCAATCTAAACAACAGGGGTATATAAGCATCTGCAAATCATTACCTAAGACTGTGTGTTTTTCAAGTCTAACTTTATACCCGTTAAATCCTAGAAAAAAATTTGGTACATATATGCATCATCTAAGAAAGACATTTTATTTATAAGTTTTTCTTTTCCTGGCTAGATCAATGGGTATATCTAGATGAAACAACAATACCTGCTTGTTTTAAATTAGAAAACATGACTCTCATGTTATGTTAACATCCTGCAAGACTAAAAATGATATTCACCATGTAGTACTTCAAGATCTTTAGAATGAAAATACGTTTTGTTGAAATTTACTTATATTAAAAAACTAGGAAAGTGCTAGTTGTAGTGCTCATGAACTTTTTCTCTTGAGATCTTGCCTTCAATGTCATTGTTCCACCAACAACAATAAATAACTACAAGAATAATAAATAAACCCAACAAAGCTGCTCATGTTGAGATAATAATCTTTCTTTTCCAACTTGTTGAGATAATAATCTTTATTTTCCGATTTGGAGGCTTGAAATCTACATAGCAGAAATATGGGGAAACAAAGAAACGATGAGTTATATAATGTTATTAGAATTCAGTCCAATAAAATAGAATCTTGCACTAACCATGTTACTATTCCTTTTTGGAGAATACTACCCATTCCATGTCAATTGTGGTGAAACCTATAACTGGCAAAACAATTTGTGAAGGAGACGAGCGATCATCGGGTGCACCAAAGTTCTAACGTACTAAGGATAACTAGGGAACGAGCAGTACCAGAGCTTCTTTCGACATTAACCCAGCTTTAAGTGTCTATAGAAAAAAAATGTGTTTGTTCTCAGACAAGCTGACTCTGAATTGTATATAACTACCCGCCTATCTCCGGTATCTCTGACATATTATGGACGTTGTTTAGCAAATGGAAAGTACAATGTGACACTTCACTTTGCAGAGATGATTTTCAGAGGTAATAAGTCATTCCAAAGTCTTGGAAGATGGTTGTTTGATGTGTATATTCAGTTACTGTATACGTCGATGCCCCAGTTTGTGGTCTTCTTTTAAGTGTCTTGGTTGATTCGTTTCATTTTTTACTCTTACCAATTAATATTTTTACATGTGATAACTGTGCATAGGTATTTATCTACGTAGAGTACGAATGATATTTGCACATTTAGGTACCGCGATCGGTCGTCTGAACACATATACCTTGTAAATTTGTGCATGATCCTTACATGCACATTTAAATATAAATTTCATGCATGGTTTGTATATGCACGTTTCATGAACGGTTCACACGCGCACATTTCGTGTTTATATTAATAAATTAGTAACCATATACATTATATTTAAGAAGTAGAAAATAAAAGATATTAAGTAAAATAAATTTAAGTTCTTTTAAAAAAGACTTCTCTTGTTAATAAAGTTTAAAAGTGATGAGCTTATATTCAATCACTATATTAAATATATTTATATATATATATATATACACAAGAGTTAAAGTAGGCCCCAAAGTTTAGGGTCGAGGGTAGTCGCCCTTCTCGCTCCACCTCAAGGCCACCCTTGATATCAACAACACCGTTTTTGGATAATCGGTGAAATAGGGAAAGAGACATTGAAATTTGCCAAAACACGTTGTATATGTCAAAATCAATTTTTTTTTTCCTTCCAAAAGAAATCGAGAGTGTAAAGAAACCAAGAGTGCTACAAACTGACTAAATAAATTAATTATCCCATTATTTATATAAAAGGAAACTCTGTTTCCTTTTTTATCCATTTTAGTTTTGACAGCCCACTTATACACATTTATTGGCAAAAAAAAAAAAAACTGGGCTGCTGATTAGGGCATGTTTATATAGAAATATTTATTTGTTTAAGAAAAACTAGAATTTCTCCAATGCGATGCACGATTAGTATACTTTTAATTTTTTAAAACTAATAATGTAATATGCAAAGTGAACTTTTCAAAATAAGTTAATGTAATTTAGATAGAAAATTTTCATAATTTAAAGATAGAATGATAATCAATAACATATGCAACTAATTTATCATTTCAAATATTAATAAACAACTCGCTTGCTAAAACACAAGTCAAACAGTGAATGAACAATCTAAAACAGGACGGAGGGAGTAATATTTAACAAAATGGGAATGACTGAGAAATGAATAGTTATTAGAAGAGTAGAAATAGTGCAAAAGAAATGAGAGTGGACAGTTAATGATAGTGGAGAAAGAAAGTGGGAGAGAGAAAGTGAAAAATACTATAATTGTGGAAAGTGTAAATGGGCGGGAAAACTTTTTTTTACAATTTCATATCTAGCACATTTGATTAGGACGACCAGATCTTCATTTTTTTTTTTATATATTTTGATTAACTTAAAACTGAATGATTTCATATTTATGTTCATAGATCGCAATGGAGGGCGAAAATTGCTACCAGAAAGTTTCAGAGCCCAAATTTGATTGCCTTCTCTTTGGTAACTTTTTTTTGTACACTTTGTTATGATACTTTTCCTAGAATTAAGTATTGAGTAAACTTTTTGAATTAATCTAACTGTTAGAATTCTCTTTGAGTAGCATCCTCTCAATGAATGTGATCGGTATAATCACTGTGGGGTGTTCACAAAATGTATGGATAAGCAGAGATGTAGTTGTATAGAAGGGTTCATGGCTAGGGATAGTAGTCAATGGGGGCAAGGGAATTGGTCCGGTGGATGCATGAGGAGAATGGAGTTACAACTGTGTGCAGAAGGTAGTGGTTTATCCGTGGCTGATGGGAAAACGGATGGTTTTTTTGGAGATCGGCCAAAAACACCCAAAACGGCGTTGTTTTAGTCGCGTGTCTATCACGCACCCCTAATTGTCGCGACTAAAACAACATCATTTTGGGTGTTTCTGATCGATCTCCTACTGTTTGGACTAAATTGGAACAAATTGAATACACGTGGGACTAAATTAAAAAAGTTGATAGCTATGGGACCATTTCAATAAAGGTGAAAAATTATAGGACAAAATTGGTTTAAATCCCTAAATACTTACATGATGCATGCTTGAAATAGTTGCAGTGTAAAAACATTCTTTAGATTAACAGGACAGGAGCCACGTCTTTTAGACAAAATTTTTGCATCCATATCCATCATATATATATTGATCAATTATTTGGTAATATAGACTTGTTCGTTATCACATATTTCTTCAAGAATGCAAAGAATCTTCACATTATTGACGCTAAAAAACTTTGACAAAAACTTAATATACGTACAATGAATAATCTTTGGAGTCGGTTGATATTTTTACTATCTAATTTGTTTATTTTTTAACTGGAGAGAGAGAAAAGAGAGATGATAGATATGAGAGATATAGATGAGAGAGAGAGAGAGAAAATGAGAATATTGTGTGTGCGAGAGAAAGAAGAATTTCAAATGACACGGAGTTGCTAATTAAGTATTTAAAATTCCCCTACTATGACAATTCTATTCTTCTGTACAATTTTTTATGTTGCAGTCTATTCCACTTCCTAGATCTCAAACACTTATGAACCCAATATTATGGTAGTCTTTTGGAATTTTTTTTATTTTCCACATATGATACATTTACTAAAAAAAATACTGATTTAACGAGGGGATTAAAGAGTGGAAGAAAACCCTCGTTAATCAACAAGGGTTTTAACAAGGGTAAAGATTAACCAGGGTTCACCCTCATCGACATTTTCCGATGGCTGATTCCCTCGACAATTTGTGTCAAAAATTTTACGAGGGTTTAAAACCCTCGACTTAACTCACCCCATTTTTACCGAGGGCTTTAAACCCTCGACAATTTGAATCTGATAGCTCACGAGGGTTTTTACCCTCGGCAATTGAAGCGGTCAAACACTGCTTTCCTAGGACAGTTTACCGAGGGTTGGGGCCCTCTCTAAAACCCTCGGCAAAGCTGATATATATACACTCCATCAGCTTCAGCAAGCGATTTCTTCCCCCCACAAAAACCCTTCGCCTCCGTCCTCGATCTGTACCGTCCATCACTGCAAGGAAATAAGGTCTTCGTCATTCAGTTCACAAAAAAAATTTATAAGGTAGGTTTTTTCCGTTTTAATTATCATTTAATTATTTATAAGTATTAGTTGGTTTATTATTAAGTATTAATTGTTTATGTATATAGTATTAGTTTATTTAATTATTTAGTATTAGTTTTTTTATTATTTAGTATTAGTTGATTTATTGTTTAGTATTAGTTGTTTATGCATATAGTATTAGTTTATTTACTTATTTAGTATTAGTTGTATATATACGTAATTAATTTATTTATTTAGCTTAATTTCTAGTTTAATTAGTTTAATTTAGTATATAGTTTGTATTTTTATTATTATAATTTAGTTTAATTTCCAGCTAACATGCTGGAGTGGGGGATCGATGTTGATGAGTATTAATTTGTTGGTTGTTGCTTGTTGTAGAACATGTGTGTGCCGACTTGATTAATTTTAATTAATTACGTCGGAAATGGATGCACGTAGGATCTTGGTTAATTTGGGAATACAATTAAATCATGAAACGAAACTCTGCCGAATTTTTTAGGAAATATTAATTAATGTATTGATTGGAGAATTAAAATTATTAATTAGGCTTTTGAATATTAGTTCATTCATAAATGTGAAATAGATTGATATGGATTATTCTAGCCATTTACGTTGGATGTATGGTCCAAGATCGATTAATGGCATGATATCTTCCGAATTTCACAATGGACTTGAATCATTTATAGATTTCACCACTGGTAATCCAAATTGGATGAATCAGGGAAAAATAAGGTGTCCCTGCAACAAATTTAGATGTCGGAACAAGATTTTTCATGAACTTGATGACGTGAGAGCACATTTATATACAAATGGGTTCATGCCCAATTATTACAATTGGATTTTGCACGGTGAGAAAATGTGGGGTTAATACAATGATCAACCGTCTCCGTCGACTTTACATAGGCCGGTTGGCGAGACATCTGGATCTAGCTCATACCACGACATGATCACGGTCTTAACTTCTGGTCCCACTTAAATGTGGATGATGAGCCCCCTAATGAGGAACTCCCTAATGAGCATGTTGCACATTTTTACAACATGCTTCGTGCAACGAATCAAGATTTATTTCCTGGTTACGAATCGCACTCGCAGTTTTTACTCAACGCCCTAATGTTGAACATTAAAACTGAAAATAGACTGTCTGAAAGGGGCTATTATCAAATGGTTCAGTTGATTCGTGATCTTTGTCCGAATAGTCTGGTGCCCAAAAAACTTTCTGATAGCAAACAACTTATGAGTGAGATGGGTCTTTCGGTGGAGAGGATTGTGCATAGAACTGCATGTTATATTGGGGTGCAGACAACGAACTTGAATATTATAAGTTTTTCGGTCGGCCATGGTTCAAACCTGCCAGTCGTGATGTGAATGGTCGACTGAAAAAGAACCCTCCTTTTAAGGAGATGTTGTACTTTCCTATCATTCCTCGACTGCAAAGATTGTATCAGTCGAATGCTACTACAAAGGATATAACATGACATGCACGTTGCTCTAATGACCACTCCAGTGTTATGCGTCACCCTGTAGACTCGCAGGCTTGGAAACACTTGAACCAGTCGCATCTTGAATTTGCTTTAGAAATTCCAAACGTGAGTTTGGGCTTGAGCACTGACGGTTTTCAACCGTTTGGGTAGTCGGGGAAACAATATTCATCATGGCCAGTGATAGAGACACCGTATAATCTGCCCCCATGGATGTGCATGAAGGATCAATTCATGTTTCTTACGATTCTGGTGTCTGTTCCAAAAAATCCAAAGGATAAATTGGAAAAAATTTTACATTTACTGATCTGTGATTTGATATTTTTATGGGAACATAGAGTGGTAATGTATGATGTTGCTACAAAGCAGAATTTTCGATGTGAGCTGAACTAATCTGGACCATTAATTAGTGACTTTCCAGTGATGTTGTCTGGATGGAGCACAGCTGGAAGGCTTGCTTGTCCATAGGGTGCAGAGTACACTGATGCTTTCACTCTTAGGCTCGGGTTTAAGCGATCGTGGTTTGACAACTATATATCGTAAGTTCTTAGAGAGCGTCATCATCATGCATGCGAAGGAACAAAGACGCATTAAGAAAGAATGTAGTAGTTGATGTTGATCCACCTCCCATCCGTATAGGTGTTGAGCTCCTCCAGCAAATTAATTGGAGTGGATTGATGAAAGTAACAGAAGAGGGTGTTGATGCTCATAACAAACGTTTAAAAGGTGGTTGGAAGAAAAAAAATATTTTCTGGGATTTGTCGTATTGGAGTTCCCTATTGATCTGACACAATTTGGATGTGATGGACATAAAAAAAAATGTTTTTGATAATCTATTCTACACGGTGATGAATGTCGAAGGGAAAACAAAGGACACAACTAAATCCAGGGATGAACTTAATGAATTCTATCATCGATCCTCGCTGCAGAAATGTCCAAGCACAGGAAAGTACCCCAAAGCTAGTTATTCCCTTGATAAGAAGTACAATGATATGGTCTGCAAATGGGTAGATCAGTTGAAATTACCAACACGTGACTTACATATGATCAATACGGCGTTGTTCGCGATTTTTTGGCAAAAATAGGACCAAAACTGGGCAATCAATTTAGTTATGGGACCAAAATTGGACAATTGAATTTTTTGGGATGAAAAATGGACAATAGATAAGTTATGGGATCAAAAAAAAATTCTCATTATAAAAGAACTTATAGATTTATTAGCCAAACACTTTAACAAAGAACTTATAGATTTATTAGTCAAACACTTTATTAATTTATAAGCTACTTAAAAATTATATTTTATAAATATTTAAAATAATTTATAAGATGTTAGAATTTAAAATAAACTTAACTCTTAATCCATTGCAGCCAAGAAAACCTCATTAATTATATATAACCAAGTGTAAATATATAGACAATTTGAAATAGCTATATATGTATATAAAAAGATTAATGGCGAAAGTTTTATTTTAATTAATAATGGAAGGGTAACACCCTACAAACTCTCCCAGGTCAAATTCTCTCTGATCGTTTTGATTCTTGAAGATTGAACATGAAAGCACTATAATATTTAGCATACTTCCTTTTCCAATATATAGAATGGTTGCATTAAAAAATTTATTGACAATTCCCAACATTTATGCGTACGTGGCTGATTAATTATAACCAATTTGACTTTTTAAATGCATAACATTATAATTCAAGACAGCAAAGCACCTATTACAGTTGCGAAGTTCTTGTACATATGAGTTGCAAAGCATATGAGTTGCAAAGCATATGAGTTAATGTGCACTTTGCAATTGGTGTATTTTGAATAGTATTAATTTTTTATTTTTTTTTTAAGGCTGGACAGTATTAGATGTTTTCACTAAAAATAACAATTATTTTCACTGAACAATATTAGTTATTTACATTGAATATTATTAATTATTTTTAGTATATATACTACCTGTATTCATAATTGAACAATATTAGTCAGTATTAGTTAATCACGGAGCAATATTAGTTGTCTATTGACAATATTAATTGTTCACCAATTATGCGGTGTAACTGGTGCACATAGGTGTTACACATTACAATTTTGAAATTCCACTTGATGTTTTATCACTCGAATAAATTAATGACACGTCTAACTATAAAAAAGATAATCAACGGGCAGTAATTCCCATAAAAGTACGTGTTAAAGATTTAGAAAATGGTACATTGATCACAAAGTTAAAGAGAGAGGCTACATTGAATCGGATAAAATGTGTAGCTTCCATTATAAGGACAAAAGAAGTGGCCATCAATTTGAACAAGTTATATAGCTACCAAATATAGCTCAATCCTCTTTCGGTATATGAAGAAACAAACGGTGCATGAATTAATTAACATTTTTGCTACGTGGTTATTTTGAACAAGTTATATATAGCTCAATCTTTTTAGACGGTGCATGAATTAATTAACATTTGCTACGTGGTTATTTTGATGTTAATGTTCAATAATTCAACGACGCTTTTCATGCTCTATATAAACGCGGATTATAGTCCTCAACTCTCATCATTCAAACTCAAATTATATACTTGCAATATTTCAGATTAATTATTCACGTAACTAATATGGGTCCAAGGCTTATTGTGGTTCTTGTTTGTGCTCTCGTTTGCACCGCTAATGCACGAAAGCTTTCGTCTGTCAGCTTAGACGAAAAGTTTTTGTTGCCGGGTGGTGAAGGACTTGGCGGTGGAATTGGCGGCGTAGGAGTTGGTGGCGGTGGAATTGGTGGCGATGGAGTTGGTGTAACAGAAGGCAGTACCACTGAATGGGTTCGTGAAGGAGGTACTAATTACGAAGATGGCGAGGAAATTGGAGGCGGAATTCCATGAACATATAGAGTAATAATATGAAACACGATAACGAATGATGATCTGGTACTTTGTAATAAATAATAAACAATCAATTTCGTGACTGAATAGTACTGGAGACCGCCTACTTTGTATTATCGTGTAATTTGTATTTCAATATAATTATAAACTTTTTGTTTGAAGATTTCATTTTGATCCATATTCCATAATCCCATTTTTTCGTACACTATGTAATATAAAATCGAGTACTGCAACGTTTCACGAAAACACAAAAACGGATAAACAATAGGAAAAACGAAACCGAGTCAAGGAAAATCATTTTTTCTGCAAAGACGAAATACGCCATGGCTAGTGCTCACAGGAATTGCGTATCGTTCCCAAAGGTAAAACGATTTCAACGTTTTAATTCAGTAGCACCACTGAAAGAAAAGAACATCAAACGTAAGCAGAATTATCAACGAAGCGATTTAGGTACGGGTTTGCAGAGGAAGTTTATGGGAGAGAAAGCGTATAAAAAAGTGGTTGAGAAAAAACCGAGAAGGTTTAAGATATAGATGCTGATCCACTCTGGTGTTAGTGTTGGTATCCTAAAGACAATTCATTGTAAGGACATAATGCTAAGATAATATTCAGTATTGATTTAATATTATTGTTTATTTAATATTAAACGTATGACATTACACTTATTAGAGTATTGTGTTTGATTGTGTGCATTTGTTCTTATCTTTGTTCCCTTGAGTCATTGCTCTCATTGAGGTTGTGAGAACTCAGATGACTTAAGCATGATTCTCAAATAGCCCCGATCAAGGAGCATCATGAATGGGATATTGATGATGCAATTGAGATTGATGTGCGATCTGCATCATACTCTTAGAGAGTGTAGTATGATCTCACTTACTATGAGATACTAGGTATCCCATGATGGATGCACAAATACCTTAGACGGTATTGGTATACCCATCCGAGAAACCTTTTGATGTAGTTCCACTATATGTGTCTACGGGTGTCTCGGTTAGTGGGAGCGATGCGATACTCCTTTAACTTGAGGTCAATACGCACGACATGTGTGGAATGATGAACTTTGACCATGACCGACGCTTTCATCCTTCCACGGGTAGATATGGCTTGGATTGAGTTCATCATGAAGTGCATGTGCGTGGTAGTTGAGCCAAGAATATGATTCATTCCTCAAAGTGGATTTAGAGAGAATACCCATCTTCTCATCATAATTGGATCAAAGTCATTGACCAATGCACGTCAACTTGGAATTTGTGGCCAAGTGTGACAAAAGTGATCAATTAGTGATTGGAGATAATATGATTAAGTTATTTGAATAGACACTTCATCATGTTCAAGGCTAATCGAGTATTCGTGAATGAAAGGAGGAAATCGTAATAGCCCATGTTTCAGTTACAGGTAGTTGCACGTTTCTCACAACGTACCTCATATATTGAGAATGTCTGATTTATTGTCTATGGTTCAATTAAGACCGTTAGTTTGACTAATCGCTCGATATATGAGGGTCTATGGGTCACACAACAAGTAGTTCCCTTTTACGGATTATAGTTGGTTGATTAAATGTTAAATTGGATTTAATATTTAATTTATGGAGAATTAATTAATAATAACTTAATTTGGAATTAATTATTATTAATGCTTAATTAAATTGGATTTAATTAAATAAGATTCCCAATAATAATATATGGAATATTATTATAGGATTTAATATATATGGAATCAAATTCGTAGAGATTTGATATATATGGGTATTAAATCCGTAGAGATTTTATATATGGGAAAAAAATCTAATAGATTTATTCTATAAGATTAGAGATTTTATTTCCTAATTAGGTTAGCTTAAGATTTAAGCTGGGTCTCTCCTATATATATGATCTCTTGAGAATTCATAATACAAGTGTTCATATTTTCTCCATAAAATCTAGAGTTAGAATTTTCCTAGCAAATTCGTCTCGGGATTCAACGCTGACAGATCTGTGCAACTCCGTGAACGGGAATTACGTGGATACCATAGTTGAGAAATCTGATCTCGAATTACTGTAAGATTTCTTGTTATGTTTATTCGCAATTGTTTATGCAATTATATGTTCGTTGTTGGTGAACTGTTTAATTCCGTTGCGCATGTATTACGTGTTTACGTGCCTCTATATTCCAACAGTGGTATCAGAGCTTCACACTCTTGTTTTACTTGCATAATTGAAATTGATTTTAAAATTAAAAGATTTTTTTTAAATCATGGGGCACGGTCTATTAGATAAACCGCACCCCTTTAATTTGTTTCACTCGCTCGCTCATCTCCTTCGTCTCCCCAGAATTAGGGTTTTCTTTTCTGGGAATCCCGCCGCTGTATATCCCTTGCCACGCCCGGCGGCACTACGCCACTTCGCTGAAGGCCGACGCTAGGCGTCGTGCCTTACGATGCGTGCGGAAGCCCGCGGCGTGGCTCGCGGGATGGCTCTGTCGCGATTTTGTCTTTGAGGCGAGGTCCCTGGTTTCATATCTATTCACGGCGATGCACCACCGATTCGTCCCGATTCTGAGATGTCGACGCTGGAATGCTTTAGAGGCTTGACCGGCAAGTCCGTCTCGATGCGCTTCAAGACAGCGTGCCACTGGAATCGAGATTAACCAGTGGCGGCGCGCCGCCGACTTGATTGTCTTTCTCGTTCTGGTTTCTAACCAGTTTGATTAAAGGGGCAGCGGCTCCACGCGTGCCCCTTCCGCCCCTCTCTCATTCACGGCGGTGAGTCGCTACACGCGACGAGCGGCGGTAGCGATGAGCGCCTATTCGACTGGCCTTGCTCGTCACTTCGCCTGTTCGCTTGGTCCCTATTCTCCGAACCCATGAATCTGGACTTGTTTTTATTTTTTATTGTTGTTCGATTAATTGGACCGATTAATTGGGTTGCTTAGCTGATTGATTCAATGATGATGAAACTGATTAATCTGAATTTTGGGTGTTTGGGTGTTCGATTTGAGACAGGCCCTCCCGTTTTATAGTCCGCATTGTAACTGTTTGGGTAAGCGGCGCCCAATATTTGTCGGACCGTATTAAATGCTTGGGTAGATGGCGCTCAAATATTTGTTAGTCCGTATAAGTCATGTTTGGGTAGGCGGCGCCCAGTAATTGCTCAAATGTGACATAGAAAGCATGATGGATCTCGATTAAGCAATTAATACCCCACCTTTAAAAATGTTCCTCACTAAAATATGGTTTTCTCATTAACTTGATAAGATGTCTTCCATCAAAGTTAAAAGTAAACCGGAGATTTCGTTCTAATGAGTATTTAAGACCCTCATCTTTTGCTCGGTTCTACATCTAACAGGACTTTTATAGGGACATGAAATATCGCCATTTGATGGTTGTAAACTTACTTAATTTTGTTTCGCTAGCCCTCGTGGGGAACAAAAGTTAAGGGACATCAGTCGAACTAGGTTCAATAAACTAGGAATTGCAGTTTTGCAATTGGCTTGGAGACCCACCAGTTATGTTATTGTAATGATCAGACCTCGATGGGATTATGATAGTAGTAATGTGGATCCTAGTCCATTATAATTTATATTTGATATAAATTCGTACTTTTCCGATGAGGTCGTTAAGTATGTGAAAATAATGGAAACAAAATAAATTTAAAGGCCATATTTATTTGGATTGCTGAATATTGATCATAGGAATTATGTGTTTTAATTCCCGCTATATTTTATTTTTCTAGGATTATTGAAATGAATAACTTGTCATTGAGAAACGTATTGGAAACGGACAAATTGGCTGGGCCAAACTTTCTCGACTGGAACCGAAACATTCATTTGGTGCTCAGGCAAGAAAAGATTGAGTATGTGTTGGACACGCCAATCCCTACTGTTGGGATTATACTGGAAAGTATGCTTTTTACTTTGTATAATCAAAACTGAATTTCGGACTTATTTACTGAAATAAATTGTTTATCACTGATGCTTTAAATATCATCGAATGTTACATATATTTACTGCATAACTGTTCAATAAATAGTACGTGTTACATTGTAGTTAATTTAGTGATACCAGATCACAGAAGATTAAATTAACAGTCCCTTGTAACTAAAAGTACACCATTCACGACCTAGATGGAAATGAACAATCCATCGTGAAAGGTTGAAGTGTAAGGCTCAAATTGGCTTGTCTTGACCAAGAGATTACACTAGTGCATGACTGATGCACTGAATAGGACCTACAGGAGGACAAATTCTTCATAACTGAACAGGGAAGAATTAGACCTCAGTGGTTCGTTATTTCTTAATCTTCGTTCCTTAAATAGGATCACGTGTGATTGGTAACTATTGCTTTGACTTATCATGGGTAGAGAATCAACGAGATTCAATACTTTTTATCTTGGGCAATATTATTGGTCACATGTGATTGCTAAGATTTAATACGGAGAATCGTGTGCAAGTACGCTTGTTCGATTTGCCCCCTTGGGAGGTTCATAAGCTTTATCATACCAAATCTTGCAAGTGGAACTAGTTTCCGGTATGGATAATAATGTTGAACCGTTCCTTAACCAAGGACAAAAGATATTAATTAATGGAAAGCTATTTCAGTGGCTTGAATTAATTAATGGGCTAGATAATCTTAAACACGGGAAATAATAACCGGGAGTCATATTGACTGTAATATGGGTTAAGATGGATAGTGCAATATTAATTATGTAGTGGGATTAATTAATATTTATGGGCTTGAATAATATTGTGGCTCAATATTGATAATTCAAGATCCATTGGAAGGTCCAATCTTAATTCTCCTAAAGGCCCCCTAAGTAGCCCAACATATAGTCCAATAACTGAAAAAAGGTGTTTAAAATAAAATAAATATTGTTGCTTATTTTTTCCATTATTTTCGAAATTTATGGATAAAAGGGGAGAAAGATTTTCTTTGAATTTTGTTATGGAATGAAGATATGTATTCTTGGAATACAAGATTATCTCATTAAATTCAAGAAATCTCCCACTTGGTTATTCATGAAGCAAATTTCAAAATTTTTGAAATATAAAGGGCAAGAAAAAATTTCTTGATTTTCTTGAAAAGATATTATGGAAGATATGTATTTCTTGAAATACAAGAATATCTCATAAATTCAAGAAGAACCAAATCTTGGAATCTTGACCTATATTTTTCGAAAATATCCATAACAAAGAGTAGGTGGGATTTTGTGGAATATTATAATTATGGGAAAAGAATATAGAAGATATATTCAAGATTTCTTGGAGATCAAGAAAAGATTTTCCCACATTGTTTTGCCCCAAAATTTTCGACCACTTATGCTCTATAAATAGGGGATGACTCTTTCATTCCCAAGTACAATTCCATGTGCTGGAAAAATTAGTAAATCCACAAAGGTGGTGCAACATAATTTATTTTCCTTTTGTTAATTGTTCACAAGTGTCCTACCACCGGATAGTCGAACAATGATTAAGAGAATACTTGGGAAGTTCTTTTGGTTAGTCTAATCAGCCAGATCACTGCCATCCCAAGAGGTACGTTCACGTAAACTCGTACAATTCCGCATGCGTAGGATTTACGTGAATTAATTATATGCATGATATGTTGTTGGATTGTTATTTGAATTAATATAGGATTAATTCATGCTAGTAATAATTATAAGAATTAAATTTGTATTTAAATATTCAGCCCGAATACATCTGTGCAACTTATTCCCCATCAACTGGTATCAGAGCCACGGTTTCGGGCTCTGAATTTTTTAAATTGTAATTAAATTCACTGACATTAAATTTGAAATTGGATAGTAGAATTGCTAGATCTGTTTTGCAGGTATCCAATTGTCTTGGAATTTAATGTGTTTATTTATGCATGCATATAAATTGTGATTTTTAATTCGATTCGTTCGGATTCATTTTGCCTCGTGAGAAAATCCACGAGTAGATTAGGATTTGTTTGATTTGATTAATGTAATAGACTAGTCTAGATCTAGGTTTATTTATTGTTTGTAAATAAATTGTAACCGGATCAAAAACGAAGACGGAGATGAAGAATTAAAGGATAAAATCCGAATCCCATGTGGGCGGCGTCGTGGCGTCGCGAACGCGAAAAGGAGGCCGCACGCTGAATAACACAGACGCTGCACGCGCCAAGACGGGCCGGGGCGAGGCCGAGGGCCGAGAGACGCGAGATCATCGCCGCGTCGCACGCGGCAGCGCAAGGCGACGCGACACCGCGTCTGGCCGGGCCAATGAAGGAGGCGGATCTTGGGCGCCGCGACGGGGACGCGCGTGGGTCTGCCGAAGTTCCGGGGCGAGGCAGGCATAGCGAAGGCGCGCCTTGCATGGATCTGCGTGGTCTGGCACGCTTTGCAGCACGCTCGCCGGACCCAACCGCCGACCGTCTTGGCGAGGGCGCGTGAGGCACGGGTGTCGAGGCTGCCGAGGTGTGTTGAGGTGGCCGAGGGATCTTGGCGGCCATCGGACGTGCGCATCCCACTTGGTGTGGCGTTTCGAGACGGAGTTCTTTTCGAGACGATCGAGTGGGAGAAATTCAAAACGGCGTTTCTTCAAGATCAAGCCAAGAAAAATCAAACCATGACAATTGGATAATTTGTGCCCAATATGTTTATTTTTCTGCTTTGCTTGATTTATTATTGTGCTATCTTATGCTTTATTTAATTTGTTTAAATGTGTTTGCATGAGAGTTGCCCAATGAAAAATCTCACAATCAAAAAAATTACTAAGTATGTTTAAATACTTAATTGACAATTTTATTCCGGATAATAAAATTAAATTAATTTTGACCTCCATGATTTATTTATTTGTGAATTCTTTTGGAGAAATTCCCCCAGGACGGTCAAAAGTTAGCTTTCACATGAATGAATTCCAAATGGATGATTGTGGATTATTACTAGTGGCGACGATGACCCTCCCCACGAGGCTCGTTCAATACGAAATAATAATCTTGTATTTAATCATGGTTATTACTTAGGTATAAAATTGATATGCATATACTTCCCCGAAGTCCCTGTCAATTTTATATTGGTCAAGTGGGAGCCAACTGTTAATCTGAATATTAAAGGTTTGTAATTGTTCTTGTTTGTAACCTGCTTGAATGTGTTTAAATAATGACCCACCCCACGTGGCTTATTTAAATTGTTTTGAGATGTTGGCTGATGCATGTTCATTTTTTTTTTTTAGATTTTAATATTATGCATGTGATCAAACCTTGTGATATATTTGTGCTTATTCATATTATTATTTATTTCAGTTCAGCATGTCGTTACCTTTTAATCCACTATTAATATACTTAAAGTCAATACAATTTGTATGGAAACTATATTGATTGGAAACGAAAAATTATAATTGTCCTAACTGCACAAAAGCACAAGTGGATTCTTGACACACCAAGATCAGATGAGCCAATTGACGAGTCAAAAATACGGGACTCGTCAGATCACCTTGCGAGAGATATCGTCGCTGAAAATGGTGGAGGGCAAACCCGTAAGGGATTACGTCCTCAAAATAGATGGCCCATCTGAACAAACTTGAGATTCTGAGTGCAGATTATAGTCTGGAGACTCAGATGAATTTGGTATTTCACTCTCTGCCCAAAAGTTTCTGAGCATTTTGGCCTCGCTAGCTGATTTGTTGCAAGCTTTGGTCTCGGCAGAGATATTGATGGGGCACCAAACTCAAGCTTTAACGGCAAGTGATAAGTCTTCATTTTCTAGGCCAAGAGAAGGCAAGAAAAAGAAGAGGACCAAAAGCCATAAGCAATAAAACTCAAATGTTGCCAAGGGCAATGGTAAGATGAGGAATGCTTGTTGTGTCGAGGAAAATCCAAAGAGGAAGTGCTTAAGCTGCGGTGAGAGAGGACAATGGAGGTTTTGCCTGTTCCAACCCCAAAAGGGACGGAAAGAAAGGTAATTCTCACGCACTAGTTGTTGAAACTTGTTTAGCGGCGTATACTTCTCATTCATGGGTGGTTGATACGAGATCCACTAATCATGTTTGCTTCACGGGTTCAAACTGATCCGGCAACCTAGTGGGAGTGAGATCCTCATCACACTGGGCGATGTTACGAAAGTAGCAATTATTGCAATGCTACGTAAGTGGCAGATATTGCAATGCTACGATAAGTAACGGTTATTGCAATACTACGCAAGTAGCAGATATTGCAATGCTACATGAGTAGTGGTTAAAGCAGTGGGAGAAGTGCACCAGTCTTTTAAAGATAAAGTTTTTTTTTGAGATTATCTTTATGTCCCCAGTTTTTGGAAAGAATTCACTTTCAGTTTCTAAAATTTGATTAAAGGACACAAAGTTTCTTCTAATAAGAATGACATCATTTCTTGAAATAATGAGTGCATCTATTATGGGACATTGGTCGAATAATCTCTATACAATTAACTGTGCACACCACTCACGAAATGCATCCTATAACACATCAACTATTTCTGAGAAAAGAAAACGTTCATCAGACGTGAACGAGACACTTCTATGACATCTGAGATTAGGTCATATAAATCCGAAGAGGATCCAAAGGTTGGTGAAAGACGATTCACTGGAGTTTCTCCAAGTTGAACCAATTCCAACCTGCGAATCATGTTTAGAGGGTAAAATGACCAAGAGGGCATTTGGAGCCAAGGGGAATAGAGCCAAAGAAGTGTTAGAGATCGTTCACACAGATGTATGTGGTCCAATGTCAACCAAAGAAAGAGGAGGTTATGAGTATTTTGTCACTTTTATTGATGATTACTCAAGGTACGGTTATATTTTCCTTATGAAGCATAAATCTGAGACCTTTGAGAAATTCAAAGAATTTAAGGCTCAAGCAGAGAGTCATAGGGAAAAACGTATCAAGTCTCTACGATCCGATCGTGGAGGCGAATACCTCAGCGATGAGTTTTTGAACTACTTATCTGATGAAGGGATTGCATCCCAGCTCACTGCACCCGGAACCCCTCAACAAAATGGGGTTGCAGAGCGAAGAAACAGAACTCTTTTGGAAATGGTTAGATCTACGATGAGTTATGCGGATCTACCCAAGTCGTTCTAGGGTCATGCCTTGGAAACAGCGGCCTACATTCTGAACTTGGTGCTGTCCAAATCGGTTCCCAAAACTCCCAAAGAATTGTGGACCGGGCGCAAGCCTAGTTTGAGACACATGAGGATTTGGGGGTGTCCGGCCTACGTGTTGGACAAGGAAGCCGAAAAATTGGATCCTCGATCATAATAAGGTTGTTTGTGGGATACCCCGAGGGAACAAAAGGGTGTATGATCTATGGTCCCGAAGATCAAAAGGTGGTAATAAGCACCCACTTTAGATTTTTGGAAGACTACATGAACGAAAGAAGACCCAGAAGTGAGATTACCTTAAATGAGCTAAAGGGGCTAACCTCAATGCCAACTGTACTAGATGACATACCAAATGACACACTTACACAACCGGAACCTCGTCGTAGTGGGAGGGTTGTGAAACAGCCCGAGAGATTCATGGGAATAGGAGAGTCCTCGGACTTGATTCCCGGACAAGACGAATCAGACCCATGGACATATGACGAGGCAATCCAAGACAAGGATGCAGATTCTTGGCAAACAACAATGAAAGCCGAAATGGGTTCTATGTTTCATAACAGAGTGTGGGAGCTAGTCGAACCACTTAATGGGGTCAAACTCATTGGTTGCAAGTGGGTGTATAAGAGAAAAAGAGGACCGGACTGGAAGGTGGAAACCTTCAAAGCAAGACTCGTGGCGAAAGGTTATACTCAGAAAGAAGGGATCGATTATGAGGAAACTTTTTCGCCTGTAGCCATGCTTAAGTCCATCTGAATTCTCTTATCGATTGCTGCGCATCTCGACTTTGAAATCTGGCAAATGGATGTCAAGACAGCTTTCCTTAACGGAAGTCTTGATGAAGAGATCTATATGCAACAACCCCAAGGCTTCATTGAAAAAGGCCAAGAACACCTAGTTTGTAAGCTCATGAAGTCCATTTACGGACTCAAACAGGCA
Organism: Stenogyne calaminthoides; assembly: GCA_037126765.1. NCBI lineage: Eukaryota > Viridiplantae > Streptophyta > Magnoliopsida > Lamiales > Lamiaceae > Stenogyne > Stenogyne calaminthoides. Next base: position 24,235,382 of record JBBCBC010000002.1, read on the forward strand.
TCTAGAGCTTGGAACCAATGTTTTGATCATGTTATAAAGTCTTATGGGTTCGATCAAAATGAGTTCGAAAGTTGTGTGTACAAAAAGTATGTCGGAACTGCATTGGTATTCTTAGTACTATATGTAGACGACATTCTGATCATCGGGAATGATGTAAAGGTGTTATCAGACGTAAGGGCATGGCTTTCAAAACAGTTTGATATGAAGGACTTAGGGGAAGCCACACACATCCATGGGATCAAAATCACTCGAGATCGCAAGAAAATGATGATAGGCTTATCGCAAGCTTCATATATAGACACTGTCTTGAAACGATCCAGCATGCAGGATTCCAAGAAAGGCTTCGTACCTTTCAGACATGGAATCCATCTATCCAAGAAAATGTGCCCTAAGACTCAAAAGGAGATAGATGACATGAGAGGCATTCCTTATGCTTCGCCGGGAAGCCTTATGTATGCAATGTCGTATGTCACGAGACCGGATATCTCGCTTTCTTTGTTGGCATGGTGGCAAGATATCAAAGTAACTCGGGGAAAGAGCTTTGGACGGCAGTTAAAAACATTCTGAAGTATCTGAAAAGAACTCGGGATAGAATGTTAATTTATCAGTCAGATAGACCAATCCCCATCGGCTACAAGGACTCGGATTTCCAATCAGACATAGACTCCAGAAAATCTACCTCCGGTAGTGTGTTTTGCATGGGGGAAGGAGCCATGACATGGAGAACCAGATTAGCGAAAAATGCATCGCAGATTCTACCATGGAAACCGAATATGTAACTCGCTATGAGGCGTGAAAAAAAAGCGGTTTGGCTCAAGAACTTCCTAGTGGACTTGGACGTAGTTCGAATTTGCCCAAAGACAATCATCATTTATTGTGACAATGCCGGAGCGATTCTGCAAATTCAAGGGAACCAAGAGCCCACAAAAAGCCAAAGAAACACATTAAAAGAAAATACCATCTCATACGAGAAATCGTTAAGAGAGGAGATATAGATGTGGCAAAGATAGCGTCTAAAGACAACCTAGCGAGATCCATTCACAAAAGGGTCCTCCTCAATACATTCGAGAGACATGTGGAAGGAATGGGTGTCAAGACCGCCGCTAATCTGCTTTGAGTATAAGTGGGAGAAATTATTAGGTTCTTGTAGGTGACATTAGATGTCACGTATTAGGAACTACACGAGACATGTTGTAGTATACTTAAAAGCAGACTTTGAGTATAAGTGGGAGATTGTTGGGATTATACTGGAAAGTATGCTTTTTACTTTGTATAATCAAAACTGAATTTCGGACTTATTTACTGAAATAAATTGTTTATCACTGATGCTTTAAATATCATTGAATGTTACATATATTTACTGCATAACTGTTCAAAAAATAGTACGTGTTACATTGTAGTTAATTTAGTGATACCAGATCACAGAAGATTAAATTAACAGTCCCTTGTAACTAAAAGTACACCATTCACGACCTAGATGGAAATGAAAAATCCATCGTGAAAGGTTGAAGTGTAAGGCTCAAATTGGCTTGTCTTGACCAAGAGATTACACTAGTGCTGATCGATGCAATTTGAATAGGACCTCTGAGGAGGACAAATTCTTCAGAACTGAACAGGGAAGAATTATACCTCAGTGGTTCGTTATTTCTTAATCTTCGTTCCTTAAATAGGATCACGTGTGATTGGTAACTATTTCTTTGACCTATCATGGGTAGAGAATCAACGAGATTCAATACTTTTTATCTTGGGCAATATTATTGGTCACATGTGATTGCTAAGATTTAATACGGAGAATCGTGTGCAAGTACGCTTGTTCGATTTGCCCCCTTGGGAGGTTCATAAGCTTTATCATACCAAATCTTGCAAGTGGAACTAGTTTCCGGTATGGATAATAATGTTGAACCGTTCCTTGACCAAGGACAAAAGATATTAATTAACGAAAAGCTATTTCAGTGGCTTGAATTAATTAATGGGCTAGATAATCTTAAACACGGGAAATAATAACTGGGAGCCATATTGACTGTAATATGGGTTAAGATGGATAGTGCAATATTAATTATGTAGTGGGATTAATTAATATTTTTGGGCTTGAATAATATTGTGGCTCAATATTGATAATTCAAGATCCATTGGAAGGTCCAATCTTAATTCTCCTAAAGGTCCCCCTAAGTAGCCCAACATATAGTCCAATAACTGAAAAAGGTGTTTAAAATAAAATAAATATTGTTGCTTAATTTTTCCATTATTTTCAAAATTTATGGATAAAAGGGGAGAATGATTTTCTTTGAATTTTGTTATGGAATGAAGATATGTATTCTTGGAATACAAGATTATCTCATTAAATTCAAGAAATCTCCCACTCGGTTATTCATGAAGTAAATTTCGAAATTTTTGAAATATAAAGGGCAAGAAAGATTTTCTTGATTTTCTTGAAATGATATTATAGAAGATATGTATTTCTTGAAATACAAGAATATCTCATAAATTCAAGAAGATCCAAATCTTGGAATCTTGACCTATATTTTTCGATAATATCCATAACAAAGAGTAGGTGGGATTTTGTGGAATATTATAATTATGGGAAAAGAATATAGGAGATATATTCAAGATTTCGTGGAGATCAAGAAAAGATTTTCCCACATTGTTTTGCCCCAAAATTTTCGACCACTTATGCTCTGAAAATAGGGGATGACTCTTTCATTCCCAAGTACAATTCCATGTGCTGGAAAAATTAGTAAATCCACAAAGGTGGTGCAACATAATTTATTTTCCTTTTGTTAATTGTTCACAAGTGTCCTACCACCAGATAGTCGAACAAGGATTAAGGGAATACTTGGGAAGTTCTTTTGGTTAGTCTAATCGGCCGGATCATCACGCCATCCCAAGAGGAGGTGCGTTCACGTAAACTTCGTAGAATTCGCATCGTAGGATTTACGTGAATTAATTATATGCATGATATGTTGTTGGATTATTATTTGAATTAATATAGGATTAATTCATGCTAGTAATAATTATAAGAATTAAATTTGTATTTAAATATTCACCCCGAATAGATCTGTGCAACTTATTCCCCAACACCTACTACCCCGGAGGCTAGTACTGCAAAAGTTGATGCGTTTGACGCCGCAGTTCAGAAGAAGCATCAAGATGATGCTTCCCAGGCTCAGTGTGTTATGCTACTCGGGATGACTCCCTAATTGCCATGAGAAAATGCTTCCCTTCGAGATGATCAAGTATCCGAAGATCTCTTTGATTCTAAATCTCGTTCCGAGATTTATGAAGTGATGGGAGATCTGTTCAGATGTCGACTATCTGATGGAGGGAAGGTTTCTCCTCATGTGTTGAAGATGATTAGGCTAATCGAGAAACTTGGTCGTTTGGGCATTGAGCTCAAGACAAATGTTGCTGTTTACGCCATTTTTCATTTGTTTCCCGACTCATATTCGAGTTTCGTGGTAAACTTTAATATGAATAAGACTGAATCGACTACGCCCGAGCTCCATAACATGCTAAAGACCTTTGAGTCTTCCACTGCTAAGAAAAATCCCGTGATCATGGTGAGTGCCTTTACTTCTTCTGCTCCGAAAGGAAAAGAAGATCTGAAGAAGAAGGCGAAGAAAGGCTCCAAGCCAAGTTTCCTTAAGCCCAAAGGTGGAATTAAAAAAAAGAGAGGGTGGACAAGGATGTATGTCTCCACTACAAGTAGAAGGGGCATTGGAAGAAGGACGACAAGGTTCTAGCAGTTGAAAAGAAGACACAAGGTGTCTCAACCTCTGGAATAGGTATGTTTGTTATTGAGATAAACATGTCCACAAATGATACTAACTGCTGTGTATTAGATACCGGTTGTGGCTCACACATTTGTACAAATGTGCAGGGTCTCAAGGATAGCAGGGTAGTTAGGCCGGGTGAAATCGCTTTACACGTTGGGAATGGAGCAAGAGTTGCTGCTGAACGTGTTGGTGTTTACGTTTTAGATTTACCCTCTAGTTTTAGACTTGAACTGAATAATTGTTATTTTGTTCCTTCTATTACCCGCAACATTATTTCTATTCCGATGTTGGATATTGAAGGTTTTTCCTTCAATTTTGCAAATAATAATTGTTATTTTTCGCTTAATGGTGATGTGTTGGAAATGCTCCTTTATCTAATGGTTTATATTTGTTGTATTATGGATATAATATTCTTAATATACAAAATAAAAGACTCAAAATTAGTAATCATGAAGACCCGACTTACTTGTGGCATTGTAGACTTAGTCATGCAAACGAGAAAAGAATTGCAAGGTTAAGAAAGTTAGACTACTTAACCCCATTCGACTTTAAGTCTTATGGAAATTGTGAATCTTGTCTTAAGGGCAAAATGATCAACAAACCCTTTTCTAGGAAAGGGGTTCGTGCCAAAGAAGTTCTAGAGTTGATCCACAGTGACGTTTGTGGACCATTGCCCACTCTAGCTAGGGGTCACTTCGGCTACTTCATAACTTTTACTAATGACTTCTCTAGGTTTGGGTATGTGTATCTAATGAAACACAAATCCGAATCTTTTGAGAAATTCAAAGAGTATAAAGCTGAAGTAGAGAAGCATCTTGATAAGAGTATTAAGACTCTTCGATCAGATCGAGGAGGAGAATATCTTAGCCATGAATTCATCGATTATCTTAAGTTGCATAGAATCCAATCACAATGGACCCCTCCCGTCACACCCCAAATGAATGGAGTGTCCGAGAGGAGAAACCGAACCCTGTTAGACATGGTAAGGTCCATGATGAACTTTTCCTCTCTCCCAACTTTCTTATGGGGATACGCGCTCCAAACCTCATGTTGGGGTTATACTGGAAAGTATGCTTTTACATTTTATAACCAGACTGAATTTCTGTCTTATTTGCTGAAATAAATTATTTATCACTGTTGCTTTAAATATCATTGAATGTTACATATACTTACTGCATAACCATTCAATAAATAGTACGTGTTACATTGTTGTTAATTTAGTGATACCAGATCACAGAAGATTGAATTAACAGTCCATTGTAATTAAAAGTACAGAATTCACAACCTAGACAGAAATGAACAATCCATCGTGAAAGGTTGAAGTGTAAGGCTCAGATTGACTTGTCTTGACCAAGAGATTACACTAGTGCATGAGGATGCGCTGAAGAGGACCTACAGGAGGATAAATTCTTCAGTACTCAATATAGAAGAATTAGACCTCAGTGGTTAGTTATCTCTTAATCCCGTCCCTTAAATAGGATCGTGTGGAATTAATAACTATTGCTTTGACTTATGGTGGGTACATAATCAATGTGATTCAATACCTTATATCTTGGTCAGTATTATTAGTTACATGACGATTGCTAAGGTTTAATAAGGAGAATCGGTGTGCAAGTGCGTCTTGCTTGATTTGTCCCCTTGGGAGGCTCAGAAGTTTTATCATACTAAATCTTGCAAGTGGAATTAGTTTCCGGTATGGATAATAATGTTGAGTCATTCCTGAACCAAGGAAAAAGATATTAATTAAAGTGAAGCTATATTAGTGGCCTAAATTAATTAATGGACTGGATAATCTTAAACACGGGAAATAATAACCGAGAGTCGTATTAACTATAATATGGGTTAAGATGGATAGTGCAATATTAATTATCTAGTGGGATTAATTAATATTTATGGTCTTGAATAATATTGTGGCTCAATATTGGAAATTCAAGGTCCATTGGAAGGTCCAATCTTAATTCTCCTAAAGGCCCCTCAAGTAGCCCAAAGATAAAGTCTAATAACTGAAAAAGGTGTTTGAAATAAAATAAATTATTGTTGCCTAATTCACTAATACACATGCATTTGGGCTTGGACAGCTATTAAAAATGACCTTGGACAATGGTTATAAGGGTTGTCCAAGTAACAGCTGTCTAAGCTTAGATAGCTATTAAAAAACCGATGTCTAAAGACAAGGGTTTAGAGAGCGGTTCTGAACCGCATTGCAAGTGGCACCTTTGGACAGCGGTTTTTAACCACTGTCCAAGCTTCTGAATTGGACAGCGGTTGAAAACCACTGTCCAAGCTATTTTTTTTTAATAAATTTTTTTATTATATTAATTAATAACCGTTGTCCAATTTATAACCGCTGTCCAATTTAATTTTTTTTTTATAATTAATATATATTTTAAAAAACCTGTTTATACAAAACCAAAAACCAAAACTTATACCACTATAATATATATACGTCCAATACCAAAACATCAAATAAATAAGCATACACATCATGAAATAAATAAACATACACATACATACGTACAATATACACCAAAAACATGAAATATCATCACAAATATATAAGTTAATTACATGCTACCAAAAGTTATACCACTTTAATTATAAATATACAAAAATCGATTGTATAGGTACCCCGTCCAATCTCTTTTCCATTTCTCCATTCTTTTGTCGTTGTAAGTCTTGAACGGACGTTGATAGACAAACTGCAAACAACGATCAATCAATATAGTTAGATATATAGTATATGCATTTTTGTTCAATCAATAATAATTTAAATAAATCGATAAATTGACTTACATTGTTAGGATTAATCATCGTTTGAGAAGCGAGGATTATATCTTCAATATAGTAACACACAAAATGTCCACAATGGGAACCATCTCGTTGCCTCGGAACCTGTTGATTAGCAATTATAAGCACGTATTACAATTATGATTATTTTCTATTAATTTGATAACTTACTCAATTAAATTTACCTTAATATTTGTCCAGCTCACTTTACTGAAATTAGATCTTGAGCCTTGATTCGGAAGGTGACTCCGATACATCGTCATCACACTATTATTATTATAATTAAAAAATAAAAATAGATGAAATATGCATAATTTTAAAAGTAAAACAAATCATTATATTAGAATATTAAAAATGAACTTACGCTTCCATGTATGACGTGAGATCAGGGCAATTTGCAGCCACCCCATTCACAGATGGGTCCATAAAAAATACACATAATGTATTCATATTTATGACGACCAACACCCAATGGTCCCTATATTATATTAAGAATATTAAAATTAACTACAAATTTAGTATATGTGCAAATATCATATTATGAATACAAATTTTAACTAAATGTTTATTGTACTCACCCCACATTTGTTGGTCAAAAAATGAGATGTTCTCTCCCAGTATGACTCAGCATATGGTTGACTATCCCGTTCATGCCCTGTGCCCTATCACCCATTAAGCAAGACACTTGGGGGGAGACGAAGGAATACATTCCACATGCTCTGGCATCTCTGGAGAGATATACCTCACCCAAATATCTTTAACCAACATATATATGTTAATTAATATTTAAAAAGAAAATTAAACTATATAGAAAATAAATACTGATAATTAATAAACACATACCTGAGGTAAAAGGCTATGGTGGTTGCACTCAACCACTCGTCGTTCAAGACTTCAAGCACATGCTCCTTAATGATGTATTCATCAAAAGAATTCTGATGAAAGTGAGCACGCATCGGAATTGTGAGGGTATCGAAAGCATTAGACTCCACCATCCTGCTCACCATAGTCTGTACGGCGCAGTCGTGATCTAAGTCACCATGCATTGGATAACCAAGTCTGCTCGCACCAATAGTGGAGTCCCTCGTTCTCTCCATCTGCTTGTATACGACACCTCTTGATTTCTCTTTAGCCTTTTGTGGTGAATTATGTTTAGGATTTTGTGGTGTCGGTAGATCCTACAATCAATTTGCAACATTATTAGAACGACAAATAAGATAATAAACTTTAATAACATATATTTTACCTTCATGATGCGAGAGACCAAGTTGCTCAACCATCCGATGAAGTGCCCGACCGCTGTTCCGACTGTGACAGCATCATCTATTGTTTCGGCACGGGTGAATCCTCTTCTCCGAGTACGGGTACATCTAGTGTGACCCTCACGAAACTTGCATGAACCATTCCATGGGATCTGTTGTGCAACGATCATGTGGCCACCAACCGAGTAGGATCCTCCAAATAAAGGTAGCAATAGGTCGGTGGCTGTTCGAATAAGATATTTAGTTAGAAAATTTTAATACACTAGTCTTTAATTAAAACAAAGGCGAGACATGCACATCTGATACCTGAGAGACGTTTTGAAGTGCCTCAATAAAGTCGGCCCTATCATCAGCCGAAAACCTAGCATCAGCGACACTATTTTCACAGCTTGCTCCACTCGAAGACATTCCTTGACTCGATCTTCTCTCGGACCTCAAACGTTCCACATCTTTAGTCAACTTGGCAACCTGTTCTGAAAGTATACTCACCATATTCATGGCTTGAAGGGCAGGTGTCATCGTTAATGATGTCTTCGTTATGCCATATCCAAATCTCTGTATGCAGCCGGGATGCCCCTGGCGACCTATAGCCCGTCCAAGCAGATCATCAGTACAGATAATGCTAATGTCGTCGAGCATCATGGTCTGATAAATACACTCCTGAATCACAAAAAAATATTATTTAATTATTTGTTTAGAAATAATAGTTTGTAATTGAAAGAAAAATTAATGGATAGATTACTGCTTCATCGATGATACGCTATGCATTGGAATCGGCAATACTCCCATCTCAAGTCTTTCTGGTACTGTGAAATAACTCGAAACGGGTAACAACAGGCTCACTCTCTCCAGCTTTTCTTCTTTCTTCTTTCTACGATAGTGATGAAAGTGTCCCTTTATTAGATGTATTAAAAGTGAATATATAAAAAAAATTAAAAGTTAGGATTTTGATCTCACCATATCTTTTCTTATGCGTGCATAACCATTGTTCGATCCACGATATCGAGCCTCCATCGCCTTGGCTTGTTGGCGATTTTTCTTATTTCGATTCTACAGTGTAATAGAAATACGATAAACACTAAAAAACATACGGCATTAGGAATTGAGGAAAATGACATTGATCAATTTTACCTTGAAATCATCATCCATAGCTCTACTCACAAACTTCTCCCAGTACAGGGCCACCGTAGGGCTATTCTAATACGCCGGAGGCGGACTAGCCGAGTAAAGACCAGTGTCCGGATCTTGTGTGTTCTTCTGAGCCAAGCCCGAAAATTCTTGGCCATTACTCCAGCTTGCGACAGTATTTGCTTCTTCTTGGAATGGTCAAGGCCGATGAATGTAGTCTATACACATATAACATAACAATTTAGTAAATTTAATAATCATACAACAACTTTCAATAAGCATATAATTAACATATCGACAGTCCCATAATCTTTCCTTCAAAGGAGTTAGTTTGTTGCTACAACAGTCCTTGGTTGGCGAAAGACGATAGGGATTACCCTCTCGGCAAATCCAAGGTAGAAGGACAACTTCTCACTCTCTTTTCCTATTGCCTGCCCATACTCATTGAACGATAATTGCAATAACATAGTATTTAATTAGGTTCAACGATCAATCAATATAATTACAATTTCAATTGTTCAATTGTAATAAAATTGCCTGAAGTGTTTTCAGTTTGCTACGAGCTCTCTTAATAGAAAACATCGTGACTATACCCCTCGTGCGCTTCTCCCAGAGCTGCTAGTGGTGGGAGCATCAGTGCCACCATGTCTCAACTCATCAGTATGTTGTCAATCATATGCGCCATGATCTCCATCAGAATATCCAAAAAACACGAGAAATAATAACCGGGAGCCACAGTAACTGTAATATGGGTTAAGATGGATAGTGCAATATTAATTATGTAGTGGGATTAATTAATATTTATGGGCTTGAATAATATTGTGGCTCAATATTGATAATTCAAGGTCCATTGGAAGGTCCAATCTTAATTCTCCTAAAGGCCCCTCAAGTAGCCCAAAGATAAAGTCCAATAACTGAAAAAGGTGTTTAAAATAAAATAAATTAGTGTTGCCTAATTTTTCTAATTATTTTCGAAAATAATAAATAAAATGGGGAGAAATATTTTCTTTGAATTTTGTTATGGAATTAGGATAAGTATTCTTGGAATACAAGTTTATCTCATTAAATTCAAGAAATCTCCCACTTGGCTATTTATTTTGAAATTTTCAAAAATAATGAGTAAAATAAGGAAGGAAAGATTTTCTTGACTTTCTTGGAAAGATATTATGGAAGATATGTATTCTTGGAATACAAAAATATCTCATAAATTCAAGAAGATCCCAATCTTGGAAATCTTGGCCTTATTTTTCGAAAAATCCATAAAAGAAAAGAGGTGGGATTTTTGTGGAATATTTTAATTATGGAGAAAAGAATATATGGAGATCAAGAAAAAAAATTCCCATCCTATTCCCTAGCAAAAAATCGGCCACCCCTAGTATTATAAATAGGGGATGAATATTTCATCCCCAATGCAATTCCATGTGTTGGAAATATTAGAAATCCACAAAGGTTGTGCAACATAATTTTATTTTTCCCTTTTGTTAAATTGTTCGCGAGTATCCTTCCACCGGATTGTTGGACAAGGACGAGGGAATACTTGAGAAAGCTCTTTGGGTTTGTTCGTGTGAATGAGATATCCATCTTCTCAACGGTTGTCACTCCAAGAGGTTAGTTCACGTACACTCCTAGCAATTCCGTATGCGTAGGATTTATGTGAGAATTTGTATGCATGATTTGTTGTTGAATTATTATTTGAATTGATATAGGATTAATTCATGCTAGTAATAATTGTTAGAATTAAATTTGTATTTAAATATTCATCCCGAATAGATCCGGGCAAACTATTCCCCAACACCTTAATCTACATTCTGAATATCATTCCGTTCAAATCGGTTGAGCATACGCCATACGATCTATGACATGGCAAGAAGCTAAATTTCTCTCACATAAGGGGGGTGGGGTTGCCCGTTTTGTTAAAAAAAAATTCTCACTGATAAGTTGGAATCAAAAGGTGAAAAGGGTTGCTTTGTGGGATATCCTAAGGAAAGTAGGGAATATTATTTCTATCTCCCTGAGAAACAAACAGTGATTGTTTCTAGGCAGGCCAAATTCCTTGAAGAAGATTACGTCTTCAAGGAACAAGGTCGTAAAACGATAGAACTTGAAGAAATTCAAGAACCACAAATTAACAAGGAGACTGATGTCTTGTCAAAACAACATGATAAATAATTAGTGGGAGCATTTAGTAGCTCACATGTTGGAAGTTTATCACTAAGTGATCCTCTTTCAGCCAGTGGAAGCGTAATTGGAGTTGCACTGCCCAAGCAACGAACTCTAAGTAGGCTGAATGAGAACATCATAGTTCAAACTCCCGCTCAAGAGGCATCCGGAAGTGTCGCTGTTGAGGCCTCCCCAGTCAACGATGAAATTGCTGCACCACAAAATTTTCACGATCAGAATGTGCAGCCTGAACAACCACAACTCCGTAAGTCCACTAGGGTCTGTAATCCACCCAATAGATATTATGGTTTCCTCGTAGAGGAACATGATGACGTGGAGATCCCGGATAAAGACGACCCTAGAACTTCCACTGAGGCAACATTAGATGTTGACTCAAAGAAGTGGCATGAAGCCATGAAATCCGAGATGGACTCGATGTACACCAATCAAGTCTGGGACTTGGTTGAGGTACCGAAAGGGGTTAGACCCATAGGTTGAAAATGGGTCTTCAAACATAAGACTCATGCAAATGGCAAAGTACAAACCTACAAGGCTAGTCAACGCGAAGGCATTGACTATGACGAGACTTTCTCACCAGTTGCTAAGATCAAATCCATTCGAATTTTACTTGTGGTAGTAGCACACCTTGATTATGAGATTTGACAGATGGACGTCAAAACAACTTTCCTCAATGGCAACATTGATAAGGAAGTGTTTATGACTCAACCGGAGGGTTTTATATCAAAGCCAAAATCTAATCTTGTGTGCAAGCTTAAACGATCCATTTATGGACTGAAGCAAGCTTCTAGGAGTTGGAATATCCGATTTGATGAAGCTGTCAAATTATTTGACTTCGTCAGAAACTCGGAAGATCTGTGCGTCTATCGAAAATGCAATGGGAAGAATATTGTCTTCATAGTTGTGTATGTCGATGACATACTATTATGGGAAACAATATCCCACTCATGCAGTCCGGGAAAGAATGGTTGTCAAAGACCTTCATGATGAAGGATCTTGGTGAAGCCTGCTACATCTTAGGGATCAAGATCCATAGGGATAGATCCAAGAAGATGTTGAGGCTGTCACAGTCCACCTATGTAGACAAGGTGTTGAAGCGATTTGCGATGGAGAACTCTAAGAGAGGTTCTCTACCGGCATGTCATGGGATAAAACTGTCTAAGAAGGATTGTCCTTCCACAGACGCTGATATCTAGCACATGAAGGATATACCATATACATCTCCAATTGGCTCCATCATGTACGCCATGACTTGCACTAGGCTAGATGTGGCCTTCGCTATCAGCACCACTAGTAGATACCAACAGAATCCGGGTGAACCTCACTGGATTTCTATCAAGAACATTCTCAAGTACCTCAAATGTACTAAAGATTGCTTTCTGGTCTACGAAGGACAGTCAGAGCTAGTTGCCACCGGCTATGCTGACGCTAGTTTCCAGTCAGACTGTGATGATTACAAGTCACAGTCAGGCTATGTGTTCGTTATGTTATTATTATGGTTTAATTTTCTTTTTAGTCATTATAATTTCATTAAATATCATTTATTGTACATTAAATTATGACAAAACTAATATGATGATGATTTATAATATACACATGTTAAGGGTATATATATAATATTAAGATCCTTGAAAACTTAATTTACAGATAATACTTTGCAGATAAAAAAGGTCTTGTGTTGGAGCTTTAACATTTTAGGAGGGGTGAGTGTTAAATTTGTATTAAGTTGTATCCCGTCCCAAGCATAAAATCGTTTCATACGAATTTTCGTCATAAATAATATATTTAGAGAGGCTTGAAAACTTTGCAGATAATTAAAAAAGTCTTGTGTACACATGATAAGGCTAACGTGAACTTCAAGTTGTAGAAGTCAGCCTTGGCTGATAATATATATATAGTATAATATAAATGGCACTTGTGTTTGCATTAATTAGCATTCGCTCTAAACGGTTTATGGATGAGAAGATATCACACTTATTATTAATGAATGATTATATTAGATATCAATTTTTCATCCCCGGCCTACCGCTATATATATAATCCTCCTTCCCAGTCCTTGTTTCAAATCATCAAAACTCAGTATTTCATTCTCTCAAACCAAACATGGCATCAAAGTTTGTTATCCTTCTCCTTCTCGGCGCTCTTGTTTGCACAACTACATCACGCAAGCTCGCGGATTCTTTTGGTGATGAAAAGACATTGTTTCGTCGTCCAGGTTTTGGAGGTGGCCTCGGTGGAGGTGGTGGTCTCGGAGGTGGAGGTGGCGGAGGGTTAGGTGGAGGTGCTGGCGGTGGTGCTGGTGGAGGCTTTGGTGGAGGTGCAGGAGCAGGTGGCGGCCTTGGAGGCGGAGGAGGTCTTGGAGGTGGAGGCGGAGGAGGCCTAGGTGGAGGTGCTGGTGGTGGCTTTGGTGGAGGTGCAGGAGCTGGTGGCGGCCTTGGAGGCGGAGGAGGGTTTGGAGGAGTCGGCGGCGGAGGACTTGGTGGTGGTTCAGGATTTGGTGGAGGAGCAGGGAGTGGTTTTGGCGGCGGTGCTGGAGGAGGAGGAGGGTTTGGAGGCGGAGGTGGAGGTGGGTTGGGTGGAGGCGGATTTGGTGGAGGAGCTGGTGGAGGAATTGGAGGTGGTGGATTTCCATGAAAAAAAGTTACATGCATGGTTCCATTTCAATTTCATAATTAATTGTATTCCACATAATGCATGCATGAGATCTTCAAGCAAAGTTCTGAATAAGTTAATTTTCCCCGTATGTTATATAGTGTGAACGAGTGGATGAATAATCCAATTGAATGTATGAGAGAAATATAGAATAAGGTGTTGTCGTGTGCTAGCTGAAATTTGATTGTATTTAGTGTACCGGTTGGGTTACCCTTGTGCTCTTAATTAATATACTTTTTTTTGCTGTTTAAAAAAAAAACTATAACATCTGCTGCCAAATTCGGCATCATAAATTTATATATCCATATAGGTATTTATCTACATACTAAATTTAAAATTGTTAATTAGTACCTAAATGCACATCCACACAAAAAATGGCCCATTACCACATATCTTTTATCACTTTAAAATTAATGTAGTAATAAATATTATATAGACATGCATTAAGTTTAACTATTGCAAACATCTTTCAACACACTACAAATTAAATATCATTATAAGTGCTCTTTATAAGATACATTATGTTGACAAAGTTTAGGATACAAATTTATATACATACAAATCCCAATTGAGACCCAATTTCACTTTACCCAATCCATCCTTGACCCGCTTTGATCCATTTTTGACCACCTGACCCGCTGACCCTTCTTAAATTGATTAATTTGTATCTATACAAATTTTGTACAATAGACCTATGTTTTAAGTGTGTTAACATGCATGCATGTTAGTAATAACCGCTTAGCACTATAAAATTAACTCTAATAAACACACTACTGCATGAGAGTAAAAACTTTAAAAAAATCAAATTTTATTTATCACAAATTAATTATTAAAAACCAAAAATTAAACTCATGAAGATTCCGACGATTCCAGGAAAGTCTCTTGGCTGAGGAATCTTGAATCCCATATTTTTAGCTCACTTTACGCCAAATTTAGTTTTGGGAGTTTTTACTTGAATAATTCTGTAATGCAAAATGTAACTTTTTGAATAAATAAATTTAGATAATGTAAATAGTTAGGGATTTAAACCAAATTCGTCCCATAATTTCCACCTTTATTAAAATGGTCTCATAACTATCAACATTTTCAATTTAGTCCCACAAGTATTCAATTTTTTTCAATTTAGTCCCAAACATCCGGAGTTCGATCAGAAACACCCAAAACGATATCATTTTAGTCGCGACAATTAGGGGCGCGTGATAGATACGCTACTAAAACGACACTGTTTTGGGTGATTTTGGTCGATCTCCAATAGTCTGGGATTAAATTGGAACAAATTGAATACACGTGGGACTAAATTAAAAAGTTAAAAATTATGGGATGAAATTGTTTTAAATCCCTTGAGTCAAGATACAAGTCGCTATACATGTCTCTGAATGCTTGAAGCTTAGAGTTCAGATTGATGGATGGTTGGATCCATGTTAAACCCCTGAATGCTCCTATTACCTTGAAGCATGTTAACCACCTCTGACATTGTTGGCCTAAGTGCTGGAGACGGGCTTGTGCACAAGACAACAACTCTAATCATTTTATCTGCCTCCTTCAAGTTCAAGTTTGAACCGAGCTTTGAATCAACAAGCTCCATCAAGCTTCCTTTCTTCTGAAGAAAAAGAGCCTGAAATCAAACTTGGATGCATGATTCATAAACTTGTTTTCTTACACATGAAACAAAAGAAAGAAAATAGAAAACTTTAATTTTCAAAGGGATTCTATTTTTTACCCAATCAAGAAGACAAGCAAAATCCTCACCGGGTCGATATTTCATTATATTCTTTCCAGAATCAATTTCTAATGCCACAACCCCGTAGTTCTACACATCCGCCTTATTTGTTAAGTAACCCCATAGTGCATATTCTGTAGCAATATAACCCCTGCATTTTTATTTTTTTTTGGGTGGGTTATGGTAAAACGAAACCAAGCAGAATTAGTGCCAAATGGATATTGTGTTGCATAGGATAATTGGTGTCCTTTTTTTTTTTTTTTGAGAAGCCAAAGAATGAATCAATTAAAAAGAGTACAAGGGGTACTCAACCCTTACAAGAATACAACAATAGCTACACGAAGTAATAACACAGCTGCATTGTACTACATCCCTACCAGACACTGTTGGGATTATACTAGAAAGTATGCTTTTACTTTGTATAATCGAAACTGAATTTTCAGACTTATTTACTGAAATAAATTGTTTATCACTGATGCGTTAAATATTATCGAATGTTACATATATTTACTGCATAACTGTTCAATAAGTCGTACGTGTTACATTGTAGTTAATTTAGTGATACCAGATCACAGAAGATTAAATTAACAGTCCCTTGTAACTAAAAGTACGCTATTCACGACCTAGATGGAAATGAACAACCCATCGCGAAAGGTTGAAGTGTAAGGCTCAGATTGGCTTGTCTTGACCAAGAGATTACACTAGTGCATGACTGATGCACTGAATAGGACCTACAGGAGGATAAATTCTTCAGAACTGAATAATGGAAGAATTAGACCTCAGTGGTTCGTTATTTCTTAACCTTCGTCCCTTAAATAGGATCACGTGGGATTAGTAACTATTGCTTTGACTTATCATGGGTAGCGAATCAGTGAGATTCAATACTTTTTATCTTGGGCAATATTATTAGTCACATGTGATTGCTAAGATTTAATTCGAAGAATCGTGTGCAAGTACGCTTGTTCGATTTGCCCCCTTGGGAGGTTCATAAACTTTATCATACCAAATCTTGCAAGTGGAATTAGTTTCTGGTATGGATAATAATGTTGAACCGTTCCTTGACCAAGGATAAAAGATATTAATTAATGGAAAGCTATTTCAGTGGCTTGAATTAATTAATGGGCTAGATAATCTTAAACACGGGAAATAATGACCGGGAGCCATATTGACTGTAATATGGGTTAAGATGGATAGTGCAATATTAATTATGTAGTGGGATTAATTAATATTTATGGGCTTGAATTATACTGTGGCTCAATATTAGATATTCAAGGTCCATTAGAAGGTCCAATCTTAATTCTCCTAAAGGCCCCTAAGTAGCCCAACATATAGTCCATTAACTGAAAAGGTGATTAAAATAAAATAAATAATGTTGCTTATTTTTCCAAGAATATTTTGAAAATTATGGATAAAGTTGGGAGAAAGATTTTCTTTGAATTTTGTTATGGAATGAAGATATGTATTCTTGGAATACAAGATTATCTCATTAAATTCAAGAAATCTCCCACTTGGTTATTCATGATGATATTTTCGAAAATTTTGAAATATAGTGGGCAAAAAAGATTTTCTTGATTTTCTTGAAAATATATTATGGAAGATATGTATTTCTTGAAATACAAGAATATCTCATAAATTCAAGAAGATCCAAATCTTGGAATCTTGCACATAAATTTCAAAAATTCCATAATGATAGAGAAGGTGGGATTTTTGTGGAATATTATAATTATGGGAAAAAGAATATAGGAGATATATTCAAGATTTCTTGGAGATCAAGAAAAGGTTTTCCCACACTGATTTATCACTAAAATTTCGTCCACCTTAGTATCTATAAATAGGGGATGATTATTTCATTCCCAAGTACAATTCCATGTTCTGGAAAAATTAGTAAATCCACAAAGGTGGTGCAACATAATTTGTTTTCCTTTTGTTAAATCGTTCACAAGAGTCCTTCCACCGGATAGTCGAACGAGGGCTAAGGGAATACTTGGGAAGTCCTTTCGGTTAGTCTAATCAGCCATACCGTTGCCATCCCAAGAGGTACGTTCACGTAAACTCGTAGAATTCCGCATGCGTAGGTTTTACGTGAATTATTATATGCATGATATGTTGTTGGATTATTATTTGAATTAATATAGGATTAATTCATGCTAGTAATAATTAAAGAATTAAATTTGTATTTAAATATTCACCCCGAATAGATCTGTGCAACTTATTCCCCAACAGACACTCCATTGGATTATTCATCCACTCGTTGACACTATATATCATGCTACTACCTTTTTTATGCTTGAACCAATTCCATAATCTAACACAACAAATATCAAAACAATCATTAATGCTTTCTATCTTGCTGTTGAAAATTATATTATTGCGGTTCTTCCAAATTCCCCACAGCCATCCGAGCCAAAGACTGCACCAAATTTTCTTAGAGACAAACTTCAGGCGAATACCCAAATGACTAATCAGGTGGTCCTCAGCTTTGATCGAGTAAACCGTACAAATACCTAACCAATCATAGAGTTTCGCCCAGAATAAAAATACAAACTTACAATTAAAGAACAAGTGCTCTTCATCCTCGTTGCCATTGTAGCAGATTGGACAAAAAACATTGCCAAGGTCTACTCCTCTTCTTGCTAAATTAATCTTTGTAGGAACTCTGCTCTTGATACATCTCCACGCGAGAAAGTTCACTTTTCCAGGTACTTGTGCCTTCCAAATCAGATTCCAGAAATTCTTTTCCACATTGGTGTCTTCGACATTATCATTAAGGAACACATATGCTGATTTTGTTGAGTAGGTTCCATCGCTTTCCAGTTTCCACATCCACGAATCTTCATGATCATGTTTCGGTTGTAACCTGTCAATATGATTTAATAGAGAAACTCTAGATTGGTGTCCTTTTAATTTGTGGAACACTCTAGATTGACATGAAAGCGTGCATGAAGCACTAAATCTCCTATCATTAGAGTTAATTTACATGAAATGTCAATACAAGTAAAGTTTGAAAGAAAATAATTCAATTATAATCTTATAGCGGCCAACTGAAGATTGTGTACCGGAGTAAAATGGAAATCCCAGAGCTCTGTAGGTAGTCAGCGAACAAATAGTACATGAATATCTTAATTAAATCTATACAATTTCATAAAATAGGTGAAAAGAAAACTCACATAGTCCCAACAATTCTAGTTTTGATGTGAGTGTTCTCTTCCTCATAAAGTTTGGCTAATTCGAAGTAAAAAATCTTTTGATTAAGATCTTTATCAAGAAGAATATTACTTGCCTTGATGTCTCTGTGGACAATTTTTAGAATTGATCCTTCGTGTATAAAAGAAAGTCACTCTGCTATGCCAACACAAATCTTTTGTCTCATTGGCCAATCCATTTCCAACTTACATTCCTCTGACCCTGTACTTGATAATAACGTATGTTAGCAAAAGAAAAGACCTCATACATACAGTTGTAAAACTCAGACAATTATCAAAAGCATGTATAACTTCATTCACCAAATAGAGCTCGACCAAGGCTGTTGTTCACCATGTTTACGTACACAAGCAGTAACTGACTTCCTTCAATGCAACATCCGTACAATTTTACAAGATTTGAATGTTGTAGTCCAGAGATTAAGCCAATTTCAGTTACAAACTCACGGTTCCCTTAACTTGATTTGGTGGAGAGCTGCTAGGCAGCAATGATGCTACCATCAAATAATATTCTCTGCCATCAACAACAAGGGCACTTATATAACAAAGAAACTTCATCTTATGTTGACATGAAGATACTTACATAAGAAAAGACAAAGTTCATACCTTGTATACAGACCAAAAACCACCTTCCCCAATTTTGTTAGCAGAATCAAAGTTATTTGTAGCAGCTTTGATTTGTCTGTATGTAAAAAATTATGTATGTAAATCCAGTCCTATTAATTTTACAATAATGAACTGATTTCAAATACTATATCAGCTGCAATCTAAACAACATGGGTATATAAGCATCTGCAAATCATTACCTAACACTGTGTGTTTTTCAAGTCTAACTTTATACCCGTTAAATCCTAGAAAAAAATTTGCTACATATATGCATCATCTAAGAAAGACATTTTATTTATAAGTTTTTCTTTTCCTGGCTAGATCAATGGGTATATCTAGATGAAACAACAATACCTGCTTGTTTTAAATTAGAAAACATGACTCTCATGTTATGTTAACATCCTGCAAGACTAAAAATGATATTCACCATGTAGTACTTCAAGATCTTTAGAATGAAAATACGTTTTGTTGAAATTTACTTATATTAAAAAACTAGGAAAGTGCTAGTTGTAGTGCTCATGAACTTTTTCTCTTTTGAGATCTTGCCTTCAATGTCATTGTTCCACCAACAACAATAAATAACTACAAGAATAATAAATAAACCCAACAAAGCTGCTCATGTTGAGATAATAATCTTTCTTTTCCAACTTGTTGAGATAATAATCTTTATTTTCCGATTTGGAGGCTTGAAATCTACATAGCAGAAATATGGGGAAACAAAGAAACGATGAGTTATATAATGTTATTAGAATTCAGTCCAATAAAATAGAATCTTGCACTAACCATGTTACTATTCCTTTTTGGAGAATACTACCCATTCCATGTCAATTGTGGTGAAACCTATAACTGGCAAAACAATTTATGAAGGAGACGAGCGATCATCGGGTGCACCAAAGTTCTAACGTACTAAGGATAACTAGGGAACGAGCAGTACCAGAGCTTCTTTCGACATTAACCCAGCTTTAAGTGTCTATAGAAAAAAAATGTGTTTGTTCTCGCACAAAGTGACTCTGAATTGTATATAACTACCCGCCTATCTCCGGTATCTCTGACATATTATGGACGTTGTTTAGCAAATGGAAAGTACAATGTGACACTTCACTTTGCAGAGATGATTTTCAGAGGTAATAAGTCATTCCAAAGTCTTGGAAGATGGTTGTTTGATGTGTATATTCAGTTACTGTATACGTCGATGCCCCAGTTTGTGGTCTTCTTTTAAGTGTCTTGGTTGATTCGTTTCATTTTTTACTCTTACCAATTAATATTTTTACATGTGATAACTGTGCATAGGTATTTATCTACGTAGAGTACGAATGATATTTGCACATTTCGTGCACGATCGGTCGTACGGGCACATACCTTGTAAATTTGTGCATGATCCTTACATGCACATTTCGTACAAATTTCATGCATGGTTTGTATATGCACGTTTCATGAACGGTTCACACGCGCACATTTCGTGTTTATATTAATAAATTAGTAACCATATACATTATATTTAAGAAGTAGAAAATAAAAGATATTAAGTAAAATAAATTTAAGTTCTTTTAAAAAAGACTTCTCTTGTTAATAAAGTTTAAAAGTGATGAGCTTATATTCAATCACTATATTAAATATATTTATATATATATATACACACAAGAGTTAAATTAGGCCCCAAAGTTTAGGGTCGAGGGTAGTCGCCCTTCTCGCTCCACCTCAAGGCCACCCTTGATATCAACAACACCGTTTTTGGATAATAGGTGAAATAGGGAAAGAGATATTGAAATTTGCCAAAACACGTTGTATATGTCAAAATCAATTTTTTTTTTCCTTCCAAAAGAAATCGAGAGTGTAAAGAAACCAAGAGTGCTACAAACTGACTAAATAAATTAATTATCCCATTATTTATATAAAAGGAAACTCTGTTTCCTTTTTTATCCATTTTAGTTTTGACAGCCCACTTATACACATTTATTGGCAAAAAAAAAAAAAAACTGGGCTGCTGATTAGGGCATGTTTATATAGAAATATTTATTTGTTTAAGAAAAACTAGAATTTCTCCAATGCGATGCACGATTAGTATACTTTTAATTTTTTAAAACTAATAATGTAATATGCAAAGTGAACTTTTCAAAATAAGTTAATGTAATTTAGATAGAAAATTTTCATAATTTAAAGATAGAATGATAATCAATAACATATGCAACTAATTTATCATTTCAAATATTAATAAACAACTCGCTTGCTAAAACACAAGTCAAACAGTGAATGAACAATCTAAAACAGGACGGAGGGAGTAATATTTAACAAAATGGGAATGACTGAGAAATGAATAGTTATTAGAAGAGTAGAAATAGTGCAAAAGAAATGAGAGTGGACAGTTAATGATAGTGGAGAAAGAAAGTGGGAGAGAGAAAGTGAAATATACTATAATTGTGGAAAGTGTAAATGGGCGGGAAAACTTTTTTTTACAATTTCATATCTAGCACAGTTGATTAGGACGACCAGATCTTCATTTTTTTTTTATATATTTTGATTAACTTAAAACTGAATGATTTCATATTTATGTTCATAGATCGCAATGGAGGGCGGAAATTACTACCAGAAAGTTTCAGAGCCCAAATTTGATTGCCTTCTCTTTGGTAACTTTTTTTTGTACACTTTGTTATGATACTTTTCCTAGAATTAAGTATTGAGTAAACTTTTTGAATTAATCTAACTGTTAGAATTCTAATTGAGTAGCATCCTCTCAATGAATGTGATCGGTATAATCACTGTGGGGTGTTCACAAAATGTATGGATAAGCAGAGATGTAGTTGTATAGAAGGGTTCATGGCTAGGGATAGTAGTCAATGGGGGCAAGGGAATTGGTCCGGTGGATGCATGAGGAGAATGGAGTTACAACTGTGTGCAGAAGGTAGTGGTTTATCCGTGGCTGATGGGAAAACGGATGGTTTTTTTGGAGATCGGCCAAAAACACCCAAAACGGCGTTGTTTTAGTCGCGTGTCTATCACGCACCCCTAATTGTCGCGACTAAAACAACATCGTTTTGGGTGTTTCTGATCGATCTCCTACTGTTTGGACTAAATTGGAACAAATTGAATATACGTGGGACTAAATTAAAAAAGTTGATAGCTATGGGACCATTTCAATAAAGGTGAAAAATTATAGGACAAAATTGGTTTAAATCCCTAAATAGTTACATGATGCATGCTTGAAATAGTTGCAGTGTAAAAACATTCTTTAGATTAACAGGACAGGAGCCACGTCTTTTAGACAAAATTTTTGCATCCATGTCCATCATATATATATTGATCAATTATTTGGTAATATAGACTTGTTCGTTATCACATATTTCTTCAAGAATGCAAAGAATCTTCACATTATTGTCGCTAAAAAACTTTGACAAAAACTTAATATACGTACAATGAATAATCTTTGGAGTCGGTTGATATTTTTACTATCTAATTTGTTTATTTTTTAACTGGAGAGAGAGAGAAGAGAGATGATAGATATGAGAGATATAGATGAGAGAGAGAGAGAAAATGAGAATATTGTGTGTGCGAGAGAAAGAAGAATTTCAAATGACACGGAGTTGCGAATTAAGTATTTAAAATTCCCCTACTATGACAATTCTATTCTTCTGTACAATTTTTTATGTTGCAGTCTATTCCACTTCCTAGATTTCAAACACTTTTGAACCCAATATTATGGTAGTCTTTTGGAATTTTTTTTATTTTCCACATATGATACATTTACTAAAAAAAATACTGATTTAACGAGGGGGATTAAAGAGGGGAAGAAAACCCTCGTTAATCAACAAGGGTTTTAACAAGGGTAAAGATTAACCAGGGTTCACCCTCATCGACATTTTCCGATGGCCGATTCCCTCGACAATTTGTGTCAAAAATTTTACGAGGGTTTAAAACCCTCGACTTAACTCACCCGATTTTTACCGAGGGCTTTAAACCCTCGACAATTTGAATCTGATAGCTCACGAGGGTTTTTACCCTCGGCAATTGAAGCGGTCAAACACTGCTTTCCTAGGACAGTTTACCGAGGGTTGGGGCCCTCTCTAAAACCCTCGGCAAAGCTGATATATATACACTCCATCAGCTTCAACCATCAGCTTCAGCAAGCGATTTCTTCCCCCCACAAAAACCCTTCGCCTCCGTCCTCGATCTGTACCGTCCATCACTGCAAGGAAATAAGGTTTTCGTCATTCAGTTCACAAAAAAAAATTATAAGGTAGGTTTTTTCCGTTTTAATTATCATTTAATTATTTATAAGTATTAGTTGGTTTATTATTTAGTATTAATTGTTTATGTATATAGTATTAGTTTATTTAATTATTTAGTATTAGTTTTTTTATTATTTAGTATTAGTTGATTTATTGTTTAGTATTAGTTGTTTATGCATATAGTATTAGTTTATTTACTTATTTAGTATTAGTTGTATATATACGTAATTAATTTATTTATTTAGCTTAATTTCTAGTTTAATTAGTTTAATTTAGTATATAGTTTGTATTTTTAGTATTATAATTTAGTTTAATTTCCAGCTAACATGCTGGAGTGGGGGATCGATGTTGATGAGTATTAATTTGTTGGTTGTTGCTTGTTGTAGAACATGTGCGTGCCGACTTGATTAATTTTAATTAATTACGTCGGAAATGGATGCACGTAGGATCTTGGTTAATTTGGGAATACAATTAAATCATGAAACGAAACTCTGCCGAATTTTTTAGGAAATATTAATTAATGTATTGATTGGAGAATTAAAATTATTAATTAGGCTTTTGAATATTAATTCATTCATAAATGTGAAATAGATTGATATGGATTATTCTAGCCATTTACGTTGGATGTATGGTCCAAGATCGATTAATGGCATGATATCTTCCGAATTTCACAATGGACTTGAATCATTTATAGATTTCACCACTGGTAATCCAAATTGGATGAATCAGGGAAAAATAAGGTGTCCCTGCAACAAATTTAGATGTCGGAACAAGATGTTTCATGAACTTGATGACGTGAGAGCACATTTATATACAAATGGGTTCATGCCCAATTATTACAATTGGATTTTGCACGGTGAGAAAATGTGGGGTTAATACAATGATCAACCGTCTCCGTCGACTTTACATAGGCCGGTTGGCGAGACATCTGGATCTAGCTCATACCACGACATGATCACGGTCTTAACTTCTGGTCCCACTTAAATGTGGATGATGAGCCCCCTAATGAGGAACTCCCTAATGAGCATGTTGCACATTTTTACAACATGCTTCGTGCAACGAATCAAGATTTATTTCCTGGTTACGAATCGCACTCGCAGTTTTTACTCAACGCCCTAATGTTGAACATTAAAACTGAAAATAGACTGTCTGAAAGGGGCTATTATCAAATGGTTCAGTTGATTCGTGATCTTTGTCCGAATAGTCTGGTGCCCAAAAAACGTTCTGATAGCAAACAACTTATGAGTGAGATGGGTCTTTCGGTGGAGAGGATTGTGCATAGAACTGCATGTTATATTGGGGTGCAGACAACGAACTTGAATATTATAAGTTTTTCGGTCGGCCATGGTTCAAACCTGCCAGTCGTGATGTGAATGGTCGACTGAAAAAGAACCCTCCTTTTAAGGAGATGTTGTACTTTCCTATCATTCCTCGACTGCAAAGATTGTATCAGTCGAATGCTACTACAAAGGATATAACATGACATGCACGTTGCTCTAATGACCACTCCAGTGTTATGCGTCACCCTGTAGACTCGCAGGCTTGGAAACACTTGAACCAGTCGCATCTTGAATTTGCTTTAGAAATTCCAAACGTGAGTTTGGGCTTGAGCACTGACGGTTTTCAACCGTTTGGGTAGTCGGGGAAACAATATTCATCATGGCCAGTGATAGAGACACCGTATAATCTGCCCCCATGGATGTGCATGAAGGATCAATTCATGTTTCTTACGATTCTGGTGTCTGTTCCAAAAAATCCAAAGGATAAATTGGAAAAAATTTTACATTTACTGATCTGTGATTTGATATTTTTATGGGAACATAGAGTGGTAATGTATGATGTTGCTACAAAGCAGAATTTTCGATGTGAGCTGAACTAATCTGGACCATTAATTAGTGACTTTCCAGCTGATGTTGTCTGGATGGAGCACAGCTGGAAGGCTTGCTTGTCCATAGGGTGCAGAGTACACTGATGCTTTCACTCTTAGGCTCAGTTGCAAGCAGTCGTGGTTTGACAACTATATATCGTAAGTTCTTAGAGAGACGTCATATGTACCGAAGGAACAAGACTGCATTAAGAAAGAATGTAGTAGTTGATGTTGATCCACCTCCCATCCGTATAGGTGTTGAGCTCCTCCAGCAAATTAATTGGAGTGGATTGATGAAAGTAACGGAAGAGGGTGTTGATGCTCATAACAAACGTTTAAAAGGTGGTTGGAAGAAAAAAAATATTTTCTGGGATTTGTCGTATTGGAGTTCCCTATTGATCTGACACAATTTGGATGTGATGGACATAAAAAAAAATGTTTTTGATAATCTATTCTACACGGTGATGAATGTCGAAGGGAAAACAAAGGACACAACTAAATCCAGGGATGAACTTAATGAATTCTATCATCGATCCTCACTGCAGAAATGTCCAAGCACAGGAAAGTACCCCAAAGCTAGTTATTCCCTTGATAAGAAGTACAATGATATGGTCTGCAAATGGGTAGATCAGTTGAAATTACCAACACGTGACTTACATATGATCAATACGGCGTTGTTCGCGATTTTTTGGCAAAAATAGGACCAAAACTGGGCAATCAATTTAGTTATGGGACCAAAATTGGACAATTGAATTTTTTGGGATGAAAAATGGACAATAGATAAGTTATGGGATCAAAAAAAAAATTCTCATTATAAAAGAACTTATAGATTTATTAGCCAAACACTTTAACAAAGAACTTATAGATTTATTAGTCAAACACTTTATTAATTTATAAGCTACTTAAAAATTATATTTTATAAATATTTAAAATAATTTATAAGATGTTAGAATTTAAAATAAACTTAACTCTTAATCCATTGCAGCCAAGAAAACCTCATTAATTATATATAACCAAGTGTAAATATATAGACAATTTGAAATAGCTATATATGTATATAAAAAGATTAATGGCGAAAGTTTTATTTTAATTAATAATGGAAGGGTAACACCCTACAAACTCTCCCAGGTCAAATTCTCTCTGATCGTTTTGATTCTTGAAGATTGAACATGAAAGCACTATAATATTTAGCATACTTCCTTTTCCAATATATAGAATGGTTGCATTAAAAAATTTATTGACAATTCCCAACATTTATGCGTACGTGGCTGATTAATTATAACCAATTTGACTTTTTAAATGCATAAGATTATAATTCAAGACAGCAAAGCACCTATTACAGTTGCGAAGTTCTTGTACATATGAGTTGCAAAGCATATGAGTTGCAAAGCATATGAGTTAATGTGCACTTTGCAATTGGTGTATTTTGAATAGTATTAATTTTTTTTTTTTTTTTTTTAAGGCTGGACAGTATTAGATGTTTTCACTAAAAAAATAACAATTATTTTCACTGAACAATATTAGTTATTTACATTGAATATTATTAATTATTTTTAGTATATATACTACCTGTATTCATAATTGAACAATATTAGTCAGTATTAGTTAATCACGGAGCAATATTAGTTGTCTATTGACAATATTAATTGTTCACCAATTATGCGGTAACTGGTGCACATAGGTGTTACACATTACAATTTTGAAATTCCACTTGATGTTTTATCACTCGAATAAATTAATGACACGTCTAACTATAAAAAAAAGATAATCAACGGGCAGTAATTCCCATAAAAGTACGTGTTAAAGATTTAGAAAATGGTACATTGATCACAAAGTTAAAGAGAGAGGCTACATTGAATCGGATAAAATGTGTAGCTTCCATTATAAGGACAAAAGAAGTGGCCATCAATTTGAACAAGTTATATAGCTACCAAATATAGCTCAATCCTCTTTCGGTATATGAAGAAACAAACGGTGCATGAATTAATTAACATTTTTGCTACGTGGTTATTTTGAACAAGTTATATATAGCTCAATCTTTTTAGACGGTGCATGAATTAATTAACATTTGCTACGTGGTTATTTTGATGTTAATGTTCAATAATTCAACGACGCTTTTCATGCTCTATATAAACGCGGATTATAGTCCTCAACTCTCATCATTCAAACTCAAATTATATACTTGCAATATTTCAGATTAATTATTCACGTAACTAATATGGGTCCAAGGCTTATTGTGGTTCTTGTTTGTGCTCTCGTTTGCACCGCTAATGCACGAATGAAAGCTTTCGTCTGTCAGCTTAGACGAAAAGTTTTTGTTGCCGGGTGGTGAAGGACTTGGCGGTGGAATTGGCGGCGTAGGAGTTGGTGGCGGTGGAATTGGTGGCGATGGAGTTGGTGTAACAGAAGGCAGTACCACTGAATGGGTTCGTGAAGGAGGTACTAATTACGAAGATGGCGAGGAAATTGGAGGCGGAATTCCATGAACATATAGAGTAATAATATGAAACACGATAACGAATGATGATCTGGTACTTTGTAATAAATAATAAACAATCAATTTCGTGACTGAATAGTACTGGAGACCGCCTACTTTGTATTATCGTGTAATTTGTATTTCAATATAATTATAAACTTTTTGTTTGAAGATTTCATTTTGATCCATATTCCATAATCCCATTTTTTCGTACACTATGTAATATAAAATCGAGTACTGCAACGTTTCACGAAAACACAAAAACGGATAAACAATAGGAAAAACGAAACCGAGTCAAGGAAAATCATTTTCCTGCAAGACGAAATACGCCATGGCTAGTGCTCACAGGAATTGCGTATCGTTCCCAAAGGTAAAACGATTTCAACGTTTTAATTCAGTAGCACCACTGAAAGAAAAGAACATCAAACGTAAGCAGAATTATCAACGAAGCGATTTAGGTACGGGTTTGCAGAGGAAGTTTATGGGAGAGAAAGCGTATAAAAAAGTGGTTGAGAAAAAACCGAGAAGGTTTAAGATATAGATGCTGATCCACTCTGGTGTTAGTGTTGGTATCCTAAAGACAATTCATTGTAAGGACAATGCTAAGATAATATTCAGTATTGATTTAATATTATTGTTTATTTAATATTAAACGTATGACATTACACTTATTAGAGTATTGTGTTTGATTGTGTGCATTTGTTCTTATCTTTGTTCCCTTGAGTCATTGCTCTTATTGAGGTTGTGAGAACTCAGATGACTTAAAGCATGATTCTCAAATAGCCCCGATCAAGGATCATCATGAATGGGATATTGATGATGCAATTGAGATTGATGTGCGATCTGCATCATACTCTTAGAGAGTGTAGTATGATCTCACTTACTATGAGATACTAGGTATCCCATGATGGATGCACAAATACCTTAGACGGTATTGGTATACCCATCCGAGAAACCTTTTGATGTAGTTCCACTATATGTGTCTACGGGTGTCTCGGTTAGTGGGAGCGATGCGATACTCCTTTAACTTGAGGTCAATACGCACGACATGTGTGGAATGATGAACTTTGACCATGACCGACGCTTTCACCCTTCCACGGGTAGATATGGCTTGGATTGAGTTCATCATGAAGTGCATGTGCGTGGTAGTTGAGCCAAGAATATGATTCATTCCTCGAAGTGGATTTAGAGAGAATACCCATCTTCTCATCATAATTGGATCAAAGTCATTGACCAATGCACGTCAACTTGGACTTTGTGGCCAAGTGTGACAAAAGTGATCAATTAGTGATTGGAGATAATATGATTAAGTTATTTGAATAGACGCTTCATCATGTTCAAGGCTAATCGAGTATTCGTGAATGAAAGGAGGAAATCGTAATAGCCCATGTTTCAGTTACAGGTAGTTGCAAGTTTCTCACAACGTACCTCATATATTGAGAATGTCTGATTTATTGTCTATGGTTCAATTAAGACCGTTAGTTTGACTAATCGCTCGATATATGAGGGTCTATGGGTCACACAACAAGTAGTTCCCTTTTACGGATTATAGTTGGTTGATTAAATGTTAAATTGGATTTAATATTTAATTTATGGAGAATTAATTAATAATAAATTAATTTGGAATTAATTATTATTAATGCTTAATTAAATTGGATTTAATTAAATAAGATTCCCAATAATAATATATGGAATATTATTATAGGATTTAATATATATGGAATCAAATTCGTAGAGATTTGATATATATGGGTATTAAATCCGTAGAGATTTTATATATGGGAAAAAAATCTAATAGATTTATTCTATAAGATTAGAGATTTTATTTCCTAATTAGGTTAGCTTAAGATTTAAGCTGGGTCTCTCCTATATATATGATCTCTTGAGAATTCATAATACAAGTGTTCATATTTTCTCCATAAAATCTAGAGTTAGAATTTTCCTAGCAAATTCGTCTCGGGATTCAACGCTGACAGATCTGTGCAACTCCGTGAACGGGAATTACGTGGATACCATAGTTGAGAAATCTGATCTCGAATTACTGTAAGATTTCTTGTTATGTTTATTCGCACTTGTTTATGCAATTATATGTTCGTTGTTGGTGAACTGTTTAATTCCGTTGCGCATGTATTACGTGTTTACGTGCCTCTATATTCCAACAGTAGTATCAGAGCTTCACACTCTTGTTTTACTTGCATAATTGAAATTGATTTTAAAATTAAAAGATTTTTTTTAAATCATGGGGCACGGTCTATTAGATAAACCGCACCCCTTTAATTTTTTTCACTCGCTCGCTCATCTCCTTCGTCTCCCCAGAATTAGGGTTTTCTTTTCTGGGAATCCCGCCGTTGTATATCCCTTGCCACGCCCGGCGGCACTACGCCACTTGACTGAAGGCCGACGCTAGGCGTCGTGCCTTACGATGCGTGCGGAAGCCCGCGGCGTGGCTCGCGGGATGGCTCTGTCGCGATTTTGTCTTCGAGGCGAGGTCCCTGGTTTCATATCTATTCACGGTGATGCACCACCGATTCGTCCCGATTCTGAGATGTCGACGCTGGAATGCTTTAGAGGCTTGACCGGCAAGTCCGTCTCGATGCGCTTCAAGACAGCGTGCCACTGGAATCGAGATTAACCAGTGGCGGCGCGCCGCCGACTTGATTGTCTTTCTCGCTCTGGTTTCTAACCAGTTTGATTAAAGGGGCAGCGGCTCCGCGCGTGCCCCTTCTGCCCCTCTCTCATTCACGGCGGTGAGTCGCTACACGCGACGAGCGGCGGTAATAAGCACCCGAGGGAACAAAAGGGTGTATGTTCTATGGTCCCGAAGATCAAAAGGTGGTAATAAGCACCCACTTTAGATTTTTGGAAGACTACATGAACGAAAGAAGACCCAGAAGTGAGATTACCTTAAATGAGCTAAAGGGGCTAACCTCAATGCCAACTGTACTAGATGACATACCAAATGACACACTTACACAACCGGAACCTCGTCGTAGTTGGAGGGTTGTGAAACAGCCCGAGAGATTCATGGGAATAGGAGAGTCCTCGGACTTGATTCCCGGACAAGACGAATCAGACCCATGGACATATGACGAGGAAATCCAAGACAAGGATTCAGATTCTTGGCAAACAACAATGAAAGCCGAAATGGGTTCTATGTTTCATAACAGAGTGTGGGAGCTAGTCGAACCACTTAATGGGGTCAAACTCATTGGTTGCAAGTGGGTGTATAAGAGAAAAAGAGGACCGGACTGGAAGGTGGAAACCTTCAAAGCAAGACTCGTGGTGAAAGGTTATACTCAGAAAGAAGGGATCGATTATGAGGAAACTTTTTCGCCTGTAGCCATGCTTAAGTCCATCCGAATTCTCTTATCGATTGCTGCGCATCTCGACTTTGAAATCTGGCAAATGGATGTCAAGATAGCTTTCCTTAACGGAAGTCTTGATGAAGAGATCTATATGCAACAACCCCAAGGCTTCATTGAAAAAGGCCAAGAACACCTAGTTTGTAAGCTCATGAAGTTCATTTACGGACTCAAACAGGCATCTAGAGCTTGGAACCAATGTTTTGATCATGTTATAAAGTCTTATGGGTTCGATCAAAACGAGTTCGAAAGTTGTGTGTACAAAAAGTATGTCGGAACTGCATTGGTATTCTTAGTACTATATGTAGACGACATTCTGATCATTCGAGAGACATGTGGAAGGAATGGGTGTCAAGACCGTTGCCAATCTGCTTTGAGTATAAGTGGGAGAAATTATTAGGTTCTTGTAGGTGACATTAGATGTCACGTATTAGGAACTACACGAGACATGTTGTAGTATACTTAAAAGCAGACTTTGAGTATAAGTGGGAGATTGTTGGGATTATACTGGAAAGTATGCTTTTTACTTTGTATAATCAAAACTGAATTTCGGACTTATTTACTAAAATAAATTGTTTATCACTGATGCTTTAAATATCATTGAATGTTACATATATTTACTGCATAACTGTTCAATAAATAGTACGTGTTACATTGTAGTTAATTTAGTGATACCAGATCACAGAAGATTAAATTAACAGTCCCTTGTAACTAAAAGTACACCATTCACGACCTAGATGGAAATGAAAAATCCATCGTGAAAGGTTGAAGTGTAAGGCTCAAATTGGCTTGTCTTGACCAAGAGATTACACTAATGCCTGACTGATGCACTGAATAGGACCTACAGGAGGACAAATTCTTCAGAACTGAACAGGGAAGAATTATACCTCAGTGGTTCGTTATTTCTTAATCTTCGTTCCTTAAATAGGATCACGTGTGATTGGTAATTATTGCTTTGACTTATCATGGGTAGAGAATCAACGAGATTCAATACTTTTTATCTTGGGCAATATTATTGGTCACATGTGATTGCTAAGATTTAATACGGAGAATCGTGTGCAAGTACGCTTGTTCGATTTGCCCCCTTGGGAGGTTCATAAGCTTTATCATACCAAATCTTGCAAGTGGAACTAGTTTCCGGTATGGATAATAATGTTGAACCGTTCCTTGACCAAGGACAAAAGATATTAATTAACGAAAAGCTATTTCAGTGGCTTGAATTAATTAATGGGCTAGATAATCTTAAACACGGGAAATAATAACCGGGAACCATATTGACTGTAATATGGGTTAAGATGGATAGTGCAATATTAATTATGTAGTGGGATTAATTAATATTTTTGGGCTTGAATAATATTGTGGCTCAATATTGATAATTCAAGATCCATTGGAAGGTCTAATCTTAATTCTCCTAAAGGCCCCCTAAGTAGCCCAACATATAGTCCAATAACTGAAAAAGGTGTTTAAAATAAAATAAATATTGTTGCTTAATTTTTCCATTATTTTCAAAATTTATGGATAAAAGGGGAGAAAGATTTTCTTTGAATTTTGTTATGGAATGAAGATATGTATTCTTGGAATACAAGATTATCTCATTAAATTCAAGAAATCTCCCACTTGGTTATTCATGAAGTAAATTTCGAAATTTTTGAAATATAAAGGGCAAGAAAGATTTTCTTGAAATGATATTATAGAAGATATGTATTTCTTGAAATACAAGAATATCTCATAAATTCAAGAAGATCCAAATCTTGGAATCTTGACCTATATTTTTCGATAATATCCATAACAAAGAGTAGGTGGGATTTTGTGGAATATTATAATTATGGGAAAAGAATATAGGAGATATATTCAAGATTTCGTGGAGATCAAGAAAAGATTTTCCCACATTGTTTTGCCCCAAAATTTTCGACCACTTATGCTCTATAAATAGGGGATGACTCTTTCATTCCCAAGTACAATTTCATGTGCTGGAAAAATTAGTAAATCCACAAACGTGGTGCAACATAATTTATTTTCCTTTTGTTAATTGTTCACAAGTGTCCTACCACCGGATAGTCGAACAAGGATTAAGGGAATACTTGGGAAGTTCTTTTTGTTAGTCTAATCAGCCAGATCACTGCCATCCCAAGAGGTACGTTCACGTAAACTCGTAGAATTCCGCATGCGTAGGATTTACGTGAATTAATTATATGCATGATATGTTGTTGGATTATTATTTGAATTAATATAGGATTAATTCATGCTAGTAATAATTATAAGAATTAAATTTGTATATAAATATTCACCCCGAATAGATCTGTGCAACTTATTCCCCAACACCTACTACCCCGGAGGCTGGTACTGCAAAAGCTGATGCGTTTGACGCCGCAGTTCAGAAGAAGCATCAAGATGATGCTTCCCAGGCTCAGTGTGTTATGCTACTCGGGATGACTCCCTAATTGCAAATGCAGCATGAGAAAATGCTTCCCTTCGAGATGATCAAGTATCTGAAGGATCTCTTTGATTCTAAATCTCGTTCCGAGATTTATGAAGTGATGGGAGATCTGTTCAGATGTCGACTATCTGATGGAGGGAAGGTTTCTCCTCATGTGTTGAAGATGATTAGGCTAATCGAGGAACTTGGTCGTTTGGGCATTGAGCTCAAGACAAATGTTGCTGTTTACGCCATTTTTCATTTGTTTCCCGACTCATATTCGAGTTTCGTGGTAAACTTTAATATGACTAAGACTGAATCGACTACGCCCGAGCTCCATAACATGCTAAAGACCTTTGAGTCTTCCACTGCTAAGAAAAATCCCGTGATCATGGTGAGTGCCTTTACTTCTTCTGCTCCGAAAGGAAAGAAAATGCGAAGGGGCAAGGCGAAGAAAGGCTCCAAGCCAAGTTTCCTTAAGCCCAAAGGTGGAATTAAAAAAAAGAGAGGGTGGACAAGGATGTATGCCTCCACTACAAGTAGAAGGGGCATTGGAAGAAGGACTGCAAGGTTCTAGCAGTTGAAAAGAAGACACAAGGTGTCTCAACCTCTGGAACAGGTATGTTTGTTATTGAGATAAACATGTCCACAAATGATACTAACTGTTGTGTATTAGATACCGGTTGTGGCTCACACATTTGTACAAATGTGCAGGGTCTCAAGGATAGCAGGGTAGTTAGGCCGGGTGAAATCGCTTTACACGTTGGGAATGGAGCAAGAGTTGCTGTTGAACGTGTTGGTGTTTACGTTTTAGATTTACCCTCTAGTTTTAGACTTGAACTGAATAATTGTTATTTTGTTCCTTCTATTACCCGCAACATTATTTCTATTCCGATGTTGGATATTGAAGGTTTTTCCTTCAATTTTGCAAATAATAATTGTTATTTTTCGCTTAATGGTGATGTGTTGGAAATGCTCCTTTATCTAATGGTTTATATTTGTTGTATTATGGATATAATATTCTTAATATACAAAATAAAAGACTCAAAATTAGTAATCATGAAGACCCGACTTACTTGTGGCATTGTAGACTTAGTCATGCAAACGAGAAAAGAATTGCAAGGTTAAGAAAGTTAGACTACTTAACCCCATTCGACTTTAAGTCTTATGGAAATTGTGAATCTTGTCTTAAGGGCAAAATGATCAACAAACCCTTTTCTAGGAAAGGGGTTCGTGCCAAAGAAGTTCTAGAGTTGATCCACAGTGACGTTTGTGGACCATTGCCCACTCTAGCTAGGGGTCACTTCGGCTACTTCATAACTTTTACTAATGACTTCTCTAGGTTTGGGTATGTGTATCTAATGAAACACAAATCCGAATCTTTTGAGAAATTCAAAGAGTATAAAGCTGAAGTAGAGAAGAATCTTGATAAGAGTATTAAGACTCTTCGATCAGATCGAGGAGGAGAATATCTTAGCCATGAATTCATCGATTATCTTAAGTTGCATAGAATCCAATCACAATGGACACCTCCCGTCACACCCCAAATGAATGGAGTGTCCGAGAGGAGAAACCGAACCCTGTTAGACATGGTAAGGTCCATGATGAACTTTTCCTCTCTCCCAACTTTCTTATGGGGATACGCGCTCCAAACCTCATGTTGGGGTTATACTGGAAAGTATGCTTTTACATTGTATAACCAGACTGAATTTCTGTCTTATTTGCTGAAATAAATTATTTATCACTATTGCTTTAAATATCATTGAATGTTACATATACTTACTGCATAACCATTCAATAAATAGTACGTGTTACATTGTTGTTAATTTAGTGATACCAGATCACAGAAGATTGAATTAACAGTCCATTGTAATTAAAAGTACAGAATTCACAACCTAGACAGAAATGAACAATCCATCGTGAAAGGTTGAAGTGTAAGGCTCAGATTGACTTGTCTTGACCAAGAGATTACACTAGTGCATGAGGATACGCTGAAGAGGACCTACAGGAGGATAAATTCTTCAGTACTCAATATAGAAGAATTAGACCTCAGTGGTTAGTTATCTCTTAATCCCGTCCCTTAAATAGGATCGTGTGGAATTAATAACTATTGCTTTGACTTATGGTGGGTACATAATCAATGTGATTCAATACCTTATATCTTGGTCAGTATTATTAGTTACACGACGATTGCTAAGGTTTAATACGGAGAATCGGTGTGCAAGTGCGTCTTGCTTGATTTGTCCCCTTGGGAGGCTCAGAAGTTTTATCATACTAAATCTTGCAAGTGGAATTAGTTTCTGGTATGGATAATAATGTTGAGTCATTCCTGAACCAAGGAAAAAGATATTAATTAAAGTGAAGCTATATCAGTGGCCTAAATTAATTAATGGACTGGATAATCTTAAACACGGGAAATAATAACCGAGAGTCATATTAACTATAATATGGGTTAAGATGGATGGTGCAATATTAATTATGTAGTGGGATTAATTAATATTTATGGGCTTGAATAATATTGTGGCTCAATATTGGAAATTCAAGGTCCATTGGAAGGTCCAATCTTAATTCTCCTAAAGGCCCCTCAAGTAGCCCAAAGATAAAGTCTAATAACTGAAAAAGGTGTTTGAAATAAAATAAATTATTGTTGCCTAATTCACTAATACACATGCATTTGGGCTTGGACAGTTATTAAAAATGACCTTGGACAATGGTTATAAGGGTTGTCCAAGTAACAGCTGTCTAAGCTTAGATAGCTGTTAAAAAACCGATGTCAAAAGACAAGGGTTTAGAGAGCGGTTCTGAACCGCATTGCAAGTGGCACCTTTGGACAGCGGTTTTTAACCGCTGTCCAAGCTTCTGAATTGGACAGCGGTTGAAAACCACTGTCCAAGCTATTTTTTTTTAATAAATTTTTTTATTATATTAATTAATAACCGTTGTCCAATTTATAACCGCTGTCCAATTTAATTTTTTTTTTATAATTAATATATATTTTAAAAATCCTGTTTATACAAAACCAAAAACCAAAACTTATACCACTATAATATATATACGTCCAATACCAAAACATCAAAGAAATAAGCATACACATCATGAAATAAATAAACATACACATACATAAGTACAATATACACCAAAAACATGAAATATCATCACAAATATATAAGTTAATTACATGCTACCAAAAGTTATACCACTTTAATTATAAATATACAAAAATCGATTGTATAGGTACCCCGTCCAATCTCTTTTCCATTTCTCCATTCTTTTGTCGTTGTAAGTCTTGAACGGACGTTGATAGACAAACTGCAAACAACGATCAATCAATATAGTTAGATATATAGTATATGAATTTTTATTCAATCAATAATAATTTAAATAAATCGATAAATTGACTTACATTGTTAGGATTAATCATCGTTTGAGAAGCGAGGATTATATCTTCAATATAGTAACACACAAAATGTCCACAATGGGAACCATCTCGTTGCCTCGGAACCTGTTGATTAGCAATTATAAGCACGTATTACAATTATGATTATTTTCTATTAATTTGATAACTTACTAAATTAAATTTACCTTAATATTTGTCCAGCTCACTTTACTGAAATTAGATCTTGAGCCTTGATTCGGAAGGTGACTCCGATACATCGTCATCACACTATTATTATTATAATTAAAAAATAAAAATAGATGAAATATGCATAATTTTAAAAGTAAAACAAATCATTATATTAGAATATTAAAAATGAACTTACGCTTCCATGTATGACGTGAGATCAGGGCGATTTGCAGCCACCCCATTCACAGATGGGTCCATAAAAAATACACATAATGTATTCATATTTATGACGACCAACACCCAATGGTCCCTATATTATATTAAGAATATTAAAATTAACTGCAAATTTAGCATATGTGCAAATATCATATTATGAATACAAATTTTAACTAAATGTTTATTGTACTCACCCCACATTTGTTGGTCAAAAAATGAGATGTTCTCCCCCAAGATGACTTCAAAGATATGGTTGACTATCCTGCTTCATGCCCCGTGCCCTATCACCCATTAAGCAAGACACTTGGGGGGAGACGAAGGAATACATTCCACATGCTCTGGCATCTCTGGAGAGATATACCTCACCCAAATATCTTTAACCAACATATATACGCTAATTAATATTTAAAAAGAAAATTAAACTATATAGAAAATAAATACTGATAATTAATAAACACATACCTGAGGTAAAAGGCTATGGTGGTTGCACTCAACCACTCGTCGTTCAAGACTTCAAGCACATGCTCCTTAACGATGTATTCATCAAAAGAATTCTGATGAAAGTGAGCACGCATCGGAATTGTGAGGGTATCGAAAGCATTAGACTCCACCATCCTGCTCACCATAGTTTGTACGGCGCAGTCGTGATCTAAGTCACCATGCATTGGATAACCAAGTCTGCTCGCACCAATAGTGGAGTCCCTCGTTCTCTCCATCTGCTTGTATACGACACCTCTTGATTTCTCTTTAGCCTTTTGTGGTGAATTATGTTTAGGATTTTGTGGTGTCGGTAGATCCTACAATCAATTTGCAACATTATTAGAACGACAAATAAGATAATAAACTTTAATAACATATATTTTACCTTCATGATGCGAGAGACCAAGTTGCTCAACCATCCGATGAAGTGCCCGACCGCTGTTCCGACTGTGACAGCATCATCTATTGGTTTCGGCACGGGTGAATCTTCTTCTCCGAGTACGGGTACATCTAGTGTGACCCTCATGAAACTTGCATGAACCATTCCATGGGATCTGTTGTGCAACGATCATGTGGCCACCAACCGAGTAGGATCCTCGAAATAAAGGTAGCAATAGGTCGGTGGCTGTTCGAATAAGATATTTAGTTAGAAAATTTTAATACACTAGTCTTTAATTAAAACAAAGGCGAGACATGCACATCTGATACCTGAGAGACATTTTGAAGTGCCTCAATAAAGTCGGCCCTATCATCAGCCGAAAACCTAGCATCAGCGACACTATTTTCACAGCTTGCTCCACTCGACGACATTCCTTGACTCGATCTTCTCTCGGACCTCAAACGTTCCACATCTTTAGTCAACTTGGCAACCTGTTCTGAAAGTATACTCACCATATTCATGGCTTGAAGGGCAGGTGTCATCGTTAATGATGTCTTCGTTATGCCATATCCAAATCTCCGTATGCAGCCGGGATGCCCCTGGCGACCTATAGCCCGTCCAAGCAGATCATCAGTACCGATAATTCTAATGTCGTCGAGCATCATGGTCTGATAAATACGCTCCTGAATCACAAAAAAATATTATTTAATTATTTGTTTAGAAATAATAGTTTGTAATTGAAAGAAAAATTAATGGATAGATTACTGCTTCATCGATGATACGCTATGCATTGGAATCGGCAATACTCCCATCTCAAGTCTTTCTGGTACTGTGAAATAACTCGAAACGAGTAACAACGGGCTCACTCTCTCCAGCTTTTCTTCTTTCTTCTTTCTACGATAGTGATGAAAGTGTCCCTTTATTAGATGTATTAAAAGTGAATATATAAAAAAAATTAAAAGTTAGGATTTTGATCTCACCATATCTTTTCTTATGCGTGCATAACCTTTGTTCGATCCACGATATCGAGCCTCCATCGCCTTGGCTTGTTGGCGATTTTTCTTATTTCGATTCTACAGTGTAATAGAAATACGATAAACACTAAAAAACATACGGCATTAGGAATTGAGGAAAATGACATTGATCAATTTTACCTTGAAATCATCATCCATAGCTCTACTCACAAACTTCTCCCAGTACAGGGCCACCGTAGGGCTATTCTAATACGCCGGAGGCGGACTAGCCGAGTAAAGACCAGTGTCCGGATCTTGTGTGTTCTTCTGAGCCAAGCCCGAAAATTCTTGGCCATTACTCCAGCTTGCGACAGTATTTGCTTCTTCATGGAATGGTCAAGGCCGATGAATGTAGTCAATACGCATATAACATAACAATTTAGTAAATTTAATAATCATACAACAACTTTCAATAAGCATATAATTAACATATCGACAGTCCCATAATCTTTCCTTCAAAGGAGTTAGTTTGTTGCTACAACAGTCCTTGGTTGGCAGCACGATAGGGATTACCCTCCTGACGGCAGCTCCAAGGTAGAAGGACAACTTCTCACTCTCTTTTCCTATTGCCTGCCCATACTCATTGAACGATAATTGCAATAACATAGTATTTAATTAGGTTCAACGATCAATCAATATAATTACAATTTCAATTGTTCAATTGTAATAAAATTGCCTGAAGTGTTTTCCGTTTGCTACGAGCTCTCTTAATAGAAGACATCGTGACTATACCCCTCGTGCGCTTCTCCCAGAGCTGCTAGTGGTGGGAGCATCAGTGTCACCATGTCTCAACTCATCAGTATGTTGTCAATCATATGCGCCATGATCTCCATCAGAATATCCAAAAAACACGAGAAATAATAACCGGGAGCCACAGTAACTGTAATATGGGTTAAGATGGATAGTACAATATTAATTATGTAGTGGGATTAATTAATATTTATGGGCTTGAATAATATTGTGGCTCAATATTGATAATTCAAGGTCCATTGGAAGGTCCAATCTTAATTCTCCTAAAGGCCCCTCAAGTAGCCCAAAGATAAAGTCCAATAACTGAAAAAGGTGTTTAAAATAAAATAAATTAGTGTTGCCTAATTTTTCTAATTATTTTCGAAAATAATAAATAAAATGGGGAGAAAGATTTTCTTTGAATTTTGTTATGGAATTAGGATAAGTATTCTTGGAATACAAGTTTATCTCATTAAATTCAAGAAATCTCCCACTTGGCTATTTATTTTGAAATTTTCAAAAATAATGAGTAAAATAAGGAAGGAAAGATTTTCTTGACTTTCTTGGAAAGATATTATGGAAGATATGTATTCTTGGAATACAAGAATATCTCATAAATTCAAGAAGATCCCAATCTTGGAAATCTTGGCCTTATTTTTCGAAAAATCCATAAAAGAAAAGAGGTGGGATTTTTGTGGAATATTTTAATTATGGAGAAAAGAATATATGGAGATCAAGAAAAAAAATTCCCATCCTATTCCC
This sequence comes from Stenogyne calaminthoides, assembly GCA_037126765.1. NCBI lineage: Eukaryota > Viridiplantae > Streptophyta > Magnoliopsida > Lamiales > Lamiaceae > Stenogyne > Stenogyne calaminthoides. The sequence continues at coordinate 24,276,176 of JBBCBC010000002.1, forward strand.
TAGCAAAAAATCGGCCACCCCTAGTATTATAAATAGGGGATGAATATTTCATCCCCAATGCAATTCCATGTGTTGGAAATATTAGAAATCCACAAAGGTTGTGCAACATAATTTTATTTTTCCCTTTTGTTAAATTGTTCGCGAGTATCCTTCCACCGGATTGTTGGACAAGGACGAGGGAATACTTGAGAAGGCTCTTTGGGTTTGTTCGTGTGAATGAGATATCCATCTTCTCAACGGTTGTCACTCCAAGAGGTTAGTTCACGTACACTCCTAGCAATTTCGCATGCGTAGGATTTATGTGAGAATTTGTATGCATGATTTGTTGTTGAATTATTATTTGAATTGATATAGGATTAATTCATTCTAGTAATAATTGTTAGAATTAAATTTGTATTTAAATATTCATCCCGAATAGATCCGGGCAAACTATTCCCCAACACCTTAATCTACATTCTGAATATCATTCCGTTCAAATCGGTTGAGCATACGCCATACGATCTATGACATGGCAAGAAGCTAAATTTCTCTCACATAAGGACGTGGGGTTGCCCCGCGTTTGTGAAGAAAATTCTCACTGATAAGTTGGAATCAAAAGGTGAAAAGGGTTGCTTTGTGGGATATCCTAAGGAAACTAGGGGATATTATTTCTATCTCCCTGAGAAACAAACAGTGATTGTTTCTAGGCAGGCCAAATTTCTTGAAGAAGATTACGTCTTCAAGGAACAAGGTCGTAAGACGATAGAACTTGAAGAAATTCAAGAACCACAAATTAACAAGGAGACTGATGTCTTGTCAAAACAACATGATAAATAATTAGTGGGAGCATTTAGTAGCTCACAAGTTGGAAGTTTATCACTAAGTGATCCTCTTTCAGCCAGTGGAAGCGTAATTGGAGTTGCACTGCCCAAGCAACGAACTCTAAGTAGGCTGAATGAGAACATCATAGTTCAAACTCCCGCTCAAGAGGCATCCGGAAGTGTCGCTATTGAGGCCTCCCCAGTCAACGATGAAATTGCTGCACCACAAAATTTTCACGATCAGAATGTGCAGCCTGAACAACCACAACTCCGTAAGTCCACTAGGGTCCGTAATCCACCCAATAGATATTATGGTTTCCTCGTAGAGGAACATGATGACGTGGAGATCCCGGATAAAGACGACCCTAGAACTTCCACTGAGGCAACATTAGATGTTGACTCAAAGAAGTGGCATGAAGCCATGAAATCCGAGATGGACTAGATGTACACCAATCAAGTCTGGGACTTGGTTGAGGTACCGAAAGGGGACCCATAGGTTGAAAATGGGTCTTCAAACATAATACTCATGCAAATGGCAAAGTACAAACCTACAAGGCTAGTCAACGCGAAGGCATTGACTATGACGAGACTTTCTCACCAGTTGCTAAGATCAAATCCATTTGAATTTTACTTGTGGTAGTAGCACACCTTGATTATGAGATTTGACAGATGGACGTCAAAACAACTTTCCTCAATGGCAACATTGATAAGGAAGTGTTTATGACTCAACCGGAGGGTTTTATATCAAAGCCAAAATCTAATCTTGTGTGCAAGCTTAAACGATCCATTTATGGACTGAAGCAAGCTTCTAGGAGTTGGAATATCCGATTTGATGAAGCTGTCAAATTATTTGACTTCGTCAGAAACTCGGAAGATTTGTGCGTCTATCGAAAATGCAATGGGAAGAATATTGTCTTCATAGTTGTGTATGTCAATGACATACTATTATGGGAAACAATATCCCACTCATGCAGTCCGGGAAAGAATGGTTGTCAAAGACCTTCATGATGAAGGATCTTGGTGAAGCCTGCTACATCTTAGGGATCAAGATCCATAGGGATAGATCCAAGAAGATGTTGAGGCTGTCACAGTCCACCTATGTAGACAAGGTGTTGAAGCGATTTGCGATGGAGAACTCTAAGAGAGGTTCTCTCTACCGCATGTCATGGGATAAAACCGCTTAAGAAGGATTGTCCTTCCACAGACGCTGATATCTAGCACATGAAGGATATACCATATACATCTGCAATTGGCTCCATCATGTACGCCATGACTTACACTAGGCTAGATGTGGCCTTCACTATCAGCACCACTAGTAGATACCAACAGAATCCGGGTGAACCTCACTGGATTTCTATCAAGAACATTCTCAAGTACCTCAAATGTACTAAAGATTGCTTTTCACGGTCTCGGAAGGACGATCGAGCTAGTTGCCACCGGCTATCTTGACGCTTAGTTTCGATCGGACCGATGATTACAAGTCCACGGTCGGTATGTGTTCGTTCTCAATGGTGGAGCGGTTAGTTGGAATAGTTCCAAACAAGAGACTACCATGAGACTCAACAAAAATGAAGGTCGAGTACATTGTTCTTGGCGGAGTCGCCAAAGAAGTTGTCTGGATAAAACAGTTCTTAAGTGAACTAGGGGTAGTTCCAAGTGCCAGCAGTCCAATATAGTTGTATTGTGGCAACACTGGTGCGGTTGCGCAAGCTAAGGAACTGAGATCCAATAACATAAACAAGCATGTACCGAGGCGTTATCACTTGATAAGAGAGATAATCGCTATAGGATAGATAGAGTTAGAGCATGTTCCCACGGAAGATAATTTGGTTGATCCTTCACCAAAGCTTTGAGTGTTCATGTACACACTAGACATTTCAATGGTCTAGGGGTTAGACATGTAGGTGATTGGCTCTAGTTCAAGTGGGAGATTGTTAGTGTTAGTGTCCTAGAGACAATCCATTGTAAGGGCATAATGCTAAGATAATATTCAGTATTGGTTTAATATTATTGTTTATTTAATATTAAATGTATGGCATTACACTTATTAGAGTAGTATGTTTGATTGTTTGCATTTGTTCTTATCGTGTTCCCTTGAGTCATTGATGTCACTGAGGTTGTGAAAACTCAGATGATTTAAGCATGATTCTCAAATAGCCCCGATCAAGGATCATCAAGAATGAGATATTGATGATGTAATTGAGATTGGTGTGCGATCTGCATCATACTCTTAGAGAGTGTAGTAAGATCTCACTTATTATGAGATACTAGGTATCCCATGATGGATGCGCACCTTAGAGGGTATTGGCATACCCATCCGAGAAATCGTTTGATGTAGTTCCACTATATGTGTCTATGGGTGTCTCGGTTAGTGGGAGCGATGCGATACTCCTTTGACTTGAGGTCAATACGCACAACATGTGTGGAATGATGAACTTTGACCATGACCGACGCTTGCACCCTTCCATGGGTAGATATGGCTTGGATTGGGTTCATCGCGAAGTGCATGTGCGTGGTAGTTGAGCCAAGAATAGGATTCATTCCTCAAAGTAGATTTAGAGAGAATACAGATCTTCTCATCATAATTGGATCAAAGTCATTGGCCAATGCACGTTAACTTGGACTTTGTGGCCAAGTGTGACAAAGGTGATCAATTAATTATTGGAGATAATATGATTAAGTTATTTGAATAGACACTTCATCATGTTCAAGGCTAATCGAGTATTCGTGAATGAAAGGAGGAAATCGTAATAGTCCATGTTTCAGTTACAGGTAGTTGCACGTTTCTCACAACGTACCTCATATATTGAGAATGTCTAATTTATTGTCTAGGGTTCAATTAAGACCGTTAGTTTGACTAATCGCTCGATATATGAGGGCCTATGGGTCACACAACAAGTAGTTCCCTTTTACGGATTATAGTTGGTTGATTAAATGTTAAATTGAATTTAATATTTAATTTATGGAGAATTAATAATAGATTAATTTGAAATTAATTATTATTAATGTTTAATTAAATTAGATTTAATTAAATAAGATTTCCAATAATAATATATGGAATATTATTATAGGATGTAATATATATGGAATCAAGTCTGTAGAGATTTGATATACATGGGAATTAAATCCGTAGAGATTTTATATATGGTAAATAAATCTAAGAGATTTATTCTAAAAGACTAGGGATTTTATTTCCTAATCAGGTTAGCTTAAGATTTAAGCTGAGCCTCTCATATATATATGAGCTCTTGGGAATTCATAATACAAGTGTTCATGTTTTATTTATAAAATCTAGAGTTAGAATTTTCCTAGCAAATTCGTCTCAGGATTCAACGCTGGCAAATCTATGCAAGTCCGTGAACGAGAATTACGTGGATACCATAGTTGAGAAATTTTCTCTCGAATTGCTGTAAGATTTTTTGTCATGTTTATTCGTAATCGTTTATGCAATTATATGTTCGTTGTTGGTGAACTGTTTAATTCCGTTGCGCATGTATTACGTGTTTACATGCCTCTATATATTCCAACATCTGGAAGGTTGAGGAAATCGTGGGAAGCCCATGAACATAGTCGGGCGGTTTTGACCGCACGAGATGTCCAGGTTCAATGAACCTGAGTTCAAGTTCAAAATTCAAAACTCGGATAAGCATGGACCGATTCCATCACCCGTTAGGATAAGCTTCAAGTCTTCTGGGCCGGTCCAAATTTGAATAGGCCACCCAAAACAATTCAGTCCAAAAAAATAATTGGGCTAATTAGAGTTTTTGGGTCTCCAAAAAGATAGATGGCCCCAAAGCCCAATTGCCAAGAACCACGAACCCGAGACCGCACGCACGCGTGTGGTCCATGGGTAAAGGTCCTCATGCACCTATTTTGAAGAACATAAGTTTATTCCTATCTTTATACAAGACAAATTCTTTCTTGTGTGGGATAAGTGGGAAAGACTACACTTAGTTTTCTACCCCCACAAAAAATCCTCTCACGACGTCTCAACTTCTCGTATTAATTTCTCAATCACCGAAATTCAATTTTGAGATTACTAATATATCACGATCATCTACTCCGCAAGTAGAACGATCCTATCACGTTTAATTTCCCAAAAATTAACTTTTAGTCCTCAACAATTTGGTCAAATATGGGTGTTTGAACACATTCAAAACCAAATTTTCAACAATCCCCCACATGAGTGAAAATTGCATCTACGGATATAGGATTATCGTTCCGCTTATTTGAGGCTTCAGTTGTGGCTTTGGACTTTCCGTAGCCAAACATCATTGGGTACACTGGTGGCTTTGTGGACATGATGCCTTGAACTAATCATCCATCATGTATACCTAATCAACAGCGCAGGCACAGATTGGCCTCGATCCCGTCACGTTTTTATCCGTTTTGGCCTTGGACGTCCTTTGTTTCATAAATGGTTGGTCGAAGAGGCCCTCACTTCTCATTTACATAGGTGATCTCCTTTCGAGTCCCTTCTGGACTTTAGGAATCATTAAAAGTCTATGACTTAACCTTTACCACATCTTACGGGTTTCCAACACTTGATACGGTGCTGTCAGGAATGGTTATTGTTTCAAGTGTTGTCACACTAACGTCCACAGTTTAGTTCTCCCATTAAACCAAGTTCTTGGGATCTCCAGTCATAATGGTTGGGTTTCCACTATTTCAGATTTCTTTGTGGATTTCAGACCCATATCCTCTATCAGCTTGTTCATTTGATCTCGGTTTATGCTCTTCGTGAGCGGATCTGCTATATTGTTTTTTGACCTTACATAGTCAATGGTAATTACCCTAGTTGAGATCAAATATCTAACAGAGTTACGTCGACAACGTATATGTCTCGACTTTTCATTATACATACTGCTCAAAGCTCTACCAATAGCAGCTTGACAGTCACAACGTACCATTACTGATGGTACCGATTTGTTCCAACAAGGAATATCTTCCAGAAAATTACAATGTCACTCAGCTTCTTCATCAGCTTGGTCTAAAGCATTGAATTCTGATTCCATTGTGGAACGGATAATACACGTCTGTTTTGTGGATTTCCACGACACAACTACTCCTCCAACAGTAAAAACATATCCAATAGTGGAAAACGAGTCTTCGGTGTCGGATATCCAATTAGCATCACTGTACCCTTCAAGTACAGCAAGATGTCTCGTGTAGTGCAGCCCAAAATCAAGGGTATACTAAGTATCTTAAAACCCTTTTGATAGCCTTCCAATGCTCATGACTTGGATTGCTCGTGTACCTACTCAATTTGTTCATTGAGCATGCAAGATCAGGAGGTGTGCAATTTGTAATGTACATCACGCTTCCAATGATCCTTGCATATACCAACTGAGCCACTAGTTCTCCTCTATTCTTTTTCAGATTAATATTAATTTTCAGGGGTGTTTTAGTAGGTTTATCATCAAATGCATTGAATTTCTTCAATACTTTCTCTACGTAGTTAGATTGTGTTAAAGAAATGTTATTTGATGTTCTCTCAATCTTGATTCCTAGAATCACGTCTATTAAACCCATATATTTCATGTCAAAATTTATATTTAACATGTTCTTCGTATTAACGATGACATTATGATTGTTACCCATGATTAACATGTCATCAACATATAAACACACGATAAAAAACCCATTTAGTGTATTCTTCACATACGCGTACTTATCACACTCGTTAATTTGAAACCTATTTGACAACATAGTACTGTCAAATTTCAAGTGCCACTACTTTGGAGCTTGTTTAAGTCCATATAGCGACCGAATGAGTTTACACATCTTTCTCTCATTTCCAAGTGCAACATAACCTTCTGGCTGATCTATGTATATTTCAGCATGTATCTCACCATTAAGAAACGCAGTCTTAATGTCCATCTGGTGTATTTCAAGATTATTCAAAGCAGCAATCGCGATAAGTACAAGTATGGAAGTTATCCTCATAACAGATGAATAGGTGTCAATGAAATCATACCCTTCTCATTGTTTAAAACCCTTTGCAACCAAACGGGCTTTATACTTTTCAACTGATCCATCTGCTTTGTATTTTCTTTTAAAAATCCACTTGCATATGGTCTTGCAGCCTTTAGGAAGGTCAGCCAACTCCCACGTGTTGTTTTGCATAATTGAATCATATTTGCTATTTATAGCTTTCTTCCAGAGCGGTGCATCTGGTCTGGACATAGTCTCTTTGATAGACTTAGGTTCGTCCTCCAACACATAAGTGATGAAGTCTGGACCATATGTATTATCAACTCTAACTAGTTTACTACGTCTTGGTTCTTCACTCTCCTAAGTAGAAGGACATGCAGTATCATTGGTCATGTATTCTCTTGTTTGATCTCACATCCACCTTATCCCTACACGGGAAGATGTTTTCAAAGAATACATCATTCTTTGATTCAATTGTAGTATCTTCTGTCATATAGGGTATTTCAAATTTATGAATCAAGAATCGATAAGCACTACTGTTGAAGGCGTAACCTATAAAGATACAATCGACTGTTTTAGGGTCAATTCTCACTTTTTTAGGAACTGACACTTTAACTTTAGCCAAACACCCCCACACTTTGAGGTATTTGTACGATGGCTTGCATTTTTTCCACATTTTGTAAGAAGTCTGGTCCTTAGTCTTTAGTGGAATTTTATTTAAAATGTGCTTAGTTGATAGATTAGCTTTCCCCCACATGTTCTGAGATAAATTCGAGCTGATCAACATCGCGTTCTTCATCTTTTTTAGTGTTCGGTGTTTCCTTCACCATTCGACTGAGGTGAGTATGGAGCTGTCGTTTGATGTATAATGCCCGACTCAGTACATAACTGCTCAAATGGAGCTACATAATCTCCACCTCTATCACTACAAATTGCTTTAATTTGAGTATTCAATTGATTCTCTACTTCATTTTTATAAAGCTTGAAAGCCTCTGTACCTTCATCATTGCTTCGTAAAAGATAAACATATCATAATCTTGTGCTATCATCAATAAAAGTAATAAAATACTTTTTTCCACCTCTAATTTGCACAAATTGTAAATCACATACATCCGTGTGAATTAAATCTAAAGGTGCAGTGTTCCTTTCAACTTATTTAAATGGTAATTTTGTCATTTTTGCTTCTACACATATTTCGCATCTTTTGGATGTATCAACATTTGCAATAGTAAGTAAATCAAGATTAACTAAACGCTTTGTAGCTTTTAAATTAATATGATCTAATCTAAAAAACCATGAAGAGGAACACTCATCGATATAAAAAGAAGTAGAAGCATTCTCATTAATAGTGTTTTTGCCTTTACGGCTTATAACCATTACAGACATTTTGAATAGTCCATTCTCGAGATAACCTTTCCCTAGGAACTATCCAAATTTACTCAGTACAACCTTGTCCAACTCAAACACTAATTTGAACTTATGGCTAATCAACAGTGACCCGGAGATCAGGTTCTTTCCGATATCCGGGACACGCAGCACATCCTTCAGGGTCAGCTCCTTTACTGACGTTAGCTTTAGCACAACAGTTCCCATACCAGCCACTTCAGATGGGGTCTGGTTTCCAATGTGGAGAATGCATATTTGTCCGAGCTGAAGTGTCAAGTGGCCCCAGTGTCCACGAATCACCCTTTCTTGTTGTCCACCAGATTGACCTCAGTCACAACTGCATACATATCCATCTCCGTGATCTGACGTTCAACCATGTTCACAGAGTCTTTCCCTTTCTGTTTCGCCTTCCCTTTATCATCCTTCTTAGGTTGGCGACACTCGTTGGCACGATGATTTGGCTTGCCAAAGTTGTAGCAATCCCCAGTGAATTTCTGCTTTTGAGCTGGAGAAGAACTCTTCCCCTTGAAGACTTTCTTGTTGGGGCGTTTCCTCTTGTTTGATGGAGCAGCATTCTCCATCAAATTTGCCTTTACCTCAATTGAGGCAGTTGGGAGCTTTCCCTCTCTCTTATGATTGTCCTCCTCGATCCTGAGTCGGACTACCAGATCCTCCAAGCTCATTTATTTTCATTTGTACTTGAGGTACGACTTAAACTCCTTTCAAGATAAATTGATTTCGTAATTTTTATTGTTTATTCAATAATATATTGTTTATTCGTATTTTTTTTTATTTCTTGAATTGATTTCTATTTATTATGTTATTGCTAATAGTTAATTGAGAATTTGAGATGCCTCCTCATCGAAAATATCCATCTGGACATGAAAAATGTAAGAAGAAAAGGGATGCAGAAAAATTTATTGACACTCAGAAAGGGGCACTAGATAGATTTTTTTATGGGAAAGAACAAAAAAGAGCATCACTTGAAGATTCAAAAAAAGTAGAACAACATGATGGTGATGAATTGCATACAAGTGGTGATGATGTACTCTTAAACGATACTGATATGGTCGATGATTCAATTCATGACGATGAATGCAATGTTGATCATAATTTTGTTGATTGTGATGAGGATTATAATGTTCAATCTCAAAGTGATGATGATGTTGTTGTTGGTGTAATAAAGGCAGAAATAAGTTCAGCAATTCCGTTTGACATCTTTGATCCAAGGAATTGGGACAATTTAGATGGTAAATGGAGAGATTTATTAGTTGACAAAGGTCCTATATATAAGAGATGTATTGATTGGGAAAGGTCCTAAAGATGAATCAAAAAGGCGTTTCACTTCAGAATTCTACACTCGAGTTTTATCGAATAATCAAAAACACCATAGAGATTGGTTGGTGTATCCAAAAGCACTTGACAGAGCATTTTGTTTTTGTTGCAAGTTGTTTAAAAATGGGCCTCATCCAAGTCAGCTAGTAAATGAAGGGTATTGTGATTGGGGACACTTTAGTGTCAGACTTAAAGAACATGAGACAAGTATCGATCATGTGACAAACTATGCTAGTTGGTCTGAGTTGCATATCAGAATTGAGAAGGGTAAAACAATTGATCATGATGTCCAAGATCAAATCAAGAAAGACAAAGAACATTGGATAATGATGTTACATCGACTAATTTCACTTGTGAAATTTTTGGCTAAACAAACTTTAGCATTTCGTGGTAGCAATGAAAAGCTTTATGAGAATAACAATGTAAATTTTATGTTTGGAGTTGAAATGATTACTGAGTGGGACATATTGATGAAGAAGCATCTTGAATAAAAGCCACATCATCATTATCTGAGCCACAAAATTCAGAATGAGTTAATAGACTTGCTAACATCAGAAATCAAGAGTTCTATTCTTTAAAAAATTAAAGAATCCAAGTTTTTTTTCTGTGATACTTAATTGTACTTCTGATTTTAGCAACCAGGAGCAGATGACGTTGGTTATAAGATGTGTTGATCTTTCTACAAGTCCAATAAATGTTGACGAATACTTTTTGGGATTTTTGAAAGTTGATGATACATCAGGACAAGGGTTGTTTGAAGAGCTAAAATATAATTTGAGTAATCTTGGACTTGATATTGATAATGTGAGAAGGCAGGGATATGATAATGGAGCTAATATGAAAGGGAGACACCAAGGGGAGCAAAAAAAAAAAAAACTTTCGGATAAAAATCCTAGAGCATTATATATCCATGCGGTTGTCATTGTTTGAACTTGACACTTTGTGATATTGCTAATTCATTTGGAAAAGCAAAAGACTTTTTTGAAGTGGTACAATGTATTTATACTTTGTTTTCTCATTCAACAAAAAAGTGGAAAGATTTTGATAGATCGTATTACAGTGAAAGGTTTAACTCTAAAGTCGTTGTCCACCACACGATGGGAAAGTCGTATTGAAAGTGTCAAAGCAATAGTACTTCAAGCTCAACACATAAGAGAAGCTTTACTTCATCTTGCTGATATAGTTTAAAAACAAATATATTGTAATATAGAATGTTTTGTTATTATACGTCTTATTTTACTTTTATAATTATGATATTTTCTTTGTACTAATGATTATATTTTTTTATCATAAAAAAAATGAAGGGCCCAATTTTATTTTATTTTGCATCGGGCCCTAAAGTTATAGGACCGACTCTACTTCTATAGATAGATGTATCTGATCATTTTGCTCCATCGTCCTTCTTCAAATTTTCATTCAAAGCTACCGGAGATGCTACGGACTTGCAGTTTTCCGTTCGAAATCTCTTTCAGCAATTCCGAAACATTCTTTTCTTGAGAAAAGTTTTGCATTTTTTCGGCTTCACTTGAATTCCAAGAAATATTTCATCAAATCCGAGATCAGTCACTTCATATTATTCATCATGGATAGTTTATTCTTTGCTATTTATATATTTTGGGAAAAGGCCAAAGATTTATTAAAAGATAAAAAAATGAGCATCAGTGATGCTCTACATATTACCAAAATCACGGGATTAAATCCAAAATGATCTCATAACTTATCACATTTTCTGAAATGGCCCCAAGAAAGTTTGATTAACATAATTAGTCCCAATTTTTTTTTTTAAATTGTACAATTTTAGCCCCTAAATTCGTTGGAGACTCGGAATGACACGAAACTATGTCATTTCTTGTCATGCGTGGGACACGTGCGCCTATTTCTCCCGGAGAATTACTGACTCTATTAATAGTAATAATTTATATTTATTTTTAAAGAAAAAAATATTTTTTTAATTTCCACGCCACTAATGCAATTAAAAAACTAATTAATCAATAATTATTTAATTTCCAAACTTCCATAGTCGTCTCGCACGAAAAAAAAATGCCAAGTGTTTTCCACGACCTTACCACATAATGGACAATCAGCTAAGAAGTTTGGTTTAAAAGCCCTCATTTTTAATAAGTTTCTCCCAGGATGACTGAAATTCATCAAGAACAGTTTCCCAATGGATGACTGAAATTCATCAAGAACAGTTTCTTCCCAGGCGAGAAGGGATTCTTCATCTTGTGTCACCAGGCGCCTTTGAACTATATGCTCAAACCTGGATAACATGATCGGAACCAAATCAATATGAGCCAATAACCTTTACAATTTTTTCACTTAGGCTCACCAACTGTGATTGTGATGTATGTACACCAAAATCAGAAAAAAAGTTTTTTGGTCCCATAACTTATCTGTAATCCAATTTTCGTCCCAAAAAGTTTAACTATTTAATTTTGGTTCCATAACTATCTAAATTGTCCAATTTTGGTCCTATTTTTTGCCGAAAAACATAAAATTTTGTCCTTTTTTATTGAGGCAAGTCACGTGCCGGTTAAAATTGGGGTTTCCTGAACTCGTAGTTGACGTGGACTCTAAAAATTATATTTTCCGCACTTTGGAGAAATTTTCTAGCTCTTTCTAGTTTTTTAGAAAAATGAAATTTTCTTTTAATAGTTAGTGTCCACGTTAGCTACGAGCTCGGAAACTCGCAATTTAACCGATACATGACTTTCGCATAACCGAAAATGTTTTCTATTTTTCAACAAAAATGAGATCAAGATTAGACAATCGAAATAGTTAGGGGACCAAAATTGGATAGTTAAATTTTTTGGGATAATAAACAAATTACAAAAAAGTTATGGGAACAAAAGGCTTTTTTTCTCTACACCAAAATCATGCTTATTACAAATATAACAAAAAAAGGGATGCATCTACAACAAGAAATTAAAAATCTTTTTAAAGCAAAATATAACATAGGAAATACAAATTCTTTTTCTAGGATGACCACATCCACATCAATAACAATCTTATACCTTATTGCAATCTTATCCACATCGATAACTTTGTGGCATTAAGTAATACCTTAATTAGCTTAAATATGCAATTTGGTGTATTACCTCTTTTTTACAATCGATATCCATCTACCAAATAAAACAAAAACACAAACTATATTGCAAAAACAAAAACAGTAAATCATCGGGAATAATGTTTTTTAAGGATAGTAACTTAGGGAGTCATGTTTTAAGGACAATAATTTTACGAACTTGGAAATGTAGGACAATATATTTTAAAACTTGTAAATATAGGACAATATGTTTAAAATTTGTAAATATAGGACAATATGTTTTAAGAACTTGTAAAATGTAGGACAATCGAACCCGAATTTCACATGATATTTCAGCACGATTTGGGCTTATTCGAGCTCAATTGTCCTACATTTACAGATTTAAAATATATTGTCCTATATTTACATATTTTAAAACATATTGTCTTACATTTCCAAGTCAGTAAAAGTATTGTCCTTAAAGCACAGCCCCCTAAAGTTATTGTCCTAGAAAAATATTTTCCCGTAAATCTTCACCTTTATCGTAGGAGCATTAGAAAGATGTTAACTTAGCAAATATCGAACAAAGTATTTAACAAAGATGTTAATTTTCCGTCACCGCCCCACTCCAACATTCAGGTAAAGAGGACAAATTATGATATTTTAAGGATCTATATTTATGGGAATATTGTGTTTGTGTGGTGAAGTATGATTTTGAAGTTGGGAAATTCAGGGATTTAAAAAAAAATAGAACCTTAAGAATTATATGGGAGGAATTGAGATGGTATTTTTCTTCACTTACAATTTCAGCATGACACATAATTGGGATTTTAACGAAAAATCGTCTCATAACTTAGCACTGTGGGCAGATGCACATTTAAGCCCCACCTCAATTTTCGTTGCAAAATACCATATATACTCTTCACAACTTTTAAAATTTCATAAATAATATTAACACTACAAGAAAATAGAGATTTGCCTATATAATTTTTCAGTATGCCTACAAAATTTTCAACGATAAATAGTGAGGATTGCCTACAACTTGTTTACAAATTTCCTTAATTATATAGCTATATACCTACAAACAATTTGCCTACTAAAATATAAATTTTATATAAATTTATTTATAGGCAATTCCAAATTACTCTAAATTACAAACGTAATTGCCTAGGGAAATGTTAATTGTCTATGAAATTATTTGTGTAGGTAATTTATTTGACTACAAAAATTATATATATGTAGGTAATTTGTTCGTAGGTAATTTGTTCGTAAGTAATTTGTTTGCTTTAAGAATTCGTAGGAAATTCGTAAACAATACTTTTGTCGACTAGAATGTTAAAAAGTCATAGGCAATGCTTACTATTTAAAGACAAAATTATTTTGTTGGAAAATTCGTAATTATGTTAGAAAATTTCGTAGTCAATTGTTTATTTTCTTGTAATGTAAAAATTAATTACGGTAACGGATGAATGAATGCAAACCATCGTGGTCAATTGTAATTCAAAGTATTAATTAATTATAAATTATTTTATATCTTTTTACTTGTTTTTTTTTTTTGGCCTGGCTGGATTATATTCCTGGCCCCCCCTGCTTATCATTTTTATTGAAATGGTCCCATAATTATGAAATTTTCCAATTTAATCCGCATGTATTTAATTTGGTCCTAGTCCCAAACCGCCGGAGGTCACTCAAAATTGCCCAAAACGACGTCGTTTTGGACATGTGTCTTACATATTCCTGTTAAAATTGGCCTACAAGCGCCCAAAATGACGTCGTTTAGGGCAATTTTGAGCTACCTTTGACGGTTTAGGACTAAATTTGATCAAATTGTATAAATGTGAGATTAAATTGAAAAAATTTAATAATTAATTATGGGACTATTTCAATAAAGGTGCAAAGTTATGAGATGATTTTGGTTTAATTCTAATGCAATAAGCCAACAAATTTGTCTAGAAAATGTGGCTCCTGTCATGTTAATCGAAATTTATTTATTCAAAAAGTTACATTTTGCATTACAGAATTATTCAAGTAAAAACTCCCCAAACTAAATTTGGCATACAGTGAGCTAAAAATAATGGGATTCAAGATTCCTCAGCTAATAGAGAGTTTGAATCACAAATGGTCTCATAACTTTAGCCTCAAATAGATTTAGTCCCATAATTTTTTTTGTCGTCGATTTAGTCCCAATAACTTTGACAATGTCCAATTTTAGTCCCAAATCGATCGAAAAACTCAAAACGACGTCGTTTTGCCATTTCAATTTGTGGCTTTCAAAATTATTGGGACTTAATCGATGATAAAAAAAAATTATGGGACTAAATCTATTTGAGGCCAAACTTGTGAGACCAATTCTTATTCAAACTTCAAGAGATTTCCACACATTTTGTTCCATCTCATCTTCAGTTAGCAGAACTGCAAGAGCCAGGACAACTCGAACTGCGGAGGCCTTGACAACAGGGCTGAAGGTGTGATAAAAATCTGTGCCAGGAACCTGAGTGAACCCCTGAGCAACAAGACAGGCCTTGTGACAATCAACAGAACCATCCGCATGATACTTGGTGCGAAAAAACCATTTAAACCCAACAATATTAGTACCCGGAGGACAAGGTACTAAATCCCATGTCTGATTATCACGAAGGGCATCTATCTCTTCCTGCATTGTAGTCAACCATTCCGGAGACTTAACAACAAATTTAAAGCCTCGTGGCTTGGGATTAGCAACAAGAGCCGATAGTAAGTCAGAGGTGGAAAGGTCGACCAGAGAACGAGGTTTAAAAACCCAGCCTGAGCACTTGTGACCATGGAATGAGTTAGCGCTAGCCGTGGAGCAGGATGAATTGGCGCCGGCTGAAGAGGCACCACGACAGGTGCTGGACCGGGCGCATGGCCGAGTGTTGGCGGGAGCACTGCATCAGGAGCAGGCACGGGCGCCGACCCTGGCACATGGGCAGGTGTGAGTACATGCCTTGGCACTATCAGGTGCTGGGGCGTGCGGTAGCTCGGCATCATCCGAGAGCAAGTGAGGCAAAGCCAAGACAGGCTCGTTGGGCTCATGCGGTAAAACACTTGATGCATGAGACGGAGGCGGTACAGCCACACCAGCCAAAAAACTAGAGATATCCAGATCCGAAGTGGGTAAAGAAGATGAATCTCTAGAGAGCACAAAGTATGACTCGTCAAATTGAGCATGACGAGTTGTGAACACCCGAGATGATTCCGGATCAAGACAATGAAACCCTTATGCAAACTGTTGTACCCAAGAAAGATGCAAGGCCGACTACGAGGTGCAATTTTGTTCTCAGCATAATCTCGTAAGAATGGATAAACACGACAACCGAATGACTTAAAGTTGGAATAATTCGAATGGACCCAAATAGAAGCTCAAATGGAGACTTATCATGCAGGACTGAAGATGGTAGACAATTTATAATGTAGACAGCAGTAGCAAAAGCATTAAACCACAAGGAGGCCGGAGCGTGTGCATGAAACATTATAGGGAGACCCATTTCAGAGATATGACGGTGCTTACGTTCTGCAAGGCCATTTTGCTGGGGAGTATACGGGCAAGACAAACGATGAAAAGTTTCATGCAACGACATAAACTGATGAACCCTAGAGTTAACAAACTAAGTACCACCATCACTCAGGAAAACTTTAATCGTACGAGAAAACTAATTACTGACAAGGCATGGAAACGCACCAATATATCATAAAATTCAGACTTCGAACGCATAGGATATATCCAAGAGAAACGAGAAAAGTCATCCACAAATGCAACATAATACTTAAAGCCCTCAGAAGTAGTAATAGGAGCCGGACACCAAAAATCAAAATGAATTAAGTCAAGCACAACAACAACATGCTTTTCATTTAAATCAAAAGACAATCTCTTACTCTTAGCCAACTGACAAGAGGAACAAATAGCAGGATTCGGGAATAAGGCTGCTGTAGATTGAGAGCCACACTCCAAGGTACGCAACATGATCTCGAATTCAATCAGATTTTGCCTATCAAAGTCATAAACTCTTATTCTCCTCTCAGACAACAAAAGTCTCCTTCTCATAATAGCAAACTTAAGACTAGCAATACCATGATATGCAACATAATACTTAAAGCCCTCAGAATTAGTAATAGGAGTCGGACACCACAAATCACAATGAATTAAGTCAAGCACAACAACAACACGATTTTCATTTAAATCAAAAGACAATCTCTTACCCTTAGCCAACTGGCAAGAGGAACAATAAGCAGGATTCAGTAATAAGGACGTAATAGATAAATGTCCTAACTTATTTAACATAGAAATAATGGAAAATGGGACATGCCCCGGGCGTAAATATCACAAATCAAAACTGGCCTTCATAGCTTTATTCTGAATACCAGCAACCAAAGCTGGAACACCCCGATCAAGTAAATAAAGCCCTTTATCACACCTTCCCTGAGCAAGGATTTTCTTAATTGTGACCCAATTCTGAATCGCAAAGAACTTATCAGAAAATACAACATCAACGGGGTAATCATTAGTTAATTTACTGATAGACATCAAATTTTTAGTAATATGTGGCACAACTAAAACATCCATCAAATTTACACCTGGAGATAATTTTGAAGTACCAGTATGCGAAATATTAAGAGCATTCCCATTACCAAAAATAACATAACCGTTACCAGTATACGGCTCATATGAGTCGAATGTAGATGGTTGATTAGTCATGTGAGCAGAGACGCCAGAATCCAAATACCAATCAAGAACCGGGTCCGAGACATTGCAAGATGAACTGAAAGCCTGGGCAAGATTAGCAGAAGATATAGCACTCCGAGCAGCAATGAACTGAGGACATTTATCGGCATAATACTCCCCACGGCATATCTAAAAAATGAGGAATATAAGTGCGTCGACCCCCATTGCTACATTGACCACCCTGATTGTTGCCCAAATTTCCATGAAAACCCGACTGCTGACGATAACCGGATTGCTGAAAATTTTGACCTCCATTATGCGAACCCTGACCGCCCGAAGAGAAAGAACCGGAGTTTCCCTTTGTCTGACCTGCCCACCCGAGGAAAGGCCACCACCAGTACGGCTGCCACCCGAGTTGGAGGCAGTAAAGACTGCTGTAGATTGAGAGCCAGTCTCCATGGTACGCAACATGATCTCGAATTGGCAAGCTAGATGAAGTAAGTCCTGAAACACAGGAAGCTTGTCCAACGCCATTCTCGTGTCAGCAAAACTCGCAAACTAGATGCCTAGGCCTCTTAAGAATCAATTACTCTTGTCAGCCTCATCAATGAGGGGACCAAAACACTCAGCCATATGTATTATTTGACGATGCCACATCAAATAGAATGATGGTTCAAGCTTGATAGGAATCATATTGATCATGGTTGTGACAAGAATTGGATCGGTATTAGGAGCAGCCATTGTAGACGAAATTAGGGTTCAGGCGGAGGGAAGAAGAAAGATGAAGGAGAGCCGCGTGAAAGAGGAAACACTCGAAATAGGGTACATGTACTATTCTTCTAGAGGGGACGAGTCCAGCAGATGGGTGGCGCGCCGGAGGAGACCAGTCCGACGGGCCAAGAGACGCAGCAAGAAGAGCGGCGGCAAAAAAAATTAGCGTTAGGATCGTTGGCGTAATAATCAACGTGAATGAATGATCACCGTTAAATTTTAGGTACAAGCTAACAATTTTAAATTTAGTATGTACATAAATATATATATGGATATATAAATTTATCATGCCGAATTTGGCAGCGGATGTTATAGTTTTTTTTTTTAAACAGCAACAAAAAGTATATTAATTAAGAGCACAAGGGGAAACTCAACCGTACACTAAATACAATCAAATTTCAGCTAGCACACGACAACACCTTATTCTATATTTCTCTCATACATTCAATTGGATTATTCATCCACTCATTCACACTATATAACATACGGGGAAAATTAACTTATTCAGAACTTTGCTTGAAGATCTCATGCATGCATTATGTGGAATACAATTAATTATGAAATTGAAATGGAACCATGCATGTAACTTTTTTTCATGGAAATCCACCACCTCCAATTCCTCCACCAGCTCCTCCACCAAATCCGCCTCCACCCAACCCACCTCCACCGCCGCCTCCAAACCCTCCTCCTCCTCCAGCACCGCCGCCAAAACCACTCCCTACTCCTCCACCAAATCCTGAACCACCACCAAGTCCTCCGCCGCCGCCTCCTCCAAACCCTCCTCCGCCTCCAAGGCCGCCACCAGCTCCTGCACCTCCACCAAAGCCGCCACCAGCACCTCCACCTAGGCCTCCTCCGCCTCCACCTCCAAGACCTCCTCCGCCTCCAAGGCCGCCACCTGCTCCTGCACCTCCACCAAAGCCTCCACCAGCACCACCGCCAGCACCTCCACCTAACCCTCCGCCACCTCCACCTCCGAGACCACCACCTCCACCGTGGCCACCTCCAAAACCTGGACGACGAAACAATGTCTTCTCATCACCAAAAGAATCCGCGAGCTTGCGTGATGTAGTTGTGCAAACAAGAGCGCCGAGAAGGAGAAGGATAACAAACTTTGATGCCATGTTTGGTTTGAGAGAATGAAATACTGAGTGTTGATGATTTGAAACAAGGACTGGGAAGGAGGATTATATATATAGCGGTAGGCCGGGGATGAAAAATTGATATATAATATAATCATTCATTAATAATAAGTGTGATAGCTTCTCATCCATAAACCGTTTAGAGCGAATGCTAATTAATGCAAACACAAGTTCCATATATATTATACTATATATATATTATCAGCCAAGGCTGACTTCTACAACTTGAAGTTCACGTTAGCCTTATCATGTGTACACAAGACTTTTTTAATTATCTGCAAAGCTTTCAAGCCTCTTAATACTTTATTTATATGTATATATAGACCCTTTACGAGAAAAAAGATTTTTTGGTCCCATAACTTATCTACTGTTCATTTTTCGTCCCAAAAAATTTAACTGTCCAATTTTAGTCCCATAACTAAATTGATTGTCCAATTTTGATCTCATTTTTGCCGAAAAAACGCTAATAACGCCGTTTTAATGACGTGTAAGTCACGTGTCGATAAAACTTGGGGGTTCTCTATACTCTCGATGAGATGAACGCTGACTATTTATTTCTTTTTATTTTTTTACGTTTTTCAATGAATTAAACTACACATGCGTAAATAATCCAATAAATCTAATCAATTTTAAAATTTCAAATCTATAAATTTAAGAACAACTAAATTTTACGGGCACGTGACTTGCATAAGACCGAAAATGACATTATTTCCAATTTTTTGGTGAAAATGGGACCAAAATTGGATAATCCATTTATTTATGGGACTAAAATTGGACATTAAATTTTTTTTTGGACGAAAAATTGACAGTGCATAAGTTATGAGACCAAAAAACTTTTTTTCTCGACCCTTTACATATGTATACTATAAATCATCATTATATTATGCATAATAATAGCATAAAATGAAACTATAAAATAATAAATAAATTGAACATTATAATTATACAAATAAGGAGAAACGTATAAGAGCTAGCTCATCCACTAAATTATATAAGAGCCAGATTAAACGATTTTTTCAAACCAATAAACTAGTGTACATTATAATAAATACATTCAATACTACTTGAAGTACATAAACGTACATGTTGGGGTTGCGTTAAAATAAAAGAGTTGTACGTTTTTGTCTCACATTCGATTATGATCAAAAGTAAAAGGACGTCTTAATGTTATTTACAAAGTTTTAAATTGTCCCACATCAATTGGAGATAGAAGGTGAAGGGACTTCCTAAAATTAAGGTATCTAGGATAGGATTCGGATCTGGTGTTGTACAGCACTCTCTTGTGCACACACATACCATTGGATCATACACACACAATCCCGTGCGGGCGTGTGTGATCCAATGGTGGGGGGGTGCAGAACACCATCCTGTATAGCACCAAATCCCCTCCCTCTGGGATACAAGTGCACAAGAAAGCATAGATAATTTATTTGGGCCTCAATTTTGGGTTTGGGTTTTGGGCTTATTTAATTGGCCTAGTCGGTTAGAGTTCATTTATATTCTCATTTGTTCTGAATAATATACGATGTCCTATCTTCTACCTGTGGACGTAGCTAACAAATTGTTAGTGAACCATGTAAAATTTCGATATCGGTGTATTTATTATTTTTATATCTTTATCGCATTAGTTATAACAAATTGGTATTTAGATCCCGGTTAGGGTTTCCGCAATATTAATCTAGTGAGAAAGGTGTCTGGTGGGATGAACGTGAAAATCGACAAACTCACAGGAAAAAATAGTTCTAGTTTATGGCAAATTAAGATGTGTGCCTTGTGAAACAACAAGGACTATGGGAACCGTTGATGAAAAAAGCGACGGATATGGAAGACGCTGAGATGGCCACTCTAGAGGAGAAGGCACACTCATCATGTCTCACAAATGATATCATTAACAAAGTCGCGGAGGAGGAAACTGCGACTGGTCTGTGGTTTAAGTTGGAGAGTCTGTATATGACGAAGTCAGTAACCAATAAGTTTTGTTGAAGTAAAGTTTGTTCAGTTTGCATATGCATGAAGGTCAGCCACTTCGTGTACATCTAGATCAATTGAATACAATTCTATTAAAACTACGTAATATCGATATTAAAGTTGGTGATGAGGATGTTGCTTTAATTCTGTTGGTTTCTCTACCTTTGTTGTATAAGAATTTTGTGTAGTTTTTCATTATTGGGAAAAGACATTGTGTCTTTGGAAGAGATTAGATCATCTCTTCACACAAGAGGGGAAAAATATTTTTCTAGGACAATAATTTTAGGAGGGTTGTATTTTAAGGAAAATAATTTTATTAACTTGAAAATGTAGGACAATGTGTTTTAAAATATATAATTATAGGACAATATATTTTAAAATTTGTAAATGTATGACAATTGAGCCCGAGTAAGCCCAAATTGGGCTAAAATATCATGTGAGATGCGGGCTCGATTGTCCTACATTTACAGAATTTTAAAACATATTGTCCTATTTTTACAAAATATATTGTCCTACATTTTCAAGCTTGTAAAATTATTGTCCTTAAAACACAAACTCCCTAAGTTATTATCCTTAAAAATATTATTCCCCGCACAAGAGAGTTGCAACATAAGGCGAGTGGTGGAAGTTCATATAATCAGGCCGCTTGATTAGTAGCTAATGGAAGCAAGGGACCTAGAAAATCAAGAAATAAGAAATCCAAAATGTCTGAGTCTAAGGGTCCTAAACAAAGCAATATTTGTAACTACTGCAATGAGTCAGTTCATTGAAAAAATGATTGTCCAAAGAAGAAGAAGAAAGAGAAAAATAAAATGGCATGCACTACTACCGTTGCTGAAGTAGATGACACCAACTCCGAAGAGGATGTAATCCTAGTTGTTGATGGAAAAACACATAACACTTGTGTGTGGGTTCTTAATTTTGGAGTATCTTATATTATATGTCCACGCAGAGAGTGGTTTACAACCTACGAGCCAAGTGGATGGAGGCAATATTTCTATGGACAACAATTCTATTTGCAAGGCTGGTAAGTAGTAAATTATGCATATTTTTAATAGATTAGAGTGCAATTTATTGGACTCGTTTGTATTAAGATGACATGATTAATTATTTATGTGTGTTTTGATGATATTATTCCACGCTTGATCTATTCTTGTATTTTTTAGTGTATTTAGGTGTTTTTTAAGGAGTATTGTTGGGTCAGATTTATATTGCAAAAGCCCACACTGAGTGACCCAGTGCAGACCCAATTCTAGAAGGTTTAATTAAGGAAAAAGAGATCCTGCAAAAATTCTGGAGAGATTGAAGTGTATCTCTTGGAGGATATCCCAAAATCTATAAAATTGAGATAAAGAAAAAAAAAATAAGATTTTGCATATCTTTTGTCCAAGATTTCAGCCGTGACATACCTTATAAATAGGGGGAATATTGGATACTTTTAAAGGCCACCTTGGGAGAGAAGGGCACGGCTGGAGGCAGCTTGCTAGGAGGCGCATGGCAATTTCACTGCTACTGTGGCACTGGGGGGCCAGTGTCAAAATTGTAGAAAATCGCAACGACACATGAAATAAACGAGGGGTTACGGGAGTGAAAAATTAACAACTAAGACACCAAAATACTCAAAAAAAATAACAGAAAAATAAGCCCCCACAAATCACACACAAAAAGCACAACACACCGTTCCCCGGCAACGGCGCCAAATTTTGGAATTTGTGACATGATCTGAATTTTTGCAATAGTGTGCATATTTCTTAGGATGTGATATTATTGTTTTGTGGTACACTGTGGTGTTTCTAGTTAAATTTGCTTTGTTTAATGCATGCGGAGTTTGTGAGTAGATGGAGCTTTTTATGAGGGTCCGTTTGAGATTGTGATAGAAAATTGGTGAATTGATGATTTGAGTTTCCAAATTATGCTCTGATTCCTTAGAGTATAGTAGTCTAATTAGGTTGCTTTGATAGATGATGCATTTATTGTGTACCCCTTAAGGTTGGAAAAAAAAATTGATGTGGTTAGGAGAAAAAGGAGTTTAGTTGAAGAATTATGTAACAAACAAAAAGCCGGTACAGCTGCCCATTTTTAGGGGCTCGGAAAAAAAAACAAAAAAAAGGAAAAAAGAAAGAATGAATTCGAGCTAAAACCTAACGATGGAGTGAAGTTGCGGTTTTACGTTTGGAAAAAAAAGTGCTGAGACAGCTGCCTGCTTTCGGGGGTTCGAACGTGTCAAAGGCGGATACAATTAGAGCTAAAACCCGACAAGTAGAGTGGTGCTGCAGACCTTAGAGAAAAAAAATAAGGAGATAGGGGGTACACTAGGATGCAGAGTTTGTTGGGTTGCCTATGTTAGATGAAGCGAATTATAGAGGAGTCATTGCATGGTAAGGGGCTTGACAAGTCAAGGAGTTCAGGATCTATCATAAATTATTTTGGGAACTTGAGTGGAATCTTTCAAAAGATCACAATTTCTAATTTTGATATCACGTTCTGTGTGTAGAAAAGACCTGAGTGAGTCTCTTAGCTTCTCCATTGCTAATTTGTTGGTGTTGTTTTACTTGAGGATAAGTAAAGATTTAAGTGTGGGGGTATTTGGTAAGTAGTAAATTATGCATATTTTTAATAGATTAGAGTGTAATTTATTGGACTCGTTTGTATTAAGATGACATGATTAATTACTTATGTGTGTTTTGATGATATTATTCCACGTTTGATCTATTCTAGTGTTTTTTAGTGTATTTAGGTGTTTTTAAGAAGTATTGTTGGGTCAGATTTATATTGCAAAAGCCCACACTGAGTGACTCAGTGCAGGCCCAATTCTAGAAGGTTTAATTAAGGAAAAAGAGATCCTGCGGAAATTCTGGAGAGATTGAAGTGTATCTCTTGGAGGATATCCCAAATTCTATAAAATTGAGATAAAGAAAAAAAAATAAGATTTAGCATATCTTTGTCCAAGATTTCAGCCGATGACATACCTTATAAAATGGGGAAATATTGGATACTTTTAGAGGCCACCTTGGGAGAGAAGGACACGGATGGAGGCAGCTTGCTAAGAGGCGCACGACAAATTCACTGTTACTGTGGCACTAGGGGGTCAGTGTCAAAATTATGAAAAATTGTAATGACACACGAAATAAACGAGGGGTTACGAGAGTGAAAAATTAACAACTAAGACACCAAAATACTCAAAAAATAACAGAAAAATAAACCCCCACAAATCACACACAAAAAGCACAAAAATAATTCACATTGTTCCCCGGCAACGGCGCCAAAGGCGGACACATGATGATAAACACATTAAACTAATGTGTGGTTGTTGATGGACAAACACATTACACTGATGTATAGGTTCTCAATTCAACTACGGATACATGATGATAAATTTTGCACATTGAACGATGTTAGGCATATAAATGACTCGTTATGCTTTTACTCTTGGTGGTTCTGTTGTGAGTTGGAAGACAACTTTGCAGCCTACAGTTACTTTGTCTACTACATAGGAAGAGTAAAATAATACACATTTGGTCTTCGACAGCTGTTAAAATAGCCCTTAGAGAGCGGTTATAACAGTTGTCCAAGTAACAGCTGTCCAAGATTGGACAGCTGTTAAAAAACCGTTGTCTAAAAAAAAGACCCGCTGTGCAAGATTGCAGCTTAGACAACAGTTTTTAACCGCTGTCCAAATTCCTCCCTTGGATAGCGGTTTTCAACCGCTGTCTAATATATATTTTAAATTCCTCCCTTGGACAGCGGTTTTCAACCGCTGTCTAATATATATATTTTTTTAAAAATCGATTTTTAGGCACGGACCCACCAAGCATCTCATCGCCACCAAATCTGCCAATTAATTGAGGCAATTATTCGCTCTCATGGGGGACCGAACACGGGACCTTGGGCGCTGGAAAGGGATCAATTCTTCGCCTTCAGACTTTCTTTTTATTTACTTAATGAAATTAATTCTATATGTCCTAGAATTTGTTTTTTTTTACAATTTTTTTTTAAAATTCTTTATTTCAATTATCTTATTTATTAATTCAATCACACTTTTTTATATAATAATAATTTTTTTATATAAATTTAAATTAAATTATATTAAAATTATATTTTTTACTTGTTTTTTTTTAAAAGTACACTACGTACCTTTCTTGTAAACTTGTAATACTTTTCCTTCTAAACAATTAATATACTTTTTTTGTCTTAATAAGTAATATTTTTCTTTAAACAAGTAATATTTTTTCTTCTAAACAAGTAATATATATTTCTTTAAACAAGTTATACCTTTCTATTTAAACAAGCTAGTAATATTTTTCTATTTAAACAAGTAATTCTTTTCTTTAATCAAGTAATACTTTTTCATCTAAACAAATAATACTTTTCTTGCGTTTATTTAATGAAATTAATTCTATATGTTCTAAAAATCATTTTTTCTTACAATTTTTTTTAAAATTCTTTATTTCAATTATCTTATTTATTAATTCAATCACATTTTTATATAATAATTTTTTTTATATAAATTTAAATTAAATTAAATTAAATTATATTAAAATTATATTTTTTACTTGTACTTTTTTTTAAAAAAGTACTACCTTTCTTTTAAACTTGTAATAATTTTTCTTCTAAACAAGTAATACTTTTCTATCTAAATAAGTAATATTTTCCTTTAAACAAGTAATACTTTTTCATCTAAACAAGTAATACTTTTCTTTAAACAAGTTATACCTTTCTATCTAAACAAGTAATACTTTTCTATTTAAACAAGTAATATTATGAACAAATTTTACATAAGAGTTTGTGTTAATCTCATTATATACGATGAATATTAAAAAGAAATAACACGAAAATTTAAAGAATAAAATATTTGAACTGTACCTAAAAAGAATTTACAAATTAAAACAAAAAAATAAAACAAAAAATAAAAGCTTTACAAAAAAATAATAATAAATTAATTCACTTGGAGAGCGGTTATGAACCACTGTCCAAGCTTTACCTTGGACAGCGGTTCAAAACCGCTCTCCAATTACCTTTGCACAGCGGTTATGAACCGTTGTCTAAGCTTTGATCTTGGACAACGGTTTTTAACCGCTGTCTTTGTTTTTTTTTTTTTAATAGAACCGCTCTCCAAGGAACCACTTGGAGAGCTGTTCGAAAAAAGGGTTGTCCAAGTGGAGCTCTCCAATCTCAAATGTGTAGTAGTGGTAGATGGCCTTGACTGAGGCAGCTAAAGAGGGAATCTAGTTGAAATGGTTGGTTATTGATCTCGGTCTACATTATGATCATGCAACTATGTTCTGTGGCCGTTTGAGTGCAATATGTTTAGCCAAATATTAAGTTCATCATGAGAGAACGAAACATATTGATGTCAGATATCATTTTCTGAGAAGTGAGACAAGAATTCGGGTGAAGAAAATTGGGATTGTTGATAACCCGTTACCCATCTGATATGTTCACCAACTGATTCCAAATAGCAAGTTCCAACGTTGTTTGAACATAAATATTTCAAGTTGTTAGTTGCCTGTTTTGGGGAAAAATTTGTGTACGAGGAATTGATCGTACGTTTGACAATTTTGTGGTGCATCTAGCACTACATGATTTTTGTGCTTTACGAACAGACTTTTTCCATTGGTAACTTAGGAATTAGCCTTTAACAACGGATTACCGATGGGTTTTTTTTCGTCGATGTTTTGCTCGTCGGTAATATTTAATGGCGAAACAACTATCCATTTGTAAGTGATACGATACCTAGAGCTGGCAACTTGATCCTAGCCTGATGGGTCGGCCTAGCCAACCCAAAAGTAAGTATGGGCTGGGTTGTGAAATTATAGGCCCATAAAAATCTGGGCCTATTTGGCCCGACCCATGAGGCCCGTGGGCCTATTGGGCTTGGGTCAATTTGGCTCCTGGGCCAAAGGGTTGCCCGATTGGCCCGACATCCTAACTTTTTTTAATAAATAATTTATTATTTTTACAAAGAATTAGACTTTGTATTTTATAAAATTGTGTTCTTGTTGAGGGATTTGATCTAATTGGATATAAATTTGAATTTTATGTTTTCAAATATAGATTATTAATATGGAGCATTTTAAAATTTATTTTTAAATTATGTGTTTTGATTCAACACAATCTTTGTCCGTGAGAAAAATATTGATGTCAGATATCATTTTCTGAGAAGTGAGAAAATGATTCGGGTGGAGAAAATTGGGATTGCTGATAACCCATCTGATATGTTCACCAACCGATTCCAAATAGCAAGTTCCAACGTTGTTTGAACATGTTAAATATTTCAAGTTGTTAGTTGCCTGTTTTGGGGGAAAATTTGTGTACGAGGAATTGATCGTACGTTTGACAATTTTGTGGTGCATCTAGCACTACATGATTTTCGTACTTTACGAATGGACTTTTTCCGTTGGTAACTTAGGAATTAGCTTTTAACAATGGATTACCGACGGGTTTTTTTTTCGTCGATGTTTTGCTCGTCAGTAATATTTAATGGCGAAACAACTATCCGTTTGTAAGTGATACGATACCTAGAGCTGGCAACTTGAGCCTAGCCCGATGGGTCGGTCTAGCCAACCCAAAGGTAAGTATGGACTGGGCTGTGAAATTATAGACCCATAAAAACCTGGGCCTATTTGGCCCGACCCATGAGGCCCGTAGGCCTATTGGGCTTGGGTCAATTTGGCTCGTGGGCCAAAGGGTGGCCCGATTGGCCCGACATCCTAACTTTTTTTAATAAATAATTTATTATTTTTACAAAGAATTAGACTTTGTATTTTATAAAATTGTGTTCTTGTTGAGGGATTTGATCTAATTGGATATAAATTTGAATTTTATGTTTTCAAATATAGATTATTAATATGGAGCATTTTAAAATTTATTTTTAAATTATGTGTTTTGATTCAACACAATCTTTGTCCGTGAGAAAAATATTGATGTCAGATATCATTTTCTGAGAAGTGAGAAAATGATTCGGGTGGAGAAAATTGGGATTGCTGATAACCCATCTGATATGTTCACCAACCGATTCCAAATAGCAAGTTCCAACGTTGTTTGAACATGTTAAATATTTCAAGTTGTTAGTTGCTTGTTTTGGGGGAAAATTTGTGTACGAGGAATTGATCGTATGTTTGACAATTTTGTGGTGCATCTAGCACTACATGATTTTCGTGCTTTACGAATGGACTTTTTCCGTTGGTAACTTAGGAATTAGCTTTTAACAATGGATTACCGACGGGTTTTTTTTTCGTCGATGTTTTGCTCGTCGGTAATATTTAATGGCGAAACAACTATCCGTTTGTAAGTGATACGATACCTAGAGCTGGCAACTTGAGCCTAGCCCGATGGGCCGGCCTAGCCAACCCAAAGGTAAGTATGGACTGGGCTGTGAAATTATAGGCCCATAAAAACCTGAGCCTATTTGGCCCGAACCATGCGGCCCGTGGGCCTATTGGGCTTGGTTCAATTTGGCCCGTGGGCCAAAAGGTGGCCCGATTGGCCCGACATCCTAACTTTTTTTAATAAATAATTTATTATTTTTAAAAAGAATTAGACTTTGTATTTTATAAAATTGTGTTCTTGTTGAGGGATTTGATCTAATTGGATATAAATTTGAATTTTATGTTTTCAAATATAGATTATTAATATGGAGCATTTTAAAATTTATTTTTAAATTATGTGTTTTGATTCAACACAATCTTTGTCCGTGAGAAAAATATTCGCTTGCCCTCAATTTCGTATATTATGATATTATTAAGGACTTCATATGTCTATAATAATTTTGTATGCTAATTCTTGTCTTAAAAAAAAAAATTAGTTCAAATATATTTATTTAATGAAAAAATAAAAATTTGGATATTGGGTCGGCTAGCCCGTTGGCCCGCTAGCCCATGTAAGACTGGGTTGTGCTACATTTTTACAGACTCATTCAGGATTTGGGCCAGCCCGACCCAACCCAACCCAAGAACATCAATTGGCCCGATGAGCTGGGCCGGGCGGCCCGAATTACCAGCTCTAGCGATACGAACAGATTACCTACGGATAATGAAAATTTAATTAATATGATCAATATGTCGGTAACCCGTTAGTAAAATGGTCCGTAAATTAAATCGATTGGTAACTTGATGTGTTAATTCGTCTGAAATCTGTGGGTAAATTATATCCCTATAACTTGATGTGTAAGGAGTAGAATGGTCGGAGCAATAAATATTTGGGGTAATTAATGGCAGGTACAAAATTTTGAAAAAACTTACTGACATGTACAAATGAGATTGCATATACAGTTAAAATTGCACTTAAAAGTGCAATTGTACCTATCAGTAATTTCTCCTAAATATTTCCTCATAACTCATATCACCATTGCAGATTTCGGTGAGATATGTTTGCCTGTCTGGACATCAGTGCGCATGGGGATTTTTTATTTTAAGGACCATGACTTTTTAGCATGATAAAATAAGGACCTTAATTTTAAAATGTATGTTAAATTAGCTTGAATGACTCTAATTTGAGTCAAAAAAATTTATGGTCCAAAATGTTTCTTAAAAAATTAACCATTATTCAACTTGAGATGTCACCCATATATTTTCCTATGTTTAAGTGAGCATGTGATTGACTGATTGCCATTTGCAACAAGTTAGAGGTACGTATTACGTAATTCTATCCTGTATGTGTGTGTATATATATTATATAATTATATTTATTATATATATATATATATATGTTAATCTTTTAATCCAGTCCTTCAATCGAGATTTAGCTATTTTTATCATGAGAAAAAATTCTAATAATAAAGAGTTTTCAACTTATACTCATTGGGGGTAGAAATGCTTATTTTTTAAGTAGGTGTGACCCAACTTTTTTTTAAAAATAATCATTTTTAGTCTTCCACTTGAGTTCTATTAAAATAATTTAAACTTATGTCATGATTTATAAATGGCGTTGCGTACGTAAAATAGATCATGACATGAGTTTAAATTAAAAGTATTTTCATCACCGTATCCATTTAGATATTAATTACTGCATACCCCCTATTTTATTATCGATATTACTTAACGAAATTCCGACTCTCTCACAAAAAAAAGTAAAAATCTCATTTATGAGACCATGTACTCAACTTTTACAGTTTTAATTGAATTCTTAAATGTACATATCAGAGTCGGCTGGCCTCCAT
The DNA here is from genome assembly GCA_037126765.1 of Stenogyne calaminthoides. Lineage (NCBI taxonomy): Eukaryota > Viridiplantae > Streptophyta > Magnoliopsida > Lamiales > Lamiaceae > Stenogyne > Stenogyne calaminthoides. The sequence goes on from JBBCBC010000002.1 coordinate 24,306,375, forward strand.
AAATATGCACAACATTTCGTAAATAATGGATGCCAGTTTGCCATTCCGTAATTTGACATATGGAGGAAATTTTAATTTAAATACTTGGACATTATCTTGTCAAAAAAAATTACTCGGACATTATATCTTCATAAATATATGTTAAAATAAAATAACTTCTTTTGTGATAGATCGATCAAATAAAATTACAAACCAAATGTAGAGCGTCACTAGCATTAACTGATCATGACATATTACATTTATAAAAGTTTTAGTACGTAATTAAACTAACTTGGATCTTAATTTATTCATGGAAAATTCACCTCCAATTCCTCCACCACCTTTCCACCGCCGCCGGACCCACCTCCAAATCCCACTCCTCCCCCAGAGCCACCGCCGGAACCACCCCCGACTCCTCCACCAAATCCAAAACCACCACCACGGCCACAACCTCCAAACCCTCCACCACCTCCAAAACCGCCACCACCACCAGCGGTGGCAGATGCTGGACTATAAAATGTATTTCCTTCATTCAAAAATTCATCCCAGCCAGCAAGCTCCCGCGCAATGGTGGTACAAACAAGAGCAGTAGTTGTGAGAACCAAAATGAGAAGAAATTTTGAAGCCATATTTGAGAGTACTGAAGTTGCAATATATTAATTGAGATGATGGATGACGAGATATGAGAGTATTATATATAGGGCCGACGAATCATCCATCATTTAACGGTGTATCTCCTAATCCATCAAATTAACGCGTACAATGAAATGTTAATTCATTAATGACAAACTACACCATTTTTGTTTCAAAGAGGTGGAAGGTGAGTTTGCTATGTATGCAAAAGCACCAGAGAGAGATATGCACCTTAATTTTTCATGATTTTTCTATTTTTATGTCAACTCCTCTGACTTTAATTAAATGATTTTGTTGGGAGACGCGGTATAAATTATAAGGATGTGCATGGAACGTGCATGTGTTTCCGGTTTCTTATACTGTAAAAAGTGATAATCGACTATAAATATTGACACATACGAGTACAAAATTACATGAAGTTAATTTATTGTATCAGTGTTTTTTTATATATGTAATAAAACATAGGAGTATATATTATAAATTAGAGAAAATTTTGAAACAGTGCTCTTTTTTTTTTTTGTTGGAATGGGTTTTTTTTTTTTTTTTTTTGTCCCTACCAATAAAAGAATAAATTTGGGGCTCGTTTGGTAAGATGAATGTGTCATTAGTGTGCATCGAATTAAATGATCGTTGAAAATATAATAAAACGATAATCGAGACTTGAGTGAAACACGATATTCTTAAAATATGTCCTTCACTTTCGATGCTAGTGAATCATAGGACACTTGATTATTAGAATACAACGATTGAAAATAACAATAATAACGTTATATTTTGCTTGAATCAAATTGAAAAATATTCAATATAATCATGAATGGAAATAGAAAGCGAAAAAGAAAGGTATTAGCAACTGCTAGGAAAAATATATGTATCTTTCCAAATATGTGGTATCAAGTTTTTTGAGTTCTCTTCAAAAAGTGTCACTTATAGCATCCAAAAAGTTATTGTTGGAGCATGGCCTTAAAGTGTCACTAAACCTGAATTCAAGTTGATTTTTAAACAATCAAACATGTATATCCACCTAATTTATTTGAACATTTTCCAGGTAAAAACGTTTCACATTTTCCAGCATTTAAACGGGACGACCTAAATTTATTTGTACAGTTTTAAGACATTTTTCAATATTTTAAAAAAAATAAAAACGTGCATGCTGCAACAGTTACATGCCAATCGGAAATTAAAGTCGAGGTAAAAGTTAGCTTGTGAATCTGCCACCAAACCGGTACGATATTCGTGTACGCAGGTAGCGCTTGCACATAAGTTTGGGATTCAAATTGCCAAGGTTTGCACACCTGCGCGCCCACATGGAAGGTGAAGGAACATCATGCCATAATTATTTACAAGCTAAATTTGGGTACCTCCTTAAATACTCACTATCTCATTTCAAATTTTCTTATACAAAGCTCTTAAGCTTTTTCCCTTTCCCACCAAGTCAATTCAGAGTACGGCCTTCTCCTTGCGTCAATTCAGTTCGTCGGAACCTTACACTTTGTGATGTTGAACGTATAAAGACAAAAGTCATTTTATCTTTGGAAACGATACGTCAAATCGTGAGCAATATCGAGGCGTATTTCGTTTTGCGTGAAAAGGTTCTTTCTTGACTCAACTTTGGTGATTTTTTCCTATTTTTTGTTTATTCTATTATTAGCTCGTGCGGCTGCTAGTTAGTTAGTGTGAAGATCGAGATTTTCAGAATTAGTTCGTACATAGTTTTTTCAGAATTAGTTCGTGCGAAGTTTGAGTTGCTGATAAAGTATTAGTTACTTTGCTAAAAAGTATTAGTTCTTTTGTTGTAAAGTATTACTTTAATTCTAGAATTTTCTATTTTTATTTTTTAATTATTTTTCCCACATTGTAAGCCTTTGTTGGTGCTACATAAACCCAAAATAGTTTTCATGGAGGGAGGGAGTATAATATAGTCAAAATTGCACGCTAGTGCAGATGTACCTATATATATATATGCAATTATTTTGTATTTATTAGTAAATTGCAATTTTGAAATGTATCTATTAGTTGGTCTCTCCACATTCATTTACTAGTTTGTACATTTCTTTTATATTTAACGTGAAAAAGATTTTTTTTGTCCTATAATTTTCTTTTAATCCATTTTTCGTCAAAAAAAACTTATTATCCATTTTTGTTCTCATAACTATGTCGATTGTCCAATTTTAATTTAATTTTCCTGAAAAGCAAAAATTAAATCATTTTTGGTCACGCGCAAGTCAAGTGTCAATTAAAATTTGAGATTTTTAAGCTCGTAGCTGATCTGAACATTGACTGTAAAAAAAATCTTTTTTAAAAAAAAATTTAATAGTTAACGTCCACGTCAGTTACGAGCTCGAAAACCTCTAATTTTAACTGCACGTTGACCGAATATGATGTCATATATTTTGTTTTCCTGCAAAAATAAAATTAAAATTGAATAATTATATTTTTTTTGGGACGAAAAACGAATTAAAAGAATTAAAAGAAAGTTATGGAACAAATAAATTCTCCTATTTTGACCAATATTACGATCTTACAAAAGAGTGTCATATTCATTTGAGACTACGGACTCCAACTTTTACAGTTTTACCTGAATTCTTATATGAATTGGAATCGATTTGCATAACCCTTCGTAAATTTGCACTTGGGGTGAATGAATAGCATGAACAGTCTGAAGTAGTGAACCTGGTTGGGATTAAATTCTTAATAGATCCATAATTTTGTAATTTTTTTTATTTAGTTCCATAATTATTTTTTGGAACAACTTAGTCTCATAATTACTAAAATTGCTCAGTTTTTGTCCCATGACTATTTCTTGAATGATTTAGTCTCATAACTATTAGAATTGCTCAATTTTTGGGTTTTGTCTATGCTACACAGCAGTGTAGTGCCAAGTACCTATGTGTTTTGATAGTATTGGTTGAATTGGAATAGAAAAAATACAAGTATATAAGAAAATGGTGGACCCTCACATATGTATGTGGTGTAAAAAGGGGTGTTGGGCAGTGCCTAGCAGTGTAGCATAGACAAAATCCAATTTTTGTTCCATAACTATTTTTTTGGAATTATTTAGTCTCATAACTACTATAATTGCTCAATTTTCATCCTATGTTGTCGAAAATCACCTAAAATGACATCATTTCACCAGTGTGCCGGTCACATGTCATTATAAATTGGGAATTCCTGAGAGTTTCATGTTCTGGCACTGATTTGACACAATTTAAACACTTAACAATTAAATTGAGACTAGAAAACTATTGTTCTCCCCAAATTGAGTTCTTGTGGGTTTAGAGTTGAACATTGGGGAAGTACCCAATTTCAGAGAATTTAGGGGATTTAATCTCGTCCCTTTTTTAAGATTTGTTTCAGTATTTTTTCTTTTTGTATTAATTAATTATGTGTATTTCATTTAATTGGCAGGTGTATTAAATTGTGTCAAATTAGTGACTAAAACACGAGATTAATCGGAATCCCCATATTAAAATGATACATATTTCTGACAGACTGGTGAAACAACGTAGTTTTGGGTAATTTTCGACAAAATAGAACGAAAATTGAGTAATTTTAATAGTTATGAAACTAAATCATTTCAAAATAATTATGGGATGAAAATTTAGCAATTCTAGTAGTTATGAGACTAAGGGTGTGTTTTGAAACACTTAAAACAGCTTTCAGAAGCACTTATTTTTAAAAGAGCTTTAGAAAATAAGTGTTTCTGGCACTAAAAAAAAAGGTCTATTGCATGCCACACACCTTTTATTACACTATAAAAGAAATATGATAATAAGTGTTGTATGGACACATTAAATTTTTTAGGTGTGTTAATATGTTCATTATTACAATATTAAAAAATAGGCGTGTGAATATTTATTCAATTGCCACACCTTACAACAGAAAAATTTCTATTGCCATATAACTTTTAACACACTACAAAATAAGTGTGTTTATAAGTGCTCTTTTGATATATAAAATTTTAAGTGGGTTAACAAATTTGTTAGTATTAATTTCTTAACACTGTTAACACACTTATAAAATAATTTTGTTAATATTATCTCAGATGCCACACTTTTTTATGAAAGTTACAATGATTTCACTAAAAATTAAAATTACATTTTTATCACAATGAAAAAATAGAAATGTCATATACATTAAAATTTAAAAAGTAAATTTAATTATATCATTCAATGAAAATTATATAAATATATTATATTTTATAATAATATTTTTAAATTAAAAAAATTAATAAGCACTAACATATTTTTTTATAATAACACACTTTTTTTTTTCGATTTTATATATGATAAAAATGGGCAGAATTAAAATTAAAATTCATGTATGTATACAGTCATGCGCAGGAGGATTAACATATTTTCCTTGTAGTTCAGTGGTAAAGATGGTTATTTGTTCAGCCAAGGTGCCTGGTTCGATTCCTAGTTGGCGTAAATTGGCAAGATGCAGTTAAGCACTCTCCATTTTTTATAATTTAATTTATAAATATAATAATAAGTGTGATAATATATAATTATTCTCTAATACTTAAAAGTGTGATAACAATTTATCTAATCTTACACTTTAATGTGTGCTAACATCTAATTACACCTATCACTACATCAATACATGCCACACTAAAAATCAATGTGGGAATAAATAAAGTGTGATAATAAATATTTAATAAACCCACTTTTACATGTCTTTAAAAGCAAATTTTTTATAGTGTGAAAACTGTTTTAAGTGTTTCAAAACACACCCTAAATCGTTCTAAAAAACATTATGAGACTAAATTAATAAAAGGTAAAAAATTATAGGACCATCTAGGATTTAATCTCAATCTGGTTGAGTTTGCCATTTCCTAACTAATTTAGAATACGGAGAAAATAATTATAACCTTAACTGCTTTTTATTTTGGGATTAAATTTTCTGTAGTTCAGTAATTTTGCATCGTATTGAAATTTGTCCCGATTATTTGAATTTGATCTTGTAAGTTTTTAAATTATTTGAAATTGATCATTTAACCTGTTATAGCAGGATTTCAAGCAGGTAACCGTTACATGTGTATTTTTTTTTTTTTCGAAGCTCTACTTAAACTTTTTTAATCCTAATAATTTTGGTCGAAATTTCAGTCGGGTCTAAAAATAATTTGTATATTAAACGACAAAGCAAATCGGGTCAGTTTACTGACCAAAAAATTCAAAATATGCAGAAAAATCCCGACCCAAAATTGTTTAGATTAAAAAAAGTCTAGGTGGCATTTTGAAGTTAAAAGCGAAAGAAAATTATTACATAGTTGGTGCATAGTTACCTCTTTGGTGACTTGCTACAACATGTTAAATGACCAATTTCAAAAATATTGATAAATTATCGGACCAAAATTAAAAAAGTTAAAATAATCATGACCAATTTCAAAACAAAGTAAAATTATTGTAGTACAAAAAAACTTAACCCCTTTTATTTTTACAACAATAACTTTAACTACCTGGGCATGCATGATCTTTCATAGGTAGAGCCGGCAATTTGGGTCTGGCCCGATGGGCCGGCCCGGCCAACCCGAGCCCAAGTATGGACTGGGCTAAAAAATTAGAGGTTTGAAAAGAGTCGGGCCTATTTGGCCCAGCCCATTAGGCCCAATTTGGCCCGACGGGTCATGGGCCGCCCGTTTGGCCCGACAAATTTTATTTAATTTTATTTATTTGTAATTCTATATACAAATTATAAAGACTAAAGAAATTCGTTTTTTTGTAATTTGCCAGACTACGAGTTCTTTTGATATAATTAATAATCTCAATCAACAAAATAGTACTCAAGTTAATGTTGTCATCCATACAAGATTGTATTTTAATAACTATAATTATTATTTTATTTTTTTAATCAGAAAATAAAGTAAAATAATAAGGGTACCCAAAAAAATTACAAAGGAATAATGTAATTTTATAAAGTAAATAAAATAATTAAATAAAAAAATCATGGGTTGGGCCAGCCCGCTGGCCCGTGAGCCCATACTGGGCTGGGCTGGACTGCATTTCTATAGGCCTGACTAGATGATGGGCCGGCCCGGCCCGGCCCAGCCCATGAATATAACTTGACCCGATGGGCTGGGCCGGGTCGGACCGGGCGGCCCGTTTTGCCAGCTCTATTCATAGCTATATTGAAATATAAGTTAATTAATCATTTTGATAAATCAATATCGGAATACAAATTAAATTACAATGGCATAGACCGTCACTAGCATTAACAATACAAATGAAATTAAATCATGAATTGATTACATTAATTTATTAACTTCGAGCAACCTAATTTTACTTATTCACGGAAATCCACCGCCAATTCCTCCACCAGCTCCTCCACCAAATCCACCGCCAACGCCGCCACCCAACCCGCCTCCACCGCCACCTCCGAAACCCCCTCCTCCTCCGGCACCCCCACCAAGTCCAGCCCCGCCACCAAAACCACCGCCAGCTCCACCACCAAATCCAGAACCACCACCGCCACCTCCTCCAAACCCTCCGCCGCCTCCAAGGCCACCGCCGGCCCCTGCACCAGCACCAAATCCCCCTCCAGCACCACCACCTCCACCTAACCCTCCACCGCCTCCACCTCCGAAACCACCACCTCCGCCAAGTCCGCCGCCGCCATGATAAAATGGTTTTTGGTCATTGAAAGAACGTCCCTCCGAGTCAGCAAGGTTTCTTGCAGTGGTGGTGCAGACAAGAGCCGTGAGAATGAGAGGGAGAACATATTTTGAAACCATGTTTGAGAAGATTTGATGATGAGAGTTGAGAAATAGAAACGAGGATTATATAGGGGACGAAGATGAGACTCTGTTAGAGTAAAATACATTTTTGCATGGTCCCACAGGACACAGTATCTCACGATTTTAATCCTAAAATTATTTTTTCATGCAATTTTGATCTCATCGTTACTTTTTTCATTAAAGTCAACCGCAATTTTGGGACTAAGATCGTGAGGCACCGTGTGTTGTTCAATGACGGACCCATGTTGAGGCCAAGGTGGTCATTGGCCCCCCAGCCCCACTAATTTTATATATATATATTTATATTTATTTATTTTTAATTTAATGAGATTAGAAATTTTGGCTAATTTTAAAGTGTGTATTATTTTTCCATACAATTTTTTATTATTATTCTTCAAGTGAGTAAGGAGAGCGAAAAAGCTAAAGGTATATATAAAATTCACATTTTAAATATATATATTAATTAAATGTATTTGACTATATTAATATAAAGATATTTAATCCAAATAATTTTTGGAAATATATAAAAATTTCAAAAGTCCATTTAGTTACAGTATATTATAAATTGGACCCCCTCAGCTCAATTCCTAGGTTTGTCCCTGGTCTTGTGAGATCAAAATCGTGAGGTACCGTATGTGACTAAAACTTTAGCTAATTTTAATGGAAAACGTAACCGTGAGACCAAAACTGCATTAAATTAAAAATAATTGTCTTGCATGGAACCAAAAGTAAATTTTAGTCATGAGACTCATTAAATGCATGCATGGTGTATCTCCTCATCCATCAACCGCGTAGAATGAAATGTTCATTAATGCAATCACCATTTTTGGTTTGAAAGAGTTGGAACATGGGTTTTGCTATATATGTAAAGGCCTTCTTTCTTCAACTTGATGCTCACTTTACCCTTTATCATACAATATTTTTGATCCGCAACTGCACTATGCATCTAAATTTTCACGATTTTCTACTTTTATGCCAACTCCTCTAACTTTAATTAATTCTTTCTATGGGAATATAATAAATGATTTTGTTGGGAGACGTGGAATAATGGCATTGGAGGGTTGTACTGTTGAGAAAATATTGTAGTAATACACTAATACAGTATCTTTAATTTATAACACTAGTAGATATTGATTAGCGTGATGTGTTGTTTTTAAGGAGATATTTGCAAAAATTTATACTTTTTTAAGGATTGATTTAAATTAGTGATATTGGGAAAATTGATTAATAATAGAAGTTAATTGTATTTTTGTAATAATTTTCAAAGAAAAATTTAATAGTGTTTGAAAAAGAATTGATGGTATTTTGCGGTGTTGTTTTAGAAAAATTATAATTGTAATCACTTATAATTTTTCCAAAACACTTAATTTCTTATGGGACTTTAGGATCTAGATTGGAAGACTTCTGTAATTTATCACTCTCCCATTTCTTTTGTTGTATCCATTTTACAGGTACGTGTTTCCGAATTTGGATTTTTCATTTTTTTTCTTTACTTTATGCATATCCGTATATATAATGTTATTCTTAATCTCATTTTACTCTCTTCATATACTCTCATCATATATGTGAGTATCTCACAGTTAATTATTAAATTGATTATATAATTTTAATTATACACTAAATTCATCACAAATATTAGAATTTAAAAAGTATTAAATATTAGGTTAAATAATCAAATATAGCACATATTTCTCTCTCTCTCCAAATTTAGCACATACTTTCATTTAATATTTAAAAACATCATCGGGCTCAACTTTTGGCAAGATTTGTCTGATGTGGTCGTTAGTATTCACTTCACTTGTTAACGTGTAAATATTAAAATAAAAAAAAATATATCATCACCTAAAATTAAAAAATAGTGGTCTGAGATGTTTTTGTATCCCGTGTTTTTAAATCTTAGGTGGTGATATATATATTTTTTTAATATTTACACGTCAATAAAATAAGTGGACTCTGATGACCACATCAGACGGTCCTTGTCAGAAATGGTGTCTCGGGATGTTTTTAAGTATTAAGCGAAAGTATGTGCTAAATTTGGAGAGATAAAAAAGTATGTGTTAAAATTGATGAAAAATCAAAATTATGGACTAAATTTGATTATTTGGCCTAAATTTTAATAAAACTTACAATTAAAAATTGAATATTACCGTTCAAACTCACACTTTCTCAAATGAGATTAACCTGATAATAAATTAGGAAAATTAAAAAAAAATACACACACAACTGTGTTCCAAAAAAGAAAACGGCACTGAGCTCAATTTACCCTAGCAAGGTTTTTACACTTCTGGCCGACATGTGATCTTATAATTTTAAGTTTTCTTTTTTTGCTTTACTAAATAGTTTAGTTGTGTTGCACTAAGCCCAGCATACGTAGGACCAGCCCATTAAACGTAGAGATAGGCCCAGCCCATTAGTAGTGAGATAGGCCCAGCCCATACGCCGTTATCTTAACTGAACCGGGCCACTACACTAATCAGGCCCACATGGCAACTATCCATCCTCAAACTTTGCATCATATATTATCCACACCATCAAACTAGGAACTTTAGCTTCCACCAAAATATTCAGAAAATGAAGTGCACCAATTCCCAATCACTTTCATCATCTCCATTATTACTTCCTCACCACACAAACAAACACCAAATCTGGATAACAAACTATGAACCTTGCATACTGAAAGTCAACGGAAATGGCAAGCCGTTGACCATGTCTGTTAGCAGCAGAATACCCGCACTTCCCTCTCACATTCTTCTTGCAACTACTTCAATCCCTACCGCTAGGTTTTCCGTCCTACTTCAGACAGGGTTTGTCATTAACACCTCATTCTCATTTCCCATTTTGTTATTTTGGTTCATTCTTTTATGTTTTGTCTGTTTATTTATGATTTTTTTTTGCTAATACTTCAACGCGCTAGTTGCACCGTGTAATTGGTATATTTTTTACTACAAAGTTTAACTAAGCTGTTTTTTTATATAATTTTGCGATCATAGAAGAAAGTGGTCAGAAAGTAATAGTTCATTTGACAAAAAATATCAGTTCATATGGTGAAAAATATTAGTTGTGTGTTGAAAATGTACTAATATTGTTCCGTCTACAAACTAATACTTTTCTTTTGTATGACCTAACATTTTTTATTTATATGAACTAATACCTCCTATTTATGTGTTTCGATGATTTTTGTCATGGTGCAATTGATGTATAAAAGAATTTACTTTTTTCAAAAATAATTTAAGTGCAATTGCAATCAATTTGTGAGATTAGGTACTGTGTGAATTGATTTTAAAGCTATTAATTGCATATTTGATTTTTCATTTTTAAGGCAACGATGAAATTATATTGATAGAGTATAAGAGTTACTATAACCCTGAATCCTGCAACCAAAACATCGAAGTGAAAGACTTACAAATTGTCTGAAATACACGCTATAAGTTGATACTTCCAATTGTTAAACAAAACATTATAAGAAAAGGGGTAATAAGAGCGGATCAATTCCCACGCACTAAACTTGATTCCGTCGATGGTCTTGTCAATTTGAAAGAATCTTCAATGTTTTTGTATGTACATAATCTTTTGGAGTCATCACTCTAAGGTACAAAAAATTTTGTACTTGCACATACTAGTCAAATTTGCACATTATGTAGTTGAACGTGAAAATTTGACTACGTATGTGCAAGTGTAATTGTATCTTAGAGTAATAGAAAAAAAAATTGAACCTTAAACAATAGTTTAAGAAAATTTGTACCTTAGACTATTTTTTTCTAATATTTTCTGTTTATTCAATAATTTTACAATTGATCAAAACTGCAGTCTAAAAAGGTAGTATAATTTTTAAGGATGAGTCTCGTGTGCATCCAAATGCACCGTACACTCATAGTACATTTTAGAGACATGCAATTTGTTATACTAAAAAATGCAATTTGTTTACACTGAACTGTGCAACTATTTTTTCATATTAATAATTACACGGTTCATTGTAAACAAATTGACACATTTCAGTATAACAAGTTGTATGTTTTTAAAATGCACTATGAGCGCACTGTGCACCTGAATGCATACAAGACTCCGTCAATTTCTTTTTAAATATACGCGAGTGAACGTATTTATTTTCATGGCAGTGCTGTGTGCCTAATTGCATACGTGATTGCCAATTTTGTGGTACCAAGCTTCATTCTCAAGGATATTCAATCCAATAACACAGACGACGACGCCAAATTTCCGGCCGATGATGAACAATGAAGCCAAAGAATCGAGGCTCAAGCAAGGATAATTAATTAATTAATTAGTTAGGGGATATTTTTAATGTATAATTGAGTAGCTGGAGACTTGGATGCCCTTTTGTTGTGGTTCCCTTTGTGGTGGGGTGGTGGGGTGGTGTTCCTCCTCTTGTGGTGGTTGCGGTTTCAGTTGCGGTGCGGTTTTGAATTGCGGTTTCGGGTGATCCCCCTCTTGTGGTAGTTGTGGTTCTGATCTACAGCGAGACGAAATGATGTAGCCACATGTCGGGTGGTAGAAAGGGCTATTGTAATTGATTACCTTAGGGAGCTATTGTAATTGATTGCATTTAAAAAAAAAAATTATCGAAGCTCCAACGGAGTGGGTCTCCCTATTAATATGTAGAAGGTCGATCATTTTAAAAATCAAATTTCAACTAGTAATTTGTTTGTTTTAATTTAATATTCGGCTAAAAATCGACTAATGTGGGGGATCAGAATCCATCATCTTCTAGCGGGAATTCCACTTCAAGCAATAGTAAATTTCTATATGAACTATAGCATATCTCAAGAGTTGATCGCACGTAAGGAAATTTCGAACACCTAAAAATTAATATATTTCTAAGTTTTAAGCATACACCATTTGACCAATATTTGAAGGATATTTCAACTAATTAGGCGTTGGACAAATACTTGTAATACTTCGAGCATACATAATTAAAAAAATATTTATTTTTATATTTAAAAAATGTTAATATTTTCAATATACGCACTAATACTTTTGGTAAATGAATAAGAGACTTAATAATAGTTACATTTTAGGATTATAACTTGTTAATAGGTACAAAATAATTGCACATATATATGTATATTTGCACTTTTATGTGCAATTTTCACTATATATGCAATCATGTGTGTACCTATTACTACCTCCATCCTATAAAAGCGTGCACACCTACTTTATTATCGAGTTTTTGTGAGCGAGTTGTTTATTAGTATTTCAAATGATAAAGTGGTTTTTAAAGAGAGGTATTATAGATCTACCTCTCATCTATTGCATGCATCTTTAAAAATTATTTTATCATTTCAAATACTGATAAAAAACTCGCTCGCAAAAACACGTAAAAACAATAAACATGCACGTTTCTTTGGGATGGATGGAGTAATAATTTACATAAAAAAATTTGTACCCATTAGTAATTTTCCCTATGAATAAGTCATGTTGAGGTCCATCACATACGAGTAAAAATTGAGACCATGTTGTTGGTGTGTAAAATTTTTGTTCCCTAAAAAATTAACATAAATTTTACTACCTCCATTCCAGATCAATTTTTACATTGATCTGGACACGAAAACTAAAAAAAATAATTATTTTTTACTTTATTAAAGTGGTAAAGTGTGTGTTTTGTAACACAACTAAAAAGGTAAAAATGTTTTTTCTTTTGCAAAGTTGGGTCACACCAACTTTAGTGTCCGTGTCCAAATCAATGTGGGTAAGGAATTCAGTTTTGGATTTTGGTAGGATAAAATTTATTTCATATTAAATCAATATGTGTCAAAATCATAGTTATTGTATTATTAAAGACAAAAATATATACGAACTCCGAGTTCATGAAAACCTTTTATTTTTCCAAATACACTGTTCTCAGGGGTAGAATTGTGTGACCCCTTGGCCCCATTTAATTTTTTTGATATATATATATATAATCATATATAATCACCGTTTAAGAGATTGTCAATAATTTTTTAAACAGTAACACTTCGTATGCATAACAGTTGAGGGATTCACGGAATACCTATTCATTTTTAAACTGTATAAAATGTTGTTTAATAAGAAAAAAAAATAATGAGTATATTAGATATGAAATGTAGTGAAATTTAGATACAACAATTTAAAATCCAAGTCCCAAAATTTTCCAAAGTGAATACCAAAACAAAACCAACAGATTTTAAAGGCCCAAGTATTCCCAGTCTTTTGTAAACGACGCCGTTTCGCTTCGATAAAGTAGCGCGAACTTCTCTTGCCTTTTATTATACACATTTCAAATCTTTCTTCGTCACTGTTCTCTCTCTCTCTGTGCTTCCGTAAAAGGATTAGGCCTCAAAATTATGGAAGAAGTCGACGAAACAGATGCCTTACCTCAGGTTTTCTTCCATTATACATTTCTGAATATCTGTATCTTCGAATTGGTTTGGTATTTGTTTTGTTATAATTGATGGAACATGAAACGCACTGTTATCAGCGTCATCTCGATCCAAATCTTCGATTACCTCATTCTCCTGATGTTTTTGCACATAATATATTTCTAGTTAGTTTTAATTTTAGTTCTACCTTCGGTTAAGTAAGAGCAGCATAACATTAGTATAAATCTGCTCGTGAAAATGCTCCAAAGAAAATGCTACAGAATTTTATTTGTTATTTAACATTTAAAGATTAACACTGCTTAATGTTCCGATTACAATGCTAATTGCATCCTGAAAGTACTTAATCTTGTGCCTCATTCCTCTTGCTCTATATTACTTTCATAAACTTTACCGATGCGCATTTTGATGTGAATTAGGGTACATTTCCATTTTGTAATCACTCTGGTTTCACTTACTTCATGCGACAGGTCTATATGGCGTGCATCATGCACGGTCGAAGGTAACCCTCTTATGTGCATGAATGATTTTAAATAAGAGGTTTGCATGTTTGCTTGAGAATATGGATATGGGGAAACCAAATTATTGATGCGAATGTAACTTTTGAACAGTGTTGGAGTCTCTTATTATGATTCCAGCATATGCCAACTCCATGTTCTGGAATTCTGGGAAGATGACAACGAAGATTTTCCGTTGGTTGAGATGGGTATTTGAAAAGAAAATGTTCAAATAGCTGTTAGCTCTTGTTTATTGCACCTTTATAAATACTTTTATCACTCACTGTTTATATAGTGAAATATCAAACCCAGCCTTGCATTATCTATACCAGCACCAAGAGTGAAGAATCCTTCTTGACAGCCTTACAAAACAAGGGTACACTGCTCAATTACTTAATATCTCATTCAGCTCTTAGATTGCACTTTTTTTTAATCATATCATGAGTTAAGCAGATGGGGCAGTTGAAGCTCCAGTGGTAAAGCTCGTAAAAAGTTCATTATTCACCTATGAGCAAGCATGGCACAGGTATAGAACTAATATCAGAACTGTATGCCTATATATTTGTCCAAATGTCTTAAGCTGTACTGTTAGATGTTGCATGATTAACTCTTAATTACCTCAACTAACTATTCTGGCTCAGTGTTTTTAACTAGTATTTTCATAATAAGTAAAAAAACTCTTATGCTCTAATTTATGTAATATTCTAATAAGATACTTAAGCAATGAATATGAGTAGTGTATGAATGACAAAAAACAAGAGCATCTGATATGGAATCATTAAGTTATACTCAGGTTACAGTCTATTCATATCTTTCATAAGAGAGGTTACTTCCACATCTATGGATCAAGCAAGTACTTGTCCAAAGCAAAAGGATAGGGAAACTTTGATATGCTGTTGCCAACAAATTAGAAATAAATTAAACTGTACTGAGTATTTTTTACCCCTTACATCGTATAAAACAGACTAATGTACCTGCGAGTTGCTGGAATGGATGAAGGGTTGAACATCAAAGAAAGGGTCTCTTTTGTAAGTTGCATAGTTCGTCCATGAATTCTGCATTATCTGTGTTATTTCTCTTATTCATTTCACCAGTATGCTTCTCTGTAACACTGGAGACTTACTTTTCCAGTTTTGAATTTGTACGGATTACGGAATGTTAGGAGTGAATCATGTCTTGAACCTCTGTACAGAAGACATCTTCATAATTATGTGGGAAGCAACCTAGAGTATACTATGAAAGAGCATAAAATTTACCTTATAGTTTGACAACTCTAAGCCAGAGAGAAGAAATATGAATAGCAATCGTTATACTGAATAATGAAGAATTCAAATATCCATCTAACTGAACTTATTTTATTATTGATTGTGATTGTTGCAACATTTCAAGACATTGCATGTAGAGAATTAGCTCTCCTGAAACGTTGAATATCAATTATCCGTCAGATTTAGTCGTCTGAAAAGTGTCCTTATTGTCAAACGTCAATTTTGGCCTCTGGGTATCCAAATTCTCTGTTTTTAGACACTTTCTACTATTTGGGAAATGGCCTAAACCATTAAACAATCAAAAGTTATGTTGTAGGCTCAAGATGTTAGAATATTGGATCACTTTCTTGATTTTTTTTTTTTTTTAATTAAGATGTTATATTCCTTTTGTTCAACTGTAGCTCAGTTCCATGATGGACATTCGAAGTGATGTTCAAGTTCGTGTCAGCGGAGGACTTCTTGCGATATTAGAGAATGAGAGGATAGTAGACACCCTTGAACAGAAGGAAAGTGGGAACCCATCCATCGCAATTAATTCAGTCTCTGAAATTTCACTGTATCTTTCCTTATATTATATGTATCAATGCGTTTTTATTAGGGAAGTCTAAATTCCATATCATAAGATGTACACCTTAAGAAACAATTAGAAACAATTTCCTCAAAGTTGATTCTGTAGCTCACGAGGTATTGCAAATATTTCAAACTGACAAGCATCCAAGTCATATGGGCATTGGCAGAGCAAAGGAAGGGTAAATGCTGAAATACACTTTTCTTCTTCTGTTTCAATTTGTCCAAGCCATTTGAGCTTTAGGTAGAGCCTAGGAATAGTGAAAATCCGAATTTGTCTTGATTATATGTTTATAAGAAATGTTCACTGGTATTTCTGATTGCAGGTTCTCTGTATTTGGGATGATGAATAAGGTCTTGTCATCCTTCGATGTTTATATCTTCCAGTTGATAATATCTGAGATAATTGCAACTAAAAGAAAATCTCGGGACTAATTATTTTACATTGTTTCAGTGTGTAACACCATTGGGGAGACGTCTATTAAGGTGCAAATACTTCACGGATATAATTGTCTTATCTATGCTGAGTCATTCAGCTAATAGTGTTGTTCAAATAGGAATTGGTTCCTGAGGCCTATACTCGATCTTGAAAAGCTGAACAATCGTCTCGATACGGTATCCTTGTCCTAGACTAATTTATAGGATATTGTCATTGCTCTACTGTGTTCATATAATTGTTGAAGTGCTGAGTGTGACAAAAATTGTGTGAACTCCATAAGAATGAGAAATTTAGATCAAACGAGGATTTGGGTGAGTGAACACATATTTATTTATATGATGATTAACATCCACAGCGATCAAGTCTAAGTGTAGTAAAGTGCGATATTGTATCCTAATTTTGATGTTTTAAGCATGAATCCTGCATCTTATTAGAGCTAATGGTTTCAATCAACTGCAAACTAAGTCAGAAAGTTTGGATTATTAAATCAAATTGGTGGAGTAATGAACACTATATCTTGTGAGCTTACCATAAGTTTTCCTCTTAATAGATCAAGATATCTTTCTTTCTTTATGCTGAGGAACTGTTGATTTCTTTGCGTCAAACACTGAAGACTGTGAAAGATATACCTCACGTACTCAAGGTGCAATAACTGTTTCTTAGCGATCTGTTGAACGCAATTTATCTTTATTATAACACTAAGATCAAGTATATGAAAATCATAAGTCCTTGTGGCCAACCCTTTATAAATTGTTTTTTATTTAAGAATTAACACAATTCTGTTTCCTTTCTTTCCTTTTTCACTTTTTCTTCAAGGGGAGTGGGGGTCCGGTATCAGAGAGTTAGTGGACATTTTCCCTATTTCGTTTACTCTCTTTCATGTTTTGGATTGGTTACAGAAAATCAACTCTCCAAGCTCTGTATGTACAAATAGTGACTGGAATACTTTTCTGAAGGTACGACAGTATTCGTAACTCCTATTTAATTTTTGCACATTTTCCTTGTACATCGATCTAACTATAATGTCAAGTCATCACACAATCTGTGTGTTCATTTATGGGGCTGTTGTGAATGTCTTTAAAGCAAGGATTTCTTTTGTCATTTCTTTATCAGTTCTTTTTCTTGCGCTTCATTTATCTACAGTGTAGGAGTGAATTTATGGTTCAACGTGCATTTATCATGGTTGCAGATTGTTGAAATGCTAATTCTTTGTTTTTAAAACCAACTTGTGCCTCAGTTAAGTCCTCTCCCTACCGCAATTTGATAAAAAAAACTCCACGATGACAATTGACACATATAGTTCTCGGAGGTCAAAACTGGGAAAGAAAGGAAATGGAAACTTTAAAATTGTTGTTTATGGAATATGTTCATAAAGACATAATAGGCATGGGACAGATTGAAAGGCATACTCTCTAATCTCAATTGGGTTCTCTTTCTTGTGTTACTTTCTCATCAGTTAACCTACTTAGAAACTCTACATAGGAATCTAATGCTGTCAAAAGCAAGCAATTTGTCATCACTTTTTAACTAACAAAGAGCACGAAGCACTCACTTTTATGCTCTTGATTTGCATTGCTTTTTCTGGGTTATTTTTCTAGGTTTTTCTTATGAAGCCAACACCCATATGTAAAGCCATCGGTCCCCATCCTCAGTTAGTAAAAAATTAGAGCAAGAATGCACTAAAATGAAGAAGAATTTAGCATTCTCCCGACCTCAACAGCGTGAACAATAAGAATACAAGAAACATGATTATTTAAACTTCATTGTTTTATATTTATGCTTGTGTGTTTTCCGTTTTATGTTTGGTGCTTCGGATATGAGTTTATGTACGTTTGTCTTGTGTGTTTCTTATTATACACATTAATTTATGTTAACTTGTTTTTTGTGCTTAAGATATGATCTTACAATATGTATCATGTTTTTATTGTACGAGAATAATATACACAATGCTTTAAAATGATGGTGCGCTTCACTTCGGTCAAGCACACACTTTTTTTTGTGTGTTTTGCTTAAAGCGCTAGGGGGACCTTTGCACTTTGAGTACGCTTTTTCGCTTTTGACAATCTGCAGACATACCAAGTTGCAAAGAAGAAGTCTGATAAAGAAAAGTGTTAGACAAAGTCCTATTGAAAAGCGATCAAAATCCATGAAGATCCACAATTTAAAAGGAAAATGTTAATGTGTTAATTATGGAAGCATCCAAGAAGAGTATCTTCTAGTTTTAGATATGGCGCTAAGCCCTTTCGTTTATGTTATTGAAGATCAAATTGAGTTCGAGGAGATTGGAATGCAATCATGCCAATAAAGTTGTCAAGTCATGAAGCTAATGTTCATAAAGTTATACCATTTACTTCGAGGTCATGGTTGCTAAATCCTCAACAATATATAATGATGGAATTAAATTTGAAGGATATCAAGTCATCAATCTCACATCCAATTGTTGAATTCCAAATGTCACTATTCATAAATACTTGCATAGTAGAATTAGAGGGCCATAAGTAATTGTATCAAATATTCATTAAAATTTCTTGTTCTTAGTTTTACACACAGGATACTTTTATTATAATTCTTCTTCATATTCCTCAAGATTTCCATGTCACTTATCCTATTTGGTAGAAATATAAATAAATGTAGACTTTGTTTTATAGAGCATATCTTCACTGCTGCACATCAACAAGATATTTGAAGTTGGCATTTCTGACACACTTCGAGAGCAACTAGAACAATTAAACTTGGACATCATTGAGAAGGTACTCTTCTTTAGGGCTCAACATTTTCTCTATGTTCTTTATCTTGACATCTTTTAGTTTATCAATTACTTTTTTCATTAACCACATTGTTGTTACCATTGCAGGCTGGGCTTCATATATCTATGGATCTGGCCTATGTTTATGAACTGGTGCGTGTTTATGTTTTCCTTCACAACCCTAGGTTATTTAAGTTTGCAGTAGTTCGTTATTAATCTTCAGAAATACTTAAAATGTAAGGTCATGTGAATTGGCATTGTTTTTGCCATCGAAAGTTGCAGACTAAGAGGGCGCTTGGTTGGAAATTCTTCATTGGGAATGGGAATCAGAATCAGTATAGGGTAGATAAGGTAATCATTACCCATTTTGATTAACTCTCTCTCCTCCTACAATGTTTCTCCTCAATCATTCCCCTGTGCCCCATCCAAAAACATTTTTTTGTCCCTTTTTTTCCAAAATTTGAGCACAACACTAATGATATAACCACCATGGAGACAATTCTTCCTCTAACATATCCAGGGGCGTAGAGGGAAAAGAGATTTTCTTTCCCATTCCCGTTGATGATCTTGAACCAAGCGGTCACCTAAGTATTTTAGTGTCACTTTTCATATTTTTTACACAGATGTCAAGAACCTTTAAGCATCAACTGATCAGAATAGTTTTATAAATACGTAAACTATCAGAATTAAATAAATGAAAATTTACATGTTACTGTTGTCGAAGTTCTTAGGTTTTTTCTTTTCTTTTTCTCATGCACCTGTATTCAACAACCCTTGGGTATGTTTGTTTTGGGATTATAGTGGTCTGGGGAAATTCCAAACTTTGAAGTCCTACGATTTCAAAATCCTGATGAATAAAATTGTTATATTTTTTTTTTGGGGGGATTTTATAGGGTAGGATGGTGGAAAAGTTGATTGATGTTGTATTATTATTATATTACTATTATGGTTTTATTTGGGAGAATAAAAAGGTAGATGATGTGAGTGTATTTGGAGAATAGTGGTAGGTGATAAAGTAGAGTAGGTTTAATAGGATTTTAAAAATCCTTACTTTTAGTCTCAAAACAAAAGGGGGTTTGAGATTGCAAAGACTAAAGTCAAGCCGGGATAGTCGCGAAACAAGCATACCCTTAGATTTCGAAGTGGGTTGGTGGCGAGACACTGGTGAAAGATCTGAGGAGAAAGGATTAATGTGGTACATTTGTGGAAAAAAAGAACTTAAGAGTTTATATAGATATAGCTTGATTTCATTTTTTAAGAGGTATTCTGTAAACAATATTCCATCACGTGGTGATACTTCATCAACTGTAAGCATTCATTTCTATGTAAGCATTCATTTCTATAGAGATTTTAAAAAAATTATTATTGAAAGGTACATGAGTTGAGTTTTTGGCAAAAGTATTCCCAAAAATGCATATTTTTGCAAAGTTGCAGTGTTTATTGGCTTGTACTTCATGAAAAGAAATGTTAATTTTAATCGTGAGTACTCTGTGTTTCTAGTAATGGCCTGAGCTCCTGAAAGATTTTGTTGTATGCCTACCTTGTGACTCACTCATCCAGCCTACTTGATGATAATTACTACAAGAACTAGTTTTTATGATCTTATAATTTTATAATGTGATGAATGGTGAAAAATTACACCTATAATTGGAAGAAATGAAGTAATTAGAGCGCTACAGTTGGCTGGAAACTCTTTTTACCATTCCCAGTGTTCTGCCTTTAAATTTAAACCGTGGAGAGTGGATGTAAAAATATTCTTTTTTATACATAATAACATTGATGGACCTAGGATTAATGGTTGGTTTTTATTCAAAAGTCATCTTTGTTTAAGTACCTTTCCATATTTTAGTTTCAAAAAAATTATTAAGCATGTTCATGTGGTATGTTATTTTATTAAATTTTGAGCTTAATAGATGGGTTACATTATCATTTGAGAAACTAGTTTATAAAAAATCGAGTTAACTTCGGATACGCCAATTCGTAGTATACCCAACCTTATGAATCGAAAACATACTCTAGCATGATCATTATCATGTGTATATGAAGGGGATCAGGCACATCTGTGGATAACTTGTCTCCAAATTCTTCCTAGTTATTTTCCTGATGAATGATTCATCTTGGTGACCTATACTCCCTTTGATTTGTTTACTTTTTGTGTTGTTTGAATCTTTGTAGATTATTGGAGTTGTAGATCTAAGTCGAAGTAAAGAAAAGGGCTATGAGACAATAGTGAAAGAGGGTTTCTGCGGGGAGGTGAGATAGCTTCACAGTTATGAATTTAAGTTTAAGGGTTTCAGTCTTTTTTAAAGTGATTGCAAATGTCCCACTGTACCCGTAGTTTGTTTCATTTAGTTACTTTATTCCATGCAGTTGGATGAGCTGAGGCAAATATATGAGGAATTACCAGAATTTCTGGAAGAGGTGCTATAATTTTTTATTCTTTTTTCAACTTTCCATGCTTGTTGAGAATGTGGAACATGTACCTGACATAGATACTACCCTGTACAGATGTCGTCATTGGAACTCGCACGATTACCTCATATGTCGGGGGAATTCATTCCTTGTATTGTTTATATGCATCAAATAGGTTGGTTTATCATTTATGATGGATTTTGTATATTATTTTAGTAGCAGAAATTCAAATTTGCACCACTCGACCAATGGTTCTTGAGATGCCTTTTGCAGTAATAACTAGTTATTGTGTCAGAAGGATAATTTGAGGTTTTAACCTTTTCTATTTGCTTAATTTACCAGTAATCTTCTTTAAGTAGCTTGATTGGCATTTGTTCTTTTCCAGAGTTCACCAAACTTATTATCTTTATCCCTTTTTAGCTTCGAAGAATGGTTATGATATAACGTGAAAGCACTCCAAAAACTGAAGCCAATACTTGCTTTCAAAATATTGGGAACCCACATTTGACGAGAAATATGAGAGCCTATATCTTTAGATTCTTGGTCCTAAACTATGTCAAATATATTTTTCTTTTAGTTTCTGAACATTAGGTCTCAACATATAAATTTGGCATTCATCGCGGTTCAACATTTTTCCAGTTTTTGGCAAGATTATGATTATTTTTTGTCTGGAACACATTAAATCTCTTGATTCCAGGTTTCATTAAGATTTTTCCACCTTTTAAACAGAAGCTGGTCCTTATATATGATGCAGGCTACTTAATGTGCATATTTGGAGAAAAACTTGATGATAATATTCTAGAGAAACTTCAGGATTTTGAATTCGCTGTAAGTCGTGAACTTACATACCATTTGTTTGTGCTTTAAGGGGCCTATTCTGATAAGCTTATGCTTGTTGATCATAGTTCTCTGACGAAGATGGAGACTTCAAGAAGTTTTTTTATCGCACAGCTAAGACACGGGAATTGGACAATCTTCTAGGAGATATATATCACAAAATTCTGGGTAAGTTGACAGGAGGTCTTTATTATGAATCTTATCTTAAGGTTTTTATAGTTATTTGTCGACCCTTGACATGAAACTTTATGTATTATGGGAAGTACTGTATTGGCATTGAGAATGAGCTGCCAGCCAAATACATGAAACTGATTTCCTTTTTAAGATTTTTCTGCTCTTATGGAGAATATTACTCCACCATTCCACAAAGATGGTCACACTTTGATTTTTACACAGACCAATAAAACATCATTAACTGTGCTTGAAATTCTGGATTTTACCTATAAAGTTCCTGACATGCCCTTATTCATTGAATCCAAGAATAATAATAATAAAATAAAATAAAGTTGTGGATTGGAATTGGAAATGTTTTTTCTCACATTTCAATAATGACTTCATATAATATGATAAACATTTTTAGTCCCAATATACGTTAAATAAGGGCATTTTAAACAATTTACACACTTCCGATAAAGAAATTACTATAATTTGTGACAAACCAAAAAGGAAAGTGTGACTATTTTTGTGGGACGGAGGGAATATTTGCATGTAGCATACTTGCTATCCCCTAGTGCTTCATCATACTTGATACTTTCCGTCCTCTTCTTTTTCTTTTTTTTTTCTCGTTTTCTTTTTTCAAGACATGGAGAGAGCAATTACCAGAGACCTTGTCACGCACATTCTTGAATTCTCTCTTCCGTTACTCAAAGCTGTTAATTTTGCAGCTGAGCTCGACTGGTTAGCAAATTTCACTTTTCTGAAGCTAGCTTGCCTTTTCTTCCTTAATTTTGTTTCATTCTGATTGTTATGTGATTGTTGTGTAGCTCATTATCATTAGCATTAGTTGCTCGACAGAACAACTATGTGAGGCCCATTCTGACTTCAGAAAGCATTCTTGATATTAGAAATGGAAGGTTACAGCAGCTATGTACTATAAGTTTCCATTTGCTTGCACTTATGTGCATTGGGAAGATTTATGTACCTTTATTCTTCCTATCAGGCATGTTTTGCAGGAAATGACTGTCGATACATTTATTCCCAATGACACTAAGATTTTGGATGAAGGTATCTTAACAAACTTGTCCTTGGATTGATTCTTTTTGGATTCTGTCACTTCTAAAGAGAGGTCACAAATATACAGGACGAATCAGTATCATCACTGGACCTAATTATTCTGGGAAAAGTATCTACATAAAGCAGGTTCATCAGAACTCTTCTACTCGTTCCTCATATTTCTTCCAAATTGCTGGTTTTATTGCTGTCTGAAGCTATATAAATCTTCACTAATTTCAATCATATACGGCTGCTGGGTTAATGATCAAAACTATTTCCAGTGCCAACTGGCACAGTAATTTTTCACATCCTTTATAATTGTTTCAGTCCTTTAAGATCTTTTTGACCTATTGTACCAGCATTGACCTTTATTGTATGATAATAACTTTTCCTCAATTCCTTGATTCTTTTCCCCTCACAATTTTACTTCACCTTTTACACTTATAATAGCACGACTTTTCGCATTTCCATTACATATTCATTTCATGTGCTTCTTCCTCCGGCTTAGGTTGCATTAATTGTTTTTCTTTCCCACATTGGAAGTTTTGTACCAGCAGATGCAGCTACAGTGGGCGTGACTGATAGGTTCCATCCTTGCTTATTCTATCTCGTCTATTAATAGAGTTAAAATTCATTTCAGTACCATAACTTGTGCCTTTTCCACAAAAGGTCCCAAAAAAGGTAAGCTTTTCAATTTAATCTCATAACTTTGGTCCTAAAGTCACCTGGATTTTTAGTATGACGTCATTTTCAGCACATTTTTGGGACCTTTTGCGGAAAATGCAAAAGTTATGGGACCAATTTTATATCACATGCCAAAAACAAGCCCCAAAACGACGCCGTACTTCATATTCCGGCGACATTGGGACCAATGTCGGACCAATTTAGAAGGTATAGTTCTAAATTGAAAATAATTAACTTTTTGGGGACCTTTTCTGGAAAAGGCTAAAGTTATGGGATCTATATGAATTTTAACTCTCTATTAATCACTCTTCTCATGAGACAGTAGTATAAAAAATTCTGATTGGTTCCAATCGTCAAAATAGGATATTCTGTGCCATGGGAAGCAAGTTTATGACTGCTGAACAATCTACCTTTATGATTGACCTTCAACAAGTTGGAATGATGTTGCGGTATGCTATAATTATAATTGATTATGTAATTGCATTGGAATATTAGACATAACTTCTCCTTTCTGGTAGTGGTTGAGAAGATGTTAGTGGTTGGGAATGAAATTTGCTTGTTGGATTTAGAACTATGCAATATATATCTATAATTTTTCCATTTCTAAAATAAGCATGTCCATCTCTAGGCACGCTAGTTATCATTCTTTATGTCTGGTGGATGAATTTGGAAAGGGAACTCTTTCTGAAGGTTAGCTACTGCAAAAATGTGGGACTCTTCAGTACTTTAAGGTTGTTGCTGTTATTGTCTAACATTTGCTGAATATCAATTACAGATGGCATTGGTCTGCTTGGTGGTATCATAAATTACTTTGCTGCTTGTGAAAATCCTCCAAAGGTTTGATTTAGCTTTTACATCCTTTCTTCATGTGATTGATCTTCAACCAAAGTGATCTTTTACTCCCTTGGTCAGAAATCCATCGCTCCCATTTCGTTTCTAGAGCACCACTTTTGTTCCTGGTTAAAAAAGATTCTCTGTCCCCACTAACCTTCACTACTCCTGAGAGAGTAGTTTAAAGAAATATAAAATCTCTACTTTTCAACTCTGTTTTTACAATTGCCCTACATGTTTCCTCGATAAGCCAGTTTATTCCTGCTACTGCTATCATTTTACAGAAATTCTATTATGTAGTTGGGTAAACCATATACGAAAATAGTGTCTTCTTATCTGATAGAACAACATAACTGTTTTTTATTTAGCATGAAAAAAAATGTTTTCTGCATTGTGTACTAAAGGATTCCTTAGTCAATTAAGTGACTATATATCTAACAAAACAGGAATCTCCATTTTCTACAGGTTATACTGTCTACTCACTTGAGTGAGGTATTTGAAGATGGTTACTTGATGGAGGTAGCGTATTTCGTTTTCATGCTTAAATGGTTTTACATTAAAAACAAATTGAACTTCTGCAACTGTCTAGATGTGTTATGCTTCAAAACATGCAGTCAAGCAAGACCAAGTATTACACTATGAGTGTGCTAAGCCCAGATGACAAAAGCACGGATGTTGATGACATTGTATTTTTATATAGGTACTTATGGTATTTGTAATTCAATATAGAATCTAATCGTTCCAATTAATATTTGGACTATCTTATGTATTTATCTTATTCCTTGCAGGTTGGTTCCTGGACATGCTCTACTTAGCTATGGTGAGTGATGTACCAAAATTTATCAAAATGTATTCTATCAAAATTTCTTTTTTTCCAAATTTCAATGTCTATAGTTTCTCTTGCAGGGTTGCACTGTGCACTACTTGCTGGTATGTTTGTCATGTAATCGTAAAATATCTAGATTTTTTCTTGTCGTAAAACTTATATGCATTCAAAATCATGGTATAAATCTGATGCCTGCAGTTTACTTCATTTTAAGTTTTGTGATGCCCAATAATGTATAGGAGTTTCTGAGGAAGTTATAAAGAGAGCAGCATCATTGCTGCAATCCATTAAGAATAACAAGAATGCTGACAGACTTTTACATGAGAATATATCTGCCCAGGATCAGCAGTATAAGGTGTACATGATATGAGAAAAATTGCAAATTTATGACACGAAATAATCTGCCAAATCAAGGACACTATATATTTGGGCTGACAATTTAGGACAGTAATTTTTAAAAAAAAAATTCACCTTCTTAGAACATTCGGGCATGAACGTCTCAGTTGATTCAAATTGATCGAGTTGTGCAAAAACATGGACCCATATTTGAATCCGCGATCTAGAACATTAATTTATAACAAAAAAATGTATGAGACGTGATACTTGTGCAGATTTTTGTGATACTTTTGAAAAATATGTATCACAAAAACAAACAAAAGTATCATACAAAACTTCCTCTAAATTTATAAATTTTCACGCATTGAGGACTCTCGGCCTGGAAATGCTTTTAATTATTGTCCTATAGTGTAAGCTCAAATATACAGTGTCTTAATTTTCCAGATGTCAATAATTAGTGTTGTAAAATTGCAATTTATCCTGCATTTTAAATGAATTATGTGTAAATTTCTGTGGACCTATATTGAAGTAGGCAAACGTAATGCAGGAGGCTGTGCAGAAGATGCTATCATTTGATACTTCAAATGGTGATCTGCGCCTTTTCTTTGAAGACGTCTTGCCTTCTCATCATTAAAATGGCTGCTATATACCGTATAATATATAGCATGTTGGTATTAAAATTGTGCTGCTGCATAACCACTTACATTCCTTGTATACATAGACAATATATAACCTTTTAGAACATGCATATGTAATGGTGTAAGCTCAAACATACAGTGTCTATATTGCAATTTATCCTGCATTTTAAATGAATTATCAGTCAACTTCTTGTCCCATATTGAACAGGCAAACGTTAGTCAATTAATCATTCTCAACATTGTTTTTTTGGACAAACTTTCTTTTGCCCAGAATTGAACGTTCAAACTCTTTTTTGTCAATGGTTTATTAAAAAAAATATATATATATTTTTTCATCTTTTTATGATACATTCACCCTTACTAATTTAATTATCATCCCTCCCACTAGGTTGCGCATGGGTCGTGCGACCGACCCATGCTCATGCGCGATCAGTGTGTGACTGACCCATGCCCATGCGTGATCGGTGTGCGACCGACCCATACACTATAATGTAAGGGTAAATATGTCATAAGGCAAAAAAAAAAATTATAATCATTGAAAAAAAAAAGTTTAGTCATTTTATATTGGACATTTTTGCTCATTTACTCTTATTTTTTTTATAGATCCTGAATGACTGGTATAATAGCATGTTGGTGTGTATTAAAATTGTGCTGCTTTCGTATATAATTTGAGATGCATAAGCACTTACATCCCTTGGATACAAAATAATGTAACTCTATCGTTTTCAATGACCTAAGAATTGCTCATCTATATATATTGAATTTGTATTATAATTGCTCTAATTGATTTCTTATCACAGAGTATAAGTTCTATAGATTGATAAGTTGGTGGACAGTGATGGGAGATACGTAAGTTGAACCACTGAAAAGTTTGTCGACGAACATTTGGGCAGCAGCTTCAGTAGGATGGTAAATGTCCCAGAAAAGGTGTGAATTTCTGTCCGAACAATATAGAGAAAGAGGCGTGCATGGAATCCCAGCTCTCAATTTTCCAAGTCCACAGCATGCCGACTTTACCTCCTCCAAACCTGCAAGAAGATAAATATTTTAGAATATTATCAACATTTTATGATATGTAGCATCTCAAAAGTGTAAATGTAAATGATGCACCTACGTAAATGCAATAATTTTGTACCTATTAGTGAGTTGCATTCCTAAATGTATTTATCAATAAATCTCCCTTTAATTGTTGTTGAAAAATCACCGTCTTTTTTTACGAATTGCAATCTTATCTAAACTTTTGAGTTTTGACGTATAAAATCTCAGTGAAAAAATAAAATTGCAATTCCAATTTCCTGGCAGATTGACTCTTGCCTTTTTGGGTAGTTTTAAGGTAAATGATGTCGTTCGGGTTGTAGTTACGGTGAACAATGTCATTTGAGATTTAAATTGTTGCCAAGTAGAATCACACGTAGAAAATAGACAAGAGGCAATCTATTCGAAAGTATGAATTGCAATTAGCAAAAACTTCTATGAGCCCGAGTTACGTAGACACTTTTTTTTAAGTATCACTAGTGTATGCAACCCTACCACTGTTGTGTACAGGAAGTGTCACTATTTAAAAATCAAGAATTTTTTTAAATAGTGATATTTGAAAAAAAAAAAGTTCACATGCACTTGGGAAAAATCTTTTTGTTGCAATTTTATTTTACATTGGTGTTTGTTTGCCAAAAACTCAAAAGTTTAGATTAAATAGCAGAAGACTGTAAATTTTGTAGCAATTAATCCTCTATATTACCGTAGGTTTTTGGATTCTGAATGAATTGAAGGAAGAGTGTGTATATATCAAAGTAGGAGTAATGGAAGTCTTTGAGCTCCGATTGTAGTTCAGGCAACATCCGTGTGAGGCCTTCATTGTATTTGTTTGACCAATAGTTGACTTCTTGGTTGCATTCATTGGTTGCAATCCCATGTCTTTGTTTGGGCGCACATCCTATTGGTGATAATCCAATTATCAAAAACTTGCGTGCTCCAACACCATAAATACTCTGCATTTGATACACAAGTTGTTACTACAAGGGATACTAGTTTGGTATAGCTCTTGTATGCAACAGGTGCACCGTGTATTTTATAGTGTATTTTAAAATTTTGCAACTTGTATGAACGCACAATGTAACAAATTGCAAGTTTCAGTGGAACAAGTTATAAGTTTAAAAAGTACACTATTGAGTGTACGGTGCACATGAGACTCACTAATTAGTTTTATATATTTCGTCATCTGAATTGTTTTACTTTTTACACATTTATAATTAAAATTTGGACAAATTGTAAAAACAGGACCTACCTTTGCCACAAAATGCACTTTGAGAATCAAATTTTCGACTTTTACAAAGCATGTATTAAAATTTTAAATTGTTGCCAAAAAAAAAATCTTGAGCAAATTTGCAAGCAAAACAGGGGTATATTTCATCAATACGCATATAACTATTTTTCTTTTGTTTGCGAACTTGTCCAATATGTTTTCTTTTTTTTTTTGCAACAATTTGAAAGTTCGGTATCTGCCCTAAAAAAATCGAGAATTCAGCCCTTAGAGTGCAATTAGTACTGACAAAGATAAGTCTTATTTTTTCAATTTCTAATTGAATCTTTGACTGCATTTGTAATTGTCTAATGAGAATGTTAGTTTACCTTGATTTGTTGTTTGAGTGTGGTGATCATGAGAGTAACATATTGTTGAGGGCTTTTACTTTTAAGTAATGCAGTCCCGTTGTTGAAATAGTCAATAATATCGTTGCTACCAATTACGATAGAAAATAGTGACTTCGAAAAATGCTCTTCAACTGAAGTAGTGGACCCCATTTCTTCCACTAGTCTTTGACGCACACCCGTGAAGTATTCTATTTGTTTAGTCATTGATATTACTCGCTTCTGCATGATTATAAAAAAATGTTAGACGCTTCTGCATGATTATAAAAAAATGTTAGGGGATAATATAAATAAATTAATTATGCACCTCTCTACAAGTTCGGATTTTAAATGAGACGGAATTTTTTCATGGTATCGGAGCTTTTAGGCTCACGTCCACGTCTCGATTTCGATTAATATAAACGAATTAATTACGCACTTTTCTATAAGTTCGGACTTTTAGATGAGATAACATTCTTTCAAATAAACAAACAAAAATACACTAGTTAAGATATATATTGAAGGTAACAACATTTAAAAATTAAATCATTGGGCCTACAATATTACTGGGTTGGGTTTTATAGGCCCAACCATAAAGCCATAATAGTAAAAGTTGTTGAAAATAGATTTTGTTGTATACTAAAAAAATCTTGATTTTCGTTCCCAAGTTCGTCATACAAAATGGAAACGCATAGTATTTTTAGATGCCCCGCAAGAAAAAAAAAGTGGGTAACTTCATAGTTAGTCTCATGTAAACAAGTTTTATCATGCGCCTGTGTTGCAATTAATATATTTTATAGTAAAATATTCAATACATTTTGATAAAATAATTAATATTGTTAAAAAAATACACGAGAGTTTGCCCCCATAGTGAAATTATTAGCGTTAATACGTAGTACCAATAAAATTAATTTTTAATGTATTTGTATTTGCGTGAGTTACCGTTAGGCCAGTGTCTGCATTGTTAAAGATCCCAGCTCCTCCAGAGGCAAAGCTAACACCTTTCAGAAACGTGCTTTTAGGCTGTGACAGATATGGCGGCGCAGTCGGTAACCCCACTTTCTCAGCTGCAGTAATAACAAAATCAAGTTAATCGGGACGTGGTCTCAAGAAATGTTGGTGAGATATTTCCGTACGTACATGTGCACCATGCAATTCAAGTGTATTTCTATTTAAGATATTTTTTGTTGTTTGCTAAAAGATATTAGTTGTTTCACTAATAAAATATTAGTTGTTAGGACTGAAATGTATTAGTTGTCTGGTTTGTGATCTCGAATGCCCTGAAATTAAGGGCACCACCGAGAAAAGCATGGGAATAATTACTTTAGGGTACAAAATTTTGAATCAAATTATTAATTGGTATGAACTTTTTAAAAACTTACTTACAAAATAATTGCACATATGCAGTCAAAGTTACACAGAACGTGCATGCAATTATTTTGTACCTATGTGCCTATTAGTAAGTTTGCATCATTGAAATGTAATTATAAGTAAGTCTTTCAAAAAAACATATCCATTTGTAATTCAAAATTAATCAAAGATGAACATGCATGATACATGAATTAATATTCTACAATATTGAATATCAATGTACAAGGTTTCATTTGTATGGCATGGAAGTGGAGAAAAATAAATTCCAAAATAGACATAGTACTACTATATAAATGATATAATACTAGCATATTGAGATAGAAAAAGATGAGGTTGTAAATTACCCAAAAAATCAGCAGCATTTTTACCGTTGGAAAATCTACCGGTGGATTTCCGGCCCGGAAAGTCGATTCCGTTGTGTGGAAAATCGGCTTTGATGATGGAAAGTTGTATGTAATTGTTGTTCCCAACATCCACAAGTGAATCACCAAACACATATGCAGCTGCAGGTAAACTTTGAGCTCGTCCTAGACTCCCAAAATTCAATATTAAAGACAAAAACAAGACATATAAAGTAGGCCTAGAAGCCATATTTTACATAATATTTAATAAAATATAAAACTAAGTTCTCTAGCAAGCTAGATCTTGTTTTTAGTTTCTTTATTGATTTGCTGCAATGAGAGAATATATTAATATAAGTTGGGTATTTATAAGGGAAGGATATGTGCGATTTCGAAATGTGAACAAAGCACAAGTTAATGGGTCAGTGCGTGTGAAGAAATTGCTTCTTAATTTGACCTTTTTATGTTTGTGAATGGGATATTAGCAAATCTTGATTATGAATATGTCATTTCCCATATTTTTTGTTCCATTATTTCAAGAAAATACGTACCATTAAAATCTAGGTACGTATAGGATTATTACATATTGACATTGCATTCTGCCCTCCACAAAATTTTATTCTTTTAATTTATATTCTGCTACAGATTAACTCATTCTTCTTTTATATTTGGCCTCTAACGTATGGGGTGACACTTTCCCACAAAATATATTTATGCGATAAAATTAAGTAGGCAAATGTTATACACCAGTTGCATAGTGTAATTAAGTGTATTATATATTTTTATTAGTATTAATTATTTTATTAAAATATTAATTATATACTAATTGCACGGTACACCCACATGTTCCTTGAGACTTTTCAAAAAAAGGATACAATGCAATCTTTAAAAAGAAAAACATAAACATTAAATTAACAAATTAAAAGTACTAATTTTAATTAAATTATTTTTACCCTCACAAAAAACACATTTCATTAAATGGTCTTTTATATACACTACTATGCAGTACTAGCTAATAATTGCATTGTGCATGCAACTCAAAGTGCATTTTAAATGATACTCCCTCCGTCCTAAACTCGACTACTATATTTTCGTTTCGGGCGTCCCAATCTTGACTATGTCTATTTTAAATGGAAATACTCATTTTAACTAACACCCTTCAAACACCCACTTATTTATCATATGTCACTCTCTCATACACTCAACACTTTATCACTCTATCACCTTTAATAAATATTATTATACTCTTCAATAAAATTGAATTTTCCTTTCTACGTACCTCCAACACTTTATCACTTTATCACATAAAATACTAATAAAAAAAATTAAACTCCAAGCACACAGTAATGTAGTAGTCGAGTTTGGAACGAAAGGACTATTAATTATTTTATAAAAATGTATTATCAATAGTAATTATTTTCACTAAATAATATTATTTGTATATCAATTGCATGTGCGATGCAATTAGTGTACCCAAATATTACTCTATACATACATTCACACACACATGCTCCCCTGTTAAGCTTTCCATTTTGGCAAAACAGGTGTCCCAAGAACAAAAAATTATTTCTTAAAATGGAAAGTTGTGTCCCCACCATCTTTAACAATTTTCCCTAGAGCTGGATTTTATTACCACAATTGTCACCCAAAAGGTAATATTTTAATTTCTAATTATATATCTTTTTCTCTATTCTATTCCGTCACATCAACAATTTACTGCACATTTTATATTATATTTTTTAATTTATGTGGAAAAAGTAACAAGGAAGGAGGAGAGATATAACTAGAGTAAACTCTAGAAAAAGATTGAGAAACACTTATTTTAAAAGTTTTTAGACAAAAAAAAAAATTGAAAAAAATCAATGCTTTGTTTATGGGTTAAAGTTTGCAAACAATATGGGTTAAAGTTTGCAAACAAGCACTTGGTAGGAGTCAAGCAAACGCGTCAAAATGCAGGGAAATTAGTAGAGTCCAAATGCAGGAGAACCTCATATCATCTCTCCAGCAATTAGTGGAGTTATCTAGCAAAGTGATATGATGTGATGCGACTCCAAATATATCCTTAATTTTCATCGTTGCCACTCGAAATTGTTTGACTCCATAAAATTGTTTGCTCTTAGTGTTCTCATTTTCCATAATGCAATTTTCAAACATGTATATATATTTCATACACATTTATATACATTATTACCACCGACACCATGCATACATCGTGTCTCAAAAGCTTCACTAGCAGGTAATATTTTTTAAATATATATTAGAAATTTTATATTTATGTTTTTAGTTCGTAAAATTTGTCATTTCGTCCTCGTTAGAATATAAAAATTCCCCGTTTTTACTATTTGAAAATTTTAGGTCCATTTAGATAAAATCTTGGATCTGTCCTTTAGTTTTGGGCTTTAATGTTTCATTATAAAATTTCCTCATCATTTCATGATATGCAAACCCCATGATATTTAAATATTTTGAGTGTGTGTATAATTCAAATAAATATAAATACATATACAAATGCCAAATAACCTTACAGCTGGGATATGAACAGAAAGTCGACAAATTATGAGGTTCGAGGAATATATATTTAGTGGTGGAATGGGTTTTGCAAGCAACAAATTTGGCAGCCATGCATGCATCATTTTCAGCCTTCATGTCGACCCCTATCCAATTAATTGGGAAATTGAATGAAGACAAAACAAGCATCAATCAATTCTAAATATTGGACATTAATGAAGCCGTTTCACATCTGAATTCCTAGCTTATACTTAAATATTTGTTTAGTAAAGTTCCAATTGATATTCATAAACTTTAGAAGAAATTATTTAATACTTTTTACTTGATGGAAATCTGCAGAGAATATAAGTGATGTATATATCTCATTAATTGATATCAAATACTAATTCTTTAGATCGTCCGAGGAAAATGATACACAATTGGCTTCTCTACTACTACTATGAACTTGGAAGTCTAAACTATTTGTATGTATTTGATGAATATTAATTATGAAGAATATTGAAGTCTAAACAATCCGATCTTCAATTATTTTGATTTCATGAATATTGAACGCAATGTGTATTCATTGACTTTTGAGTTGTTTAAATTTGTCCTTTTATTTGACATGTAAGGTTTGAATAAAAAAGGGGATAACATTTGTTATGTATTTTATTTTCGTAAGATTAATAATATACAGATTATCGAACCAAGCGAGCTCAAAAAACTTTAGGCTCAACTTCAGACGAGTTTCAAGCTTCGAGTATTATAATCGAGATCGCAATCAAGCTTAACACTACCCTGCTCATTTACCACCTATGATATGCTAAATTAATGATGAATAAATTGGACAATAATCCGTATATATTTAAATAGGGTGATGCTTGTGTGCATCAATTGCACAAGGTGCAATTAGTGCAATTGAATTTAATTTTAATTTAGATGAACCATGAATTCTAAATCTAAACCTTAAACCATAATTCCTAACCACTAAACTATTAATCATTTGGGTTGGGTGAACCATGAACCACCTGTGCCAGGTTCGAATTGGGTCGGGTTAGGTCCGGGTAAAAAAATTGAGGAAAAAAATGAACTCAGTAAGGTCGGGTGAATTATGAACCAGTCGAATTGAGTTCGGGTTGGGCCCGGATCGTGTATAAACCGGAGAAAAACTAAAAAAAAAAATTACATCAATTCTAAATTGATGCAAATGGTGCACAGGAGAATTTGTCATTTAAATATTACAGAGCATATGGATAGATACTTATCATGATTATTTTTTATGCAAAATTGCTAGATGCATGTAAATCAGAAAATCTATAGTTAAAATGTTATTTTTATATTTACCTTAATATATAAAAATTAGAAGAATTTATTTTCATTATTATAGGAAAACTAAAACTCAATGCATGTTTGATATGTAGAGATGATTATTAAGTTTGATTTACCAATTAATGATTGAAAATTAATAGTAACGAATAAAAATACATGATTATGAGAATGAAAGAAACAATTTAGTCTTTGTCCTAATTTAGATTGATCATATTCTTTAAATTGACGTCCTAATTTAAATTGGTCATTTTCTTATTAGGAAATAAAGTAACTTTCTTTACAAAACAATACCCTCTACAAACAATATTTATTTACACCACATGCTATTATACTACACACACTAAATCGACTTTGCACCATCTAATACTAATAAACTACACTTTTCTTAAAGTTGGATTGACATCCATACCTCTCCACCAAACTCACTTTACACCATTTAATACAAATAAATAACATTTTTTTTAAAATTTGTGTTCACGGTAAATGGTAAACCTAAATTAGGACAGAGCTTGCTACTAATGCATATCCTGAAAATGACATGTAATCGAGACTTAATGTATAAGGGGGATTTCTTATATTACAAAATGTTGCAAAATTGGTTTGATCAATTAAATTAATTTAATTGGTGTTTAGTGAGAGTGTGAGACACTCGTCACTAATTAATTAAATTAGGGGCATATAGTTTAATTTTGAGGAAATTAAGGGACATAGAAACGATCTACTCTCGGAGAAGATGATTGTATTATATATATAATCTCAAAATCGATTTTCGGTGAGTGAAAAATTAAATCACGAAGTTAAAATGTCTTAACGTGTCTTTTTTCCTGCACATGTTTGAATTCAAATTTGGACGAATCTGGACTCCCGGATGTCCAGGTTCGTGGACGTTTCAAATCAAGTGTAACTCATGAAAGTTACAAATGGCTATTTGAATGTCATTAACTTTGTAACATATGCTAGCCTTGAATGTGTCAATTAATTCCTTGGCTCCCCACTTGGTGGCAATTCCCTATAAATAGGGCATGCATGGTTTTTGTTTGAAAGACACAAAAAAAACTTGAGAGGTTTGAAAAACTTGGAAAAATACTTGAAAAAATCTTGAAAAAAAATAATTTTCATTCATCAGCATACATAGTTCGTGCGTGCATCTGCATATAGTAGTGCAATCCAGTTCTTGAGTCGTTTCGGTTCGCCGGAGCTTTACACGTTGCGGTGCTGCACATGTAAAGACGAAAGTCGTTTTACCTTTGGAAACGATACGTCAAATCGTGAGCACTACCGAGGCGTATTTTGTTTTGCGGAAAAAGGTTCCACCTTGACTCGACTTTGGTAAGTTTTTCTAATATTTCTTTATTTTGTTATTTGCTCGTGCTGTTGCTGGTTAGTACGTGCAAGGCTTGACGATTTCCAGAAGTTGCTCGTGCAAAGTTCTAGAATTTGGTCCGTGCAGATTTTCAGAATTAGTGCGTGCAGAATTTTTCCAGAATTAATTCGTGCAAGAATTTTCCAGAATTAGTGCGTGCGGAATTTTGAATGACTGAATAGTAATACCTATTTTACTGAAAAGTAATAGTTCGTTTATTGTAAAGTACTACTTTATTTTCTGCAATTTTCTTTTCCATTTTTTTATTATTTCTCCCATATTGTAAGTCATCGTTGGGTGCTCTATAAACCCTATAAAAAATATTTTAGCTAGCACAACATTCTTTTTTGCGGAAATAATAAAATTCATTGAAACTCAATAAACTTACATATCAGCGTCCACATTGTTTACAATAGTTGCGAAAGAAAAAAAAAAAAAACAGTTGAGCGAGACTTTCAAATAAAGAGGAGCATTAAACAATATCCCAAACAATGGATACAAGATATGAGAGGGGCCTTCCGTCGCATGATAATTGCATAGTAAATAGTAAAGAACTGCGAGTTGAAAATATTTTTGATACTGTAATTTTCATAATTTTTGCAAATGGTTTTAAAATTTTAACTGTCATTTAATTTGGTAACATTTTTGAATTTACGTTCATTTTTTACAAATTTATTCTCTTGCATTTATTTATCAAGAGCATTCCCTGGGTTTTTTTATTAATATGGGGCACTTTAATTTGAATTTTTATTATAAAAATGGGGTTGATTTTAAAAAAAAATTATATATCTAGGTGTTGGTGCGCTCATAGAGAGCACTACGTTTGTGTATGTATATGTATGTATAACGCGGTGCTCTCTTGGAAAGCACCTAATGGGAGACGCTATATAGAGATATATATTATATCTAAATGTGTTGCTCTCTTGAAAAACACGTAGTGCAACTAGGGGTGGAAAATTTACCAAAAATACCGGTAGACCGGCTTACCGTACCGAAAATATACCGAATTTACCGGAATTTTCGGTACGGTAACGGTATAAATTTTCAAAAGTCTTGATATACCGGTATACCAAACATATACCGGTATAACGAAATATTTTTCAGTATACCGGTATACCGATACATTGGATATATACCGTACCATATTTTTTAGAAAAATATATAATATATTTTATTCTTTTAATTTAATTAATACATTGGATATATACCATACATTGAAAATTTAAACTTTTATTTTGAATTGTCTTGTGAATTTCTTGATTCAAGCTGGAAATTGGAATTCGCAGAATTTTTTTGAGTATTTCTATAGTTAAAAAATTAGTTTTTAAGAGAGATATATGTTGTTAAGAGATTATTATTCATAAAATATAGGTTTTTTAAATAAATAATCCAGGTATAAACTATATACCGTTAATTTGGTATGGAACGGTATATCGTTAATTCGGTATGTACCGAAAATTTCGGTACGGTACGGTATACCGAAATTTCGGTACGGTATACGGTGTGTGATTTTAGCATACCGAAATTATGGTATACCGAACTTCGATATACCGTATTTTTCGGTACGGTACGGTATACGGTATGACCGATACGGTACGGTATGTCACCCCTAAGTGCGCTGACAAGGGGTAAATTGCACTTTTAGTCCCAAGAGAACGTGTCAATTGCAAAATGGTCATTTTTCGACAAATTTGGTCCCATAAGATATTCCGTCCATTTCTAACGGAAGTGAGTCACACGAGCCGTTAATTGTATATTTGGTCCCAAAAAATTACATATTTGGTCCAATAAAATTACATATTTGGTCCCAAAAAAATCAATTTATTGTTTTTTTTACTATAATTTTCAAATTTTTCCTAATTTAATTTATAATTTATTAATTACACCTTTATAATTAATTTATAATTTATTTAAATTTATAATTTATTTAAATTTAAATTTATATAATTAATTAATAATTCATAAAGCATTAAGCATAATTTCATAACTAAGATTTATAAAAATGTAATTAATATTTTTTAATTCCATTTGATATTAGAGATTCTATATATTTTGTATTTTCTTAGATTATACATAAATTATTACTTTATTTGAAAATATTTATTTCTTTATTTTAAACTATATAGGACTATATATATTATTTATTTATTTCGATTTGACATAAATTAAGATTATATATGGATTATATGTATATTTTTAATTTTTTAAATTATCTACAAACTATTACTTAGTTTAAAAATGGAACTCTCGTCCCCGCTCCCCCCCCCCCCCCCCCCAAAAAAAACCGCCCTAGAAATTCAACGAAATCACATTGAAGAAGTAGTGAAAATCATACTGGAGTTTATAGGCTGCAACAGTTATGATTTTTATTTGTTTGATATTGATCTACATGATAAAAAGATATCGAATTTGATTTTAATTTTGCAATTTTTTCACAACAATGAGTGCTTATTGGTAGTGTGGTGGGATGTGCTGATGGCAATGGCGATTGCAGAGAAAGTCGTGTTGTGCAACTGATTTGCATTTCGTGTGTATTATTTCAATAATATTAGTTGTTTAATGAAAAAAAAAATTAGTTATTTCATTAGAGAGTATCAAATGTTCTAACATAAAATATTAATTGCGAAGCATGTGCATGGTAAAATATTTTTAAATTATATTCAAATTCTATATATTATTTGGTTTGATTTTTTTTAATTATATAAGAGTAGGTCTACTGTACAAATTTGTATAGATACAAATCAATCAATTTAGAAAATTAATTAATTCGGTGGTCTAAGATGACCTGGTCAAGCGGGTCAAGGATGGGTTGGGTAAAGTGAAATTGAGTCTCAATTGGGATTTGTATTTACACAAATTTGTATCCTAGACTTTGTCATTATATAAAGATTATAGCAGTGTTTTCAGAACCGAGTTGAACCGGTTGGTTCAACCGGTTGAACGGGGAACCGGCCATGAAACCAGTTCAATTACCTTTAAAAAATTATTTTTGCGGTTGAACCGGAAAAAACCGGCCAAAACAGGAAAAATCGGCCAAAATCGGGAACCGGTTGAACCGGGTAGAACCGATTTTTTATTTTATTTTTTAAAAAAACTTAATCCTAATTTTTATTATTCCTTTTTTAAATTTTGGTATTTTAAATTGTACTGTATGATATTATTTATGATTCTATTGTGTTTGTTTTCAATATGAAAATTA
The DNA here is from genome assembly GCA_037126765.1 of Stenogyne calaminthoides. Taxonomy (NCBI): domain Eukaryota; kingdom Viridiplantae; phylum Streptophyta; class Magnoliopsida; order Lamiales; family Lamiaceae; genus Stenogyne; species Stenogyne calaminthoides. The sequence continues at coordinate 24,346,078 of JBBCBC010000002.1, forward strand.
CAAATTATCATTTTAAAGTTTTATAAGTGCATATTTATTTTATTTTAATACAATATATGAAATATTTTAAGAAAATAGATAGAGATCATTTTAAAGGTTGAACCGCCGGTTCGACCGGTCCAACCGGTTGAACCATCAACCGATGCTCAGTCCGGTTTGATCGTCGGTCCGGTTATAAAAACATTGGATTATATATATATATATATATATATATATATATATATCTTTTAATTTCTTAGATTTTACATTAAGTATATACATATCATATATATTTTTTTAATTTTCAGATGTTACATATTATTATTTGATTTACAAAAGTTTACTCGTTATTTTTAAAATTATATATGGATTTTATATATATATATATATATATATATATATATATATATATATTAATTTCAATAATTTTACATAAGTTATAATTTAGTTTACAAAAATATTTTTTTGTATTTTGTAGTCATATTTAAATCATATATATAGTTTTACAATTAATTTGTAATTTATGAATTGATTTTGATTTTATATATAATTAATTATATTTTAGTATTATTTTCCTCAATTTTGCAAATTTAGTCTCATAGTTTTTTTTTGTCAACTAACGGTTTCCATCCATCTGACTAACGGTTGAGACCAAAACTGCTCAAAAAATGACCATTTTGAAACCATGGGACCAAAACTGTTTTGGACTCGATCTCTTGGGACCAAATCTGCAATTTACCCGACTGACAAGACACATGGTGCTTTTCAAAAGAGCACCAGGTTTGGTGGGCCCAACAAGATATCTGGTGTTTTTCAAAAGCGCACCAGGATATATAATATGTTGTGTGTTTACGTTACCAAATTGTGTTTCATAATTTTGACGAAAAAAATAATTTGACAATAAAAGTACATGTAATTATAAAGTCAGCTATTACAATAAACTAAAGACTCACAAAATATGTAAAACATTTGCAGTTTTAAATTTTTTTTTAATTTAAAATAAACGAGCAATTAAAGTGTTATATATAATGTACATTCATCAAAAAGGAAAATATTTATGACCATGTGTGCCACAAAATGGCGGGTGTTTAATTCGAGAACTACGACGAAGAGGTTCATTAGGTTGTACTCGTTCATCTTGATTTTGATTTTCTTGTGTTGAGTCGCTTGGCATACCAATGCCTAGAAATGGAATTGGTGAAGAATTGTAAGTTGGACAATCATCATATCCTTGATAGTTAAATTCATTCGAAGGATAATTCGATTGAAGCAATGAAGTGTATGACATTCCTTCTTGAGTATTAACCTCAGGTTGAGGTACATGGTAAGTAGGAGGTTCCATTGATGTAAAAACACCTAAAATATATTTAGTGAGTTTAAATCAATAATTGAAAAATAACGATATGTACATCTATTTGTATAATTTGGTAAATTACACACCTCTATCACCATAAGGTGTATGAAAAGAAGGCCCAAATTGAGGCACATAATAATTTTGAGGTGGGGGCCTTGATGTAGAAGCATCTGTCACATGTTCCGATAATATGTAATAGATAATAAACAAAAGTATAACCTCATTCAATTTATTAGTGTAATTTTGTAAATTACATACCATTTTGTACATGAGGTGTGCCTGACCAAGTGCTGTTGGGGTTATACTGGAAAGGATGTTTTTACTTTGTATAACCAGACTGAATTTCTGTCTTATTTGCTGAAATAAATTATTTTTATCACTGATACTTTAAATATCATTGAATGTTACATATATTTACTGCATAACTATTCAATAAATAGTACGTGTTACATTGTAGTTAATTTATTGATACCAGATCACAGAAGATTAAATTAACAGACCCTTGTAACTAAAAAGTACAAAATTCACAACCCAGATGGAAATGAACAATCCATCGTGAAAGGTTGAAGTGTAAGGCTCAGATTGACTTGTCTTGACCAAGAGATTGCACTAGTGCATTATGATTCACTGAATAGGACCTATAGGAGGATAAATTTTTCAGTACTGAATATAGAAGAATTAGACCTCAGTGGTTCATTATTTCTTAATCTCCATCCCTTAAATAGGATCGTGTGGAATTAATAACCATTGCTTTTACTTATGAAGGGAAGAGAATCAATGAGATTCAATACCTTATATCTTGGGCAATGTTATTGGTTACATGAAGATTGCTAAGAATTAATACGGAGAATCGTGTGCAAGTACGTCTTGTTTGATTTGTCCCATTGGTGGGCTCAGAAGTTTTATCATACCAAATCTTGCAAGTGGAATTAGTTTCCGGTATGGATAATAATATTGAGCTGACCTTACTCCAAGGAAAAAGATATTAATTAATGTCGAGCTATTTCAGTGGCTTGAATTAATTAATAGACTGTATAATTTTAAACACGGGAAATAATAACCGGGAGCCATATTAACAGTAATATGGGTTAAGATGGATATTGCAATATTAATTATGTAGTGGGATTAATTAAAATTTATGGGCTTGGATAATATTGTGGCTCAATATTGATAATTCAAGGTACATTGGGCTTGGATAATAGTTATGGGCTTGGATAATATTGTGGCTCAATATTAATTCAAGGTCCAATCTTAATTCTCCTAAAGGCCCCTCAAGTAGCCCAAAGATAAAGTCCAATTACTGAAAAAGGTGTTTAAAATAAAATAAATTATTGTTGCCTAATTTTCCTATTATTTTCGAAAATAATAAATAAAAGTGGGAGAAAGATTTTCATTGAATTTTGTTATGGAATAAAGATAAGTATTCTTGAATACAAGATTATCTCATTAAATTCAAGAAATCTCCCACTTGGTTATATATTAAGTAAATTTCGAAAATCTCAAGATAATAAGGAGGAGAAGATTTTATTGGGATTTATTTTGGGAAATAGAATATATTGAATATATTCAAGATAGTTTCTTGGAGAAGAAGCAAGGACAAACCCTAAAATTTTCGTCCCCCCTTATTATAAATAGGGGATGAATTTTTTATCTCCAAGATAACACAGAAATTGACTTTTTCAGAAAAATATCAGCATCGATAAAATAGAAAATATTTTGAAACGTCGACAGATTGTGTTTTTTCGAAAAACTTCAATTGTGAGTGTGCAATTCCATGTGTTGGAAAAATTAGAAATCCACAAAGGTGCTGCAACATAATTTTATTTTTCCCTTTTGTTAATTGTTCGCGAGCATCCTACCACCGGATTGTTGGAGAATGACGAGGGAATACTTGAGAAGGTCTTTTGGTGTGTTCGTGTGAACGGGATCCATCTTCTCAATGGTTGTCACTCCGAAAGGTTAGTTCACGTAAACTCCTAGCAATTCCGCATGCGTAGGATTTATGTGACGAATTTGTATTCATGATTTGTTGTTGAATTATTATTTGAATTAATATAGGATTAATTCATGCTAGTAATAATTGTGAGAATTAAATTTGTATTTAAATATTCATCTCGAATAGATCCGGGTAATTAATTCCCCTACAGTTGCAAGCATCTCATGCTGGGTAAAAGGAGATTAATGGTGTGCTGCCGAAGAATGTCTTCTTTGACTTCTTGTGGATGTCTCAACATTGTCATCTCTTGAAGTACTTTTTCGTCTCCTTTGTCTTGTATTCCTCTCTTCTTCCCTGCTTTGTGGAGCTGGTTGATCTACAAGATATGGAGGTACTTTTGGTACAGGGTCCACTTCCTGGATAAATTGTTCTGTAGTATTAAGCAGATCCACCATTGATTCTCTGTTGTCAATTGTAGTCGCCCTTCTGCTAATTTTAAGACCCGAGAACCATCGGACCTGCAAGAGAAAAAATCAGCGGACTGCTATACACATTTCTTAGTCATATTATCATGAAAACACAACATGAGAGACTTAATATAATTTACCAAAACATCACGTGTAGACGTTCTAGGTGGTTGAAAGTCCTGATCCTCCGCATTGTACTTATTAAGTGAAATCAAACGACGTGTAATGTTATAATACCAATGCATATAGTCGCCGAACGTTGTCTTATCTCCAGTGATTTCTACTGTAGGATCATACGGACGTCTACAGTCCAGTCAACACTGTCTTGCCCTTTGTGATCAATGTCATGCAATGAATAATGAGTAGATGCTATTGGATGTGTAACACGAGAAGATCCAACACCAAGATTTGGATAATTACCACCGCCCTGACTAGACTCTACAGATTGGTAGTTCTGAGTTTCCCATGCATCCCATGTATTATGGGGTACTTGTGAGGCCACATTTGTAATAACAGAAGGTCTAACATTATAATCATTATCACCGCCATGACTAGACCCTCCAAATTGGTAATTCAGATTTTCCCATGCATCCCATGTATTATGGGGTACTTGTGGGGCCACATTTGCAATATTAGAATGTCTAACATTATCAGCATCACCACCGCCACGACCAGAACCTTCCGATTGGTTCACCAAAATTTCAGGTTCGACTAATAGCTCAATAGTATTCAAACAGCGTTTGGATCGAAAAAGAAACGAAGGTCGCAGTTGTTATTAATAATTTCATAGGACACCTAGATGACGCATTCCCATTATTAATTATGGAAGACACATTCAAGGCATACATGTGCAAACTCAGTCCCATGATCTCAGACAACACACGTTGCAGATCATAGAAATCGATCATACGATCGACACGAGTCGCTCGAACGATAAATTCGCAAGATTTGACAAAAATTCCAATGTCACTCGAGTTTGTCATATCTTAAAAAAAAACACAACGTGTTTTAGGAACAAAACTAAATTAATTTAATATCTTTAAAACTAGTACTCACAATTTTTTTAAAAAGAAAAATTATTAAAATTTACAAATATGCCTTTAATCCCGAGATCGAGTACCAATTTGGTTTTTTTTTTTACTAAATTATTCGAACTTCGTAAACTTTTTTCTTGAATGATTATTTGTGATGATATCTATCTTAACCAGCATACAACAACATATGAGCATACCATATCTAGATTAGTTCTTTTTTTAAATTTTTATATAATTTTTTATCTTCTTTTAATATCTTTAAATTTTTAGCTCTCTGATCTCTTTCTTAATTATTCTTTCAAATTCCAATATATAATTCTTATATGTACTTTAATAAATGCATTTATATGGAGCAACCTTATTACTACATTCATATACGACAAAAACTTGGGTAGACCTTATTCATAACATGAACCCGGGTCAAATTTGACCCATGTATACAAACGGGTCAGATATAAACAATTCCAGCCCATTTCTCCCGTTTCATTTTGCGCTGATTTCTATCTCCCCTCTCTCCCACCTACACACGCGAAACTGCTGCACTACACTCTCTGTGACTCTTCCCGCGGAACCTCTCCACTCTCCGCGATGGCGACAGCGACGGCGGATCTCTGTGACACGACGACGACGATGCCTCCGCGACTCTTCACGCGATGGTGATGGAGACGGCGAGTCCTCACGCTACGGCGATAGAGACGGATGGCGACTACGACTCCTCACGCGACGACGATAAATACGGTGATTCCTCTGCGACAAAGACGACGCCTCCGCGATGACGGTTCGTATTTGTCGTTTTTCTTTTTGAAACGGTGAGAGTTTTTGTGAAAAAAAGTGAGAGTTTTACTTAGTAACAGTGAGAGTTTTAATTAATAACAATGAGAGTTTTACATAGCAACAGTGAGAGTTTTTGTGAACAAAAGTGAGAGTTTTACTTAGTAACAATGAGATTTTTACATAGCAACAGTGAGAGTTTTTGTGAACAAAAGTGAGAGTTTTACTTAGCAACAGTGAGAGTTTACTTAATAACAGTGAAAGTTTTACATAGCAACAGTGAGAGTTTTACATAGCAAGAGAGATGATTGAGAGCGTGAAGACATATTAATTCGATGGCCTCCGCCGGCAACCCCATCGCCGCCGCCGCAATCTTCAACGAAGACGAAGACCTCCTGGATGACGATGATGGCAACGATGACGCCGACGCCGCCACAATTACTTTATATGGGTCATATTGAATTAGAGTTCACACTGTGAACTTGGTTTACAGGAGTGTCACTCTTCATATATGTGCTTTAATTATATTTTATGTACATTTATATTTTATATTTTTTAAAAACTAAACTTATTTTTAAATATTTTTCACTTTACTCTTAACTCATTACTATTAGTACTTTGTTACTATATTTAAATCCTTCTAACACCCGAAAGTTGTTTCAACTTTTTTTAATTGAAGAGCATTTCCATTTTGGTTTCAATTATCAAGAAATAAATTCGATTAAATTCGTGAGAAATTGACACCTGTGCAATTCGTAATATTATACAAAGTATAAAAATATTCACATATTGCAAGTGAGTGTATTCAAATTAGCAATAATTGTCACTTTCCATTAACAGCTAAAAAAATCAGAACAACAACATATAACAAGAATATCCACCTTAACGAGCTATTAAAACATAATTAATCCTTAACATTCATCACTTTATATTTTTTTTGATTAAAAAACATACAAAATATATTTAAATTAAAAATAAAAAATACCTTAATTGCCGAAAAATCTCAATACACGATCGTTGAGTCAATCTATCGTGTTGAATCCCCACATAAGCACAATACCTAAAACACAAAAATAATATAAATAAATATTCTAAAAAAATATAAAAAAATAATAATAATAATACTATGATTTGTTTAAACGCAAAAAATCTTACTCTTATGTGAAAATGTACCATAAGTAGTAAAAGAGTATGGTGATGGAGACAATTATTTGGATGGTGTAGTGATGATATATATGTTAGAGAATAAAAGAAGAGGTGATGGGAGTAGGAGATAGTGAAGGAAGGAGATGTGGATTTAAACAGGGGTGAAATTTGTGAAGATTAAGGTGGATGGGAGGGTTGACCGAATGGGAAATATTGATGGAAGACATGGTGCACTTTTGAAAGGCACAATGTGCATTGGGAATGTATGTTGCATGAGATGGGAATATATGTGCAGGATTTCCAACATATGGGAATACATTGGGAATATACATGTTGGGAAAGAGAAGAGAGTTGCGAATATATATGCAGGAGGATTGGGAAAGAGAAGAGAGTTGGGAGGCGTTACCTGGTGCGTTTTGAAAGGCACCAGGTATCTTGTCAATCCAGCCTGGTGCCCTCCATGAGAGCACCACGTTTACATACAGTATATATATATATACATAAGCAGGTACCACTAGATGCGCTCAGTGAGCGCACCATGTTATACATACACAAACAGAGCGCACCAGCACCTAAATGCATAAATATTTTAAAATCAACCCCATTTTCACAATAAAAAATCGAAAATGCTCCATTTTAATAAAAAAAAACCAGCATTCTCTTGTTCTTTGTTCAATTCTATCAATTACATATTTATCACTAAAAATTCTATTGTAAAGATCCGGTTTAACTTTTTCGTCTGTCACCGAACTAAAAAATCAAATTTTGTAAAATTACAGAACCAAGATAAAAAACCATAAGTTAATAAGACCAAGATCAAAATAAGTCTAAGGTACAGGACAAAAAAAATCTATATTCCCATTCATTGCTGTCGATTTGAGTGCATTCATTCCGACAAGGTTCATAATTACAATATACATGCATATATACAATCTATTAAATACAAATAATCGATATTAATGCATATTATTACCACCAACTTCACTTGGATACTGTATTATACACGATGAAAGAATGTAACAAAGCCAAGTACATGAGTATACCCAAACATTGTTGCTTTATATTTACCACTCACTACGTAGTACAAATACGCAAAACAGAATATATCATTACCGATATCCTTTGTTATATAATATATGAATATAGACACTTATATAATACACTGAAATACCCTCAGCAGTTTCACACCATGGACCAACTGATATTTATTGCACATTTTATGAAGGCCATCAATTCCACAGCTGAGTTTTGTGCTGAAAAAACTAGGAAAATTGCAACGTCAGTTTCCAACACTAAAGATCATCCATTAAGCATATTTAATAACCAAATTGATCCTCTTTTGCCATTGTCTAAATTTTAGAAAAAGAGGATCTAGATACACTGAAGAAAAGAATAATGGAGCTCTCGATAGGAAAGCAAACAGATATAGTCAGTCTAGATTATGAAACTGGTTCACTCACCAGCAGCAAGTTACAGCAGCAGCTTCTCCATCATCACTGATACTAAACAGCATAAATGCGTATGACCTGATCGATCTTGGTACGGCACACAGGGCAGCCCCAGTTCTTGGCCTTAATTTCACTCAAACACGACATGCAACCTGCCATGTGTCCACACGGAACACAAGCTCCCTCAACCGCTGCATCTAGGCATATCGTACAACACGTACCTGAAGTATCCTCCTCTTTATTTTCTTCACGGGATGCAACTCCTAGGTCAACGGGGCCGATGTCAATTGATGGATACTGAATTGGACCGTCGTCATTTACGACAGGAGGAGCTGAGGCTGCTGGAGTAGAAACATTATTGTCAGATGGACCAGCTTCCTGAACCCCCTCAGATTTGCTGCTTCCATATGTCATGTGGGCCCCACTCTCCTCGTGACTGGAGGAAATATTCACAGATCCACTCGTGGATGCATCATTTAGTACAGAACCAACATACACGCCCACAAGTGGTGGTGCTTCTTGAAGGGAGGCATTAATTGCCATAGCAAGCTCTTCATCTTCCGAGGTTGGTGGTGCAGTTGCTGGAGAAGAAGTAGTGACTTGGCTATTTAAGGGACGAGGCATTGGATGCATCACCTGTTAATCCAGACCAATAAATTGAACAAGTTAAAAAATAGCAGAAATTGATTTAAAATACAAAATCTCGGCTTAATAGCAGCTAAAATCATGACCTTTGCATTAATTGCAGTCTAACCTAGACAATTGGATAAATAGCAAATCAATCACCAATAATTTTTTATTTTTTTTTTGCAATTGAGTCTTCCCAGATCTGCTATAATCCAATTGACATCTGAGATGATGACTATGTAATTCACATGATACGTCTGCTTCGGGCAAGGGGGAAGCTGACTGGGAATATCTAATTGCAAAAATTATTTAAATTGGAGATTGATTTGCTTTTATCCAATTGTCTAGATTAGACTGCATTCAACACAAAAGGTCGTGATTTATGCCGCAAATATATCAGATAAGGCAGGAAATAATTCCAGACAAACAATAGGAGAACCCCATATGCACCCAGTTCGGCACATTCATCAACCCATTCTTATTCAAACTTATGAATGTATTTCAAGGCTCAATTTTCGTTGACTTCAAAGGTAGTGGATATCTAGAGAGGGTGAAGAGGCAAGATTTTGAGTCAATATGAGGTTTTGAGGATGCTGTTGTGAACACCTTTGTTAGTGTTGTACCCTATTTAAGCCCTTCATGTTATGGTAGTTGTCTACTACTCTGCTACCTTCAAAATACACAATAGAGAAACCAAAAATAGTAAAATAATTTCCACCTGAGGAATTCCTTTGCAAGCATTACAAAAACGCTGCAACTGTTGTTTATCACTTTCTTGTAAAGGTGCAAGTTTAATTCGAGTACCTGCAAAGCCAGGAAACAAGAATGAGTAACTCTGTAAAATATCACTTTTGTGACCACAATTATGCACTAGGCTACTATAATTGCCTCAACTGTCATACTTGTCATCTTCTAACTAACGAAGAAGTTATCCTCTATAACCAGCCACAAGCAGAAAATAGAGGCATACTTCCATTCATAAGTTGATCATTTATATGAGCAGTCAATTAGAGACTGCAGTCAGGATAGAAGCGAAAAAGTTGCTGCATTGATTACATTGCACGCTTCCCCATGACTTAAAAAAAAGACATGCCCAACATGAAATTATATGACATGCCTAGAACAAGATACAGGTATATCCTGTGTTGATGTCTAACATCGTATCAGAAGTTGTTCCAAAACTTGGATGTGTCTTGACTTCGCTGATGTGTTCCTTTCTCCACTGTCTCAGACACTACTCTTTGGATCATTGAATTGAAGAAATTAAGATACGTAAAGCAATTCTAAACATGATCCGTTTCATCTCTCTCTCTCATGGTGCCCCCTACCCCCACCTGAAGTTCCTCACGCAAAAAGCAACACCCCATAAGCACCTTTAACATCCTACTCTAAAATCAAGCAATGGTACCACCCAATAATCAACTTTGTCATCATACTCTAAAATCAAACATGAATTATCAATTTGTTTCAAGTTGAATCACTTGAGTCATCCGACACTCCAAGAACTCCTAGGTCCTCAAGTTTGAGTGACTATAAATTCAATATACTTACGCCTTGCCTCTTGGGAGGACTTAATGGCTCGCCTTCTCCTCCAGCGTCTCCGGACTATGCATAAAGATAAAAAGTGATCATCTATATAGTACATGTAGTTTACAGTACAGTATACAACATTAAGCTGAGAAATTACTTCGTGAAACATCAGCTATAACAGCCACTGGATCAGGCTGGTTAAAATTTGGTTCCTCTAAATTGGCCTTCCAGAGTGGAACAATCGTGCGTGGTTGGGCATCCTGATGACAAAATAAAGCATGCACAGTGCGTCAATGTAAATAGAACCCTATAATTGATACAATATGAATATCTTGCATTTTAATAGGTTATGACATCCAACTGTAAAATGATTACATTTCCTGAAACACAACAAAGATAATTAATTGCATGGAAAACAAAGATAAAGACATCAAGGCACCTGTTCACCAGTGTATATTGCAAGCTCCAACTTCAAAGGTTTCAGTAAATTGCGAGAACCACAGGGCAAAATAACCACCCATCTGCACATACCAGAGGAAAACTATTAAAATGCCAGCTATAAGCAATACAAAATGACAAATGTTGCAGCATTATGAAAGGGACAGGGCAAACGAAAATTAGAATAACTATAAAAAAGAGACCATTCTAATAAGAGAACAAGATTTCTCTGCCTTATGGGGAAAATATTGATCTGTCTATCAACCAAAAAAGGCAGTATTGCATCATGTGGCAAGAGATTATGCCCTACCGCCTTATGTTAAAACATTAAAAGAATATTGAAACAAACTATCCAATAAAATTAATCCAAGAGCAATATAAGCATTGCACCTACACTTTTTTTGAAAGTAACTGAGGAGCCAGAAGTTCCAAAAAGCCTGGTCCATGAAGTTCTCGCAGCCAACCAGAGAATAAGCATACATGCTCCTGAGCATCATAACAGGGAAAGTCAACTTCCACTTGATTCGCAGAAATTTAATTGCCCTACGGCTATTTTTCAGATAGTAATCAGCAGGCAGGGGATACCTCAATTGCTCGGACAACATTTTTGTATCCTTTGGCTCTAGCAACGTCGAGTGGGGTTTGACAAGCATCATTCATTAAAAGTGCATTTGCTGAAATTACCAACAGAATAAAGTGAAAGTAAGAAACAAAGGAGAAGTCCATCATATTCTCTTTCAACTCAAACATCATGCCCCATGAACACACCTCCATGTGCAAGAAGCAACTTTACGGTATGATCAAGGCCTCTTTTTGCTGCATGATGCAAAGGTGTCCCAGCATGGTCACCTTTAAAGGATAAAAAACTAATCAGGAAGAGGAACACGGCCCATAAATAATAAACATTCGCAAAAGGAGAGGTACATACTAAGGAAAGGTTATATTCATCATTAGAGGGAGTGCAGGGAAGCTTCTAAGTGAAAGGAAATTACTAACTAAATACAAGAAAAATGGGATAATAAGCATGTAGATAAGAGAATGTACAGACAGATATACATGTACCACTAGCACACCCACAACATTAGAATCCAGAATTCTTGACATGCACAATGTAAGGAAGGGTAAAGAGAAGTGCATCATAACTGAAAATGAGGATTAAACCTGAAGCCTCTATTAACCAAATCTTTTCAAAAGGGTAATAAACATATCACTTAATGTTAAATGCCAAAGGGTAATACACCACACATGACCACAAGTAGCTAAAACTTAGATCATATTAAATCAAATCTCTCATTTGTTCCCCTTGAGACAATTAGGGGATACAATAAACACAAAACTTATCATCATCTGATTACTAGGTAGTAGGTAGCGATGGCAATATATCACTTGATGTCTTAATCATAAAACCAACCACCACACAAATCCTACGTCTATCCCCTGCCACTTATACACATAATTTTACAAGGGCGGAAAAGACATAAAAACATGAGCTCCAGATAATGAAATTTTAAGAAAAGATATTCGCAGGGGCAGGGATTGACCTGGACGGTATGCATTGAGATTGGCACCCAATTCGATCAAAATTTTTGCAACATCATAAAGCTGTGGATTCATGCAAGCAGCAATCAACGGAGTCTTCCCTTGGCCATCAATCCACTGCCAAGTGCCACCACAATCACCAATTAAGAGAGTAAATTAGTCTGAAAGAATTAAAATTGTTGCACGTGCACCTTGTGCCATGTGATTAATACCTGTTCTGCATGGTTAACTAAATTACATTTAAAAATGTGTTAAGTCGTTCCTTTTTCATTTATCTGTCAATATAGCATCTATTTCGCAAGCGCAGTGTAACAAACATAGCCCAAATGGAAAAAAAATACAAATTTGCCAATGTACACGATTGGGTTTGTATGTGTTACTTGCAGGGATGCTTATGAAGCACATATGATCCCGAAATAAAATAATAATAATAAAAAAACGGCTTTTACTTAAAAAGTTCAGACAAAATAAGTAGTATTTAAAATATACCATCCAGTAGATAAAGAGTGCAACCTTCTCTACTGAATGAACGGAAAAGTCATAACGAAGCCTGAAGGCTTCTCTAATTGGCACAAGGTGTGAATCAGTGAATGTGTATGCCTCGATATATGCAAGCCTGTGATTTCCATTCTTAACCATGAACATATTCTAAAGGAGGCAGACATTAATCAAGAAATGGAAGGTTTCAAAAGAAAATTTTAAACAGAACACGAAACACACTTAAAGGCAGGAACAAAAAAAAGGAACAGAATCTGTGATTGTATACCTCAAGACCAGCACCTTCGCTTCGGAGAGCTTTGATGCCTTCCACATTTCCATAATTTACTTGCTCATACAGCAACTCATCTTTCGATTGCGATTGCTGCTGTCCCATTCTCCCAGAATCGCTAGGTTAAATTGAGCCAAAACGAACCGAAAAAAAAAAAAAAATTGAGGCAAAACGAGAAAAATAAAAATTGTGACAACCACCCAAAAATCAATCGAAAGAGAGAAAACTAATAAAAGAAATTATCGGAAGTCATCTCAATTCTCATGTCTTTGACAAAAAGAAGAAGAAAATAAGGGTGGAATACACCCAAACACACACCGGTTTGTAGAGATATATTAAGGCTGGAATAAACTAGGGTTTTGGAGATTAAGCGCTCAACTGCTGAATAAAAAAGCCGATACGCGCAACTGCAGTCTCCATCCCGCAGTATTTTCTACAGTTTTTTTGTGTTAATAAAATGAAATTTAAAGAGATGACCCAACTCTTAAATGAAATTTGAATTGCGGGGTCAAAATACTCGGTAGCTTAATAAACAAGGAAAAATAAAAAAATATTAAAAACTTAATAAAGAAGAAAAATTGGTTGAGCCACTGAGCCGTTCCATCTTTATTATTATTGGTTATAATTAATGTGCTTCGCTGGATCCATCCAAAACAAAGCTATTAAAGGCATAATGATCTAAGGTTTCTGAATTATGAACTTTTATTTTAAAATGTTTTTGAATTATTTTTTATTTTAAAAATTTATTAAATTATATATTTTTATTTCATAAGGTCTTTAAATATTTTTTTTAAAAGTCGTTAAATTATATAATTTTGTTTCATAAAACTCTTTTTTGACCATTCGTAAAAGAATTTTTCTTTTGTTTGGAGTTTGATTTGAATATAATTGTATTGAAATTGAGATGATGTAACATATTTTAACAAAAAACATTAAGACGATTTAGCAAAATTTATGAATTTTTCGTTACCAGGGACCTAATGAAACAAAAATTTATAGTTTAAGGGTTTTTTTAAATAAAAAATAGTTTAAGGGCCTTTAGAAATAAAAATTGATAGTTCAGATGTCATTTAATGCATTATGCCTTATCTAAACGCTACCGGGGGTCTATGTGGGTCGATTTGATAAAAACCTCAAAATCGACTTAAGATTAATTGAGTCGAGCTCAAGCTACTTGAGTTTAACAACATTAGGCTTATCAGGCTCGTCAATCTAACGAGCTCACATAATTTTACTACCCCTAATAATTTAATTATTTATTAATATACTTTAATTATAAATAAAATAATTTAATTATTGTTATGTAAGTTAATAAGTTGAGTCGAACTCGAGTATTTCAAGCTTTTCCTCGAGTCGAGCTCGAGTTCAAAAGGATTGAGCTCGATCATGTTCGAGTAGAGTTTCGAGCTTGACACTACTCTACTCACCTCATTACACCTCTAAACACTGCGCCCGAGCCACAACCGAGTTGGTTAAGTCTGAGGTGATGTGAGGAGACATCCTCCGACAACGCATGTTCGATTCCCATGTGGAATATATATTCACTAAAATATTATGAAAAATTATTTTGAGGATTGAATCATATTGACTCTGTCCACGGGTCTGTGTCATTCGGCCAACTCCCTTGATTTTCATTGATGAAGCTCTTTCATATATCTCTTATTAAATGTTATATAAATGCGTCATAAGCGGTACAACCGAGTGGTAAGGCATGTGGTGATGTGGGAGACATCTTCTGAAAATTGATTGTATTGAAAAGTTTAGGGAGATAAAGTTGATTGTATTGAAAAGTGAAAAAATAAAGTTTAGAGATGTAAAATAAAGAACAAGAACAAAGAAAGAACTTAAAGATTTATTAACCTAATTCGTCAGGATTGAATACATCTGGGGGCAGTACCAAGCCAGGAGTTTCACTATATTTCTTTCGTACACGACAATAAAATATTAGAGACTATTTATACGAATAATTGGGTTGTAGCCCTAAAAGTCTCAAGTCCATAAGAAGTAATGTCCACAATGTATTGGTATATTTACAATACTCTCACTTGGACATTACGACGTGATGTTCATGACTAATTAAAGCCTTGGTAGAATAATCTATAAAGAGAAACTTCGTAAAAGGAGAAAAATGTACAACTACTGATCTACGAGACTCAATCTTCAGAATTGTTTGAAGTTGTCACTCCCCCTGGATACAACAGTCTTCCAAGCCTACGCGTCCCAATACCATGAACATATTTTTCAAAAGTAGAAATAGAAATGAATGTAAACAATCTGTCATATTGTCATTAGAACACACGTTTTGTATGATAATTTGACCACTCTTATGGAGTTCATGCGAATAATAGAATTTTGGGGATATATGTTTTGTAAAGTTCCCTATAACATACCCGTTACTCATCTGTGCAACACAAGCTACATTGTCCTCATAAAGTATGGTAGGAGATATATCATTTCTAGTCATATTACATGAATCACAAATGTGTTTAAATATGAATCATGAAAATATGCTTAAGTTTACAATGTCTCCTTATAAAAGAAACACTAAATCTGCAAGCAAATTCTCCACAAATGCAGTAACGAGTTTGGTGCAGCACACCGCGGCGAGGCGAATCCAATATCAAGTCCAATCTTTATTTAGTGGAGGATTCAATTAATTTTGTCGAGCCCCTTTCTTAGAAGAAATGAATAAAGCACGCTTAATCCTGGATCTTCATGATAGGGACCGCTCCAGATGCGATGCATGATATGGATTTCAGCCTTTCTGATCGCAACTTCAAATATAAAATTTAAAGATATCCAATATGAAAGGATACTTTGAATCATGGAATTGGCTCGGGTATGCAAAGCCACCACTCGGTTGGGCGACGACTGCGACTTTATTGTAAAGCTCTGCCATTTTTTGGTTATTTTATTAGTCGAACACAAGCCGCATTCCATCTGTTGTTGCGAATGGCGGAAGTACCTATTGTTGGGAAATTCGGGGTGCCCGGATCTATTCGAGATGTATTTAAATACATATTTAAATTATTCAATTAATTACTAACATGAATTAATCCTAAATCAATTCAACATAATAATTAAATAAGCAATTAGCATCATGCGTACACGTAATTCACGTAAATCCTAAGCATGCGGAATCTAGGAGTTACGAGATTACATACCTCTTGTAGAGACAACCGTTGAGACGATGGATCAACCCACAGTGCCTTCTCAAATATGTCCCAAGTCCATGAACGTAATCCGGTGGGAGGATTCTCATGAACGATTTTAATAAAGGAGAAAAACTGAAAATATTTGTCACCACCTTTGTGGATTTCTAATTTTTCCAACACATGGAATTGCACACTCACAATTGAAGTTTTTCGAGAAAACACAAGCTGTCGACGTTTCAAAATATTTGATATTTTATCGACGATGATATTTTTCCGAAAAAAATAATTTATGTGTTGTCTTGGAGATGAAAAATCCATCTCCTATTTATAATAAGGGGAGGGGGGACGAAAATTTAGGTCAATTGGGACATTGAGAAATTTTCTTGTTTCTTCTCCAATAAACAATCTTGAATATATCCAATATATTATATTTCCCAAAATATCTCTCAACAAAATATTCTCCTCCTTATTATTATGGGATTTTCGAAAATCTCACCTAAATAGGGAAGAAATAGGATCTTTGACTTTTCTTGAATTTATGGATAATCTTGTATTCCAAGAATACATATTCCATAATAATCTTTCCAAGAAAATCTTTTCTCTTTCTTCCTTTAGATATTTTCGAAAATTTAGAAAAAATAAGCAATAATATTTTCTTCTCATTTTCATTAATTGAACTTTAATTTGGGTTATTTGAGGGTCTTTAGGAGAATTAAGATTGGACCTCCAATGGGCTATGAAACTTTAATATTAAGCCAAAATATTATTCAAGTCCATTAATATTAATTTACTCCACTATAAAATTAATATTGAACTATCCATCTTATCCCATATTACGATGCTTCAATAATATGGCTCCCGGTTATTATTTTCCGTGTTTAAGATTATCTAGCCCACTAATTAATTAAGCCACTGAACAAGCTTTATATTAATTAATATCTTTGTCCTTGGAGTAAAGACAACTCAACATTATTATTCATACCGGAAATAAATTTCCACTTGCAAGATTTGGTATGATAAAACTTCTGAGCCCACCAAGGGGACAAATCAAGCAAGCCGTACTTGCACACGATTCTCCGTATTAAATCTTAGCAATCGTCATGTAACTAATAATATTGTCCAAGATATAAGGTATCGAATCGTGTTGATTCTCTTCTCATCATAAATCAAAACAATAGTTATTAATTTCATACGATCCTATTTAAGGGATGGAGATTAAGAAATAACGAACCACTGAGGTCTAATTCTTGTATATTTAGTACCGAAGAATTTACCCTCCTGTAGGTCATATTCAGCGTATCATAATGCACTAGTGTAATCCCTTGGTCAAGACAAGTCAATCTGAGTCTTACACTTCAACCTTTCACGATGGATTGTTCATTTCCATCTGGGTTGTGAATTTGTACTTAGTTACGAGGAACTGTTAATTTAATCTTCTGTGATCTGGTATCACCAAATTAACTACAGTGTAACACGAACTATTTATTGAACAGGTTTGCAACAAATATATATCATTCAATCATATTTAATGCAATAGCGATAAATAATTTATTTCAGCAAATAAATAGGAAATTCAGTTTGGTTATACAAAGTAAAAAACATACTTTCCAGTATAACCCCAACAATCTCCCACTGATACTCAAAGTCTGCTTTTAAGTATACTACAGCACGTCTCGTGTTCTATGTAACATCTAATGTCACCTACATGAACCCAATAATATTTCTCACACTTAAACTCAAAGCAGATTGGCTACGCACTTGACAACCATTCCTCCCACATGTCTCTTGAATATTTCTAGAGGCAGACACTTTGTGAAAAGATTAACTAGGTTATCCTCCAATGCGATCTCAGCCACCTCTACATCTCATCTCTTAACGATTTCTCGTCTAAGATTTCTTTCATTCAGTGTGAAACTCGTGGACTCTTGGTTCCCTTAAATTTGTAACTGCCCCTAGTAAATATTGCTAGACAAATTCGGAACTCCATCCAAGTTCACTAAGAAGATCTAGAGCCAAATTGGTTCCTTCACTGCTTCACAAGCAGCTACTTACCCGGCTTCCATGGTTGAGTTAATGATGCATTTCTGCTTCACACTCGTCCATTTCATGGCTACACTTCCCAAATGAAAACACATTAACTAAGGTAGATAGTTTCTGGAATCTATGTCGATTTGGAAATTCGAGTCCGCGTGACCGACGAGAATAAGACTGTCTAATTGATAAACCAACATTCTATTCGAAGTTCTCTTCAGATACTTCAGAATGTTTTTAACTACAGTCCAATGTTCTTTCTCTGGGTTACTTTGATATCTTGCTACCATGCCTACGACAAAGCAGATATACGATCTCGTGCACAGCAATGCATACATGAGGCTTCCTACAGCCGAAGCACAAGGAACACCATTCATGTCATCTATCTCCTCTTGTGTCTTGGGACACATCTCCTTGGATAGATGGATTTCGTGTCTAAAAGGGACAAAGCCTTTCTTGGAATCTTGCATGCTGAATCGCTTCAAAACGGTATCTATGTATGAAGCTTGTGAGAGTCCAATCATTATTTTCCTGCGATCTCGAGTGATCTTGATCCCTAGGACGTGACCAGCTTCTCCTAGTTCCTTCATATCAAACTGTTTTGACAGTCATGCCCGTACATCTGACAGCACTTTTCCATCGTTCCCAATGAGCAGAATGTCGTCTACGTATAATACTAAGAATACCAAGGCAGTTCTGTCACGCTTTTTATAAACACAACTTTCGAAATTATTTTGATCAAAACCATAAGATTTTATAACCTGATCAAAACATTGATTCCAAGCACGGGATGCTTGCTTCAATCCATAAATGGACTTCTTTAGCTTGCAAACCAGATGCTCTTGGCCTTTTTCAATGAAGCCTTCGGGTTGTTGCATATAGATTTCCTCGTCAAGACTTCCTTTAAGGAAAGCCGTCTTGACATCCATTTGCCAGATCTCAAAATCTAGGTGCTCAGCAATCGACAAGAGAATGCGGATGGACTTGAGCATGGCTACAGGCGAAAAGGTTTTCTCATAATCGATCCCTTCTTTCTGAGTGTACCCTTTCGCCACGAGTCTTGCTTTAAAGGTTTCCACCTTCCCGTCCGGTCCCCTCTTTCTCTTGTATACCCACTTGCATCCAATGGTTTCACCCCATTAAGTGGTTCGACTAGATCCCACACTTTATTGTGATCCATTGAACCCATTTCGCTTTCCATTGTAGTTTGCCAAGATTCTGCATCCTTGTCTTGGATCACCTCGTTGTACGACCATGGGTCTGATTCTTCTCCGGAGACCAAGTCCGAAGACTCTCCTATCCCCAAGAATCGCTCGGGTTATGTAATAACCCTCCCACTGCGACGAAGTTCTGGTTGTGTAGGTGTGACACTTGGTATATCGACTTGTACAGTCGGCAAAGGAGTTGGCCCTCTAAGTTCTTCTAAGGTAATCTCAATTCTAGGCTTTTTATCGTTCATATAGTCTTCCTCCAAAAATCTAAAGTGCGTACTGATTACGACCTTTTGATCTTCAGGACCATAGAACATGCATCCTTTAGTTCCTTCGGGGTATCCCAACCTTAATTCTGAACGTGCATCCAACTTACCAGCTTCCTTGTCAAACACGTATGCTGGACACCCCCAGATTCTCATGTGTCCTAAACTAGGCTTGCACCTATCCACTATTCTCTAGGGGTTTTGAGAACCGATTTGGATGACACTAGGTTTAGAATGTAAGCCGTTGTTTCCAAGGCGTAACCCCAGAACGATTTTGGTAAATCCGCATAACCCATTATTGATCTGACCATTTCTAAAAGTGTTTTGTTTCTTCGTTTTGCAACCCCGTTTTGTTGAGGGGTTCCAGGTGCAGTTAACTGGGATACAATCCCTTCATCTGACAAGTAGTTCAAAAATTCATCGCTGAGGTATTCGCCTCCACGATCAGATCGTAGAGACTTGATATGTTTTTCATGATTCTCTGTTTGAGCCTTAAAATCCTTGAATTAATCAAAGGGTCTCAAATTTATGCTTCATAAGGAAAATGTACTTAAATCTTGAGTAATCATCGATCAAAGTAGTGAAATACTCATAACCTCCTCTTGCTTTGATTGACATTTGACCACATATGTCAGTGTGAACGATCTCTAACACTTCTTTGACTCTTTTCCCCTTGGCTCCAAATGCCCTCTTGGTCATTTTACCCTCCAAACGTGATTCGCAAGTTGGAAATGGTTCAACCCGGAGAGACTCCAATGAACCATCTTGAACCAACTTTTGGATCCTATTTGGATTAAAATGACCAAGTCATAGAAGTGTTTCGTTCACATCTGCTGAACGTTTCCTTTTATTGCTTGAAATAATCGATGTGTTATAGGATGCATTTTGCGAGTGGTGTGCAAATATAATAGTATAGAGATTGTTCATCAATGTCCCATAACAGATACACTCACCATTTCGATAAATGATGTCATTATTATTAGAAGAAACTCGGTATCCATCAAAAGAATTTTAGAAACTAAAAGTGAATCCTTTCTAAAACTGGGAACATAAAGAACGTCTCTTAAAACTAAAATTTTATCACTAAAAGATAAATGCACTTCTCCCACTGCTTTAAGCACTACTTTTGTAGAACTACAGTACCTGCTACTCACGTAGCACTGCAGTAACCGCTACTTACGTAAAATTGCAATAATCGCTAACCACGTAGCATTACAATAACTATTACTTTCGTAACATTGCCCAGTGTGATAAGGATCTCACTCCCACTATGTTGTTAGGTCCGTTTGAACCCGTGAAGCAAACATGATTAGTGGATCCCGTATCCATTACCCACGAATGGGTAGCATACGCCGCTAAACAAATTTCGACAACTAGTGCGTGAGAATTACATTTCTTTCCGGCCCTTTTGGGGTTGGAACAGATAAACCTCCATTGTCCTCTTTCACCGCAGTTGAAGCACTTACCCTTTTGGATTTTCCTTGACACCACCAACATTCCTCATATTACCATTGCCCTTGGCAACAATTGAGTTTGATTGCTTATGGCTTTTGGTCCTCTTCTTCTTCTTGCCTTCCCTTGGCCTAGAAGATGAAGACGGACCACTTGCCGTCAAAACTTGAGTTTGGTGCCCCATCAACGTCTCTGCCGAGACAAAGCTTGCAACAAAACAGCTAGCGAGGCAAAAATGCTCAAAACTTTTGGGCAGAGAGTGGAGTACCAAATCGATCTGGGTCTCCAGATCATAATCTGCACCCAGAACCTCAAGTTTGTTCAGATGGGCCATCAATTTTGAGGACGTAATCCCTTACGGGGTTGTCCTCCACCATTTTCAGTGAAAACTTGGTGATCTGACGAGCTCCGCATTTTTGACTTGTCAGTTGGCTCATCTGGTTTTTGGTGTGTCAAGAATTCACTTGTGCTTTTGTGCAGTTAGGACAATTATAACTTTTCGTTTCCAATCAACATAGTTTCCTATACAATTCTGTTGACTTTAAGTATATTAACAGTGGATTAAAAGGTTGCGACATGCTGAACTGAAATAAACATACATCTTGTGTCAATATCCGGATCAACACATAGAAAATCACATAATTCGATCACATGAATCATA
The DNA here is from genome assembly GCA_037126765.1 of Stenogyne calaminthoides. Lineage (NCBI taxonomy): Eukaryota > Viridiplantae > Streptophyta > Magnoliopsida > Lamiales > Lamiaceae > Stenogyne > Stenogyne calaminthoides. The sequence continues at coordinate 24,367,892 of JBBCBC010000002.1, forward strand.
TTAAAATCTCAAAAAAAATATGAACATGCATCAGCCAACATCTTAAAACAGTTTAAATGAGCCACGTGGGTGGGTCATCACTTAAATCACATTTAAGCAGGTTACAACACAAGAACATTTAGGAACCTTCAATATCCAGATTAATAGTTGGCTCCCACTTGACCAATATAAAATTGACAGGGACTTCGGCGAAGTATATGCATATCAATTTTTTACCTAAGTAATAACCATGATTAAATACAGAATTATTACTTCGCTTTGAGCGAGCCTCTTGGAAGGGTTATCGTCGCCACTAATAATAATTCACAATCCTCATTTTGAGAATTTATTCATGTCAAAGCTTTCTTTTGGCCGTCCCTTAGGAGATTTTCTCCAAAAGAATTCACAAATAAATAAATCATGGAGATCAAAATTAATTCGATTCAAAATCGAATTAATTATTTAATACTTAGTAATTTTTGAATTTGAGATTTTTCATTGAACAGTTCTCATGCAAACATATTTAAACAAATTAAATAAAGCATAAGAAAATACAACAATAAATCAAGCAAAGCAGAAAATAAACATATTGGGCAAAAATTATCCAACTGTCATGGTTTGATTTTCCTTGTCTTGATTTTGAGGAAACATCGTCTTGATTTCTCCACTCGTTCGTCTCGAATTTTTTTTTTGTCTCAAATCGCCACGCCAAGTAGCTCAGTAAAGATACGTCCGCGTCAGCCGACCCTTAGCCAAAGCGACCACGCCCGTAATATCAAACTGCTTACCGTCGCCCCACACGGATCTCGGCAGCCTCGGCGAGAGCTCCAGCGCTTGCGACCCTCGGCCGCGCCCACTTATCTGCGCCCACGCCGCCCGGATCTCGGCGTCGTCACGCATACGGCAGCGTCTGTCGGCGTGCCCATGGCCTTCGCCTTTATGCGCTGGCCGAGTCTGGCACCCGCCCATCAGCGCTTGTGCGGCGTGTCGAAACCTTACCCTTTGTACCGTGCCTCCGCCAGCGCGTTTAGCGCGATACGCGTCGCCCGCGTCTTGTTTAATCCGTTTTAATTCCTCTTCTCCGTCTTCGTCTTCGATCAGGTTATAATTTATTTAACGAGAAAATAAATACACCTTAAATCTAGACTAGTCTATTACATTGAACAAATCAAAATAGCCTAATCTCACGAGAAATTTTAATTTTAAATGATCGCCCTTTGCATTAATGCGTTTGTGTTGTGCATACTGCAATCTCACTGCATCGCCCTACTAATAAATTAAATTAATATTTATAAAATGACGAAATTATCCATTCAGTGAAAATATAACACATATATATTTATTAATATTTCATTTTTATATAACAATACTTTTAAATATAATTAAAATTATTATATCCCTATGCAAACATTCAAGCCCTAAAATCAATTGTGATGCGTGATGTTCATCATCTATTTTTCTTCAACTATTCAAAACTCATCATCGTGATGCTCCCTTCAAAACATTCAAGCCCTAAAACTAGTCCCAATTCTTCTTCAACTATTCAACTCATCATCGTGATGCTCCCTTCAAAACGAAAAAAAAAAAAACTCATCGTGATGTTGCTGCTTTCAATTGCGAAACATTCGAGCCCTAGAAATCAATTGTGCCTCAAACTAGTCCCCAATTCTTCCACTACTCAACTCATCGTGATGCTGCTGTTTTCAATTACGAAACTACGGCGATGCGAAATTGCGAAACTGCGTTACTGCTGCTTTCAATTGAGACCCGACCCAACTTGCAGAAAGGCCTGGAAATTCTTGCCTTCTCACATCATCAGTGGCTAGAGCAGCGATTTTCCATTTTTTTTTAATTTCAAATTGATTAGTAATGATAAATATAATAATCCAAGAAAAGATTATAGATGTAAGTCCCAATAGTTCTTCATTTGAGACGAAAATGAAAAAAAAATAGTGTTTATAGATCGGGCAAAAGTGGTTTTTTTTTTTTTTAAGTAGTACTATGTATTGATTCATTGATTATCAAATTATTAATATTTTTTTAAAATTATTATGATGAGGTCATTTTGGTAAATTTAATTAAAAAAAACCAGAAAAATAATTAGTTTTCCTAAGGGCGAAACTAGATAGTTAATGACGAATCTAAATGACTTGTCAATTTTTTATTGGATATCTAACGTCAGGAAGGGCGAAAGACTTCCTGACCGTAGAAAAACCCTTAAAACTTTGGCTACTAAAGAGTCCGGGTAGAGGATAATTCTCCAGATTTGTTTTGCAAGAAGCGCTTTGTTGAATGTGACCAAGTCCCTAAATCCCATCCCTCCTTCCTTTTTACGGGTGGTTAGCGTCTTCCAGTCTTTCCAATGGACTTTCTTATCCTCTGAGCTACCTCCCCACCAGAACCTAGCGCACATCGATTCAATTTCACCACACAAAGATGTGGGTATTCTAAAGCACGACATAGCATAGGTCGGGATAGCTTGGATGACGGATTTAAGCAGGATCTCCTACCCCCTTCTGTAAAAAACTTATTTTTCCAACAGCTCAGCTTTTTAGAGACTTTATCTCGTAAGTAGCCGGATTGAATTCTTTTGCTACGAGTAGAGAAGGTAGGGAGCCCCAGGTAAAGGTCATGCCCTTGGCAAATTTGGATGTGGAGGCAGATTTTGACCAACTCAATGTTGTTTTGGGGTGTTGGTCCCGGTGTAAACGAGTCTTACACGTGTATGGGGGGGGAATACACGTGTTCAGTGATTTTAAAACTTTTTTTAGATGAGAGGTCGACTTGGGTCGAGAAATCTCGAAGATTAGGTTCGAGAAACACAGATCGCTTCCGAAGTCAAAGTCTCTTCAAAATTGATCCCTGAAATCCCGGATACCTCGGATAATCCCAAACCAATCACGAGTGTCGAGATCCTGAGTTTCTTGGATCGATAACTAGCTTATCAAATCCTCGGAAGAGAGTTCGGTTTGATAACTATCTGTTCTAAATACTTTCGATCGTCGGAATGGTTGGCCCTTAGATTATACTCGTTTTTAAGCTTTGTGAAAAGACCTTCCCTTTATGAAATAGTGATTAGGTCAGATTCACTTATGCAACTTCGGTGGATTGATTCCAACCTAATATCGATGAAAAAGTATGCTTTCAAAATCAAGTCAATGCAACGATTAAGCACGAGATAAGGAAAGCAATAAAAAACACAACGTTATAGTGGTTCGGAGACTCAAGCTCCTACATCCACTCTCTCCGACTCTTGAGAGAAATTCACTATCAACCGAGCTTTACGACTACCTCGTGGTTTACTTACTCAACTTCGTACTGAGTTTTACGACTACTCCCGTGGTTTACTTACTCAACCCGACCTTGAGTTTTACGACTACCTCCCAGTAGTTTACTTACTCAATCACACACAAGCTTTTCGGACTACCCCCAGAGCTTACTAACTTCTCCTCTAGAGTTTTACACTACTCAGCGTGGTTTACTAACTCTTTACAACTCTACTCACCAACAAAACACACTCCAACTACCTTCTCAAGGGGTTTGGGGTTTCTCGGTTGGTTTCCAACTAGGATGAGATATCCTTTACAATGAAGCACAATGCAAAGGGTTAGGATATCTCGACTAAGCTTTTTGATAAATCTTATCAAAATTTGGGCTTAGTAAAATGAGCTCTCTTCAATATAGAAGCACTTGGGAAATTCAAGGTATTTCGAGTGCTTTAACTTTTTGCAAGAATAGGTTTGAGCTCTTGAGTTACAGTATAAATTTCTCGTAACCTTACAAAGTAGAGGGGTCACCAAGATTTATAGGCATACACCAAGGTCACTCTTGAAAACTATCCGTTGGAGAGATAGCTTCGTGAGTTCCCTCTTATGGTGTGTGTGAAACGACTATATTTAGGGTTTGAAACTCCCTAACATGTTTTAGGCAATAGCCTTTCATGTAGCCGGTCTTCACTTTTTGCGATCTGGAACTTTCATTACATCGACATCTTTTTCAAATGACATCACTTTGTCGATTATCGGTATATGGTACGATGTTGTCTTCCTCTTTTTGACTTTTGTCTTGATTAAAGATAGACACCTTCAACGACTCTTTTTGGTTACAAACTCGAGTTTGATATAACCTTAACAACACTTCGACTTAGTTCCTTTTATGCGGTTTGAATGTCTTGGCAATATCTAACTTTCTAAGGCATTGCGTTTTTTTCTCGATGTTGCATCATCCTTGGATAGATATATTGATTGCCTCGGAACATTCGAGTTCATCTTGAGCATTGATACATTCTTGAGTCTTGATAATTCTTTTTGCTTCGATATTCTTGATCTTGATTTCTCGATCTTGATCTTGCGTCTTGAGTCTTCGATTCTTGAGTCTTCGAGTCTTTAGGTTTATCTTGGTGATATCTTTGAGTCTTCATCTTTTCAGTCTTGATTCTCGATTTCATCTTGAGTCTTGAGAGACTTGAAAACATCTTGAGTTCTTGAGTCTTGAGAACCTATCTGAACTATATCTGGCGACTATACATTTTGCGATAACATCCTGAATACTCTAAAACTGAATCGACTCAATTATCAAGATCATTACGAACATGTCATACTCGGGGGTTTTGGGATCTTAATCAAAATCATATAATCTTTTATTAAATTCATCTCCCAACAATTTCCCTTTTTTGATGATGCAAAACCTATCTTGTTTACAAACAAAATAACCTATACTCGGGGTTTTTGGTTTATTCTATTACAAGATTGGTTCTGAACGAGAGAATCTCCCAACAATTTCTTTAAGAAGGAATCTCTTTAAATAAATAATCTCCCAACAATTTAAATCATTCAACATATTTCTTGATAATGAATCTTTCTTAAATAGATCATTACCAAATACTTAAGCAATTTCTTCCATATCATCATACAATCGGTTCGAGAGACATTCATTCAAAGATATCAAAATAAAGACATGTAAATAAGATAATGAGATATTATCTTTTGAGCAAAATGATAAATCTTCATTGATGATAAGTATACCATTCCAGATTAAATGAGATTTTTATCAACAAAATCAAAAAGACAAAATTTAAAGATTACGAGAATCTTACGAGTTCTTGATCTTGATCTTGATTAGATTTTCGGTTTGCTTCATTTTCCACTTCATCACCGGCACCTCCAGGTTGAACATTCGAAAAATCTTTTCTTGACTCATTCCTCTCCTTGATAATGTCCGGATTTGTTCCTATTAATCCCAATGACCCGGCATATTGAGCAATTTCTTGCGTAATGGCCTTCTCGTTTACCAAGCCATTACCAAGTCTTGGAGAGAATAGGAATATGGACGAGGGGCTTCTATCGTACTCCACCTTCATCCGCAAGGTTAATCCACCTTGGAGATACTTTGGATAGAAGGTTAGAAGATATTCAATGAAGGCTTAGTTACGTCTGAGCCTTCCCTCTCCATTCCCTCGAGAACATCGTAGTTGAACCCGAGAAGGTTCTCTTCACTTCTTCCCACATGTCGTTGAGTTTAATGGGCATCCATTTATCAGCGTGGGGCCACTTCAGCTTTTCGATGTTCCTTCCTCTTGCTCGCAAACTTCACGAAGTCACTCCTTCGCTTCGCTCTTCGTCTATCTTCTTTTCGATCCACGAGACGCTCACGAGATCGGCGGCGGCTTTTTCTTGGCTTGTTCTTTTTGGAGTGTCTTGAGCATCTTTGGTGTTGAAGACTTTCTTCCGAGGTTGAGACTCGATTCTTCACAGCATCTTCATCCTCCGAATCGACTTTCTCTGGATTGGCTTAGAAGCCTTAAGACGCTTTGCTTCTGGGTTGAATAACGCCCAAAGCTTTCCTCTTCATAGGCGATTCGGCCCGGCTGGCTTGTTCCAACCTTAGTTCTAGCACTCGGTTTCTCTCATGCAACCTCAAGCATGGTTTGCTCGAAAACTTCGAGTGTAGATGGGCTTCTCCACTTGGCGAATTTCAATTTATCGATAGCTTCAACTTCTTTTTAAGGCTTTGGCTAGATTGTACATTTCGGCCTCTTTTACGAGCCTTCTTCTCCCAAAGTCGTGCCATGAACTTCCCGAGGTCTTCACCTTCCTTTTCCCCCTTCCCCGCACCATAATTTTGGAAGAAGTCCGGAGAGAGCTGTGTCCATGTGAATCTTGCTCTTTGCTCACACAAATGGATCTCTCCTTTAACTGATCTTGCTCATCTTCCATTCTCCTTATGTGGTTCTTAGCCACGAAAGTTCTTCGAATATGTGGGCAAAGCGGCGGAGAGTGCATCTTTTTTCATCTCTTCGTCATCTTGGTCATGAGCGAGCTCATTTCCTCAACAGGCCGATCGATCGGCACCTCATTTTCTCTGCTAGTTTCACCTCTAAAAATTGATCGATTCTGGTGTACTTTTTCATTTCGGACAACTTTCTGCGTTGACTCCCTCCGAATTTTCATTGACTTTTTACTTCCATGGAGGTCATCCGAGTGGTCGAGTGTTTTGTATCCGCACCAGTTAGAAGAATGGCTAAGTCCTTCCATTGTCCGAGCTTGATTGGCCAACGCTTTTCTATCTCGATCAATTTTGATGGCCATTGGCTCAATCTTCTCAAGTTTCTCCATTACGGGGAGTGAGATCAATCTCGGGAACTTTCTGCACCTTCTGTCTTTGTTTGATCATCTGAGAGCCTTCGGCTTCAACCCGAGCTCCAGGTCTCCATTTGAGCCTCGATCTATTTATCGGACAATTGAAATTAAAGATAGTACTTTTCGATAACTTTGGCATAATTGTCAATAGTGCGAAAAAGATACTGAAGTCTGCTAGCTTCATCGAGGTTGATCGACAACGAAGTCTCTTTTTCCATTTGAGGCCCGATCCTCGGCATCTCTCCTGTTGGTCCCCATCTCCATCTTTGGATTTGTCTCCATTGCTTTCGGGCACCAACTTCGATTGATTTCTTCTCGGCTAAGCTTCCTTTGAACCAGCTCATCAAAATCGAATTTTTCATCCTCGAGCTTTGTCCTTCGAACCACGAGAAGTCGGTCGGGAAGGTCATCTCTTCATTCCACCGGTCTTCCCCTCTTGAATGCGGCAATGTCAAGCATCTCGGGAAGAGTCGATTGAGGATATATCTTGTCGTCCTTAATCTGAAGAAAACATCTTGCGGTCGAGGGTATGAAATGAGCTCGGGGTAGCGGTCAAGGATGAACCGTTCCCCCCTTGCTCCTCCACTTTCGCCTTCTTGACCTCGCCCTTCTTCCATCTCGGGCTCTGGTTCAATAAAACTACGCTAAGGGATCTAGCGATGGAATCACTCTGGAGCTCATCAAGAATATTTTGCTCTGAGCCTCGGTAGTGTCACGAAGTTTGTGCATTCGGGTCCTCGGTTGCATCTGAGTGGGTTACGAGGCTGGTGGCATATCCTCGGTTTGAGTCGAGTTGGCTCATCGATCTGAGCACTGCACATCTTGGATCGACTCTGAGTTAGCTCTTACATGCGAGCACCGCACATTTGAGGTAGGCATCTCGAGTCTGAGCTCCTTTAAAAATTTCTGAGAAAAATTTTATACGAGGCCAGTGATGTCTCGAGCACCTCGGAAGACACGCTCCCTCGATCGATCCTGTGTCACAGAGATAACTGAGCCAACACTTGTAATGGCGAACTCTGGCGGTTTTGCCTTGGGTTGTATCTCGCCGAGAATCCTTTGCTACCTTCATCGGTGAGAACCACCAATCTTCTGCGTTTTGGAGCAAGATTCTTCTGTTTTCATCATTTTTTGCTCCTGCTCCATCTCTGCCTCCAACAACATCTTCCCCTAGTTTGTTGGGTCTCTTTTTCAAAGAATCGCTGAAGGTGATTCTACCTTCTTTTCTCTCTTCCCGATAACTTTTGCTTCCTTTGCGGCCTTTGGGTTTAAGGAGAATTTTGGATTTAGGAAATGGGGTCGAATTGGCGAAGATATCCTCCTCCTCTCTCGCACATCTCCAAAATGTAAGCAATTTTGGTGGCATGGTGGATCTTGCCTTTGATTGAGATCGCCCGTCAATCTTCCTCAAAACTTTTGGTCTGCTTTCACTCACCGTCTGGATCGAAATTTGACCGGTTGAAATCGTGGTGGGTGAAGCTTCTATCGCCGCCATCAATCTGAGTTTTGAAGGTACTTATACGCTCAAAACTCCCCGCAAGACTCATGATGCACTTGCTCACAATATCCATCGGCCTACGATATTGTGGCTTTAAATCACCTTTTATGCGTTCGCCTCAAACTTCACGAGTTCTCGGCAATCCTATCAAGGTACTCTGCTCTCTTCCCGACGACATATACATCGTAGGATCCTCTCCTCTATCCACGAGCTCAAAAACATCATTCGGATTTTTTGAACAATATCTGATCCCTTTCAAAATCGACGTATTTGGATAAGCGCTCTAAGTGTGATACGATTAACTTAGAATGCATACTGACCCTCTTCATCTATCTTTAAATTACGAGATGAATTGATTACCTCTTTTCGCAAACTCACAGTGCGGTTGAACTGCGACTAGTTGGAGTGAGTTTGGCGGTCGAATCATATCTGCGAGCCTCTCTTACGGCTTTGAGTTGGTTGTGCTTTCAAGTGAGACAACGAACTCGTACCACGGCTTGTTGGTTATGGCTAATTTCTCGAACAAGGTTGGGGCCATTTTAGAGATTGATTTAAGAATTTGAAGTTTTAGGGTTTGGAGATTTCTGGGCAAAGGGATTTTTATTTGCAGAGGATTTGGAAACGAAGGGTTTGATAAAATTTTGGCTTGAATGGCTTAAAGGGGTATATATAGCCTTGAGATCGTGGGGAATCGTGTTGGTTAGGTGAGTAACAACGGTTGAGATTAATCTCCGATTAATCGGGTATACGAACCGAAACGATCTCCAAAAAAGTAAGCCGCCAAAACATCCTCATTGGTCATTAATGTAGCAGAGCATTAAATGACTGTTGACCTTCTTCGGAATTTAAAACGATCCCGCCCAAAAACATTCCTCAGGTGTTTTATATTTATTGCGAATGATTACTGAGTTTTACTTGAGCAATAAATGAGTCGCATGAGTCTTTACTTCTTCAGACTAATTTCCCTCTATCAGTCTTACTGAGTACTGTCTTTGATAAAATGTCGATTATAATCTTTTGAAATCTTGAATGGGTTGACATGCTCTTGATCTTGACCTTGATGAAATCTGAGTTTCCGAGACTCGATTCGATATTTCCATTTTATCCCGAGTTTCTCGAGAGAATTACGAGAAAACTTCATGCATCCGAAAATCTTCAATTTTTCAGATTTACTTACTATACACACGGTTCTAACATCCCTAATTCAACTAAAAGTTCACGAAATCTTGATTGACCCAAAGGTTTAGTCAAGATATCAGACTCTTTACTATCGGTATGAATTTTCTCCATCCTTATGTCCTTTTTCTCGACATGATCTCGATGAAGTGATGTCTCGATATCCACATGCTTGCATCGGTGTGCAATACTGGGATTTTGTGAAATAGCAATGGCACTATTGTTGTCACAAAATATTGGTACTTCATTAGCTTCAACTTTATAATCCCTTAATTGTTGTCCGAGCGAAAGAATCGAAAGCCGCAATGACTTCCTGCGACCATGTATTCACCCGATAATCTTGGTTACTCTTGTCCATTTCTTTGAAAACCAAGATATCGACTTGCTTCCTAGAAATTGACAAGTTCTGTTGTGGACTTCTGTCAATTCTACAACCTCCATAGTCGACATCTGAGTAACCAGATTAATTCAAGGTATCATCACCGGATACCATAATCCTCTATTCACTTTGTGCCCTTAAGATATCTTAGTATCTTTTTGGCGACCTCCATGTGACTAGTCTTAGGATTAGCTTGTATCTTTGCACATATCCCAACGAAGAAATGTTATATCCGGTCTACTTGTGAGATAGATAGAGCAATGATCCAATGATTCCTCTATAATCGATATGATTCAGCGATTTGCCTTACCGAATCGGGATCCATCTTGTAGTTAGTATTCATAGGAATCTAACGCATTGCAATTTTGTACACCATATTTTTGCAATCGGATCTACGGTGTATTTTTTGCGGATGATGAATATTCCTTCCTTTGATTGTTTCACTTGAAGACCTAGAAAAGAAATTCATCTCTCCCATCATTGACATCTCAAACTTGCCTTTCATCGGTGTTGAAAACTTTTCACAAATGATGGTTTGAGATCCAAAAATGATGTCATCAACATATATCCGAACTAGTAAGATCTCTTCCCCATCCTCTATCCCGAAACGAGTTCTATCAACGATCCCTTGACAAAACCATGGTCAAGAAGAAACCGAAAAGAGTATCATAACATGCTCGGGTGCTTGCTTGAGACCATACAAATCTTTTTCGAGCACCGTAAACTTGGTCATTCTGTTTGAATCCGGGAGGTTGTTCCACATAAACCTCTTCTTTAAGCACACCGTTCAAAATGCACTTTTCACATCCATTTGATAGATCGTGAACTTCATGTGGGCGAGATATGCAAGAAACAATCGATGGCTTCTAGTCTTGCAACAGTGCAAAGGTTTCATCATAATCCAAGCCTTCTTCTTGGGAATAACCTTGTGCAACTAAATTTTGCCTTGTTTCTCACAATGTTGTTGTTTTCATCTCTTTTGTTTTTGAAAACCCACTTGGTTCCAATGACATTGTGCCTTTTTCGGTCTATCTACCAACTCCCATACTTCATTCCTTGAGAATTGATTCAAATTTCATCTTGCATAGCGATAATCCAATAAGAATCTTGTAGAGCTTCACCAATCTCGGCGGAGTTTCTTTCTCTGAAAGGAAGCAGCAGAATAGTGCACTCTCACCATGGAACCTTCTTGTCTTAACACCTTCAGTTAGATCACCCACTATCTGATTTGTAGGATGACTATCTAACCATTTCCTTCTTGATGTTCCCCCTTCAATGGTATCCTCAACATTTGAAATGTTAGGTTCAGTTAAATCAGCAAACTCAGGGAACAACAAAAAAGGAGAAAGAGAATCATCTTCCTCAGGGGAGATCTTATTCAGAACATTGTCAGAGACATTTGTTCCCCTTTGGTTGATAGATTCAGAATTTGCCTCAGCTGTGACCACATCTTCATTGGCATCACATACCTGAGTCTGAACTGGTGTCTGTTCAGATTGGTCACCTTTGGAGTGTTGGTTTTCCTGAGGCTCACCATCCTGAATTCCATTCTGAACTTCCTTATCTGAGTCTGAGTCACTCCAATCATAGAATGTGACTGACTTCTTCTTTTCGAGTTCGATTGATGATTTGTCTTTTCGTTTGGGCTTAATCTGGTGATCCTCTTAGTTAGTTCATCTGCATCATGTTCTGTTTTTCTTCCGAACACAAATAGATTCATAAAAAACAACATGAGGTGTTTCCTCCACAATAAGAGTCCTACGGTTGTAAACTCGAAAGCTTTCTTGACTTGAGAATATCCTAAGAATATTCCTTCATCGAACTTTACTATCAAAAGTTTTCAACCCGATCTTTACCATTATTTGGTATGAAACACTTGCAACCAAACACACGAAAAGAAAAAAACAAGAGGCTTCCTTTCATTCCAAAGCTCATAGGGTGTTTTGCCTTGACTCTTGGTCAAGATTGATCTGTTACGAGAGTAGCGTCAAAGTGTTGATGACTTGACCCAAAATCTTTTAGGAATATCGAACCGGTATCATTGTCCTTCTTGCGAACTTCTTTTCGAGTCCTGTTCCTCCTTTCAAAGAACACCATTACGTTGAGGGGTCCTTGCGGTGATGTTTCATGTGAAATTCCATTCTCTGCACAATAATCAGATATGATATGATTTATGAATTCAGTTCCTTTGTCAGATCTGATTTTGACCACACTCGATTTTTTCTCAATCTTGAGCCTTTTCAAGAACTCTGGCGACTTTATCTAAGTCTCTTTCTTCTTGAGTAAGAATATGACCCAAGTATATCTCGAGTAGTCATCAACTACTACCAATGTGTATTTCGCCATTAGTGCTTCACGGTGTTATAGGACCAAAAAGATCCATATGTAGTAACTGAAGTATTCTTTCAGTAGAAACCTCAACTTTACTTTTAAATGATGCTCTTATCTGTTTTCCTTTCTGGCACGCATCACAAATATGTTCCTTACTGAACACTTCGTTAGGCAACCCTCTCACAAGAGCTAATCTTGCAAGCTTGTTCAGGTTTTGAAATTTAGGTGATTCATTCTTTTATGCCATAACCAACTGGTATCTGTGGGAACTTTTAGCAACTAATCATGTATCTTTAGGAGCGAGAACTCCAATCGACCAAGATACACATTCCCTTTTTCTTGTACCAGTCAGTAAAACTTTATGTGATGTATCATTTTTCACAAAACATAAGTTCTTAGAGAACTCAACATTGAAACCCTTATCACAGAATTGGCTAATTGAAAGCAAATTATGCTTCAATCCAGATACATATGAAACACCATGGATATGAACTGAGTCGATTTCCAAAGTTCCATATCCTTGATCACCGTCCCTTGAATTATCTCCAAAAGTGATCTCATGGGCCTCTTTGTTCAACATAGTCATTTGAGTGTCTTCTTGTATCTGTCATATGTCTTGAACATCCACTGTCAAGATACCAAATGTCAGGAGCTTTTTCATCTCTGCTCATCAGTGCCATGTGATCATTAGTCAGTTTAGTGCCCTTGTTTTCCTCCTGAAAAACAGATCAATTCTTAGGTACCCAATTTGTGTAGGGTCCTACAAGGTTAGATGTACCTTTCGGAATCCAAATCGCCTCGACAACTCTAATCACTTTAGAGTGGCTAATTTGTCTTCCATAAACATCAACATACACATCTACTACTCACGGGTGCCTTAGCGACTTTACGTGTATGTGTCTAGCTTTAGCATGAACATGGGCTTTTAAATTCTTCTTTGGTTCGGGCCTTTTTGTTCGGATGCTTGGGCTTTTGTCACCGGTCTAAATCTTTGTTGACTTCGGGTTCGATAACCTTTACCTTTAAGCAAGTGAGGTTCGGGTTATGCATCTTTGAAATCTGGGTCTTCGATTATCTTTTCGAGGACTTGGTCTCTTCGATTGAGAATGTCTCTGTGAGTGTTTCTCATCCGAGGATTCCTCGATGGTTCGATGTGGAGCCTTTCAGTTTGCATTCTTAGCCCGAGGCTTTGAAGTACTTACTGAAACTTTCCAATGGACTTGCTTTCGGGTTTTCTAGCCTTTACGAGGTTTGGGCTTTCTAACTTTGATCATTCGAGTTTCTTTTTTCACCATAGGTCATTTTCCCTTGTCTACAACCTTGGGCATTACTTGACTTGAAGTGTAGGTGCCACTTGGTTTTTACAAAGATAGTCTTCTTGCTACATGATGCGACATTGGATGACCTTGGGAGGTTCCCCACGGGTGTATCCCAATCCGGTTTTTATAGTGGCAGATCTCTGGTAACTCTGAATTTCATCTATCACATTAGATGCTTTATTCAATAGAGTTAACTTCTTACATGCACTATCCTCCATGATTCTGTAGAGTTTTATGCTTCTCGAGAGGTCATTGAACTTCGATTCTGATTAAATTGAATCTCTTGATGGATTTCTCTAGCTTTTCGATTAGGGGACATGATCAACTTCTCTTTCTCGAGAGTTGTACTTTCGAACATCGATTCATCGATAGCTCCCATTAATTGAGAAGTGATCTCGGTTTTGCTAGAGTCTTTCCATTTTAGATTTTTCATTGATTTCCTCTTATTCTCGCTCTTGAGTTTTATTTTAGCGATCCTTGCAAAAACAAAGATAGTCCTTCATCGATTCTCAAAAGAATCCATCAGTCAAAATATTTGTTTTCGGTGGAACTTGAAAACTCTTGTGCTAGTGTAGGAGCAACAACAGAGACAGAAGAGTTTACCTCCTCAATGGCCATCAGACAGATGTCATCACTTTCACTGTCTGAGAATATCTCATCTGAAGAGCTAGATCCCTCCTCAGAGTGTTCTTCTTCTGCAATCATGGCCTTTTTGCTTGAGAACTTCTGGTCTCTTTTAGCTTGTCTTTCTATTCTTTCCTTAGCACTCAACTCTGGACAATCATACTGGAAGTGACCTTTCTTCCGGCAATTATAGCATCTGTTGGCATCATCATCCCGATCATTTTCTTCTTTGGACTTGGAGTCTTTTTTGCGGATGAAGATCCTTCGGTTCAGTCCTTCTTCTTCTCGGTTGATCGTCCTCGGGTTTCTTCTTCGGTACTGTGGTTCCTGTAATAGCTTTTGTATTTTCCAAATCTACTATTAAGTCTGTCAAACCTCCTTGCCATCAGTGTTAGCTTTTCCTCAAGCTCATCCTGATGTTTGGCATGGGGGTTCTCAGACTCTCTAGTTTCTGAGGTTTTATCTTTGGCTTTTTAAAGCCACATTCTTACTCGATGAAGAATCATCTTTCTTTGTCGGCCTTTTTTGGATTTCTTATCAATTACAAATTCATAGGCTTTCATTTTCGAGAGAAGACTTGTTGGTATGGCATTGAACTAATGTTCTTGGTGTTTTCGATCACCAATTTGCATGAATATCCCATTTCTTAGAAAGACCTCTAAGAATTTTCAATGCCACTTCTCTTTGTGGATATTTCTTTCCAAGTCGTTTAGATCATTCATGATCTTAGTGAATCGACTTCCTATTTGTCAATTGATTCACCATCATCCATTTTTAAAACCAAAACTTTCCAATTGCCAATTTGAAAGTTAGTTTTCTTTTATATGATCGTGCCTTGGCACATAACAAATTAGTGTATCCCATATCTCTTTAGCGATATTACACGGTGAGAGATCATTCCCATCACACCATCATCAATTGTCTTTGTCATATTAGTGTGTCTTTTGCAATGTAGTCTAGATTGACTAACTTTCTCTCCTCAGGAGTTAGTTGGTCATCAGACTTAGAAAATTCTGCTCTAGGATCAATTCTCTCCTCTTCTGTAATTCTGGGATTCACCACAGTAAATTTGAATGGTCCTTGAGAAACCACTCTCCACATACGCTCATGTTTGGAATACGAGATGAGCTGCATTCTCGATCTCCATAGATCATAGTTCTCTCTCGAGAACATGGGAAGTTTTTAGAAGACATTTTTACGATCTTTTGAAAAGAAAAAATTTCAAAGAATAAGATCGATTCGGATAGACCACAAGTATTTTTGAAAATAAAACTTTGGTCAACACAGCAGGTGGTCAAGTTGAACCACTTTGCTCACGATACCACTTGTTGGACCCGGTGTAAACGAGTCTTACACGTGTATGGGGGGGGAAATACACGTGTTCAGTGATTTTAAAACTTTTTTCAGATTGAGGTCGGCTTGGGTGAGATAATCACAAGATTAGGTTACGAGAAACACAGATCGCTCCGAGTCAAAGTCTCTTCGAGATAAAGGGTCCCGAAATGCTTTTCGAGATACCTCGAGATAATCCCAACCCGAATCACGAGTGTCGAGATCCCGAGTTGCTTGGATCGATAACTAGCTTCTTGAATCCTCGGAAGAGAGTTCGGTTTGATAACTATATGTTCTAGCTACTTTCGATGCGTCTGGAATGGTTGGCCCTTAGATTATACTCGTTTTAAGCTTTTTTGAAAGACCTTCCCTTTATGAAATAGTGATTAGGGCTGTGATTCACTTATGCAACTTCCGGTGGATTGATTCCAACCGAATATCGATTGAAAAGTATGCTTTCAAAATCAAGTCAATGCAACAGTTAAGCACAGATAAGGAAAGCAATAAAGAACACAGCAGTTATAGTGGTTCAGAGACTCAAGCTCCTACATCCACTCTCTCTGACTCTTCAGAGAAATTCACTATCAACTTCGAGCTTTACTACTACCTCATAGGTTTACTTACTCAACTTCGGCTCGAGTTTTTTACACTACTCCACGGTTTACTTACTCAACCCGACCTTGAGTTTTTACGACTACCTCCGTAGTTTACTTACTCAATCACACACAAAGCTTTTGGACTACCCCACAGCCTTGCTTACTAACTTCTCCTCTAGAGTTTTACGACTACTCCGCAGTAGTTTACTAACTCTTTACAACTCTGCTCACCAACAAAACACACTCCAACTACCTTCTCAAGGGTTTGGGGTTTCTCGGTTGGTTTCAACTAGGATGAGATATCCTTTACAATGAAGCACAATGCAAAGGGTTAGGATATCTCAACTAAGCTTTGGATAAATCTTATCAAGCTAGGCTTAGTAAAGTGAGCTCTCTTCAATATAGAAGCACTTGGGAAATTCAAGGTATTTCGAGTGCTTTAACTTTTGCAAGAATAGGTTTGAGCTCTTGAGTTGCGTATAAATTTCCCGTAACCTTACAAAGTAGAGGGTCACCAGTATTTATAGGCATACACCAAGGTCACTCTTGAAAACTATCCGTTGGAGAGATAGCCCGTGAGTTCCCTCTTATGGTGTGTGAGAAACGGCTATATTTAGGGTTTGAAACTCCCTAACATGTTTTAAGCAATAGCCTTTCATGTAAATTCCGGTCTTCACTTTTTACATCTGGAACTTTCGTACATCGACATCTTTTTTTTGACTGTCCTTTGTCGATGTCGGTATAGTACAGTGTTGTCTTCCTCTTTTTGACTTTTGTCTTCAGTTAAAGATAGACACCTTCAACGGCTCTTTTGGTTACAAACTCTGAGTTTGATATAACCTTAACAACACTTCTGACTTAGTTCCTTTTGTCTGCGTTTGAATGTCTTGGCAATATCTAACTTTCTAAGGCATCAGCGTTTTTATCGATGTTGCATCCTTCGATAGATATATTCGATTGCCTCGGAACATTCGGGTTCATCTTGAGCATTGATACATTCTTGAGTCTTGATAATTACGATTAACTTCGATATTCTTGATCTTGATTTCTCGATCTTGATCTTGCGTCTTGAGTCTTCGATTCTTGAGTCTTCTCGAGTCTTTAGGTTTATCTTGGCCGATATCTTTGAGTCTTCATCTTGAGTCTTGATTCTCGGTTTCATCTTGAGTCTTGAGACTTGAAACATCTTGAGTTCTTGAGTCTTGAAACCTATCTGAACTATATCTGGCGACTATACATTTTGCAGATAACATCCTGAATACTCTAAAACTGAATCCTGACTCAATTATCAAGATCATTCTGAACATGTCATACTCAGGGGTATTGGGATCTTAATCAAAATCATATAATCTTTTATTAAATTCATCTCCCAACATGGGGTGTATTCTTGCTGAAGGTAATGGCCGATTTGTCAAAACTGATCAGTTGGCCTGATGCTTTTTCATAGTCCCTCAGGCATTCCTTGATAGCCATAACTTCCCCCCAGTAGCTTTGAAGAAGATAAGACTGTCATCAGCGAAGAAAATGTGTGTGATTATCGGGCTTCCCCTGGCAACTCGAATACCAGTGATAGTACCGTCAGTTGCTTTGGCTTTAATTATCGAGGATAGGCCTTGTGCAATGATAACAAACATAAAGGGGGATAGTGGATCTCCCTGTTAAAGCCCTCTGGACGGTGTGACCCTACCCGAGATATTGTTATTTACTCGGAAGGAATATGTAGGTATTTTGACACATTCCATGATTAGTCTAACCCACTTGGCATGAAATCCCATTTTAGTCATCACTTTTTCCAGGTAGCCCCATTCGACCCGGTCATAAGCCGTACTCATATCGAGCTTGAGAGAAGCATAACCCTGTTTGCTTTTGTTATTTCTGAGTCAATGCATACATTCGTATCCAAGAATAATATTGTCAGAGATTAGACGTCCTGGTTTGAACGCACTTTGATTGGGATCAATAATTGACCCGAGAACATTCCTAAAGCGATTAGTGATTGTTCTGGCTATAATCTTGTAGGAAACGTTACAAAGACTGATAGGTCTGTAATCTTTCAGAGTCTTGGGGTTTTTGATCTTTGGAATGAGAGTGATATTGGTAGGATTTTGGTTATTTAAACCTTGATCTCCGTTTAAACCCCGTAGGCAATCCCGGGTAATATCTTCCCCAATATCTTCCCAAGAATTCTGAAAGAAAAGAGCCGAAAAGCCATCAGAACCTGGGGCTTTTGAGGGGTTTAGGTCAAACAATGCTTTTCTAACTTCCTCTCCGGAGAAAGGTTTAGTTAGGTATCTGTTCATATCCTCCGTAACTGAGGTACTGATACAGCTAGTAATTTTTTCCACCTCTTCCTCGGAGGGATTCTGGGACTTGAAGAGTTGGAGGTAATAATTCTCAATAGTTTTATCGATACTTTCCTGATCAGTTTGCAGAATACCTTCGTCGTTGAGGATAGCTCGGATAGAATTTTTCTTTCGTCGCTCAGAGGCTGTCTTATGGAAAAAAACACGTATTTCTATCTCCCGAATTGAGCCAGTTCACCCTGGACCTCTGTTTCCAGTGGATTTTTTCTTTATAAAGTAGTTTCTCCAGTCTACTCTCGATTGAGTGAATATTCTTTCGGTCAAAAGAGTGTCCTTCAGAATTCATATGTAAGTTTAGGAGAGCACGAGTTTGCTTGATTTGTTTTCCCAGATTTCCCAGTGATTTTCTTGACCACTTCTTAAGAGACTCGGCCACTAATTGTAATCTTTTACCTAAGACATCCGTATTAGTGGACTTTTTCCAACTATTACACACAATTTCCTTATACTCCTCCTCAACAAGCCATTTATGTTCGAATTTGAAGGAGGAGTATGTTGGAGTTGGTGAATATTGATGATCACTCCAGATTTTAAGAAGTATAGGTCGGTGATCCGAACCATAAAAATCAAGATTCACAGACATTGCGTCCAGAAAGGTGGTTAGCCACGAACTGTTAGCCAAAAAACGGTCTAACCGAGCCAAGATGTTATGGTTACCCTATCTCATATTATTCCATGTATAAGTCGGGCCGTACATTTTTAACTCATGCAGATCAACTTGTTGGAGACTATTATGAAAAACGTTCATATGATTTAAGGAACGAGGTTTGCCACCTTGTTTTTCTTTATCATAGCATATTTCATTGAAATCGCCCCCGACAATCCAATTCTCCAAGGGATTTATATGAGTTTTAGCAATTTTATGGAGTAATTCCCAGGAGAGATGGCGAAGATTATGATTCGGGTTGCCATAGAAACCTGTGAAGTACCATCTCGTATCATCAAAAGAAATAGAGCAATCGATATGACCTTGAGAGTAAGACAAGACCGAAACCACAAATTTTTCATTCCAAAATAAAGCAAGGCCTCCGCTCTTGCCAATCGGTTCAATGCAAAAACATCTATGGAAATTAAATTTACAACGAAGCTTCAAAATAACATACTTGGATAACTTAGACTCAAACACGAAAACCAAATCGGGGGATTGATCAGTGATAAGTCTTTGAAGGTTTTTGAATGCCCGTTGTTCCCCGAGGCCGCGGGCATTCCAACATAAACAACTCATGGCTGATGGCGGGGTTGAGCCGAGTCAACCTCCGCCAAAACATCGTTGTGAAGCTGTGTTGGGTTTTCCTTCATGATACTCTCCTTCCTTTGTTTTTTGGGGCGAGGCTAGGCAGACTCCAGCTTGATCCCCCTCTTGGAACCGATCTTTGGGTTAGTCATTGGTTCACCGGTGGCCTTTTTTCCCATATTGAGCTTCATCTTACCTTTCATCCTCTTCATCTTGTCCACGGGGTCTATCATATGGGTCGGGAGGGCCTCAAAGGTGAATGGTTCCTCGTTCATACCTGCAAACATGGAGAGCAACTCGTTAGTGGGGATTAACTCCGCCTCCGCAGAAGAGAGGGGGAGGGAGTGGTTTGGGTTATCAGGGCGGTTCATCTGGGAGGAAGGCGAAGTGAGGAAGAGGGGTGGGGTAAGTGGGCTGCAGCGGGTGAGGTTCTGATTCAGCTGGTCCGAGGCCAGCTCTTTGGCCATAGGTTCGGACCATCTATCTTGGGTGGAGGCCGGTCCGAGTTTCTCAAGGGATTGGATTGGTATTGGGTTGGGGCCTGGGAGAGGGTTATGCTTTGGAATGAGGCGCTTCCAATTAGGGGTAGCCGAGTTGGGAGTGCTGCTTGTTGATTTCAGCTTGTGCGGTCCCATCTTCTTGGAGTCAAACAAGGAATTGGAGGATTGGGTTAAACGGTTCATCTTGGTGGCCGACCATTCAGGAAGGGAATCAGGGGTGGCGGAGCGAGACAGATTCTTTTGGGTATTCGGGGAATGGCTCAGCTGGAGGGACGACATCCGGGCATTCAACTTCTCAAGTTCATGAATGATCGATTCGAGGGACACCGAGCTCTGACCATTTGCCCTCATCTAAGGTCCAAAGTGCTTCTTCCCATCCGGCCTAATGAATTCACAGTCTTTCTCTTGATGGTTGAGACGACCACAATAGTAACAGAAGTCGGATAACTTTCCATATCGAAAAATGACCCTGCACGTGGATTCTTCAATGTTGATAGTAGCCCATCGATGGAGGGGTCTCCGGACATCGATCATGGTACAAACACGAACGCACTCTCCCAAAGCCACTCCATCATAATCACTTTTCACATCTAGTATTTCTCCAAGTAAACTAGTGAGATCCCCGGCCGCCCCTCTTGTCATAGCCCGGATTTGGAGGCCGTGGAACTGAATCCAAAAGGGTACAACAGTAAGGAAGATGTCCGAGGGACGTTCATCTCCTTTCATCATCGTCAATAGCAGGACTGCTCCCCTGAAGTTCCATGGTTGACGATTGAAGACCTTGTCACATTCACTTCGGTCAGTGAATTCGAAGATGTACAACCCGGCTCCCAATGGTTTGATGTCCAAAGGGAGTTTAAGGTCCCAAATCTTAGGGAGGCATGCCTGGAGGTCATGAATTCCTACGAATTTTTTCATGGCAAGTTTACCGACTAGGGCATTGATGGGAGTTGCGAGGTTTGATGGTTATGGGAGTTTTTTCTTCATCGAAGATGGTTAACTTGTCCCACATTGCAATCAATTCACTATCCATGGATGGAGAGCCTGTGAAGACAAAGAAAGAAAGGTGAATTTTGCCAATGATCGAGGGAGGTGAAACGGGGGGAGTAGCGGGATTAATTGAGGAGTAAATGCAACTCCGGGGAATGTTTGTTGTATTGGAATATGAGGATCCAGTGGGTAATAAATAGTGTATCTGGCCATCATTGTTGTTGTAGAGGGAGGCGAAACGGCGCTCCGGGGGGAGCAGCAACTCTAGGAATTGCCGAAAAAGAGAAGCGCGCTGGGCGGCGCGGGTGAGCTTGGTAGATCCAGGTAATAATACTTCTAGAGTTAATAGGATTTGTGGACTGGCTAACAAATCGGAATAAATCCGAGAGAAAACGTCGCACGAGGCGGAGGATATCTCAAACAAATCAAGCCATGATTGCAAATCTAATAACCGGTTTGTTGAGCGGGAGAGGAAATCGGGACTGAGTGGAGATATTGGGGGGAAATCGCACGACGTTTTCACAACTTTATTCATCATTATTCATTTCAATCCTTTAATTGTCGTATTATCAATTAATCATATATCTCCCTCGTGCTCAGAGCATTGCCAACGGCAGGTACAAATCTGACGTGGAACTTAATTACACCCAAACATTTTTTGGTACATTATTGGGGAAAGAGGGTAATTGAGGAGAGAGAAGACTCAGGTTCAAATAATTCATACCAGATACAAATTGAAAAGCAATGACTTGTGGGCCAATTTTATTTGTCCTGTTTTTTTTTTTTTTTTAATTCCAAAAACTACCGTTACACACATATATGTATATCTAGCTTAATCAATCTTTTGATATATATCTATTTTCCAGTTACAAATTGAAACAAATATATTATACATATAATTTTTTTTTACTTTTTTTAATAACTAACCGTTGGACACACAAATATATATATATACATATAGATATAATTTTAAAAAATATTACCGTTATTATTTTATTTTATAAATAAATTTTTACACAACTATTTTCAAACACCCTTCCAATTACATTTAACATTCTCTTTCATATTGTAACAACTCGAAATTCAAAAATGAATAATAATTCTTGGTTTGGATAGTGGGGTTCTTGAATAGTAATTGTTGGTCCCGGTGCAAACGAGTCTTACACGTGTATGGGGGGGAATACACGTGTTCAGTGTTTTTATAACTTTTTCTTACTGAGGTCAGCTTGGGTCAGATAATCCTGAAGATTAGGTTACGAGAAGACAGACGCTCTGAGTCAAAGTCTCATCGAGACAAATGATCCCGAAATTTCTTTCAGATACCTCAGATAATCCCAACTGAGTCCTGAGTGTCAGAGATCCTGAGTTGCTTGGATCAGATAACTAACTTACTGAATCCTCATAAGAGAGTTCAGTTTGGTAACTATTTGTTCTAGCTACTCAGTCGTGCGGAATGGTTGGCCCTTAGTTTATACTCGTTTTAAGCTTTGCTGAAAACCTTCCCTTTATGAAATAGTGATTAAGCTGTGATTCACTTATGCAACTTCAGTGGATTGATTCCAACTGAATATCAGTGAAAATTATGCTTTCAAAATCAAGTCAATGCAACAGTTAAGCACAGATAAGGAAAGCAATAAAGAACACAACAATTATAGTGGTTCAGAGACTCAAGCTCCTACGTCCCACTCTCCCCGACTCTTCGTGAGAAATTCACTATCAACTTCGAGCTTTCTGACTACCTCGTAGTTTACTTACTCAACTCGGCCCTGAGTTTTCTGACTACTCCACGTAGTTTACTTACTCAACCCGACCTTGAGTTTTCTGACTACCTCCGTAGTTTACTTACTCAAACACAACCAAGCTTTCAGACTACCCCTGTAGCTTACTAACTTCTCCTCTAGAGTTTTCTGACTACTCCGCGTAGTTTACTAACTCTTTACAACTCTACTCACCAACAAACACACTCCAACTACATTCTCAAGGGTTTGGGGTTTCTCGGTTGGTTTCCAACTAGGATGAGATATCCTTTACAATGAAGCACAATGCAAAGGGTTAGGATATCTCGACTAAGCTTTGGATAATTCTTATCAAGCTAGGCTTAGTATAGTGAGCTCTCTTCAATATAAAAGCACTTGGGAAATTCTAAGTTTTTCGAGTGCTTTAACTTTTGCAAGAATAGGTTTGAGCTCTTGAGTTGCGTATAAATTTCCCGTAACCTTACAATGTAGAGGGTCACCAGTATTTATAGGCATTCACCAAGGTCACTCTTGAAAACTATCCATTGGAGAGATAGCTTCGTGAGTTTCCTCTTAAGGTGTGTGAGAAACTGCTATATTTAGGGTTTGAAACTCCCTAACACGTTTTAGGCAATAGCCTTTCACGTAGCCGGTCTTCACTTTTTGCAGTCTGGAACTTTTGTACATCTGACATCTTTTACAGCGACCTGTCACTGTCAGTGTCAGTATGGTACAGTGTCGTCTTCCTCTTTTTGACTTTTGTCTCCAGTTAAAGGTAGACACCTTCGACGACTCTTTTGGTTACAAACTCTGAGTTTGATATAACCTTAACAACACTTCTGACTTAGTTCCTTTTGTCTGCATTTGAATGTCTTGGCAAATATCTATTATCTAAGGAATTGCGATTTTATCAGTATTGCATCCTTCAGATAGATATATTCAGTGTCTTGGAGCATTCAGGTTTATACTGAGCATTCAGCACATTACTGAGTCTTCAGTAATTACTGTGCCTTCAGTATTCTTGATCTTCAGTTCTTAGTCTTCAGTCTTGCGTCTTCAGATTCTTCTGAGTCTTCAGGGTCTTCTGAGTCTTCAGAGTCTTTATAGTTTATACTGACTGATGTACTGAGTCTTCGTGCTGAGTCTTCAGTTCCTCAGTATCATACTGAGTCTTCAGTATCTCAGTTTCATACTGAGTCTTCAGAACCTTCAGTTTCATACTGAAACTTCAGTTTCTTCAGAAAACATACTGAGTTCTTCAGAGTCTTCAGAACCTATCCTGAACTATATCTGCTGACTATACATTTTGCAGATAACATCCTGAGTACTCTAAAACTGAATCCTGACTCAACTATCAAGATCATTCTGAACATGTCATACTCAGGGGTTTTGGGATCAAATCAAAATCATATATCTTTTATTAAATTCATCTCCCAACAATTTCCCCCGTTTTGATGATGCCAAAACCTATCTTGTTACAAAACATATGACCTATTTTCAGGTTTCAGTTTATCCTATTACAAGATTGGTTGTCTCCCAATAATTTCTAAAAACAGAAAAACTCCCAACAATATCAGAGAGTCTCCCAACAATTTAAATCTTTCAACAATTTCTTTAGTAATGGATCTCTTTAAATAGTTCATTACCAAATACTTAAACAATTTCCCCCATAACATCATACAGTCAGTTCAGAGACATTCATTCAGGCATATCAAAATAAAAGACATGTAAATAAGATAATGAGATATTATCTTGTGAGCATAAAGATAAATCTTTATTGATGATTGGTATCCCATTACAGATTACAATGAGTTTATCAACAAAATCAAAAAGACAAAAATTTAAAGATTATAGAATCTTCTGAGTCTTCAGTCTTCAGTCTTCAGATTTTGGCTCTTCAGTCTTCTGCTCTTCAGTTTGCTTCATTCTCAACTTCATCAGCGGGCACCTCCAGGTCGAACATTCCGAAAAATCTCTTCTTCAGCTCATTTCTCTCCTTGATAATGTCCGGACTGTTCCCTGTTAAACCCAACTGACCAGCATACTGAGCAATTTCTTGAGTAATGACCTTTTCATTCACCAAGCCATTTCCAAGTCTTGGGGGAGGATAGGAATATGAACCAGGGGCTACAATCTGTACATCTCCTTCATCTGCAAGGTTAATCCATCCCTGTAGATACTTTGGATAGAAGGTAAGGAGATATTCAATGAATGCTTCATTCTGGTCTGAGCTTTCCCCTCTCCATTCCCTGAGAACATCATAATTGAACCAGAAGGTTCTCTTGACTTCTTCCCACATATCGTTGAGTTTGATAGGCATCCATTTATCATCGTGGGGCCACTTTAGTGCTTTTGATGTCCCTTTCCTCTTGCTCGCAAACTTCCTGAATTCACTCCTTCGCTTCTGCTCTTCGTCTATCTTCTTTCTGATCACAGACGCTCCTGAGACCGAAGCAGCAACTTTCTTAGCTTGTTCTATTTGGAGTGTCTTCAGAGCATCTCTAGTGTTGAAGACTTTTTCTGAGATTGAGACTCAGATTCTTCCGTTTCTTCATCATCCAGAATCAGCTTTCTCTGGATTGGCTTAGAAGCCTTTGCACGCTTGCTTTCAGATTGAACACCGCCCAAGGCTTTCCTCTTCATAGGCATTTCAGCAGCAGCCTGACTTGTTCCAACCTTTGCTCTAGCACTCAGTTTCTCTCTTGCAACATCAAGCATGGTTTGCTTAGAAACTCGAGTGTAGATAGGCTTCTCCTCCTGAGCGAACTTTAACTTCTCGATAGAGACTTCTCTTAAGGCTTTGGCTAGGTTATACATTTCAAAGATCTTTACGAGCCTTCTTCTCCAAAGAACGTGCCATGAACTTTCTGAGGTCTTCACCTTCCTTTTCCCCCTTCTTGGCACCGTAATTTGGAAGAAGTCTGGAGAGTGTTGTGTCCATGTGATATTGCTCTTTGCTCACACAGCGGATCTCTCCTGCTAACTGATCTTGTTCAGCTTCCATCCTCCTGATGTGGTTCTTAGTCACAGAAACTTCTTCAGATAAGTGGGCAAACTGGCCAGAGAGTGCTTCTTTGAACATCTCTGTCATCTTGGTCATGAATTCTGAGCTCATTTCCTCAACAACGAGACTTGATTAGCACCTCATTCTTCTCTGTCAATTTCACCTCTAGGAAATCGAAACTCTCACGGTGTTTACCTTGATTCGACCTTAACTTCGGCCTTGACTCCCTCCGAACTTCTCATTCGACTTTTCTTCCATGGAGGTCATCCGGGTGGTCGAGTGTTTTGGATTAGCACCACTCAAGAGTGACTAAGACTTTCCATCTTTTGAGCTTGATTGGCCAAAGTTTCTTCCATCCCGAGCAATTTTGATCATCATTGGCTCAACCTTCTCAAGTTTCTCCATCAAGGGAGTGAGATCAATCTCGAAACCTTCATACCTCTCCCCAGTCTTTGTCCCGATCATCCTCGAGGTTCGGTACCACTTTGAGGGTCGACTGCACTTGAGCTTGACTTCATCCTGAGCTCCGATCTCCAACCGAGCCTCGATCAAGAAGAGTGCTAGCTTTAGTCGAGGTTGACCAATTTCGAGTTGATCGGCAACAAAGTCTCTTTTTCCATCGAGGCCGATCCTCAACATCTCCCCGTTGGTCCCCATCTCCATCTTGAGATTTGTCTCCATTTTGCTTGGGGCACCAACCCGGTAGCTTTTCTCTCGGTAACTTCCTCTGAACCCGGCTCATCAAAATCGGAGTTTTTCATCCCGAGCTTTGTCCTTCCGAACCACGAGAAGTCGGTCGAAAAAGTTGTCTCCTCATTCCACGGTCTTCCCCTCAGAATGCGGCAATATCAAGCATCTGGGAAGAGTCCGATTGAGGATGAACACAGTTGTCCTTAATCCCGAAGAAGACATCTTGCGGATCGGGGTATGAAATTTGAGCTCGGGGTAGCGGTCAAGAATGAACCGTTCCCCTTGCTCCTCCACTCTCCTTCTTGACCTCGCCCTTCTTCCATCTCGGGCTCTCTGGTTCGATTGAAGCCTGGCGAGGATCAAGAAGTAGATCACTCAGAGCTCATCAAGAATATTCTCTCCTCCCGAGTCTCAGCCCCTCGAAGGTTGTGCAATCGGTCCCTCGGTTTGATCTGAGTGGGTTACCGAGGCTGGTGACACTTCCTCAGATTGGTTCTGAGTTGGCTCTTCTGCTGTCTGAGCCGACACTTTTCAGTAGGAATCTCTGAGGCCTGAGTTCCTTTGAAAATTTCCTGAGAAATTTTGTCTGAACTTAGAGATGTCTCAAGCACCTCAGAGAAGACCTGTTCCTCAGTTTGGTCTTGTGCCTTGGAGATAACCTGAACCAACACTTGCAATGGTGAACTCTGAGCGGTTTGGCCCTCAGGTTGAATCTCTTCAGAATCACTTTCATCTTCATCGGTGAGAACCACCAATCTTCTGCGCTTTGGGGCAAGGTTCTTCTGCTTCATTATTTTTGCTCCCTGCTCCATCTTTGCCTCCAACAAAAACTTCCCCCTGGTTTGTTGGGTCTCTTTTTCAGCAGCCGCAAAAGGTGATTCTACCTTCTTTTCTCTCTTCCCCCTGATGGCCTGCTTCTTTGCAGCAATGGGCTTAAAGAGAATTTTGGACTTAGGGAATGGGGTCGAATTGGCGAAGATATCCTCCTCCTCTCTGCACATCTCCAAAATATAAGCAATTTTGGTGGCATGGTGGATCTTGCCTTTGATTGAGATCGCCCCGTCAACCTTCCTCAAAACTTTGGTCTGCTCACTCACCATCTGAATCAGGAATTTCAGCCAGTTGAAGTCAGTGGAGGGTGAGGCCTCGATCGCCGCCATCAATCTGAGCTTCGGGGTACTGATCTGCTCAAAACTCCCCGCAAGACTCATGATGCTCTTGCTCACAATATCCATCAACACACGATATTGTGGCTTTAAGTGCCTCTTATGCAATGTCGCCTCAAACTTCACAGGATTTTCAGCAATCCTATCTAAGTACTCCTGCTCTCTACCCGACATATACATCGCAAGATCCTCTCCTCTATCACAGAGCTCAAAAACATCATTTAGATTTTTCGGAATTATGTACAAATCCCTCTCAAAATCGACGTATTTGGATGATTGCTCTAAATGTGATACGGTAATCGAAGAATGCATACCATCTTCTTCATCTATCTTCAAGTTATAGATGAATTCGATTACCTCTTTCACGAACTCCTGGTCTGGTCGGCTTGCGACTAGATGGGTGAGTTTAGCCAGTCGAATCATATCCAGAGCTTCCTCTTCTGGCTTTGAGTTGGTTGTGCTTTCGAGTGAGACAACGAACTCGTACCACGGCTTGTTGGTTTCGGCTAATCTCTCGAACAAGGTTGGGGCCATTTTTAGAAATTTGTTTGGAGAAATGAAGCTTTTAGGGTTTGGGAATTTCTGGGCAAAGGGGATTTGCAGAGGATTTTGAAACGAAGGGTTTGATAAAATTTTGGCTTGAATGGCTTATTGGGGTATAAATAGCTTTGAGATCGTGGGGAATCGCGTTGGTTAGGTGAAAAACAACGGTTGAGATTAATCTCCGATTAATCGGGTATACGAACCGACGATCTCCGAAAAGTAAGCCGCCAAAACATCCTCATTGATCATTAATGTAGCAGAGCATTAAATGACTGTTGACCTTCTTCGGAATTTAAAACGATCCCGCCCAAAAACAATCCTCAGGTGTTTTGTATTTATTGCAAATGATTACTGAGTTTCACTTAAGCAATAAATGAGTCGCATGAGTCATTACTTCTTCAGACTAATTTCCTCTATCGGTCTTCTCGAGTCTTCGACCTTGATAAAATGTCGAGATAATATCGAAATCTTGAATTTGTTCAAGATGCTCATCGAAATACCGACCTTCAAGAACTGAGTTTCACGAGACTCGATTCGAGATTTCCATTTTATCCTAAGCATCTCAGTAGAATTCTGAGAAAACTTCATGCATCTGAAAATCTTCAAAAAAAAATTCAGATTTTACTCTATACACCTGGTTCTAACATCCCTAATTCAACTGAAAGTTCCTGAAATCTTGATTCCGCCAAAGGTTTAGTCAAGATATCAGCTCTTTGCTTATCAGGATGAATTTTTTCCATCCTTATGTCTTTTTTCTCGACATGATCTCTGATGAAGTGATGTCTGATATCCACATGCTTGCATCTGGTGTGCAATACCGGATTTTGTGAAATAGCGATGACATTATTATTGTCACAAAATATTGGTACTTCATTGGCTTCAACTTTATAATCCCTTAATTGTTGTCTGAGCCAAAGAATCTGAGCACAACAGCTTCATGCAACCATGTATTCCGCTTCAAGATAATCTTGGTTGCTATCGAGGTCCTGCTTTCTTCGAAAACCAAGATATCGACTTCTTCCTAGAAATTGACAAGTTCCTCAAGTGGACTTCACAATTCTCGAACCTCCATAATCGATCCGAGTAACCAGTTAATTCAAGGTTATCATCAGCTGGATACCACAATCCTCTATTCACTGTGCCTTTAAGATACCCCACTATCTTTTTGGCAGCCTCCTTGTGACTAGCCTTAGGATTAGCTTGGTATCTTGCACATATCCCAACAGCAAATGTTATATCCGGCCTACTTGCTGTGAGATAGAGCAATGATCCAATGATTCCTCTATAATCAGTATGGCTTACTGATTTGCCTTCAGAATCAGGATCCATCTTGTAGTTAGTGTTCATGGGAATCCTAACTGCATTGCAATTCTGTACACCATATTTGGCAATTAGATCTCTGGTGTACTTTGCCTGGTTGATGAATATTCCTTCCTTTGATTGTTTCACTTGAAGACCTAGAAAGAAATTAATCTCTCCCATCATTGACATCTCAAACTTGCCTTTCATCAGTGTTGAAAACTTTTCACACAGCTGATGGTTTGGAGATCCAAAAATGATGTCAATCAACATATATCTGAACTAGTAAGATATCTTCCCCATCCTCTATCCTGAACAGAGTTCTATCAACAGTTCCTTTGACAAAACTATGGTCAGTAAGAAACTGAGAAAGAGTATCATACCATGCTCTGGGTGCTTGCTTAAGACCATACAAAGCTTTTTCCGAGCACTCAAACTTGGTCATTCTTTTGAAACCGGGAGGTTGTTCCACATAAACCTCTTCTTTAAGCACACCGCTCGAAATGCACTTTTCACATCCATTTGATAGATCGTGAACTTCATGTGGGCAAAGATATGCAAGAAACAATCGATGGCTTCTAGTCTTGCAACAGGTGCAAAGGTTTCATCATAATCCAAGCCTTCTTCTTGGGAATAACCTTGTGCAACTAGCCTTGCCTTGTTTCTTACAATGTTGTTGTTTTCATCTCTTTTATTCTTGAAAACCCACTTGGTTCCAATGACATTGTCCTTTCTCGTCTATCTACCAAATCCCCCATACTTCATTCCTTGAGAATTGATTCAAATTTCATCTTGCATAGTAGTAATCCAATGAGAATCTTGTAGAGCTTCACCAATCTCGTCAGTTCTTTTTCTCTGATAGGAAGCAGCAGAATAGTGCACTCTCACCATGGAACCTTCTTGTTTTAACACCTTTAGTTAGATCACCCACAATCTGACTTGTAGGATGACTATCTAACCATTTCCTTCTTGTTGGGAAATTTATAGTTTTGATGAAAGTTCCAAAAACACATGTAATAGGACCAAATCGGACACATTAATGACCGATGTTTATATTACTCGCTATAGGAAACCAAATTGATAAAGATTGTATAGAACAACTGATGAAATAGATAGGTCACATATTGAGGGGGAAACTCAATATGTATAGGTCAGATCTGAAGACTCAAAGGACAGCTGATATCCGACAAGCCAGAATGCTAGAAAAGAACAGAAGATCAGATCGATCTGATCTAGTCAGATATCTCAGCTGAAGTCATAAAGCTCAAACTCAATATACTTGAAGATCAGATGACTTCCAGAAGATCAGACCAGAAGACCTACATCAGCCGAGTCTGCTAGTTGAAGCTAAGTCAACCCAAGACCAAGACTCTATCGGTGGTAGATCGATTCAGATCGATCGGTCACCACCAGTGAAATCTGATGTTTCACCTAATCATACGTCTATGATCTGA
Source organism: Stenogyne calaminthoides (assembly GCA_037126765.1). Lineage (NCBI taxonomy): Eukaryota > Viridiplantae > Streptophyta > Magnoliopsida > Lamiales > Lamiaceae > Stenogyne > Stenogyne calaminthoides. The sequence continues at coordinate 24,398,743 of JBBCBC010000002.1, forward strand.
ACAAGAAGAATGTCAAGCGTAGTTGGAAGAACATCACTGAAAAGTGAGTCTGCTATCCAATAAGAACAAGACACGTATGATCGGAGCCGACAATTGCGGGATTTGATGCTACCTCTCTGTAACGGCTACAAAGTACAAATTCACGCTTTTGGCCATGCCGTTCCTGAAGCTCGTCACATCAAGCCTGCAAGTCTACCAAATATAGCCTGAAATTCAAATTGCTCTCCAACGGCTCTTTGATTTCAAGGTCTATAAATATGGGATCACACTTCAGAGTGATATAACGGAAACGCTGAACAATCAAGAAGCTCAAGCTAATATCAGATTTCCGCACAAGAACACGAACAAGAAGATTAATTTTCATTAAGTGTTCATCCCATAAAGTTCTTAGCATATAAATCTTTTCATCTAGCTATTAGGCTTCTTATACGCAAGAAAAGATTTCATAGTTGGAACCAAAACAATCTTACCCAAACCCCCAAGTTAGGTTAAGTTGTTTAGCAAGATTTCAGACTAGGGTTTCTAGTTCTGATCTCTGGGATCGGTTGAGTGTGAACTCCTTAAACATCTAGTTGGTGTACTGTGTTGGACTTACACATAAAACAAAGTCCGATTGGTTAAGTAGGTGCCCTTGTGATAGGGAAGAGTGGGCGTGGGATCGGTTTGTCCGAACCACTATAAATCTTGTGTGCCTTTACCGCTTTGATTAACTGATTACACAATCGCACACAACCTTTAAAGCGCATACTTATTCCAAGTTGAGATCAGTTAGCACCAAGCTTCGATCAATCAAACCCGACATCTGCAATCAACCGATTAAAAGATTAACTTTGGAATCGATTTATCAAAACCGGTTTTTCACACGGTAAAACTTAAGCTTCCGCACACATCGCTTAAACCGATAGTTCTGAATCGACCGCCTTGAGCGACAAGAAGTTGGTTATCGACCCAAACCGATTCACTCACACTCGATCGAAGTTAATCGCCTCACACCGATTTGCACAAAAAGTTTTCAAGTCTATTCACCCTCCCCTCTAGACTTCTGCCCTCACAAAAACCCGTTCGGGACCTACAAGTGGTATCGAGCGGTTGGTTCTCTCGACCAATCGACTTTGTGTATCATCGATTCTTGAGGAAGAATCTTTGTGGTCGATCGAATCGATCTTGAAAAACCTTTTTTAAACTCATTCATTTTCCAAAATCACTCGGCATGGATAACACCTCGGAATGTATCATGATCCGCCAAAGTTCTCAATCGATGAGTATGCAGATTAGGCCATATATATGTCCAACCATCTAGGTTCGATCGAAGGGCGTAATGATGGAAGTCATCGAAAGAGGACCCATCATCATATACTACGTCAACCCCGCGGTTGGAGGAGATCCGGACTTTGCCCCGAAGTCTTATGCGTAAAAAGCCCAAATTTTGATGGATGCAGAGGAAAGAAAAGCGATACTCTAGATACTATCGCAAGACACATTATCATGAAAACAATGGATAAGGTCACCAAGGAAAAGATTAAGTATCTCAAATCATGAAAAGCATGTGGGATGCTCGGCTGAAATATCGCGAGGAAATGAATGATAAAAAGACAAAGCCTACAAGCCAAACCGGTGAAGTTCGAAAACTCAAGATGTTTGCCCAAAAACCATCAACGAACTCGATGGAAGGATTACAATGTCTATAAACAAGCTTCGAGAACTTGGTAGAGATGTCCGATAAAGATATCAACTACAAAATCCTAAGGTCTCTCACCAAGAAATGGGACATGAAGGTCACGCGGAATCAAGGATTGCCAAGACATTTCAAAAATGAAGCCAAGTAGCTTGTTCTTGAGTCTTAAAGCTCACGAGTTTGATTTGATTGAAAGAGGACAAGGTCGATGAAGATGAGGTACCACCAAGCCCTCAACTTCAAAATCGATTGCTTTTAAGGCAACCAAATAGAAGAGAACGTAAGGCCAACGAACTCTTATGGGAATATAATGAGTCAAAAAGGAACAGACGCTCGCTTACCGGGAAGCTTGAGAAGTCGAACGTCCAACTTGGTAAGTATCGAAGATTTTATAAGGACTATCAACATAAATGAGGGAGAGATAGGAGATCAGCCAACAATGATCTCCGAGAAGAACCAAATCGATGATCGGAGGGATCACAGAGATGAAAGGAAAAGAGATAATCGACCGAGGAAGGAAGAGACAACCAATCGATGTAAGAAGCTCGACTACTATCGAAAAGGGAAGTCACCTAATAGGTCATACAGATGGAGTGATTCACCCGAAGGAAAGGTTCGGTGGATCAAGGAGCGGCTTCAACCGCGAGAAGCCAGTCACTATAGCGCAGAGACCGCCTGCACTGACGCCAAGAGAAAGGGAAGAAAAGAGGAACAAAGAGAGCAACGTTATAGGGAAGAAGAGCCATGGTTGCCGACACGCCGAAATCGACGATTCCTATCTCGCCCTTTGAGGACTCTGGATACTCCTCAGAGAAGACTTCGCGACGACAAGAAAGATCTTTGCTGACTTCTATGAAAATGAAGATCCGATATTCTCTTCGCACGATGATGAGATCTCGCGATGGCGAGGAGGACCAATCTGAGGTAACCTCCAAACCCCGCTTGTTAAACTACACCGCTATCATTAGCACACTTTGGGGAGATTGACCAAGGCTCTACTCGAGCAATTGCTTGAGGATCTCTCCAATCAAGAGACACTTATGCTATAGTGGAAGCTGAAAATGACAAGCTGATAATTAGAAATAATCAGCTTGCTAAGGAGAATGACCTCGGTAAAGCCTCTGAACTTAAATCTGCTGAAATTGCTCAGAAGGCAACTGAGGAATGTAAAATTCTGAAAGTTAAGGCTTCTGATAAGGAGAAGCAGATCAAATATCAGCTGGATATTAACAAACAGCAAGCTGATGATTTCAAACTTCTTCAAGCAAAATTTGATGAGCTATTCCGAATGCATGAAAGTCTGAAATCATCTGAGGATAATCTGCGTAAGAAAATAGAGGTTTTCACAAAATCATCTAAAACTGTTTAAGACATGAACACCTATTTTCGAACAACGATTAATAAGAAGGGACTTGGCTATGAGAACCCTTCCACATCCTCAAAAGCCCCGGCTGATTCATCTCAAAAAGGTGTAATCGGACGAAGTTTACAAAAAGATACACCAAAAGCCAAACATGTATCTAATAAGGAAAAAAAACCCGAGCGGTAAAAAGCGGGTTCCTAACCGTAAGGGAAATGGAATGGACCCCAACCGTAAAGCATCGATCGAGAATCAACGTAAGAACCCGGTTCTTACGAAAAGACCTCAACTTTGATCAACAGATCGAAATCGAAAAAGGCAACCTGTAAAAGGGAAGTCCAATCGAGACCCAATCAAGGTCACCGCCTAATAAGCATGCTTGTAAACCGCAAAAACCACCTATGCCAAAAAGATATGAATCTTTTGATGGTAGCGATCGTATTTACCCCCTATAATCGAAATCTAGGGTCATTTTTTTTGAACCTCCTTTGGATAAAAAGAAGACAAACAAAAAGATAAATCCCAAGTCTTCTAAGTCATCCAAGGTTCACACTAATAATCATACAAATCGAAAAGCATATAAAGAGACGTATGATTATGTTGATAGGTATGGGAGACAAATCAAAGCCTTCGATCTAACTCGATCACAATAGAAGTGCTCGCTTGTATGGATCCCCAAAACTAATCCTAACCCCTCAGGACCCAATCCAAAAGGGGTACCTAAAGCCCCGATTTGGGCTGCGGGATCGCGCTGGTCCGCCAACAAAGGAGGTGTGCAAGCAACTATCCGGTACATCGATAGTGGATGCTCAAGGCACATGACAGAAGCAAGCACCTCCTCGGCTCTTACATAGAACGAGAAAGGCCCGCGTGTACTCTTTTTATGATGATAACTTTGGTTATACCAAAGGGTTCTAACCTTAGAGAATGATGATGTACAAATAACCTGAGTCTCAGATGTCGAAGGTATGAAGCACAACCTACTATCGGTTTCACATTCTGCGACAACGGATTCGGTGTTGAGTTCTCGACCGACCAATGCACTATCAAGAATCGAGCCACTCAACAGATTTTGCTAATCGGTTCAAGGAAAGGGACGATCTACACAAAATGATTGGAACAATTTGTCCAAGAAATGGATGCTCGATTGTTAAGAGCTCCAAAAGTAGCGATTGGCTCGCACAAAAGAATGAGCCATCCGAACTTTAAAACTCTTAATAAGATAGCAAGGATGTCTCTAGTGGAAGGACTTCCGAATGAAGTATTTTCAAAGGATCGGACATGTCTTGCATGTCGGAAGGAAAACAGTCAAAGCTTCATTCAAGGAATTCCGGACCGGCATCCAAAGAGAGCCGCGCAACGCCTTCATATGGATCTATTTGGACCGATTACACCATCGATCTCAACGGACGAAATATACTCGTAATCGTGGATGACTATTCCAAGTTTACAGGGTTATATTCTTACATAAGAAGAATGAGACGACAACGAAGATACGAGTCGCTAAAAAGATTACAAAATGAGAAGGGTGTCGATTGTAGTAAAAATCGGATCGATAAAGGTATGAAATTTACAACTCGTTTATTATTGATTTTTTTGCTCTAAGTTTGGTATACAACATGAAACATCACCGCAAGGACGCCACAACAAAATGGAGTAAATAATCGAGAAAACAGAACTCTCAAAGAAGTTCGCCGCGACGATGTTAGTGAACATGCAATACCAAGCCGCTTTAAAGCGTAAGCAATCAACACCGCATGCCACACTCGAATGCAGATGTCTCCGACTAAGGCTCACTACAAAACACCCTATGAATCGTGGAAGGACGTAAAAACCTCGTGTTTCCTACTTCCATGTTTTTTGGTGTAAGTGTTTCATACACAACAATGGGAAGAGTCGGGTTGAAAACCTTTGAGGCCAAGTCGATGAGGGTATATTTCTTAGGGTATTCCTCATCTAGCAAGGCTTTTCGGGGTTTACAACAATGACGAACCCTACTTGTGGAAGAAACACCCCATGTAGTCTTTGATGAAGCATCTTCCGATCAAGAGAAATCGCCTCGAAACAAAAAGACTGATCAACCGTAACCTCGATGTTCGGAAAATGGATCGATAACGATCAAGGAAAAAGAATCGAAACCGTAAATAAAGATACATTCCGGATCTAGGCGATTCACCAGATCATTCGGATCCTAAGGTACGAAAAACCGTTTATGAAGAAGGTTCGACTGGTACCGAGATAAGATCAACCGAACCATCCGGTTCGGGGGAACATCCGGTTTCCCACGAACGTACATCGAAGACATGATGAGTCCAACATCACCGAGACTTGTTCTTATCAAGTGGATCATAACTCGCACCACTCCCAATCGCTAGTAATGAAATTTTATCGAAACGGACGATGTTCTCCAAACCGACGCAATTCGAGCGAAGGACTGGATAACCGGTCATCCAACCGATCCGATAATCGGAGACCCATCCGATAAAGTTAAAACTAGACATCGATTGGTGAAAGTGCCATGTATTCTTTGTTATCCGCTATGAAGGAACCAACAACAATAGAGGAAGTTTCACAAGACGCCTTGGTCGGATTCTAGCCATGCGGGAGGAGAGCCGGAACAGATTCGAGAGAAAATCAAGTTTGGGAACTAGTGGACGTACCAAGTCATCAAGACGTTATTGGCACGAAGTGGGTATTCAAGAACAAGAGAGATGAGAAAAAAGCGTCATCACGAAATAAGGCAAGACTTGTTGCTAAAGGGTATTCACAATCGGAAGAATTGATTATGATGAGACCTTTGCACCGATCGCTCGCCTAGTAGCCATTCGGTCATTTACGCATATGCTTCCCACGAGGGTTCACTTTGTATCGATGGACGAAAAGAGTGCTTTCTTAAACGGGGTACTAGCAGAGGAAGTTTATGTCGAACAACCTCCGTGCTTTGAAAAGAGCAACCAGTGTACTGTCTAAAAAAAGCTCTCTATGGCACAAACAGGCTCCTCGAGCTTGGTATGATACACTCTCTCGATTCTTGATCGAAAGTGGGTTCACTAAAGGAATAATGGACGTAACCTTATTCGAATAGAAGATGGAAAAGATATTCGATGGTTCAGATTTACGTGGATTTACATCATCTTGGATCTCCCAACAAAAGTCTATGTGAAAGATTCAAAGAACCGATGCAAGGGAAATTCGAGATGTCCATGATGGGTCGATGAATTACTTTACGGGTCTTCAAGTAAAGCAAAGTACGAAGGATATTCATCTCGCCAAGCAAAGTACACTAGGAATTTATTGGCTAAGTTTGGAGTTCAAAATTGTAAGGAAGCAAAATTCCTATGATGATTTGGATTCAAGATGGATCCGGATGAGGATGGTCGAAAGAAAACAAATCGGAAGGAATATAGGGCTCTCATTGGATCTCTACTATACCCCGATCGCCAAATGAGACAAGATATAACCTTCTTCGATGAGGTGTATGTGCGATTTTCGAGCAAATCCAATGATAAGTCACCTAGAAGCTGACTAAAAGCGGATTCTTAAGTATCTGAAGGGACAATAAACCTTGGTTTATTTTACCCATCGATGATAATCTAGAGCTTAGTGGGTATTCGATTACGATTATGGAGGTTGCAAGATTGATGAAAAAATCCACCTCGAGGAACTTGTCGGTTCTTAGGAAGTAAAAGCGATCTCATGGTTTTCAAAGAAGCGGACATCAATTGCAACATCTACTCTTGAGCGTAATATATGGGCTCAGAGAATCATTGTTCCCAAATCGCTCGGCTTAGTCGGCGGTGAGGGATTATAACATTGAAGCTAAGAATGTACCTATTTTACGTGATGATAATAGTCTTTATTGCAATCATCTCGAAATCTGTTCTACATACAAGATGCAAGCATGTGGATGTCAGGCACCATTTTAAAAGAGATCATGTTGAAAAGAAGAATATCATAATGGAAAAGATTCATACTGATATACAGAAAGCTGATATTCTAACCAAGCCACTAAATTTGAGATCGATTCAGAGAATTATGCAATGAGCTAGGGCTTCTGGATCTTGGAGAAAATGCACCTAAAATGTTTGATGGAATGATCTCCAGAACCAGCTGGTTAAGAAACTAATCAGTTCAAGTGAAATCATTGAATTTGGTATCTCAATCGATCGGAAGATCACCAAGGAACGATATGAGAAGGTCTTGATCGATTTAAAGTTTATCGGTTAAATGAACTGATCGTTTAAAGGATTATCTGATTAAATCTGTTCAGTTATACTTTGTAAGTCGATTAAGCTGAAATTCAACAAGATTCACAAGTGGTATTCACAAGATCAAAGCTTAAAATCGCATAAGGATACAAAAATTTTACACAACAATGAAATAACAGAAATTTTCATTAATAAAGACCCGAAGGTCAGGTTACATTACAAGATACAAGTACAAAAGGACCCGGAGGTCAGTACATAAACCCTAAACCCTAGACCTTAACACTAAACCCTCATCCTAACCCTTGAAGAAGTGGAGAGAGAGATTTTAAATCTGATGCTCTCATTTTCCCCACTTAACAAGGGTGAGAGAGGCTTTAAAAAAAATCCTAAAAAGCCGCTAAATCGGGCTAAAACCAAAGGAGAGCGACAAATGACCTTGATAGGATTTTTTAAGCCGGGAGCCCTAAGAAAGAGTCGATGGGCTCTCCAACATTAAATGGTGAGTTGATATACGGGCATCACCGTTGTTCCGATCGCAGACCCGTACATCAAACTCATGTTCATTTTTTCATCGAGTCTGTTGATCTGAGGTTACGCTATCTCGATAGACACACAAGGTGCATACGGTTAGGAGAAGTGTCTTCTCAGTTGCGATAGCAGAACCGCCGCCTCGGTGGTAGAGAAGCTTAGCAACGATTGTATGTGAAATCTTTGATGACGACGAAGACAGTGATAAGGGACACACATGGATGATTTGAGAAGCTGAAATCATTGAAAAATGGGTAAAAGTGTCTGCCGGAAGTTTCACCGGAAATAAGGGTTCACCAGGATACATGATTCTACAAAGAAGATAAGTATGGTGAATGGGTTATGTTGTGTAAAACAATTGGTCCAATTTATAGAGACCAAGCAAGGGTGCAAATGCAAATACGAATTCTCAAAACCTTTTAGAGAAATCTGCACCAAAAAGACAAATGTAGTAGAAATCACGCGACTGATAATTGGAGAGATTTACGGCGGATTGACATATCGAGAGATTCAGACGATAATTACGCATGTCAAATCGCGCCAACTTAGGTAATAGAAGCTACTACTCTAGACTAAGTTTTGGCGGTAACACTTATCCCAAGAATTGGCTTGATCTGAGAAGAATCAGATTAGGTCAACTAAAATCTTATTACATACGAAGCTGATCAGATGAGGAAGATGAGCTGAGCTTGAAACTCCAACAAATTAGATACATCAGTCTATGGGAAAAACAGAAATATCAGTTGAAGGGGGAACTTCAACTGATCAAGGAGGATCAGATGCAAGTGAAGAAGATCGATTAAAAGGATCGGTTGGTAAATTTTAAGGCTTAGGCGAATATACTAAGATCAACAAGTGAAATCAACATGGATGATGGTATTGATGATTACAATATCGACCAACCGAATCTGTTTTCTTTTCTCTTGTTCTTTGCTTATTTATCGGATCTTCCGATATTATTTGCCTTATTGTACCCATTATCCTTGTGACGTATTCCCCGCAAATCATTTAATGCGACGCGGGGAACATGTATTAACTTCGCTACTAAATGTGCTTTTAAATCCAAAAGGTTTTCGTAAATGACGTGCTTTTCGACCTACGATCAAAACCGCTTAATCTGGAGCGTCTAATCTTTTCAAACGGTTGATCTTCCAAATCTTGTCTTCTTTTTCCCTCCTCGTCTTTATAAAGATCATCAAAAACATACCAGAGTTTTCCATTTCACAAACTTGCGATTTATCCTCTGAAAACTCCAGATTACTTCTCTCAGATTCAAAGTGTTCTTCCTAAGTTTCAAAATCATCTTTTTCAAAAAAACGTAATCGGTAATTTATGTTTATTTGATGTATTCTTTTTAAAATCCATTGATCTTAAATGTTTTTATCCTGTGTTATGCTTTAGTGTTTCCTGGTTTCCGCATATGTGATGTCCTTATATATATATGCACAACTTTAATCGGGTTCATCCCTTTGTAGATGGCCACCCACGGAATGGGAAAGATAATGTGCAATTATGCGGAACTGGCAACAAAGATTGTGGATGATAAGTTAAATGCAGATTCAATATCACTCGGGATCCTAATCCATGGAGGTCGAGCAAATTCTCGCAAAAGGAGCCTTGAGAAATTTTATACGCTTTCATCGCAATCCAAATGATGCAAGATGAAGCACTAGAATTCCTAAGGAATTTAAGAGTGGATACGGATGTTCCGAAATGAATCGCTCTCGACGACCAACGGAGAAGAAATCGATCGACAAATGATGATATAACCCGTCTGCTCAAATTTACCAAAAGGACGGATCTCGCCTTTGCTCATTACAGGAGAACGATGATGAGCTGATCGGAAAGAGTTCTTCGAGAGGTCGACAAACATCATACGCCGTTTTTGTCGCCAATGCTCAAGAGGAAATACCGATTGTTGTTTGACATATTGTCAAAAAACAATTATGGGATCAGATTCAAATTCGGCCCGGATGCTCTTACATCCGCAAAATCAGATAAAGATGGTCAGCAATAATTGATGAAGCCAAAAACATCAATTGCACGGGTTCTGAAGGCCATTCTCGCTCCAAGAACATGAGAAATTTGGAGTCAATGAACTGAGGCGGTATATCTCAAGAGAAAGATCGCTAAATCTCAACAAGGTTGCGTTATTCCGAAAAGATAAACCGCTTAATCTTCGAATGGGAACAGATTGATCAAGTCCTATAAGGCTTTTCTAATGACCACTTCACCATCTTTGGGCCACCAGACGATGATATGCGCCAACCCTCCAAAGTCAAAGAAAGGAAAAAGCAAGGAAGCAACTTCGTCTACACACCATTGCCCCGGAAGAAAAAAAAAAAAACCGTGAAGGCCTGGAGAAGAGGCCAAGAAGTCGAAGCAAGCCTCCATGACTCACGATGCTTGAAGATGAGTCGATGAAGAAAGAGCGCCCGATCGATCTGTTGCAACACAAAAATCGGTGAAAAATCGGATGGGCAAAGCTTCTCAAACCGAGAGCTCGCCAGATCATTCTCGGCGGAAAGCACAAGTTCGATCGATCTCCTTCTCCTCAAGCTCGAGCCGATTCACCACTCGGACTAATGGTCACGAAAGCATGTCTCTTCCATTCTTCCACCGCCCAACCCCGAACTGAACCGCATCACAACTGCGAACCGGAAACCCGATGTGGAACCGTATAAGAATCCTTTCCAACAATGTAACCCCTCAGTCGAACCGATCATCCAACTTCCGCCTACTCAAGCACAACCAGAACCTTCCACATCTCATCAAATCGACCGATGCACAATTCCCGAGTCCGGATCAACAAAGATCATAACGGGAAATTGATCGAAATGCTAATCGAAAAGAGAAATTGATGAGTTGTATCCGGAATCGGGTCGCCCATCCCGCCATAAGAGAGGAAGTTATGGAGATCCTCACCGAGAGATCTTCGCTAAAAAGCTTCTCGACTTTATAATAATTATTGAACAGGATGGGCGGTGCGGATGAGTTTGCAGACTTCGATTTCGACATGAGGAAAATCTGCTAAAGTGGGATCACCACCGAGCCGATAAACCTGTATATCTGTCAAAGCTCGATCCACGCGGAAGCTAGGGTTGCGGATCGGGATGAACTCGAGATCACGACAAAAGCTCTCGGCGAGATGCCATCATGAAGGATCACGGGAGCTGCCGATGATAGTGGAACTGGTGTCGCAGTTCATGACCAACCACCGGAGGCACAAAAACAATCGAATCGATCAAGTGACACCCAACATTCCAACATCACACGCCACTATCGATCAACTTCGGAGATCAAATCTTGTATCAAAGATCTCCGAAAAGAAGAAGTTCGAGGGATCGATAATGATCAAAGGCGATTGCCATCAAAGAAATAACAGATCAAAGGAATTGGCTATTTCCCGTGATTGGGGCAATCAAAGATCGATTCTCCCAAATCAGGTTCATCAAGTCAACCGAATCGATAAAGACCGTTGATGCCAAATCGACTCGGGTGGAACAACAACAAGTTTTTTTTTTCGATGCTCAATGACAAGCTAGAATTGACAAAGAGAAACTTGACAAACCGATTAAAACACTCTCATCGCCATGGAATCACAAGACCGAGCTGATATCGAAGATTCAAAATCTAACCGCTCAAACTCAAGGCATATCATTTGCAGATCTCAACAGACGATCGCGATCAACTTTGGTTCTCTCGACCTCCCACTCACTACTCTTTTTTGATCAAACCAAAAAGGGGAAGGACGAAATGAGAAACCAACTAACATAACAGCATGAGGGACATCACAAACTCGGACTACAGAAAAGATGTCCAAAGAGCAGATAGCTGAAGAAGCCCGAAAAAGTCAAGAAGAAAGAAGGGCAGAAAAAATGGCAGAGGCAGAAAATCTGAAGAAGAGATTCAAATTGAGAGCAAAGAAAGGAAGGGCTGGAAAATCCGTACCAGAACCTAAGCTGCCAGCAAGAGTTGATGAGATCATCCCAAAAACTGTTGCGCATGCTAAGAAATTTGAGGAATGGAATAAGATCGAGAGAATGGCTTCGATGCCTCTGTTCTTAATCTTGTTCCACAAGAAGAATCTCCTGATGAAGAATTCATCAACTGGTTAGAAAATAAATACCCGGATTTTCTGAAGTATCTGGAAAATGAGGCCAAGCTTATCAATGTAAAAATAACTCGCCAAGAGTATGATCTGTTGGAATACTCGAAGAAGACAGATGGCTCATTTGACAGACTGACATTTCAAAGATTCAATTTTGACATCCCGCATGAACGCGACATAACCCGATCCTCGGCAGATCGATGATGTCAAATGGAAACTTTATCAGATTTTCAACGTACCTCAAGATCAAAGAGAGATGCCAGAAGGATACAAGCCTAAAGAGTGAAGAATCAGAAGACTACTCAGGATCAGCTGTTCTTATTTTCAAACTTTTCTGATGTAACATGTAATCAACATCTTTTAATAAGAAAAGTTTATTTTAAATCCTAAGACAAAGTCTCATTGTCTTTTCGATTATATGCTCTTAATCGTTCTATTTTTATCAATCAGATTTGGTTTCTCAAAGTGTTTTGGTTTTTTTATCAAAAAGGGGAAATTGTTGGGAAATTTATAGTTTTGATGAAAGTTCCAAAAACACATGTAATAGGACCAAATGACTGTTAGGTTAATCGATGTTTATATTACCGCTATAGGAAACCAAATTGATAATGATTGTATAGAACAACCGATGAAATAGATAGGTCACATATTGAGGGGAAACTCAATATGTATAGGTCGATCTCAAGACTCAAAGGACGGTGATATCCCACAAGCGGAATGCTAGAAAAGAACAGAAGATCGATCGATCCGATCTAGTCGATATCTCAAATTGAAGTCATAAAGCTCAAACTCGGTATACTTGAAGATCGGATGACTTCGGAAGATCGGACGGAAGACCTACATCGGTAAGTCCGCTAGTTGAAGCTAAGTCAACCGCACCAAGACTCTATCGTAGATCGACCGATCGATTCGATCGATCGGTCGACACCACCAGTGAAATATAATGTTTCACCTAATCATACGCCTATGATCCAACAAGAAGAATGTCAAGCGTGGTTGGAAGAACATCACCGAAAAAAAAGAGTCTCGCTATCCAATAAGAACAAGACACGTATGATCGGAGCCGCAATTTATGGGATTTGATGCTACCTCTCTGTAACGGCTACAAAGTACAAATTCACGCTTTTGGCCATGCCGTTCCTGAAGCTCGTCACATCAAGCCTGCAAGTCTACCAAATATAGCCTGAAATTCAAATTGCTCTCCAACGGTTCTTTAATTTCAAGGTCTATAAATATGGGATCACACTTCAGAGTGATATAACGGAAACGCTGAACAATCAAGAAGCTCAAGCTAATATCAGATTTCCGCACAAGAACACGAACAAGAAGATTAATTTTCATTAAGTGTTCATCCCATAAAGTTCTTAGCATATAAATCTTTTCATCTAGCTGTTAGGCTGCTTATACGCAAGAAAAGATTTCATAGTTGGAACCAAAACAATCTTACCCAAACCCCCAAGTTAGGTTAAGTTGTTTAGCAAGATTCGGACTAGGGTTTCTAGTTACGATCTCGGGATCGGTTGAGTGTGAACTCCTTAAACATCTAGTTGGTGTCTTGTGTTGGACTTACACAAAAAACAAAGTCCATTGGTTAAGTAGGTGCCCCTTGTGATAGGGAAGAGTGGGCGTAGGATTTGGTTTGTCCGAACCACTATAAATCTTGTGTGCCTTTACCGCTTTGATTAACTGATTACACAATCGCACACAACCTTTAAAGCGCATACTTATTCCAAGTTGAGATCAGTTAGCACCAAGCTTCGATCCGATCAAACCCGACACTTGATCAACCGATTAAAAGATTAACTTTGGAATCGATTTATCAAAACCGGTTTTTTTCACGCGGGTAAAACTTAAGCTTCAGTACACATCGCTTAAAGCGATAGTTCTGAATCGATCTGCCTTTCAAAGCGACAAGAAGTTGGTTATCGACCCAAAACCGATTCACTCACACTCGATCGGGTTAAGCGCCTCACACTTTGATTTGCACAAAAGTTTTCAGAAGTCTATTCACCCATCCCCTCTAGACTTCTGCCCTCACAAAACCCGTTCGGGACCTACACTTCTTGATGTTCCCCCTTCAATAGTATCCTCAACATTTAAAATGTTAGGTTCAGTTAAATCAGTAAACTCAGGGAACAACAGAAAAGAAGAAAGGGAATCATCTTCCTCAGGGGAGATTCTATTCAGAACATTATCGAGAGACATTTGTTCCCCTTTGGTTGATAGATTCGAGAATTTGCCTCACCGTGACCACATCTTCATTGGCATCACATACCGAGTCCAAATCGGTGTCTGTTCGATTGGTCACCTTTGGAGTGTTGGTTTTCCTGAGTCTCACCATCCTGAGTTCCATCCTGAACTTCTTTATCAGAGTCTGAGTCACTCCAATCATAGGATGTGACTGACTTATTCTTTTCAGGTTCAGTGGATGATTTATCTTTTCGCTTTGGGCTTAATCTGGTGATCTTCTTAGTCGGTTCATCTGCATCATGTTCCCCGCTCTTCCGAACACAAGTAGATTCATTAAAAACAACATGAGGTGTTTTCTCCACAATAAGAGTCCTACGATTTGTAAACTCGAAAGCTTTCTTTGACTTGAAATATCCTAAGAATATTCCTTCATCGGCTTTTACTATCAAATGTTTTCAAACTGATCTTTACCATTATTGTGTATGAAACACTTGCAACCAAACACACGAAAAAAAAAAAACAAGAGGCTTCCTTTCATTCCATAGCTCATAGGGTGTTTTGCCTTGACTCTTGGTCAAGATGGATCTGTTACGAGAGTAGCATGCGGTGTTGATGACTTTTCAAAATCTTTTAGGAATATCGACTTTATCATTGTCCTTGCGAACTTTCTTTCGAGTCCTGTTCCTTCTTTCAAAGAACACCATTTTGTTGAGGGGTCCTTGCAAAATGATGTTTCATGTGAAATTCCATTTTCTCGCACAATAATCGATATGATATGATTTATAAACTCGGTTCCTTTGTCGATCGATTTTGACCACACTCAGATTTTTTCTCAATCTTCGAGCCTTTTTCAAGAACTCTGGCGAATTTTATCTAAGTCTCTTTCTTCTTGAAAAGAATATGACCCAAGTATATCTTGAGTAGTCATCAACTACTACCAATGTGTATTTCCTGCCATTAGTGCTTACTGGTGTTATAGGACCAAAAAGATCCATATGCAGTAACTGAAGTATTCTTTCAGTAGAAACTTCTACTTTGCTTTTAAATGATGCTTTTACTTGTTTTCCTTTCTGGCACGCATCACAAATATGTTCCTTACTGAACACTTCATTAGGCAACCCTCTCACAAGAGATAATCTTGCAAGCTTGTTCAGGGTTTTAAAATTTAGGTGATTCATTCTTTTATGTTATAACCAACTGATATATGTGGAACTTTTAGCAACTAAACATGTATCTTTAGGAGTTGAACTCTAATCAGCAAGATACACATTCCATTTTCTTGTACCAGTCAGTAATACTTTCTGTGATGTATCATCTTTCACAAAACATAAGTTCTTAGAGAACTCAACATTAAAACCCTTATCACAGAATTGGCTAATTGAAAGCAAGTTATGCTTCAATCCAGATACATATGAAACACCATGGATATGAACTGAGTCGATTTCCAAAGTTCCATATCCTTCAGTCTGTCCCTTGGAGTTATCTCCAAAAGTGATATGTGGGCCTCTTTGTTCAACATAGTTACTGAGTATCTTCTTGTATCCTGTCATATGTCTTGAACATCCACTGTCAAGATACCATATATCAGGAGCTTTTTCATCTCTTTCATCGATGCCATGTGATCTTTAGTCGATTCGATGCCCTTGTTTTCCTCCCGAAAAAAAGAGATCAATTCTTAGGTACCCAATTTGTGTAGGGTCCTACAAGGTTAGATGTACCTTTCGGAATCCAAATCTGCCTGACAACTCTAATCACTTTAGAGTGGCTAATTTGTCTTCCATAAACATCAACATATACATCCACTACTCTGGGTGCCTTAGACTGAACATGGGCTTTTGAATTCTTCTTTGGTTCAGGCCTTCTGTTTAGATGCTTAGGCTTTTGTGCAGCTGGTCTAAATCTTTGATGACTCGGGTTGAGATAACCTTTACCCCAGGGCAAGTAGGGTTCGGTTATGCATCTTTTCAATCTGGTCTTCGAAGATCTTGAGGACTTGGTCTCTTCATTGAGAATGTCTCTGTGAGTGTTTCTCATCCGAGGATTCCTCCTCGATGGTTCAATGTGGAGCCTTTTAGGTTTGCATTCTTAGCTGAGGCTTTGAAGTACTTGCTCGAAACTTTCAAACCGATCTTTCGGGTTTCTAGCCTTCACCGAGGTTTTGGGCTTTTCGACCGATCATTCGGTTTTTTTGAGACCATAGGTCCTTTTCCCTGTCTACAACCTTGGGCATTACTTAAGTTTGAAGTGTAGGTGCCCTTTGGTTTTACAAAGATTGTCTTCTTGCTACTTGAAGCGGATTCGAGATGACCTTGTGAGGTTCCCCCGAATGTATCCCAATCCAGTTTTATATAGGCGCAGATCTCTGGTAACTCTCGAATTTCATCAATTACATTAGATGATTTATTCAATAGAGTTAACTTCTTACATGCACTATCCTCACAGATTCTGTAGAGTTTCATGCTTCTCGAGAGGTCATTGAACATAGTCTGATTAAATTGAATCTCTTGAAAGGGATTTCTCTAACTTTTCGCCAGGGACATTATCAACTTCTCTTTCTCTGAGAGTTGTACTTTCAGAACATCAATTTCATCAGTAGCTCCCATTAATTGAGAATTATTTCAGTATTGCTAGAGTCTTTCTATTTTAGATTTTCAGCTTTCAGTTCCTTATTCTGCTCTTGAGTTCTATTTAGCAGTCCTTGTAAAACATCATAGTCCTTCATCAGATTCTCAAAAGAATCCATCAGGTCAAAATGACTGTTTTCAGTGGAACTTGAAAACTCTTGTGCTAGTGTAGGAGCAACAACAGAGAAAGAAGAGTTTACCTCCTCAATGGCCATCAGACAGATGTCATCACTTTCACTGTCTGAGAATATCTCATCTGAAGAGCTAGATCCCTCCTTAGAGTGTTCTTCTTCTGCAACCATGGCCTTTTTGCTTGAGAACTTCTGGTATCTTTTAACTTGCCTTTCTCTTCTCTCCTTAGCACTCAAATATGGACAATCATACTGGAAGTGACCTTTCTTCTGACAATTATAACATCTGTTGGTATCATCATCCTGATCATTTTCTTCTTTGGACATGGAGTCCTTCTTTCTGGATGAAGATCCTTCAGCTTTCAGGTCCTTCTTCTTCTCAGTTGATCTGTCCTCAGGTTTCTTCTGGTACCTGTGGTTCCTGTAATAGCTTTTGTATTTTCCAAATCTACTATTAAGTCTGTCAAACCTCCTTGCCATCGGTCTTAGCTTTTCCTCAAGCTCATCCCGATTTTTGGCATGGGGTTCTCGAACTCTCTAGTTTTGAGTTTTATCTTTGGCCTTTAAAGCCACATTCTTACTAGATGATGAATCATCTTTGCTGTCAGCCTTTTTGAATTTTTTATCAATTACAAATTCATAGGCCTTCAGCTCAGAGAAGACTTGTTGGTATGGCATTGAACTAATGTTCTTGGTGTTTTCAATCACCACTGCATGAATATCCCATTTCTTAGAAAGACCTCTAAGAATTTTCAATGCCACTTCTCTTTGTGGATATTTCTTTCCAAGTGCATTTAGATCATTCATGATGCTAGTGAATATGACTTCCAGTTTGTCTATTGATTCACCATCATCCATTTCAAAACTATCAAACTTTCCAATTGCCACTGAAAGTTTGTTCTCTTTTATATGATCTGTGCCTTGGCACATTCTGAAATAGTGTATCCCAAATCTCTTTAGCGAGATTACAAAGGAGAGATCATTCCCATCACACCATCATCAATTGTCTTTGTATAGTGTGTCTTTTTTGCAATGTAGTCTAGATTGACTAACTTTCTCTCCTCGAGTCGATTTGGTCATCAGACTTAGGAAATTCTGCTCTAGGATCAATTCTCTCATCTTTTGTTCCTCTGGGATTCACCACAGTAAATTGAAATGGTCCTTGAGAGACCACTCTCCACATACGCTCATGTTTGGAATACAGATGAGCCTGCATTCTCAGTCTCCATAGGTCATAGTTCTCCACTGAGAACATAGGAAGTTTTTTAGAAGACATTTTTATCTGATCTTTTGAAAAGTAAAAAGTTTCAGCAATTAAGATCAGTTCAGATAGACCACAAGTATTTTTGAAAATAAAACTTTGGTCAACACATCAGGTGGTCAAGTTGAACCACTGCTCTGATACCACTTGTTGGTCCCGGTGCAAACGAGTCTTACACGTGTATGGGGGGGAATACACGTGTTCAGTGTTTTTAAAACTTTTTTTTTTTGAGGTCAGCTTGGGTCAGATAATCCTGAAGATTAGGTTCTGAGAAGCATAGATCGCCTCTGAGTCAAAAGTCTCATCGAGACAAGATCCCGAAGTCTTTTTCGGATACCTCGGATAATCCCAACCGAGTCCCGAGTGTCGAGATCCCGAGTTGCTTGGATCGATAACTAACTTCATCAATCCTCGGAAGAGAGTTCAGTTTTGGTAACTATCTGTTCTAGCTACTCGGTCGTCTTGAATGGTTGGCCTTTTAGTTTATACTCGTTTTTAAGCTTTCTTTGAAAAACCTTCCTTTATGAAATAGTGATTAAGCCGTGATTCACTTATGCAACTTCAAATGGATTGATTCCAACCTAATATCGATTGAAAAGTATGCTTTCAAAATCAAGTCAATGCAAATGATTAAACACGTATAAGGAAAGCAATAAAGAACACAAAGAATTATAGTGGTTCGAGACTCAAGCTCCTACGTCCACTCTCCCTGACTCTTCAGAGAAATTCACTATCAACTTCTGAGCTTTCTGACTACCTCGTAGTTTACTTACTCAACTCGGCCCTGAGTTTTCTAACTACTCCACGTAGTTTACTTACTCAACCCGACCTTGAGTTTTTTCTACCTCCGTGGTTTACTTACTCAAACACAACCAAGCTTTGGACTACCCATGGCTTACTAAACTTCTCCTCTAGAGTTTTTACACTACTTGGCGTAGTTTACTAACTCTTTACAACTCTACTCACCAACAAACACACTCCAACTACCTTCTCGAGGGTTTGGGGTTTCTCGGTTGGTTTCCAACTAGGATGAGATATCCTTTACAATGAAGCACAATGCAAAGGGTTAGGATATCTCGACTAAGCTTTGGATAATTCTTATCAAGCTAGGCTTAGTATAGTGAGCTCTCTTCAATATAAAAGCACTTGGGAAATTCTAAGTTTTTAGAGTGCTTTAACTTTGCAAGAATAGGTTTGAGCTCTTGAGTTACATATAAATTTCCGTAACCTTACAATGTAGAGGTCACCCCATTTATAGGCATTCACCAAGGTCACTCTTGAAAACTATCGGTTGGAGATAGCTTTGTGAGTTTCTCTTAAGGTGTGTGAAAGCGGCTATATTTAGGGTTTGAAACTCCTGCTTCGTTTTAAGCAATAGCCTTTCACGTGGCCGGTCTTCACTTTTTGCGGATCTGGAACTTTTTGTACATCGACATCTTTTCTGTGACACATCATTTTGTCGATGTCGATATAGTGCGATGTCGTCTTCCTCTTTTTGACTTTTGTCTCGGTTAAAGGTAGACACCTTCAAGCGGCTCTTTTGATTTACAAACTACGAGTTTGATATAACCTGCTTTGCTACGACTTGAATTCGCTTTTGTATGCGTTTGAATGTCTTGGCAAATATCTATTATCTAAGGAATTGCGATTTTATCGATGTGCATCCTTGAGTAGATATATTTGCCTTGGAGCATTGCATCTTTGAGCATTGACACATTCTTTGAGTCTTGATGATACTTTGCGCCTTGATATTCTTGATCTTGATTCTCGATCTTGATCTTGCGTCTTGATTCTTCGAGTCTTGAGTCTTGAGTGTCTTGAGTCTTTATAGTTTATCTTGGTGATGTCTTGAGTCTTCGTCTTTGAGTCTTGATTCGTTAAATATCATCTTGAGTCTTGATATCTCGATTTCCTTGATTTCTCGAGAAAACATCTTGAGTTCTTGAGTCTTGAGCACTATCTTGAATTATATCTGGCATTACATTTTGCAGTAACGTCACGTCTTTCTAAAACCAAATCTGACTCGACTATCAAGACTATTCCGAACATATCATACTCAAGGGTTTTGGGATCTAATCAAAATCATATATCTTTTATTAAATTAAATCTCCCACATAAACCATTTCATCTTCTTTTTAGATATATCTTGCTTTTCCGATGAGTTCCTTTATTTCCCAGTGAAACTTTCGGTGAAAAACCTTTAACCCTTTTCCAATGAATTCGGCTTCTCAAATCAACCTTGTGTGTTCATTTCACACCGTAAATCATCAAAAGATTACACATACGATCAACGCAAACCTTTAACACCGTGAGGCCCGGATTCGGTTGAAAAATGAATGAGCGCCTTCTCCCTAACAAGCCTTATCACCTCATGCTATCGAGATAACAGAATTAGCATCAGCAGGACTCGGTCAAAGAAACAAAACATGAGTTTGGTATCGATCTAAGTGTATCGAACTCAATATTTACATCTTCACACTGAGTGTCCCATTTTGGTCCTTGTGACCAAACTGTGTATGTCCCATTTAAATTTGGAAACCCGTTGATTTTGAGGTCTAAGGGCTCCTGGCAAAAGATCCTTCAAGAAATGGCTCTCACTCCTCACTTGAAGCTCTGAAAGAGGGATTTTACGTCCAATCTTGCAACCTCCGTAATCGAATGGAATGCCGCTCGCTAAGATTATCATCGTCGATGGGTAAAATAAACCAAGTTCTTTGTCCCTCAGGATACCGAGAATAATCCTTAGGCTTCTTCTAGGTGACTTTGCATGGTTGCTTGAAATCATACGTACACCCTCTTGCAAAAAGTGATACTCTGGTCTATTTGGCGGTCGGGTATGATAAGAGATCGATCGAGCCCTATATTCTTCTGATTAGTTTACGGCCGTCCTAATCTACAGATCCGTCTTGAACTTGGTCATCATAGGGTCTGGCTTCCTTACAATGTTGAACACCAAACTTAGCGTTGGATTCCTTGTATGCACTTTGGCGAGATGAATATCATCCCTTCGTACTCTGTACTTATGCCGAATAATTCATCGACCCATCATGGACATCTCGAACTTCCACTTGCATCAATTTTCTTTGAACTTCTCACCCGACTTCTTGTTGGGGAATCAGAAGATGATGTCTTCTCGTAAATCTAAACCATCAGAATACTCTTCCATCTTACAGCCACGAATAAGGTTACATCCTTTATTCCTTTAGTGAATCGTACATACATCAAGAATTGAAAGTGTATCATACCCATTTCGAGGAGCTTGTTTGAACGTAAAGAGCTTTCCTTCATGGTACACTTGGTTACTTTTTTAAAGCACAGGTGATGACATAAACTTCCCTCTGGTACACCCGGTTTAGAATGCACTCTTATGTATCGTCCTGAAATGGACTCTGTGGGCGTATACGAAGCTAAACAAATAATGGCTTCTAAGCGAAGCTTTAAGGTGCTAAGGTCTCATCATAATCAATTCCTTACGATTGTGAATATCCGCCAGCAACAAGTCTTAGCATTTATTCTGGTTATGACATTATTCTCATCTCTTCTTGTTCTTGAATACCCACTTCGTGCCAATCACGCCTTTGACGAGTTGATACCTCGAACTTGATTCCTCTCAACCTGCTGTTCGACTCCTCTTCATGGCTAGAATCGACTTGCGCTTTGTATGAAGCTTCCTCTCAGGTTGGTTCCTTCAAAGATAGATAATAACATCTTATGACACTTTCACTAACTCATGTCTAGTTTTGACTCTGTCGGATGGGTCTCAAATAATCGGTCGGTTGGATGACCGTAATCCGGAATCCTTCTATTACGATTTCCGTCTATTTGGAGAACATCATCCATTTAAATAGTAGTTCATTAGTGATTGGGAGTGGTGCGTAATTTATGATCCGCTTGATAAGAATATGTCTCGGTGATGTTGGACTCATCATGTCTTGATGTCATTACGTGGGAAAGGAGTTCCCCAAAACCGGATAGTTTGATTAATCTTTGTCTCGGTATGCGAACAATTCAGCAGCGATTGTCGCGTACCTTAGATTCTGATTGACTGTTGAATCGGCAAGATCAAGGATTCTGGATATACTGACATTAAACGTGTTGGTTTCTTTCTCCTTGATACTTAGGTGATCCGTTTCTACGTGTCGGTGGCGGTTGATTTGAGTGCGACATTTGCAGGTAAAACTTTCTTATTGGGAAGATGACTCATCAAAAGACACATGGGGTGTTTCTTCCACAAATAAGGATAGATTTGTTGTAAACCACAGCGGTAACTGGATAGGGAATATCTGAGAATATACCCTCATCGACAGCCCTCAAAAGTCTTCATGACTTTTCCATTGTTGTGAATGAAACACTTTTTGAAAACATGAAAGTATAAAACCACGAGGTTTTACCTTCCACGATTCATAGGGTGTTTTAGTGAGTCTTTGTCGGAAACATCTGATGGAATTATGGCATCGATGTTGATTTATACCTTGAAAGCGGTAGTATCGCGTATTCATTAACATAGTCATGACTTCCTTGAGAAGTTCTGTTCTCCGTTCGCTCTCCGTTTTGTGGCGTTCTTACGGTGACTTTTCATATTGTATACCAAACTCGGTCTCAAAGCCGTTAATAAAAAATTTAGAAAGTCTGTACCTTTACTCGTCGATTTTTCTTATCTTGGCGCCGCACCGTTTTGTAGTTTCTTGAGGCGACTCCGGGTATCTTTATGCGTTTGTCTCGTTCTTCTTGTATAAGAATACAACCCAAGTAAACTTGGAATAATCATCCCGCGATTACGAGTATATTTAGATCCTTTGGTGGTATTTGGTGTGCACAGTCGAATAGATCCGTATAAGGCCGTTCTTGATACCTCTCTTTGGATCTTTTGGTCGGTATTCCATGAATGAAGCTTTAACTTGTTTTCCCTTCGACATCACGGCACATGTCCGATTCTTTGAGAATACTTCATTAGAAGTCCCTCAACCAAAATAACCTGTCTATCTTGTTAAGAGTCTTAAAGTTTGGATGACTCATTCTTTTGTGCGAGCAATTCTTTACTTTTTGGAACTCTTAACAATTACATGTATTCTTGGGCAACTGTTCGATCTGCTTTGGTAGATCGTGCCTTTCCTTGAACCGTTTGCAAGATTTTGAGTAGCTCGATTCCTAATCGTACACTTGTCACTTTCGAGAACTCAACGCCCGAATCATTATGCCCGAAATTGTAATCTTTGATAGTAGATTGTGCTTTAATCCTTCGACTGTCGAGACTCCGGTTACTTGTACATCATCATTCTCTATGTTACGAATCCTTTGGTAAAACCAGTTATCATCGCAAAAAAGTACACGTCAGCCTTCTTGTTCTTTTTGTAAAGGCTAAGGAGATGTTGCTTCGCTCAAATACGTGCCTTGACATCCACTATCGATGTACCCGAATAGTTGCTTGTACACCTCGCTTTGTTGATCCACGTCCAGCTGCCAATCGAATCGAGCTTTAGGTACCCGTACAGAATTGGGTCCACGAGGGGTTAGTGGTGGTTAAAGGATCCACAAGCGAAACCTTCTTTATAATCAGATAGATCGAAGGCTGATTTGTCTCCCATACATATCAACATAATCATCGTCTCTTTATATCTTTTCGATTTGTATGATTATTAAATGTGAACGCCGGGTGAATCGAAGACTTAGGATTTTTTCTTTTATATTTTGTCTTCCCTTAACCCGATTGGAAGCTCGGGTCTGATAGCCCTAGATCTCCGATTATAAGGGTGAAATCCCCATTGCTGCCATTAAAGATTAATATCTCTTTGCTTACAGAGATAGTCTTTGCAGTTTACCTATAAAACTTACTTATTAAGCGGTGACCTCGATTGGGTCTGGTAATAGATTTCCTTTTGAGTTGTCTCTCTTGATACCTAATCTGTTGATCGGGTTGAGGGTTTCTTCAAGAACCGGGATTTCTCGCTGATTCCTCCCGATGTTAATCGATTAAGTCCATTTCATTCCACCTTCTTGATTGGGCACTTGCCTTCTTTGCTCGTGAGTCTCTTTCCTGCTCGAATACACGTTTAGCTTTTTGTATCTTTATGGAAGACTCATTTGATTACACCTTCCTACGAAATCCAAAGCAGGGCTTTTGAGGATGTAGAAGGGTTCCGTACAATTTTCTTGTTGTTAATTTAAAAGTTAAATAGGTGTTCATATCTTGAACGGTTTTTGATGACCGTGAAAACCTCTATTTTCTTGCTAAACTATCCCTCGATGAATTTTGAACTCTCATGTAGCTGAATAACTCATCAAATTTAGCTTGTAGGATTTTTGAAATCATCGACTTTGCTTGTTGGTCTTAGGCGATTCTTTTGATTTGCTTCTCATCGGAAGATTTAACCTTGAGCGTTAAGTTCCTCGATTACCTGAAAGGGGCCAATTTGGATTTAGTTCACCGCTTTTTCATCGACAAATAGTTCTCTTTTAACAAGGCATTATTTACGGTCTTAGCTTGTCATTTTCGAGTTCCACTTATTGTATAAATTAACCTCATCGCGTCAAAAAGAGATCATCACAATTGCTCCGAGTAGAGCCGCAAGTCAATCTCTCAAAAGGGTGTCTTAATAATAACTGGTGTGGAAATTGAAAAAGGTAAAGTTTGAGGTTTACCTCTGCATTGTCTTCCTCCACAGCACGTCAGTGATTTCTATCACATCGAAGAGAATATCCGGATCTTCATGTTCGAGGAATGACAGATCGGGCTATCGGGAAGTCTTCATGATGAGTAGCCGAATCCTCGTAAGGCGAGATAGGGAATCATCCAATTCATAAGCAGTTAGCAACCATGGTTTTCTGTCTTTGAGCGTAGCTCTCTTTTTGTTCCGCTTCTCTTCTCTTTCTCACGGGAGTCGTGTCCGGGCACGGGCCCTTAGAAGGACTGGTTTTCAGCGGTTGAAGCATGATCCACGATCCACGGACTTCCCTACGCGGGTGAGACACTTAAATGCCTTAGGATCACGTGGTGACTTTCCTTTTGTAGTCCCGAACCATACATCGGATCTGTTATCTCTTCTCTCGTAGGTCATCATCTGTAGTCCTTCGGTCATCGGATCTATGCCTTTCTAGTGATGCATCGGTCTTGGCCTCTGATTTCTTCTGTTGTCTTGATAGTCCTTATAGAATGCTGCGATACTTACCAAGTTGAATGTTCGATCTTTTCAAGTTTCACAGTAAGCGATCTGATACTTGCCTACAACATGATGTTTCCATGAGGTTGGTGGCCTTTGATCTGCTGCTTCGGTTGCTTTGAATCCAGTTGATTTAGATGTAGGTTGAGGCTTGTTGAGCGTCTAAATCTTAAATACCTTGCGGTCTTTCCGTTCGTCGAAATCATAGGCTTTAAAGAACAGGAATAACTTCTTGGCCGTCTTGGAAATGTCTTGGCAATCCTTGATTCATAAAGACTTTTCATGTCCCATTTTGGTAGAGATCTTAAATCTATAATTGATATCTTTTGTCCTGACATCTCTCTTCAAGTTCGTAGAGTTTATTCTTGTATGGTGATCCTCCACCAGCCTCTCGTTGATGGTCTCATTGGGCAACATTTTGAGCTTTTCCGAACTACTTGATTTGTAGCGTCAGTTCTTTGATCCCATCATTTTCTTCGCATATCTCGAAGAGTATCCCACATTTGTTTATTTGTTTTGAGATACTTTATCTTCTCTTTGGTGACTTTTATCCATAAATCTTCATGATTATATGCACGGATATTGTATTCAGAAAGTATAACTTTCTTTCTTCTTGCATCCATTGTATTTGGACTTTTTCAAACAAGACTTCCCGGTGCATGATCTCGATCTCCTCAACAGGTTGTTTCATCGTGGATATATGATGATGGGTCTCGTTCAATGACTTCCATCGATTCGCCGCTTATCGATCCCGATGGTTGCATGTATATGATAATCTGCGTACTCATCAATTGAAAACTTAGGTAAATCATGATACATACGGGAGGTATTATCCATCGAAAGATTTTGAAAATGAGTGAGTTTTGAAACTAGTTTTCAAGATCTGCTCAAATGACCACAAAAGATTCTTCCTCAAGAATCGATGATACTCAAAGCCAGTATCCGGAAAACCACGCTACGATACCACTTGTAGGTCCCGGAAAGGGTTTTAGGAGGGCGTGATACAGAGGGGAGAGGTGAATAGACTTAAAAATCTTTTCGTGTGCGGATCGGTGTGATTCTTGATTACTTTTTGATCGAAAAGGTAAATGGTCGATTTAGATCGATGTTAAATCTACCGAGCGCCTTGGGGCGTATCATTTAAATTCTGTCGCTTTAACCGAGAAAGGGAAGCTTGTAAATACCCGTGTGAAAAAACCATTTTGTCAAATCGATTCTTAAATAACCGTTCAACCAAGGTGTCAACCTCGATCCTTTGATCGGATCGGTGCTTATGCGAGCTTAACTTTAGAATGTATCGATTTTTAAACTCGATTGTGTGAATAGTGTAAAGCAATAAATAACAAGTAAATGCACACAAGATTTTATAGTGGTTCGGGCCAGAAACCCATCTTACGCCCACTCTTCCTAACACTTACCCAGCACCAACTTAACCAACCGGACTTATTTTTATGTATTACCAACCTTGACAGGATGTTTATGAGGTTCCGCAATCAATCCGTACAATCGAGAAACTAGAATCCCTGATACGGGAAATCTTGCAGAACAAACTTAACCTAACTTTGAGTTTGGGTAAAGGTTTTTGTGGTTCAATGGGAAATCTATCCTAAAGTGTTTGTAGCCAAACGCTTGTGGATAAGGATTTCTTGCTGGAACTATGGATGAACACTCTAAGAATAATCTTCAAAATATGGTGTTCTTCTTGGAGATTTTCTTTGTAGTTTTACTTCTTTTACTTGCGGTGTCTCGTGTTACGTTCTTAATCTTCTTCATTTTGAAGAATCGATCATTTTATAGACCTCGAAATCAAAAGCCATTTGGAAACAATTTGAATTTAGGGCTATTAAATTAAAACTAGAGGATATGATTGTGACGTGTTAAAGCATGGTATAGAGCATGATTTCTTTGTCGTTTATGTCATGACGTTGAATCTATATTTGTCGGCTCTTTTTGTCTTGGTGGCTTTCTCATTGTCTTAAATGAGGCACTTGATGAATTTATTAAGTTACGATTGATATTCCTTTTGTAGAAGATTAGGCTCTTATCGGTGTATCATTTTGATTGAAGCGGTGTGGTGACTTATTCGGATAATGATCGATCTACCTTGTTGGAGTCTTGATCTGCATTATCTTAGCTCAATATCTCGGATTCAATTTGATATAGGTCTTGGTCTTGGTAGTCTTGATCTTGGTGACTAAAGCCTCGATGTATTCGGTCATCCCCGAGTCTTGAGTTTATTCTTTTGAGTCTTCGAGGTTTATCTGAGTCTTGAGTTCATCCCTGGTCACTTTAGTGTCTTACATCTTCACCCCATCTTTCCCACTTTTTTTCCGATTTGTTCTTGTGCTCTGATCCTTCGACCTTATTCCGGGTCATCGATGCTTCGACATTACCTATACATATTGAGTTCCCCCTCAATATGTGACCTATCTTTACATCGACCATCTATACATTTGATTGGCCATCTTAATCTGATTCTAAGTCATCATTATTCTTGTGTCCTGACCGGGTCCTATTACAACTTTTTTGGAACTTCCATCAAAAACTTAAATACAAATTTCCCAACACCTCCTTGCCTCAGGAGAACCTCATATTTTGATTAATGGACACATTGATCATAGAAAACCACTTTGCATGTTTTTGGGCGTGAGGGACATCGTTGTAATGATGCTCATCGATCGAGTTAAGCTTTTATTTCGACCTTCCCAAGTCCACATGCCCACTGGACCCAAATGTTTGTATCCATTGGTTGCACGCATTAATCTCTTCCAATCGACCGCAATTGCTACGATTGGAGAGGCACATACTCCTCACAAGCCCTATGGTGCCCCACCGCCAAATCAAATCAATATAGTGAATGGTCAAACAAAAGACTCACCTTTAATTCCTAATTTCAACGCCAATCGCTTACAACCATTTACAAAACACTACTTCGTACTACAAAAAATTGAAGAGAATTAAAAGAAGGCTAAACCATCGCTATATGGGTTTGCCCTTCTATTAGAATCGTGAAGATTAATCCTTGTTATTGCTTTCTTGGTATAAGTGAGGTTGTTAATGTTTTATTTGCAAGGATGTTATTTGGACTTGCTATTATTAAATATATATAGCAAGAGCGAAACACTTATAATTATATATCCATTAGCAGAATAATTAAATTCCGTCAAACTCTCACCTTGAATCATTAGCAAAGGACTTTTTATTTACCTGCATTATTTATAGCAAGAATACTCGCTTTTGTTAACTAATTTTTTTTAATTTAATAACTTAAATACTAATATAATTTTGGTGATTTATAATTATTTTTATTTTTTAGCAATAAATTTAAAGACAATACTAAATACTTATTAAAAAAATTTGAAACAATACTAAATTTACAAATGATTTACAATTACAAATATGAAATATACAAATTCTAATTAATAAAATTGAAATTCATAAATCATCTGAAAAAAAACAAAAAAAAATATCCAAACTACAAGTAAAGATACATTATACAATTAGATTTCTTCAACTTGCAACTTTTAGAGCCTGTGAAAAATGGAAAAAAATAAAGATTGTAATATAACCTTAAATTATACTCCATAATCTTGACACCAAAAAATATTGCACATAAAAAAAAAAAAAAATTTCCCTTTAAAGAACCATGAAGTGTATGCAGAAGAAATGTTGTGGTATTTGAAGTAGTTATTCAAAAAGAAGAAATCAAGATTTAGTTTTCATATATAATAAAGAACAAGAATGTGTATATATGGGAGATATAAAATACTTTACTCTTTGAAGCTCAGATTAATCTAAAACCACATCCTAGATTAAAAATAGAAAATGAAAAGATCTTAGCATAAATATAGAAGATTTAATAAAAACCTAAAAGAATTAGAATACAATGCTTGAATATGCAAATATAAGTAAGATAAATATAAAGCACAAATAAAATATAAATAAAATAAAACACAAAAATACTTACATACCGCAATGGTTTGAAAATTAAGCTAGAGCGACATATATATCTGAAAATTGAAAACTGTTTGATATATATGGAGAAGAAATTAAGCGGGTGATAAAAAGATTGCAAGGGCGATTACTTTTGTAGAAAGGGGCGATGCCCATTTTTCTAAAATATTAAATCAGTAGCCCAAGGAACTTCAAAATATTTGGTTGAAAATATTTGGATATAATGTTTAGCAAAGGGATCCCCATGTCATTATTGCTCCAAAAAATTAAATACCGCCAAAAATTTCATTTTATGGTTCGCATGAAATTTTAATATTGTGATCGACAAGAACTGACACTTTAGCGAGGACAACCTTGCCATTTTTTTAAAATATTTATATCACCTATTGAATAATCCTTCAAAAATAAATTGGCGGTCTTATCTCTTTATTTTAGCAAGGATCACCGGGCTATTATTGCTCAAAAAATTAAAACCAGCCCAACGTTTATTTAGTGGTTAAGATAAAATTTATTAATATTTTGATATTATTAGCGAAATTATAATGCTTTGAAGGGACATTCCTTTGTAATTGTTTCTTCAGAAAGGAAAAATTTATCTGAAATTAAGGATCCTAAAATTAATATCCATACCAAACCTCTGCTGAATTTATTTCTTTAAAGTGGGGTAATTTATTATCAATAAAAAATTGTTGAGAGTCTTCTAAATAATTGAATAACGTTTTGAACCAATCATTTCTTTGAATTGCAATATAAACTTAAAAACACTTTTTTCTACATAAATTTTTCTTCTTCTTCCATCACTACTTGAGGAGTTAAACAAAAGAAACTAAATTGGTAATTTTTTTCTTTTAACTTGTGTTTTGTTTTAATTCATACTTCATACATTTGTTTTTTTTTTTTTGTATTTTTATGGTTTAATTAGGTAATAATTTAGGTTTTACATAATGACAAGTTTTATATTGAAATTATTGGTCCCAAAATATAATTTAATTTTATAAGAAAAATAGGAGGGAGAAATGGTGATTTAAATTTTTTTTTTTCTTCTGTAATTGTTTTTTGCTTGTTAGTAAACATTTGCTTTGATAAGAACAAAAAGCAATAAAGAACACAACAAAGTATAGTGGTTAGACTTCAAGCTCCTACGTCCACTCTTCCTTATCATGGGGAAATTCCTTCTGACGATGACTTCGGTGAACTCGTGACTTACTCATTTCACTTTCCGAGCTTTCTGAATCTGCACCGGCAGCTTTAACTCAAAACACACACAACTTTCGGATATATCCAACTTTCAGGATATATCCTAAAACTTAGAGCTAGAACTTCAATTATAATATGTTTATTATTTATTTTCAAAACTTGTAAATTAAAAATTTAAATAGACATAACTTTTTAGTTTCGAAGTTCTTTTTGAATTAGATTTAATCAAATATTTTACTTAGTTAAGGCTCTTAATTTTATAAGTATAGCCTTCAATTCTTCACTTTTTTAGCATATGATATTTTCTTTGATTTTTAGTTCATTTCAAATTATCTCAATATTTTATTAAAATTTTGACTTATATTAATTTTTAGAGATCATGGTGACAAATAAAAAAAATTAGGGATCTATAATAATTTGAAATTTTAACAACTAAATATATGTTGATGAATCAATTATAATTTTTAAAAAGTTACAAATTAGTATAAATTTAAGTCTTATAGTAAAAATGAAATATGATTCCTCCATAGCTAAAACCTTTTAGAATACGAACTAATCTCGCTTTTGAAATACAAATTAATATTGCTTGAAATACAAATTTCACTCACTTTGGAATCGACCTTAATTTTTTAGAATATAAACTATCTTACTTTTTTGGAATATAAACTAACACATTTTAGAATATGAATTAATATATTTTGGAATACAATTAATACCTTATGATTGTATTAATAAATTTTCAATAATTTATTTATTTTAGTTTAAATTCTAAATATTTTTGTATTATTTGTGATATTAATTATTGATATATTATACATATTTATGATCAAAATGTTTTGATATATTATCTTCTTTTGCTCACATGCGAAAATATGTCCAACATATAGGAAGCAAATTATCACAATCGCTTAGAACACGATGATGAATTTACGACAAGAATTTCTTGATGGAGTAGATAATTTTTGAATTTCGCTTTCTAGGATCGTGGTGATCATAGTGAGGATTAATTAGATGCCCATTATGAGGATTGCCGAAATCTGCGATCTCATGATTATCATATTGTTTGGGATCCATTTGTGCAAACATTGGATTTGTGTGAATTACTATCTTGAATATGTCATGGTGAGATGCTTTTCTGATAGCATTAATTTACATTATGACATGGGCGGTCTTCAAAGATCCCAGAGCCATGAGTCAAGAAATTTTGGCTCACTATAAGGGCATGATCAACGATGCATTTCCTCAATTTAGTGAGTACGAAACCCAAAGGAGAGTAGGAAGAGCCAAATACTCAACAAAAGCATTTTTGAGTTGATGAGTGCAACATAGCATGTATTTATTTAAGGTAATGACCGAATCGTTATTACAATAGGTTTGACGGCACTTAAGTTACAAAGTCGGGCATAATGTTATCAATTGCGAGGCGCGAACAATTTTATTAAATTGTTGCAAAAACTCCCAACTTCTCTGACGCCACAAGTTCTCCAGATGATTCACGGGGATGTAAAGAGATTGATGATGAAACTTGGGCTCGATCATGTTAAATTGACATTTGAGCAAACAAATGCTTCTTGTATTAAAGTCGGGTAGTGAACTTAGATTTTATCGATTTGTAAAGGAAACGGGGTTCAAAGAAAAGAACAATCCACGGTAAAGACATTGCAAGAAAGAAAAATGTGGTATCTTCCTATCACCCTCACGTTTATGTAGGTTTACATATGCGCCAAGATAAACCGAGCACGACTTGGCATATGAAGTGTTCAGGATCTTAAAAAATACTCATCTCGCCAAATGGTGAGGCGTGGAAGCAATTTGATCAATCGTGATCCCACATTTGTTGTAGAACCCCGAATACGCGACTAGGATTATACAATCGATGGTTTCAACCCACAGGTCCCTCCGCAAAATCATATTCTTGTTGCCAAGATTTATTCTCTTTACAACCCACTAGGATTTATGTATGACTCGAGAACACATTTTTCTGTCTTATTATATCCGCCCGAAAAGTCCGGTGAATATTGAATATTGATTTTGACGTTGATTAATGAATTGAACATGTTATGAGTGAAGGAGCATTAACTTATTCTTCAGGATAATTAAATTTCATAATTCAGCAACATTTTATGGACAATTAGTGACTTTTTGCTGTGGGATGTTGACGGTTGACACACATGGACCAGTTAAGCGTGTCACTATTGCATGGAAAAACCAAGTCATTCCCAACTTCAAAATAGGTATAAACCTTGTTGGTTTGATTGTCATCGACAATTTCTACCCATTAACCAAATGCGCCATGAAAAAACAAGTCCGATTTTACTTCAAGAATCCGATAGAGAAAAATGCTCTGGTGAATCCGGTGAAATCATGGAAGCCTAGTGAAACTAAAAAGATAACAAGTTTGGGAAAAGGTATGAACCAATGATTGGATTTTTGTCACACACTCAAGCTGGTTTAGTCTTCTTGTTTTAATTATATAATAAAATTAGACAAAATGGAGTTAAAATATTACTATTAATTTAAAGAAAAGTGCGATGTGCACAATACTTTTAGTGGATAGTAGGGTCCAAAATTTTCCGGTATCAAAGATGGAAATATCACATATAGCTCCATGATTGTATTCTTTTCTCTCTTTTATGTTTTTGGACAAACCATTTCATGGATCTGGAAATTAGGTTAATGTTTTATGTTTTATAATGTGTACAATTATTTATTACAGTTTGAAGAAAAGAAGATTTGTACAACAAAAAAAGTTACTATTCATGGTGTTAATTGTATCATCTAAAAGTGTTATAAGAGTAGCATATAAAAAGTGTTGTATGAGTATTCATTCTTTTTGCAGTCCCGCATTTAAAAAATGACCGAAAAATAACGTTGGAACCCATTGAACCACGAAGTGTGAGGCCAGACTCGACACAAATTCATCTTGAAAGAACAACATGGTCGATGTCTCCATGACATTATCACTCGAGGTTCTTGGAAGTCAAGGCATCGCTTGATGAGGATGCCCTATCTGATGCCACTTCTTACCCACTCCACTCTTTTCAAGATCTCTTGTCGTCTTTGGCTTATCCACTCGATTATTTGGGCAGTTTGGTGCATCCCCCACATATATCTTTCATGGGTGGTACATCTCCGCTTAGACTGGCCTCCACCAATGAATGAATTTACTGGCGAGCAAAAGCAATGGTTGAGCAAAAGTTGATCTGAGGGCATATGACATAAAATTCAAGTCACTAACCGAACTATCCGACGACAAAAAGAAAGCCTTATAAGCAAGTAAAATCCAAAGGTCACCCAAAGACGATTGAAAACGTGGCGAGATCACATGAGTTCTTGCAAGACACGGGTCTCCAAATTTCATGCTTGCCAAACCAACCATGACTTTATCAAAGTACTATAAGTAGAATAAAAAAAAAGAAGGAGTTGGAAAAATTCCCAAGTACTGCATACATTTTCCAAATCACCATCTTTGGTAGAAGAAAGTTTTCTCCACGAGTAAAAGATTGTGTATTATGATGAAACCTCATAATATAACATCCCGCGCTGGAATGCCCCCAGTAGTCATTTATTGATGAACTGGGTCAACAATTTCTTGTTATTTAATTGTAATATTGTACGCGCACTTATTTTATTTGTGAAGTGTTTTAAAATTAATACATAGTATTCTCATTAAAAATGGCTTGTGAATTGGCGCTTAGAAGGAGGGTATAGATAATGAAAGCAGAAAAAAAATATAATGCCTCAATCTAGGAATACTCAAACAGAGAAATCGGGACACGACCGATTCCACAATTTTAAAGGAATTCAAGCACAACCTCAAGAAAAGCGAGGCGATTGAAACCATCTGGCCGGAAGAAATTACCGATGATCCAACAAAGACAAAAACAAAGCCGTTTTTTTTTTTGCTAAAAGCGCAGAAAGAAAAGAACCCAAAAGAGTTGGCAAAGTTAAAAAGCTCCAAATGATGATGATCGTGATCAAAACTTTTGATAGCGATCAAGTAAAAAAGAAAGATGCACCTAACGTGGGTTAAAAAAAGCGGGAAGTCGGGCCGGATGGAGAAATGCCCCCAAGCTTCGAGGCAATGTCAAATTTTGAACGTCCGGAGAGTATTAGCAAAAGAGCGTGTTAGAGCATAGGCGTGAGATCCTCGGAAAGAAATATCATGCAAAACCAAAGGACTCGAGTGGAACATCCCCGACGTCCACCACATAAACGACCTCAAGATTCCCAAGTGGAACATCATGATCGCCCATCATGAACCTCGCCGTGACCTGAAAGGTCACGGGACTAGATTGTCTATTCATCATCGAATGGATAATCGGGAATCAATACTGAAAGGGGACCGTCCCATCCCGGCATGACCGACTGTGTCCTCAAGATGGAATCCAAATAAGCTCCGGTTGATCAATTATGCTAAACCGGTGGAGATGCAAAAGGCAATAGAGAGTTTGTAGGCCCGATCTTGCGGCTACTAAAGGGATCACTTTCGGTAGCATATCCCCATGCTCGCTCACCCCAAATATCATGTCGTGAGAAAATACAAGAAAAGGTGGCAAAGAATCGACCACCCATACAAGTGTTAAATGCGAGAATCGGATCCTTATGCTCACCTTAGTAAATATTCGCCAGATTATATGATCGCAATGGTGCCACCGACGAACTTCGATCTTGGGTCTTTTCCCATGACCTTGGGTGATCGGGCTGCAGTGGTTTTCAACTTTGCCCGTTCGTCCATCCGTCCCTTCTTCATACACAAATGGGACAAAAATTTCAATCCCACTTTTCATCCATGTGTGCTAAATTGAGACCAAAACAAAGGTTGGCACATTTCTCCCAAATTAAAGGGTGAATCGGATCGAGCATATATTGAAAGATTTGACAAATGTTTGTAATGATGGAGCCCGGTTGAAGAGGATGCAAAAATCCTCACGGGTGGTGGGGGGGTTTGACCCTAACACGGATATGTGGAAATCCATTACATCGGATCGCGAAACACATATGTCAATTTCGATAGCGAGCAGCCAAAATTATAGCTATCACGGGATCTCTTGCCCAATCACGGTTAGGCAAGAAGTAACAACAAAAAAGAGTCGTTGGTAAAAAGAGTAATGAATGAGGGGTATAAAACCCGGGATCTTTTAAACCTTTTTGAAGAAGGGCCGACATGCACTGGCCATACAAAGTCTTCAGCGTTTTATTGACGATATTTAATCAAATTAAGGATCGACATGTTGGATAAGCCACAAAGAATCGAAGAGATAAAAATCATTAATGCTTCCAAGTTTTGTAATTATCATGGGTACATCGGACATAATACCGATGAATGTCGCGATTTACTTCACAACTTTGGAAGTTATATGAAGAAGAATCGTCTTACACAGCCTCAAAAAGTTTCGACGAGAGACTCCCAAACCGAAAAAATCAGTGATCGTAGGGGTAAGCATAAAAGCGGAAGAAGCATCGATAGTGATCCCTAGGAATCCCAAGAAGTTGGAATTACCCGAGAGAGGAGCTCCTACCATGAGCAGAGGTCGAGAGAGTCAAGAAATCAACATGATTAGATCCCGATTATGGTCCAAAGGTGGATGCTATCGAATCACCGGCGTTATCAAGCAAAGCGGAATAAGATGGAAATGTGTGCCATGCAAAGCATACATCGAATGAACGTGGCGAACACCTCGGTGAGCATACCACTCTCTCACCAAATTTTGTTTTTTTTAAGACGACCTTGATGGTATCATCACTTTCACAATGATTCACCGACGATAAGTGCCCGACTCCTTAGGTTGAAAGAAATCATCGACTCCTTGTGAATCTTTGGAGCATATCTTGAACATTTTGTTCATCAACACTTTCTGCATCGGATGGAGAAACAAATGGGTGATCTAAGTAGTTATATCGAGCCCGTGATCACACCATAATGGGTTTTGGGGAATCTATAACCCGATCATATGGAATGATTAGGCTAGGAGTTGTTAGAGTCAACTAATAATCTGGAGATTGACGAACTAGAATGTTAGACTTTGTAATTGGCGATGCTCCGTCTACTTATAATTCGGGTTTTAGGGTCGCCTGTTTATTCAGAATTCAAAATTGCTATTTGACTTATTACTATTGTGTTAAGTTTCCAACCCAAGGGGCCGAATTAGCGTAAAAAGGACCAGGAAAAAAGCTCGAGATTGTTTGCTGTCATGCGTGAAAGGCAAAATATCGTTAACATGATGGAGCAAACATGGGAGATCGGAGAATCGAGCCAATGAGGCGAATATATTCTGGGACGCTTATACCTCCTCTGACGAGCACATCTCCACAGGCAAACATGTAACCGGAATGATAACTCAT
Source organism: Stenogyne calaminthoides (assembly GCA_037126765.1). Taxonomy (NCBI): domain Eukaryota; kingdom Viridiplantae; phylum Streptophyta; class Magnoliopsida; order Lamiales; family Lamiaceae; genus Stenogyne; species Stenogyne calaminthoides. The sequence continues at coordinate 24,435,484 of JBBCBC010000002.1, forward strand.
GTTCGGATCTAATGAACATTGATCCACCAAGCGAGCTCTACCGACTTAGAACCTTGTATGAGTTTTGATCCTATGGAGGTAGATGATGAGCACGAAATTCGATCAAAGATCCTCGATGGAAGCGAAAAAGAGGCGAGCAACTTTGTTGAACAATTGAATCTGTCAATATCGACCTATCGGCCCGAATTAGAAGTGTTTATTGTTCAGAATTGGATGTGTTCACTTGGTCACATGAGGACATGGTGGGCATTGATCCTAAACATGCATGTCACTCTCTTAACCTTGACCCAACACAAATTCCAATAATCCGAATGGGGAAAATTCAGTCCTTAAGTATGCGACTATGGATAGTGAAATTAAGAAATTGCCGATAATAAATTGATTCGAGAAGTAAAGTGCAAGATGGCTTGTTAACCCCATTAACTCGTCCCGCCGTCTAATCTAAACTTAGAGGTTATCATAGATTTCACCGACTTAAACAAAGCATGCCCGAAAAGACAATTTCTCGATGCCACATATCGATTATTTGGTCGATAACGCAAAGGACATGAGCTCATGACCTTCATGGATGCATTTGCCGGGTATTACCAAATACCCATGCATCGAGAACGATCAAAAGAATATTGCTTTCTGCAGTGAAAAGAATATGTATTGTTGGCAACGCATGCCATTCGGATTAAAGAATGCTGGAGCAACGTATCAACGTTTGGTGAACAAGATGTTCGACGAACACATAGGTCAAACAGTTGAGGTGTACATTGATGACATTGTGGTAAAAAGCATAAGGAAGACCACATTACCCACCGCACAGACGTTTGATATTCTCGGAGTATAACATGAAGTTAAATCCAAGAAATGCGCTTTGGGGTTCATTCAGGAAAATTCCTAGGACATATGGTCAGTCAACAGGGGATTGAAGAAAACCCATCAAAGATTCAAGCTATGCTCGACATGCAGGCCCCCAGAAGTGTGAAAGAAGTTCAAAAATTAACTCGACATTTGGCTTCAAACCCGGTTTATATCACTTAACCGGAGACAAATGCAAACCTTTCTTTACGATTAAAGAAAGGGAGATTCCAAAGACAGAGCATTGCCAAATGCATTTGAGTCATTAAAGCAATACCTTTGCGGATACTCAAACATTATCTAAGCCTGCTCCAAGCGCATAACTTTATTTGTATCTTCGCGTCGAGCACTCAATTAAGCGTTGTTCTCATTCAAGAGGGGGCAACACATTTGCCTATTTATTATGTAAGTCAGCTACTCAAAGAAGCCGAGCTCCGGTAACCTCCACTGGAAAAACTTCGTGTATGCTCTCGTTATGAGTGTCCAAAAAAGCTAACGACCATACTTTTTCGATCACTCGATCGAGGTGTTAACCATTCCATTACGACAAGTTCTCCACTGACCGGAACCTTTGCGGGCGGAGTTACTCAAGTGGGCGGTGGAGTTAGGCGATTGGCATTACGTTCTCCCCACAGCAATGAAGGGCGGGCTATGGCCAATTTCATGGTTGAATTGACATATCTGCAAACACCGAAAGAGGTGTCGACCAACCATGGCACATGTATGTAGACCGTTAAATCAACAAGTTCAAAAGCCGAGCGGGCGTGGTTCTCATCATTGACTCGACAAACTTTCACGATAAGCCATCTGTTTTGATTTCCCAGCCACAAATAATGAAGCCGAAAATTGAAGCTTTGATTCTTTGGATTACACATGGCTATGACAATGGGAATTGGTGATGATTTATAGCGATTCCCAAATAATCGTATACCAAGTATTAAAGTAATCTGAAGCGAGAGAACAGATGGCACAATATCAGCAAATTAGCAAATGAGTCTTGAACAATTCGAACAAGTTTACATAGAACAATTACCACGATTGGATAATTCATTCTTTGATGCCTTGGCACGATTAGCCTTGAAGAAGGAGTGATGAACACGACGAACATTGTGGTCGTCACAACTTGTTCGCCATCAATTCCCGAGTTGTGGTCATATGTGACAGATGAACAAGAAACCCGATGACTCAATTTTAAGTTACTTACAAAAAAGGATTTCTCCCGAAAATAAAGCCTGTTTTTTCATATCGGATTACAAAGGTTGCTCGATATACTATCCTAGACGGGCATTTATACAAAAGAAGTTTCTCTCTTCCATTATTGAAATGTATTACTCTGAAGAGGGTAATGTGATTCTTGACGATTCATGATGGGGTATGTGGAAACCATACGGGTCAACTTGTCCTGCATATAAAATTGTTCTACAAGGTTACTATTAACCCGACTCTCAAGAAAGATTTGCTCATGTATGCCAAGATGCCATAAGTGTCGCATCGCCCACTTATCCATAGCCCACCGAAAGAACTAGTGTCTGTTCATGACCCGTGGCCATTTGCTAAATGGGAAATTGATTTGATTGGCGGATTTCCTCTTCTACATGGGAATTAAAATATGTCGTGGTTGCCGTTGATTACTACACTAAATGGGTGGAAGCCGGAAGCCATTGTTAAAACCAATTTAACAAAGAATGTGGAATTTTGTTTGGAAAAATATCATTTGTCGCTTTTGGGCTTCCCCGGTCATTGGTAACAGATAATGGCAAACGATTCGATGGAAGTGAATTCCAAACCCAATTGTGCTCGTTGGGGCATAAAAAAGCATTACTCTACTCCGTATTACCCCAAATAAATGGACAAGTTGAAGTTTGTCCAATAAAATTATCAAACATACCCTCAAGGCTAAACTTGATGATTCCAAGGGGGAGGATGGGTGAAGAGTTACGAAATATTATGGGCATATCGTATTACTTTCGAACATCAATCATGGAAACCCCGTTTGCCCTAGCATTTGGTATGGAAAAATTTGTTATCTTCAAGCGAAAAAGATTCAGAAACCGTGAACAATGAGTTTTGGAGAGCACATCAACGACCGGTGGCCGCCCTAAGTGCATCTGTTGGAAGAAAAGAAAGGATGGAGGCCGATTTCAGAACGCTATGTATAAAAAAAGATCGGAAAAGTTCTACAACTCCAAAGTCCAAACACGCGGGTTCAACGTGGGCGAAATTTGGTTCTAAGACGAGCAATGGGGGGTATCAAGTGGTGTGTTAAGTAGAAGCATGGGAAGGTCCATTCATAGTAACAAAAACGTTTGTTAAATCCAGGGCATATGATTTGGAAGACTTGAATGGAGTTCCATTGTCCTATTAGTGAATCGCGGCCAAATCAAAAAAAGTATTATCGGTAATTTATTTAGCACAACTAATAGTCGAGGTCAAAGCGCTAGCTATTGGGTTAAAAAACCGAGCATAATCAACCATTCGACTAAGACGAAGCGGGACAAACATGAAGGAAGAACACACGATGTCCGGCATAAAATTTTGGAATGTTTTAGAAGGAATTTTGGTCTCCACTATTAAAAAGATAGAAGATACGTGTCAAAACAAGATGAGAAGTAGTGGCAACCAAAAGAGGTAATGTGTCAATCCTTGAATAAGAACTGGCAAAGACAAGGACATATGTCAAAATGAGGATTTAAAGCAAAAGGCCAACACCAACTAGATATGCCAAGACTTGTTTGGGATAGTAGTATAAATAAAGCGTATTGATAGTGAAGAAGGGGAAGAAAAAGAGAAAAAGGAAAAAAATATGCAAACATATTAGAAGAAAAATTCAAATATCGGAGATAGTTGGTTTGGTATGCCTCAAACGAAGTTTTCACACTCGATTCAATTATCATTTTGTGACTTCGATCATTTATCCCGGTGCTTGCATAAGACGAGCTTTTATACCTCAGATCGCAAATCACGAAGAAAGTACTCTCCTTCAATTTGGGAAAAGCCAATCCAAATCGAGAAGTATTTTCTTCTTCTGGAGCTATCACTCCGAGCACAAAGTTGGTGCTCGTTCTGGACTCAAGATGCCGGTAGAGTCATGGTTTCCCTCCACTTTATCCACTTTGCTTATAAAGAGTAAAATCACCAGTCCCCACGATCCCTTTAAATCTCCTCCCGAGGGGTGGGATGTAAGTGGCGTCTTGCACAAACGACCGTGGATGCCGATGCTCGTGCATCCTCCAAGGGGATAGAATGGTCGCGCGAGAGAGCTCTTTGCCCGCCCGATATAAGCGGAAAGGTGTTTCGCCCGCTACATGCTCATCACGGAATGTTCGCATAATCACAACTTGTCCGGGGAGGGCAAATGCTGGAGTGTTCTTTCTCGAGCATATTTTGAAGAGAAGAGTAGGCAAGTGATCCGCCTCATACTTGTCAACATCAATTCCGCGGACGAGATGAGGTCAGCTCATGTGTATTTCAAGATGAGGTTTTGAATTTAGCAAAACGATAGTCTGATGTCCATAGTTATGTGTAATAGAAACAAATTACCACAAATGTAAAAGTTGTAATAGAATAACAACGTGTTGAAAAGCATTTTTGTTTTTTAAGTTTTTTTTCTAGTTAAAACTTATCAATGGTCGCACCTAAAAGGGGACGACCAAAACAAAGACGAACGAGCGTAAGTTTATGTTCACCTGAGGAAACAATTCGTACTTACAGATACCCGCAACAAAGTGAGTGATGGGTACGGGGTCGCAGCTAAATAAGATGACCCGAGCAGAATAGTGATCGCGGCTAACATAAGACGATCACGAAAGAAAAATGGGGGGTTGCACATAAGTTAACCCATCCGTCGCAATGACTAAATAAGACAATCAATCTGATTGCACCTCAATAAGCAATCAAAAAAAAACAAGAAGTCGTGGTGGAACATAGACACATATCATGTTAAATTCATTCAAAGACAAATGGCGTAAAAATAGGAAAACAAAACAAACATCATCTATTCATCAAAGAAAAATTCACCCTCCACGATTGAATCAGAGGAAATTGTTCAACAAGCAAACACAATGGAAACAAAGAAATTGTGCGAAAGGAGAAGACAAAATTACACAAAGAGTAAAACTAAGGAATGAATTCATTGTTGGGGGGTGGGGCGGAAGAGATGTGTCGGCAAGTCTTACCTCGTCTGCTTTCGGTCCCCAGGAGCGACTCCCCAATATCATCGTGCCTCATCGCTCATTTGGATAGCACATTCTACTTTCGCCTTCAAGTGGACCACTCTGCTTGCCTCTACACCGATCAAACTCATGCTCGGCTTAAGCTTGGCCGGGCGGTTACCTTCAACATCCACATTATCAACCATCTTCCTCATTCAAAATAGGGTCATCAATCTCGATCCCATCCGGAGGTTGGAGAAGTCGCATAAGTCAAATAAATCGTGATAGGAAGATTCTGATCGAGGGATTTTGGCCATATATTTCTCAAGATGAACTTTGGCGGAATAATTTGATCGGCGGAAAGGATTGCCTCTCGAAACGGAGGGCATTAGCAAATGCACATATATAAGAAAAATTGGAAATATAATCAACATACTCCTCGGTGAAACGACTTTGAGTTTTTCAAGACCAGGACGAGAGTTGGTCTCTTATGATGAGGAAATTCTTTGGCGAACGATTTTCGCATTCTCTGATCTCGATGCTGTTTTGAGTTTTGGACTCAACGTTCAGCTCAATCCTGAACTTTCTAATGCCAGCCACCTCTTCCCGATTCACAGTGCGAGCAAGGCATCCGGAAGGCGTAGCTCTCTCGGCACAGCAAGCATCTTCCCGAGCTAGGCGAGCATCTTCTTGAGCTTCTGAGCCTCTTGGCAGAAGGCTGAGGATACTTGTTCTTGAACCAACTTCATTTCATCTTGGGTTCTGTCATTTCGTTCACCTTCTCTTGAAACTCGTGATAAAGTCACATAGTTGGCGTGAAGTTGGGTTGGACTCGATTGTAAGCTTTTTCAAGGAGAACCAAAGATTGGTCATGGCGCACTAGGCCAAGTCGCATGGTTTCCAAAGTCGTTGGACCCTAGTGGCCTCTTTTCGAGCTCGATAGTCCATGCTTTCGGATGGGGGTCTCTCACACGCTTTCGGACATGCTTCGGGAAGGCCGGGGAATGTTGCGACACCTAGAGAGCAATAATAGTCTTTCAACTCGGCATCGGAGGTGACAATCTGTTCAACCTCGTGTTATAAAAACAAATAGATATGATTAAATGACCAAATCGGATGGAACAAAGAGACACTCCAACAAGCGAACAAGCGTACTGTTCGCAGGTAGGGTCCCATCCCATAAACGACTTGTCCTCGGGAAGCGGGCGGGAACTTAAAGGAGTCGGGTTAAAGTCCTACTGATTGGACTAGATGTACCGACCTCCATTTCGGCAATTTGTGTGATCGGACCGACCACAGAGGCAGTTATTCTGGTTGTTTTAGCAGTAGGGGTCGCCTCATTAACATCGATGCTCGATGGAGCTATCGGATTTTGATGCGTCGAGTAGCTTTTGGATCTCTTTGGTGAGGGAGCTTGGTCGATTTCGATCTCGCCGGCAGGATGAGTTGTCCTTTTTTTCCCGACTAACTCACCCGGTCCACCACCGCAGCCGAGTCGGCTCACCTTTTTTCTGCTTTCGCCTCCTCCGGTTTGCTCGCCGAGCATCTCTCGGCCTGGATTCGAGCAAGCTCTTGGGGTCTCTTGGTTCGAGCCATTTCAGTATGCTCAGATGTGCTTATTGCAATAGTTACGGCAAGGAAAGCTGTAGACAGAAGAATTTATTAAAAAAGAAAGAGAAACTGGGTACAAAAGGCACAACACATTTGCAAGTATAAAAAACAATCCTTACGAGTTGGATTGAAGGCAACTAAATGGTGAAGGGACACATACAATCCTCCTTTCTTCCTTTGGTCAGCAGTGTTCAACGTCTTCACCGAGCGCTAAGTATGGCTCAAGGTCGATTTGCCAGATACTACTGAAATAACCATCGTTTGTCTCTTTGGTCTGTTACTGCTTGAATTCCTAAGATAGAGGAAATAAGTTAAAATCAGCCCATCGTGGAGAGTAAAACCACAAAAATACTTACTTCGACGATTCCAAAACCAAAGGGATGTCTGGCGGAATTTGGTTCACATCCTCGAAGGTGACTTTTCAATCACCCCGACGAACCAAAAAAACTTTCTTTCCAATCCGTGATCTTATTAGGCACGCCCTCGATGACCTTACATTTTGCATTCGCCAGCATGAACAACCATCCGTGTTAAGCCTTTGGTCGAGACAAATGAACTAATCGAGTAAGTTATCTTTGTTGTTGGATAGTACCACCGCAGGTTTCACTTTGCCGAAACGAAGTTAGGAAACTCATAATCATATGCCACCCATTCGACATTAGGCGGTAATAGTGATATTCCATTCTACGAGCAAGTGACTAATAATTGGATGAAGTGGGAATCGAGACCCGCTTCCATTGTATCTAAGTTCACAAGAACACAACCCTCGGGAGGCCGGGTCCGCTAAGCTCATTGGGGACCGATCGCCCGAAAAACACATCCTTTGGAGTCTCGTAATTAGGATACAATTGGCGAGCATATCTACATTGATCACACTTGCAATTTTGCTAATTTGGATATTCATTTTCGACCCTTTGTCCTGTGAGGTTGTTCGGCCATTCAAAATCATAGCACTATATTTACTCGGTATATGTTGGGCTATGAGGAAGACCAACAGGGATATCGAGCACCATATTCTGCATTTGCCATCAAATCCTCTGCTCAACTCATTAACATTTTTCGCCTTCGATTTCCTCCCTCTTATGATCGCACCCTATTTACATCACGATTACTCTACAACCCTAGATCCGATTTGGGGTTGGGATAAAGAATCTTCACCCGAATCATCTAAAAAAAAAATTGGTGCGGGCTAAATCCGGTCTAATTCATTGAGGGCATCGTCGAGAATCCAATGAAAGAATGGAAAATGGTTGTCGAATTTGCCCGAAGGGATCTTGAACTCGGTATTCATCTCCTATTATTACCACCACTACGGAGATCGGACGGTAAGATGAGGAAGAGGAACTACGATGGTTTGACTCTATTGAAGCGGTAGAACTTCGAACAAGAAGTCATAATTGGAATTAAGAAGTGCAAGTAATTACGGAAGAAATCTTTTCATTTGAAATAAGCGTGCTCTTCTTAGGAAATTTCGACGGGACGACTATGTGAAGAAAGAAAGAAGAGAGAATGAAGAGAAAGAAAAAGGGCTGAGGTGGCAAAATGGTTTTTGTATAGATGTTGGATTTAAAAAATTTGAAAATTCAAAAAAGCGGTTTCTGATTGTACACATCTCGAGACTAGTGTGATGAAGTCTTTTTGTCCAATAGAAAAGACCAATCTCGACATCCAACATAGAAGACGGCGACACTCACGAAGACCATCAATATATCAAATGTAGGGCCCCCATGATGAATACAAAGAGGCCCGGCTGGGGGGTATTGTTGTGATCGATGTTTTTACCTCGATTTATTTGTACACGTCGGAGGGACACGTGTATCAATAAATTATTAAAATAACCATGTCTGATGGAGAGGTGTTCACTTGGATAATAATTATCAACCATACAAGTGTGCTCACTTTGTCAACCATACAAGTATGCTCGCCTTGCCGACCAAACAAGTATGCTCGCCAAATCTGGCAAGCATTATAGTCATTCTTGTATGCTCGTTAAGGACAGTGTTCCGGTACAAAATCGATATGGTCAAAGGGGCGAGCAAAGCAATCGGTCGAGCAAAAGTTGATACAAAGGGCATATGACATAAAAGTCAAGTCACTAACTGAACCATCTGGACGACAAAAAGAATGTCTTATAAGCAAGTAAATTCAAAGGTCACCCGGAAGACGAAGTTAAAAAACGCGAAGATCACATGAGTTCTTGCAAGACCACGGTCTCTAGCTCATGCTTGCCAAACCAAAGACATGCTTGTCAAAGTACTATAAGTAGAATAAAAAAAAAAAAAGAAGGAGGTTCGGAAAAAATTCCTGGTACTCGCACATATTTTCCAAATCACCATCTTTAAGTAGAAGAAAGTTTTTCCACAGTAGTATTCATCAGATCTTAGACGTAAACCTCATGATATAACATCCTCGGCTTGGAATGCCCCCAGAGTAGTCATTTATTGATGAACTGGGTCAACAATTTCTTGTTATTTACTGTAATATTGTACACGTACTTATTTTGTTTGTGAGTTGTTTTAAAATTAGCCAAATAGTATTCTCATTAAAAAACGGCTTGCAACAATTTTCATAGTTTCTAAATTAACTTTATTAATAGTGTTCAGTGGTGAAAAGATGTTATATTCCATTATGGTTAGTATTTTAACTTAAATTTACACAGTCAAATATAGTAGAAAACATGCATAAATATTTTATTATGAGCTGATGATATTATTATCGGAATTAGTCTTCATGAAAATTAATTACTGAAATGGAAAACTATTACCAGGCTGGGAATTCATCCACAACGAATGTACTCACAATTGACAATTTTAAAGCTACACACATGACTGGGTTGGCAAAGAAAGGGAAAAAGCATAAAAGTCAGAAAGATGTAGATGGTGTCAATTGTTCAAGTCAAGTCGAATTTGAGAGTGCAATTTCAGAGGCACCCAAGTGGATAAGACCAGAATTTGAGCAAATACATGTTGGTATCATAAATTATAGAAAGTTATTGTTACTAGCAAAATTTTTGTCTAATTGTTTTAATTGAATAAGATCGGTATGAAGAATTGACGGCCATGAAGTACTCTAACATGCCACATGACAAACCTGGTGAGTGGGAGCCTCGTGGCCAGGTCTTTGGGCCAAAGCATTGGTGGGCCCAAGAACAGTAAAGTCATCGGTGTTTCTAATCATACTATTCTTGAAGCACTAGGTTACAAAATGAATGTAATGATGCCAAGTACAAATGTACATTTGACAATCGGGTCAATCGATAATGCACTGAAGGCATTAGAGACCATGAATACTCGATTTGATGAGGAACGTCAAACTTATCGGTAAAATAACGAGAGTTGTTCGTCGGACCCAAGAAAATCGAGATTGATGAAAAGAATTGTTGGCTAAATTACCCGGATCGTGACGAGCCACATCCTTCGCCTAGTGATGCAAATGGACATGATCATTAATTTTTTTTAGTATGGTGCTTTATTTGTAAAAATGATCTAACTTAGAAACATATAGATAATTTTCCTTTGTAAAATATATTAGTTAAATGTTATTTACCTTTCCTAAGAAGTTTGTTTGTCGTAAAAAGTATAAATTGTGAGCCTATATTTAGAAATATGATTAGTATTATTAAATTTTAGTTAATTATAATCATAATTAAATTGTCAAAATATTAGGAATTTATATTTACAAGTTATTTTGATTTTATTGATTTATTGTTTCGGTAAAATTATTTTAATATTTATCTTTAATATCTCTATTATAAATGCATAATTGGAATTAATGTTATACAAAAGATTTATTTTTCGTAATTTTTATTATGATGAAATTAATGAATAAATTAAATAAAGAATTACAAATAATGAATAAATCAAGGAAAAGTTCTTTTGTAATATATTTTAAACCTTTTATTTCTTGTTATTTTATTTTATTTCAATCCAAATAGCAAGGAAGAGTCCTTGCTATTGTATTTTGTTCAATTCACGCCGTCTGTTTCTATGAAAATGCAAATTTGTGGAAAAAGAATTTGTTTTAGCAATGTTATCCTTGTTGTTGCATATTTTTTTTAATGTTAAAAAATTAAATTTGTAGCCCACTGAATATGTCTTTGACCTCATTTTATTAGCCAATTGAAGAGTGCCACATATTTTTTTTAGCAAGGGAAGGGAGCCCTTGCTTTTATACTCTTGCAAATGCTACCATTTTTCGACCACCAATTGGAGGCGTGCCTTAGCGGATTAATTGGGCAAAACAATTTTTCAAAGAAAGTTTAAGAGGATGGGCGATTTGGGCTTTATATTTATGAAGGACCTCCTTTATTTGATGAGGAGCCATTCATTGGTGATGAAGGCTCACTGCTTAGTAGTGCGTCGTACATGCAGCTTGGTGCTTTAACTTGGCAAGGACTTGGTTCAACGCCACCACCTATTTCAGCCTACGTGCACCATTAGTGGTACAATTTGCAAATTTTTTATTGATTTATATTTTGTGAGAAAGTTGTTTTCATTAATGTTGTGACTAAACTTATATTCCTATAACTACTTATCTGATACTATATACATTGTCTTGGTTACGTCATAATAATATTATTTCGATCAACTCTCGTTCGTTGATAAATATCTCTATTGGTGGTAACTATAAGGATGATATTTGGTGTGATGTGGTGCCCATGGGTAACATTTACAGTTTTATGTTCTGCGGCTTGACGAATAGTATATATTATGTCAGTCGCCCACGGAACCTAATAAGACGAAACGATTCAGGCGTTAGTTCCTTCTAACAGTGTCTTTGGAGATGAGATCATGATAGATTTGAGGGCAAATCTTTTCAAAAGCCGACATGAATGATGGAGATGAGATCGTGATTGCAAATCTTGGCAAATGTGATCTGATTTGGTGTAGCAAGACTTAATTTATTTTATATCTTTATTTTCATAATTTTAAAATTTAATTACTTAGTACTCCCTCCGTCCTAATTTAGATTTGTCATTTCCTAAAAGGGAAATAAAACAACTTTCTTTACAAAACAATACACCTTTACAAAACAACATTTATTTACATCACATGTCACTCTACTACACACACTAAATTCACTTTTTACATCATTTAATACTAATAAACAACATTTTTCTTAAAAGTTGAATTGGCATACATACCCTCCACCAAACCAACTTTTTGTTTATTTAATACTAATATTTCCCGTTTTGCTTAAAACCCGGATCTGCAGTAAGTTATCAAATAAAATAAGGACGGAGGTAGTATCTTTTACATCTAAATGATTGTTTTCACAGTTTTGATTGATTAATAAGAATTTAGGATTTTTCCCTATGAGCAAAGCCTAGTACACATAGTGTTAAGGTTGTTATTTGTCTCTTGATATCATATTGTTTACTATGATTGTGCTACATTACGGGTTTCACGTGAATTCTCTTTTTCTTGTGTCATTGTTATTCATAAAGAGTGTCATTGTTATGTGGCAAATACTTGTGTGCACCATTTGCACCAATTTAGAATTGGTGCAATTGAATTTTATTTTTTTTAGTATTTTTTTTTAAGTTTTTTTTTTAGTATTTTTTTAACATTTACCCAAAACCGCCCCGACTCGAACCCGATTTGAGTGTTTCATGGTTCACCCGTCCGAATGATTCATGGTTTAGGAGTTTAGGTATAGGTTCATGGTTTAGAGTCTAGATTTAGGGTATAGGTTCATGGTTTAGGGTCTAGATTTAGGGTATATGATTTAGGGTTCATGGTTCATCTAAATTAAAATTGAATCCAATTGCATCGATTAAGGTGCAATTGACGCACACAAGCATCACTCTTGTTATGTCTATAAAGTGTCATTATTTTAAAAAATATTTCATTTTTAAATAATGATATTTTATATACACAACAATAATGTATGTATATCAGTATACTTGAAGAAAAAAAAATCATGTAAATTCGAATTCACATAACTTTATGTGACGACTGTCCCTCCGCCATTCATCCTAGCTAGCCAAACATGTATTTAGTTTTTGGATTCATCTATTACTCGTTATGAAAAGAAAACTTGATGGTTAATATATTTGGTTTTCGATGTAAACAAGTCATCTTAATCTACAAAAAAAGTATTCACTAGATTTTGAGGTGTAATCTTTATATAAGTATTTGTAAATCACCCCCTATATATATCAACAAGTTTCTATATTTTTAAAATGCTCTCAATTTAGAGAAAAAAAGGTTTTTTGATCTCATAACTTATTTCTTGTATATTTTTTTGTCTTAAAAAATTTTAATTGTTTAATTTTGGTCCCATAACTAAATTGATTGTCCAATTTTGGTCATTTTTTTGTCGAAAAATCGCGAACAACGCCGTTTTGATCACATGTAAGCCACGTGACGGTAAAATTCGGGGGTTTAATTTCTATACCCTCGATGACGTTAACGCTGACTATTTTTTTCTTTTTCTCTTTTTACGTTTTTTAATCATTTGAACTACACATGTGTAAATAATCCAATAAATTTAATCAAAACTAAAAATTAAAATATGTAAATGTAAGAACGACTAAATTTTACAGGCACGTGACTTGCATAAGACCAAAAAAGACATTTTTTCCAATTTTTCAGTGAAAATGGGACCAAAATTGGACAATTCATTTAGTTGTGGGACTAAAATTGGACATAAAAAAAATTTGGGACGAAAAATGGAAAGTAGATAAATTATTGGCCAAAAAAAAATATTCTCCTCATTTTATTCATTTGTGTTATTTATGGTATTAAAATTATTTATTTTTTATAAATATAATTTTACGTTACAGATACTTTTAAATATTTTCTCATAATAGTGATACAATATTTTAATCAACAAATTTTTATAATCACTTATTTAGAAAGGAGGCACACTTACATGAAACAGTCTCACGATGAGACGATGTATAATTTGAGCATGACAATTTAACACTTTACAGGGGTGAGTGTTAATTTTTGCTAGATTGTACACCTTCTTATGTATGAGACCATCTCATATGAGTTTTTGTCATTTAAAAATACATATTATTTATAATTCAAAAATATATTTGAAAGTATTATTGTACATATACAATATTTAAAATAAAAAGCATAATTATAATTGGATTGAATTAACCAAAACTAAATAAATATTTAGTAAATTAATAATGTAATTTATTTTTTTTAACATGCGTAATGCGCAAGTTTTAACTCTAGTTCCGTATATTACTGAATATTAACGTCATTTCATTAATTTTTATTTGGCAAGATGAAAAGATGAACACAGGAATCGTGCCACTACTTATTATTATAATTAAAAGAGTAAGTCTTCAATGAATTTTGTTCATAATATAAAATTTATATTATTATATTTATAAATTAATATTATTATACTTATCAATTAATATTATTATATTTATAAACTAAAATTATAATATTAAATATTATTGATATTACTTTATAAAAATAATGATATTAATTTATAAGTATAATAATATTATTGTTATACTATAAATAAATTTCACATAAGAGTTTGTGTAATTAAAATCATTAAATAGTGCCTAATTTGACCGATTGACAACCCCACCTGAAAATATCTATATATATATATATGTGTGTGTGTGTGTGTGTTTAGTAATATGGTTAATGATTCAATACAACTTTGATTCTTATGAATCTGTTCCGTTTAAAGGATACTGTCAAAAACAGTATGACTCAGGAATATGATATTCCTGAAAATCTTGATTTATTAAATAAATGGACTATTCCTAAAATTGAACCTAAAATGATTTATAAATTAGGAGCTTTTAAAAAGTTAGGTTTTAAACAAATTGTTAAAACCACTGAATCTTCCATACCTCTCCATGAAAAAGAAATGGTTATTAAATTATGTTGTGTGCCAAATGATCTGGGCTAATTATTTGGGTTCCTTATGCTAATAAGTCACAAATGGAGGGTTCACTAACCTCTATCAAAGATAAGATAGGCGCGACCATCATCCATGCCCGCCGCTCCTCACTAGCTACTTTCGTCCATGCTCGCCCGGGAGTCGCCATGGTCGCCCATGCCCGCCCATGCTCACCCGGGAGTCGTCATGGTCGCACATGCCCGCCCGGTGGTCGCCATGCTCGCCCATGCTGCCCGGGAGCCGCCATGTCGCCCATGCCCGCCAGTGCTCGCCCGGGCACCACGATGGTCGCCTACTCGCCACATCCGCTACTCGCTCTCGCTCTGCCCATGGCAGTGTCGCCTATGCCCGTCTTTAATCGCCTCTCATTCCAACAAGTCACTCACAAACACAATTATGTATCTGAAGAGGCAAGTTATACTTAGCCAAATTTGTGAGATTTGTAATCAAGGTAAAAGGGATAGAGATGAGTCAAAGACTTCCCACTTTACCAAGGCCTGATTTTGGTTTAACAAACACGAAACCAATCGATCTCACCAATGTCGAGAATTTCCCCAAATAGCGAAAGTTTAAAAAACAATCTTTGGTCCTATGGTCATGACTCAAAGAGGAAAACATAGGCAAAGAATCTCCATGAACCAATGCGGCATTCCGGCGCTTCGAATCGGGGAGACGGTTTAGATTGATATAATAGGTTTTTAGGGTCCAACTTAGCCTTAAAATATTTAATACTTGGTCGATTTCTCCTTGAGGCGAGAAAGACCAACTAGTTAGCTTGTAGTATAAATACTTTAGAAGTGAAGACTCATTAAAGGGCACGACTTGGTGTTCTCAAAAAGCTAGAAGAAATCAACACTCCTCAAGAGATTTGGGAGGCCATGGCGGTCTTCTTGTAGAAAAGGGGCGAGTTAGGGCAGTCGTCACAAATGACTGCGCGCCAAGGGCAAGCAAAAAAAGAAACCGAAGTCCCACACCAAAGTGAAAAGCCAAGAGGAGAACTCTCACACCGCCGTTCAAAGAGAGCACCACCAGGCGGTCGTCGAAAAAGACAATTATCTACCGAAAGGAATGATGACTCTGCGGGTTCACAATAACCAAGTTAGTTTTCCAACCACTACAGAAATCCCACATTCGGTGACAAATATTTTTGTGACGACACAAAATTCATCACAATATGATACCTAAAGGTGACAAATTTAATTTTAAATCACTAAAAAGTGAGAATTAAATGACAAATTTTTGTTTTGTCACCACTAATGTTTTTTTTTTTCACTAATTTACAATTTTCATGACAAAAACAAGAATTTCGTCACAATAAGCTTTGGTGGCGATATTCATAATATTTAGTGACGTTATTCAACGTCATGAAAAATAGTATTTTTGTGACAATTATATGTTTTGTCACTAATTATTCAAAAAGAATGGGCGACACACTTAATTAAATCACAATTTTATTTGGTGACGATCGTCATTGTAATTAGTGACGATCATAGTCGTCAATATAAAATTAAAATTTCATGACAATTTTATGTTTTGTCGCTAATTGTTCATAGTAATTAGGGACATATTTTTTTTTCACAAATATTAATATATAGTGACGATTAATAATCATTTTTAATGACGACTTATTTCGTCACAATATTATTTAGCGACGAACTTCGTTTTAATTAGTGACGATCAATATTGGTCATATAATATAAAATTTCATGACAATTTTAAGTTTAAATAAGCTAATTGTTCATAGTAATTAGTGACATATTCTTTTCGTCACCAATATTAATATATAGTGACGATCAATAATCATTTTTTTAATGACGACTTATTTACGTCACAATATTATTCGACGAACGAACTTCATTTTAATTAGTGACAATCAATATTGGTCATATAATATAAAATTTTCATGATAATATTATGTTTAAATGGTTAATTGTTCATAGTAACTAGTGACATAGTATTTAAATCACTAATTTTTTATATATGACGACAACTAATAAATTTTTTCATATAAAATATAAATTATATTGTGACATAGTATTTCGTCACTAATTTTTATATATGACGAAAAATAAATTTATCAAAATATAATTTTTTTTATATAAAATATAAATTATATTGAATAAAATTGAAAAATAAAATATTTCATCCAAAAGGGTTTGAACACGAGATGCTTTTACCTAAAGAGGATAACTACACCACTGGACCAAATGTCAATTTGTATTTAATTATTTGTATAAAAGTATTGATTAGGTTTCGAACACAAGACCCCAAAATAAAAAAAAATATATAACAATCAGTTGCACCCATTAAGATTCGAACACCAGACCTCCAACCTAAATAAAGATAATCTCACCACTAGACCAAAGGGACACATTGACTTCAGTTATTTATATAAATGTATTTTAGCAAAAGTTCACCTTAATCAAATTATTAAGATCCTAGTTTGGCAAATTAGGTCACGAGTTCATCACCCCAGTTCATGAATCCTAATTCGTACCAGAAAATACCGATCTCCCGCGAAGATTAGAGCAATGAGTTCGTCACCCCAGTTCATGAATCCTAATTTGTACCACAAAATATCGATCTCCCGTTAAGATTAGAGCAACAACTTCATCACAAAATTGCATAAATTCGCAATTCTGCGACGGATTCACACTCCCTTCCATTCCCTCCCTCGATACGCCCTTTTCACAATTGCAACAGATTTAATTTCTGCCCAACTTGTCCCTCTGTGAATTGGACGTTCCTGATATTTTGATTGGTGGGCTTCCAGAAATCGAGCAAGCATCAATAGGTATGCCTCTCTTCGTTTAAATTCTGAAACTTAATGTTTAGAGAAAAAGCCACCAGAGAATGTACAAAAAATATTATGTGGGTTGTTTTCAAGATTTTCTCCAAGTTCAGAAAATGGGCACCTTTAATTTCTTATATTTTGGTGAAAGGGTAGTGTTTGGATTGGAATGTGTTTTTTGCAGCTATTTTGATGAGGAATGAAGTTTAATTTAACTGAATTTTGTGTTAGGAATTGATTAGTTTTTGGGATTAATTTCTTGATCTTCAGTAGTAATTAATTTGCAATGTAATCTACTTTATTTAATCTAATGTGAATGTGTTTTGTTTATGTTATCTTGATTATAATATATGGTCTAATTTTTTATGGTCTTTTTTGCATTCGGTGCACCATTTGATTCAAGTGTATTTTATCAGAGAACTTTTAAGTGTGCTCTAAGTTATTCAATGTCCTCAATAAGGTGCCAAGTAGTATTCTCCTCTAGGCGGGGCATGAAAGAATCTTTGCAGAACTTCTGTCGCATATTCTCCTCGGATATTGAGTTTAGAATAGGTTTACTGAAGCCCCTCTAATAAAATTTCAAACTTTCAGTAGCAGAATATGTTTCAAAGAGAACAAAAAGAGAAAAATAAACATTGAGAGTTAGACGTTATGCCAATGCAGCTGATAGATGAATCAAACCATAGAGTATTGTTGAGAGTCAATAAAAGTATTATTCCACCCCCTCTTGATAAATGGAAATGTCACTTTAATTACTAGTTTAACACGGGGGTCGGGGTGATTTAGTTGCGATTAGTGACCCGCCTTTGTTGCTCATACTGTTTGAATTTTAAATCGAGTAATGTGTAAGATGAGTCTCCAGGAAATTCTTAACTGCAATAACTAAACTTCGCCTCATTTTCTGGGCAACAATTTTAGCTCTTCCATTGTTGAAAAACTGGCACAAATCCAATAGCCCCAAAACCCCAGTCTGATCGCTGAGATGGCAAAAGGACTAGTTCAAAAATATATGGTTCGTAGAATCATTTTTTATCTGTATATACTGCATCAACATCGTCTAACTCAAGCCCGCTTTAGACATTATCTCGCTTGTTCAAGTCCATAACTTCATCATTGACCTCAATGAGTCTTAGGGGAACAAGATCGAAACCACCATCAGTTTCAAATGTAATTCCTTCCTCACGTAGTTTCGATAATATGGCAGTGTAGTTGTCCATCGAACTTACAATTTTGTAGTAACTTTTGGAATCTTCTTCAGAATCATCTTCATCGATAGAGGGTTCGATTACATCCTCAGCACCAGCATCTAAAGCAATAGCAAGAAGCCAATCTTTGTCAACATCTACAGCCTTTACAGTTACAGCCCGAGCACGTTTAAACTTAAACATGATTGATCCTGAATCTGCCATTTTCCCACCATAGTCCTTCAGAACCAATCTAATAGCTGGCAAAGTTCTGGTCAGTTTATCTGTTAAAACCTGAATAATCATTCCTGCTCCACCAAAGCCGTAAATCTCATAAAATTTCCCAATGTAGGCTTCCTGACCCTTCTCTGAAGCTCTCTTGATGTTGCGATCTATAATATCCTTGGGTATATCCACTTCTTTCGCTTTCTCAAGTAAAGCAGCCAAAGTTGTATTAGATACTGGATTATGACCACCTTTCTTGATCGCAGACACAACTCCCTTTCCAAATCTTGAACACATCTTCATCTTCTTAGCATTCTGGGCAGTCTTTCTTCCAGCAATTTTACAGGATCGCCTACCCATACACAGCGGCTGCAAAGTTGAGATCTTCCGATCGATGTTTCCATACTTATGTCCAAATAACGAAGTCAATGCGCCAGAAGATGAATTCCAAGAAAATGATGACTACAAAAAACTTTGGCAAGAGGTTGAGTTGAGGGGTTTAAGAGAAACCCAATTCGGTAATCTAACGAGTAACGAACCTAAACCACTAAGTCTTGCTGAAGAGTACATCTTTTCATTTATTTTACATGAAATGAATTATCTTTCCTTATCTTTCAAATCCTCAAATTCATGAACAAAGGGAGAATTGAGTTTAGAATAGGTCCAACTATTAATTTAATTAATGAATTTTTTGTGGCATAGATTGTCATTAGTGGTTATTAGGAATAACTTGTAGGCATGGTAATTCAGAGTTGGTCAGAGGTTAGAGCATAGAGGTTCTTCGGTTGCTCAGTTTATATTTATAAGTAAGAGATCAAGGAACATTTTAGTTGGAAGTCTGATAAAACTTGGATGGTTATTTTTATATTCTTTTATTGGTCACTTAAATATAATTTCCATCATGTAAGCTTGTGTTCTGCATGTATTATTGAGAATTATCTAATTTCACTAGATATGATTTGTAAACTTGTAAAGTTATGTTGAAGGATCTTTATTTGCATTAGTTATCTTGTTGCTTGAACTAGTTTTTTGTGTTACCAAAAGTTACAGTATTACTTTTTGACTTCTTTTTTTGTCTATTCGACTCTAACTAGAGAGTGCAGATATTATGACACAAGCTGACTTAGTTAAGGAATTGTAGGGTTAACATTGTTTGTGAATTTTGGCAGGATGGTTTTAAAGAAGATGGCGAGTTTCATGATAAGAAAGTCTATCTTTGTGGCTGTACAGAGCGTAAGTAGCCCATAATACATGGATTGTATTTGGTTAAAAAACTTAGGGCCTACTTGGTATGATTTTGGAATGGGAATTGGTGATTGCATTGTTACTACTTAGTTAAAAAATTGTCAAACAGTTTTAATAAGAATGATTTCAACCCAACAATAATAAGGTGTATCATGACTGTACTAGTTAATTTTCTCAATAGATTCTTTAGAATTAGTGTTTTCATTGTTCTCTGTTTAAATTTCTTCATTTCCTTGTACTGACTGTTTATATCTGCAGCTCAATTGATCTTCTTCCAAGGTCAAGCAAAAGTTTCATTGATACCTGTTGTGGTTGTTGTATCCCTTAAAACTTTCTCTAAACTCTATGGAATCTGTATTTTATTTATACATTTTAACTTTTTTGCTTAGTATAGATGTGACCACAATGCCTCTTAATATTATTGAAAATAATGTCTACTGTTGGTCCCGATTTGAAAACCCATTTAGCGCGTGCGGAAGCAAAACATTTCGTGCAATGCATATAAAAACAAAAAGAGGCGAGTGTTTCCAATATTTGCGTTTTTTAAGTTCATGTGTTGTGTTTTTGCTTATAACCGGATGCATATGACAAGTAAACATAAAAGCGAAGAAACAACACAAAGAATATATAGTGGTTGGGACAACCGGGTCCTACATCCACTCTCCTCTCTAGGGAAATTCCTTCAATCTGGACTTATCACCCTCTCTTGGGTTCGCCTGGGACTTATCACCCTCACTCGGGATTGCCTCTGAGATGTTTAACGAGTTCACACTCCAACGGGACTTATCACCCTCACTGGGATTGCTTTAACAACTACCTCACTTCACCATGGGGTTTGGTTTTGGTGTTGTCTCCAACTATGGTGAGATTTTCCCTTACAATGATTTAGCCTCAATGCTAAGGTTGGGAAAATCTCTCTAAACTAAGATACATCGTGGGTTGCTTAGGTTGGGTTCTAGAACACTCTTTGAATATATTTGTATATCTATAGACTTGTGTTCTAGGGTGGGAAAGCTTAACTCTCTTTGGCTCAGAAGCATCGTTGCTATCTTCTCATTTCCGCTTTCCACACTTGATAATGAAGGAAGAACTTGTATTTATAGTGTGGATTTGAATGTTACCGTTGGAAAAATCACATTCAAATCCATACTATTCTCTATGAAGTTCTGCAGACTTTTCCAGCCGGGTTGTCTTCCTCTATCGGGTCCACGTCACCGATTCTAACGGCTTATATTCCTCGATTCCTCGCCTTGGAATCATTCAGATTCTCTTAGTCTTGATCTATCCGAGCCTTCAAATGACTTCTCTTGATCGGACCTTATGCGATCAATTATCTTGACACTTTCGGTGGTGATTCGATTCTTACTGTCTTCGAACCAATCGACCTCCAGTCACTAACACTCGAGGCTAATGATCGCCGATGGCGTTACGATTCTCGATGAACATGACTTCGGATGACTTCTCTTCGATCCGGTATCGTGATTTACGGTTTTACGATGTCTGGTTTCTTCTCTTTGATCGTCGGCTCACACGATCGGTCGGTATAGCGCTCGAATCACATATCGGTTTATCGCGCCAGTTAGTTCATCAGTTAGCGTATCGAGGTTAACACATCGGTCTCAATCCGCGTCGATCTTGACCATCGCTTATCTTCATATCGATCTCGATCACGTCGATCTCGTCGATCTCATCTCTTTCCTCTTACGATGCTGAACCTTCTTTGATCCGGTAATCCGATCTGGTCTCTCGATCGATTCGATTTTGATCATCGATCATTTGACCTTCCGATTCTTACGATTAGGCGGGTTTAGCTTTTCTTCTCTTACGATTTTGCCGCGGCTCATCGATTAACTTCGAACTTCATCTAACTCATCTGATCTCGATCAGTCTCGTCTGCAGCCTCGTCTGATCTCGATCATCTTCGTCTGATTTCTTGAGTTCCCCCTCAACTTGTTCTCTCGTTCCCCCTCAACTTGTTATCTGTATATTAGCTTCAAAAACACAAGTTGATAATGTTTTGGCATAATTCATCAAAACTAAAATATCCCAACAATTTCCCCCTTTTTGATAATGACGCCAAAACATTAAAATATATGCATTTTTAAAGAAACGGGTTTTCTTTTAAAAAGATCAGTCCAGGTGTTCACTTTGAAATTAGTGAACTTTAGAACTCTTGCTCTGATACCAATTGTTGGTATCAGTTCAGAGATGGGTTTTTTTTTAAAAATAGATCAACTCAGGCGATCACATTGAAAAGGTGATCTTTTGAGCTCCAGCTCTGATACCAATTGTTGGTCCCGATTTGAAAACCCATTTAGCGCGTGCGGAAGCAAAACATTTCGTGTGATGCATATAAAACAGGGGTGAGGGCAGAGTGTTTCCAATTTTTGTGTTTTTAAGTTCATGTGTTGTGTTTTGCTTATAACTAGATGCATATGACAAGTAAACATAAAGCAGTAAACAACACAGCAATATATAGTGGTTCGGACAACCAGTCCTACATCCACTCTCCCTCTCTAGGGAAATTCCTTCAACGGGACTTATCACCCTCTCTTGGGTTCGCCTAAGGACTTATCACCCTCACTCGGGATTGCCTTCACGAGATGTTTAACGAGTTCACACTCCAACTAGACTTATCACCCTCACTCGGGATTGCTTAACAACAACTACCTCACTTCACCATGGGGTTTGGTTTTTGGTGTTGTCTCCAACTATGGTGAGATTTTCCTTACAATGATTTAGCCTCAATGCTTTAAGTTGGGGAAAATCTCTCTAAGCTTAAGATACATCGTGGGTTGCTTAGGTTGGGTTCTAGAACACTCTTTGAATATATTTGTATATCTATAGACTTGTGTTCTAGGGTGGGAAAGCTTAACTCTCTTTGGCTCAGAAGCATCGTTGCTATCTTCTTCATTTCCGCTTTCCACACTTGATAATGAAGGAAGAACTTGTATTTATAGTGTGGATTTGAATGTTACCGTTGGAGAAAATCACATTCAAATCCATACTATTCTCTATGAAGTTCTCTGCGGTTTTTCCAGTCGGTTGTCTTCCTCTCGTTGTCCGCCAAATTTGATCCTATCTATATTCCTCGATTCCTATACCTTGGAATCATTCAGATTCTCTTAGTCTTGGATCTATCTGAGCCTTCAGTGACTTCTCTTGATCGGACCTTGTCACGATCGGGTATCTTGACACTCGGTGGTTGAGTTCGATTCTTCTTGTCTTGAACCAATCGACCCTCGGTCACTAGCAGATCGAGCTAATCGATCATCGATGGCGTTAGATTCTCGATGAACATGACTTCGGATGACTTCTCTTCCGGATCTGGTATCTTGCAGTTACGGTTTCGATGCTCGGTTTCTTCTACTTTGATCGATCGGCTCATGATCGGTCGATTATAAAGAGTCGCATGTCGGTTTATCTCATCGCCAGTTAGTTCATCGATTAGCGTATTAGGTTAGCATATCGGGTTAACACATCTGGTCTCAATCACGTCTGATCTTGACCATCTGCTTATCTTCATATCTGATCTCGATCACGTCTGATCTCGATCAGTCTCATCTGCTCCTCTTCTGATCTGCAACCTTCTCTTTACGATCCAGGTCATCGATCGGTCTCGATAAGTTGGTTTTGGTCATCGATCATTTGACCTTGATTCTTTCCGATCGGTGGCTTAGCTTTTCTTCTCTTGCCGATTTTGCCGCGACTCATCGATTAACTTCGAACCATCTAACTCATCGATCTCGATCAGTCTTGTCTGCGACCTCGTCTAATCTCGATCATCTTAAATGCGATTTAAGTGAGTTCCCCTCAACTTGTTCTCTCGTTCCCCCTCAACTTGTTATCTGTATATTAGCTTCAAAAACACAAGTTGATAATGTTTTGGCATAATTCATCAAAACTAAAATATCCCAACATCTACATTATTTGTGTAATTGGTAGATTACATTTACTAGGGCTCTTCTATGCAATAATGAAGTCATATACATTGTTCTCTAATCCCAAAGTTATTGAATCTAGTTTCTTTACTATTATTTCTTCTTCAAATATCAGTGACATATATGTGTTTCTTGATATATGCTTTTCTTGATAATATCATTATAGGGGTCCACCATGGACATATGAACTAGAGTCCACCACATTAGACTGTTGCTATGAGTTTTGTGTGCTTATTTTTTTTCAGGAAAGAGCTTGACATCTCTAGTAATAATGATAAATTGATAAACTGATAAAGGAAATCTCAAGTAGACTGATTTTGTTGGTATACTCAATAATTCTTTTTTGGTGTTCAATATAGTCAAGTGATGCCTGAGAAAATGGTATAATTTTGTTAATTGAAGGAAGAATAAGTTGATAATATGGTTGTTATTGCATAACTTTACAGCTCAACTTTCAATTTTCATGTTCCTTTTTCTTTCTTTCTCTTGATTGAGCTGAATTTGCACAGATGCAAATCTGCTACTGCTATTGTTGCCGTTGTTGGGGAATGTTTTGCACAGATCTATTCGGGGTGAATATTTAAATACAAATTTAATTCATTAATTATTACTAGCATGAATTAATCCTATATTAATTCAAATAATAATTGCAACAACATATCATGCATATAAAAACCACGTAAAACCTACGGCATGCGAATCTACGGGTTTACGTGAACGCATTTCCTCGGGATGGCGGTGGCTTTGGTCGGACGGACTAACCAAAAGGACTTCCCAAGTATTCCCTTATCCCTTGCTCGACAATCCCAAGTGGGAAGGATACTCACAATTAACAAAAGGAAAAAAATAAACTTTGTTGCACCACTTTCGTGGATTTGCTAATACTTCCAAAGACATGGAATTGTACTTGAGAATGAACTAATCATCCCCTATTTATAAGAGGGAGGTGGTCGAAATTTTAGTGTCTTTTCAATGTGGGAAAAGACTTTTCTTGATCACCAAGAAATCTTGAATATATCTCATATATTCTTTTTTCCCATAATTAAAATATTCCACAAAATTCCACCTCCTATTTTTTATGGCATTATTTTTTGAAAATTTAGTGCTACAAGAATCCAAGATTTGGATCTTCTTGAATTTATGAGATATTCTTGTATTTCAAGAAATACATATCTTCCATAATATCTTTTCAAGAAAATCAAGAAAATCTTTCTTGCCCACTATATTTTCAAAAATTCGAAATTTACTATATAGATAACCAAGTGGGAGATTTCTTGAATTTAATGAGATAATCTTGTATTCCAAGAATACATATCTTCATTCCATAACAAAATTCAAAGAAAATCTTTCTCCCTCTTTTATCCATAATTTTCGAAAATTTTAGAGGAAATATAAGCAACAATATTTATTTTATTTTAATCACCTTTTCAGTTATTGGACTATTTGTTGGGCTACTCAGGGGGCCTTTAGGAGAATTAAGATTGGACCTTCTAATGGATCTTGAATATCTAATATTGAGCCACAATATAATTCAATCCCATAAATATTAATTAATCCCACTACATAATTAATATTGCACCATCCATCTTAACCCATATCACAGTCAATATGGCTCCGGGCCTTATTTCCCCGTGTTTAAGATTATCTAGCCCATTAATTAATTCAAGCCACTGAAATAGCTTTCCGTTAATTAATATCTTTTGTCCTTGGTCGAGGAACGGTTCAACATTATTATCCATACCTAAACTAATTCCACTTGCAAGATTTGGTATGATAAAACTTATGAACCTCCCAAGGGGCAAATCAAGCAAGCGTACTTGCACACGATTCTTCGTATTAAATCTTAGCAATCACATGTGACCAATAATATTGCCCAAGATAAAAAGTATTGAATCTCTCTGATTCGCTACCCATGATAAGTCAAAGCAATAGTTACCAATCCCACGTGATCCTATTTAAGGGACGAAGGTTAAGAAACAACGAACCACTGAGGTCTAATTCTTCCTTGTTCAGTTCTGAAGAATTTATCCTCCTCAGGGTCCTATTCAAATAAGATCACTCATGCACTAGTGTAATCTCTTGGTCAAGACAAACCAATCTGAGCCTTTACACCTCAACCTTTTCGCGATGGTTGTTCATTTCCATCTAGGTCGTGAATGGCGTACTTTTTTTCAAGGGGATTTAATTTAATCTTACGTGATCTGGTATCACTAAATTAACTACTGATGTAACACGTCATTTAATTATTGAATGCAGTTATGCAAAGAAATATATATAACATTCAATCATATTTAAAGCATCAGTGATAAACAATTTATTTCAGTAAATAAGTCTGAAAATTCAGTTTCGATTATACAAAGTAAAAAGCATTACTTTTCAGTATAATCCCAACAGCAGCCTCCACGTATTTTGCTTTACTTTCTAGATTATTTGGTGAAGAATTGTTGTGGCATTTTGGAATTTGACACCGTCGATGTGTTTTTTAATAATTTGCATTGGATGTGTAGGTAGTGTGTTTGCTTGTTTATGATAATTTGATTTGGATATGGGTAGTTGGAGCTTTTGTAGGCTGTAAGGTTGTATCTAGGTTGTGTTGTTTTTCCTAGATTACTAGTTGTTTCATTAAAAAAGTATTTAGTTTGATAGTATTAGTTATTTCATTAAAAGGTATTGTTATTTTACTATAAATTATTAGTTGCAAATAGGTGTACGGTCACACAAGACCAATGATTAGTGGTGATTTTACTTGAGATTTTATGCTCTTTCATAGCTAGATGTGATGATTCTTGCATGATTTTGATCATTATATTGTTGGAATTAGTAGAAAAATTCATCTAATGCTTGAATGCTTGATTGTGCAGGATTTGAAAGGAAAACGAGGATGATTGTGCAAAAACTTGAGGAAAGAGTGTTGCTCGACTCGAGCAGTGCAGAACGGGTCGAGTTGAGCAAGAAACGGACTTGGAAAACACGATTGTGAAGAATTTCTGAAGAATTACTGAAAAAAAAACATCTTATTTCACTCGAGCGGAACGCTCGAGGTCGAGTTGCCAAATTCAATCGATCTAATGTGCTCTGCATTTTGAGCATTCGGAGTATAGTGAGTTGGGGGAAATGTTTGGGCTACTCGACCCGAGTAACCTAGCTCGAGTCGAGTGCAGAAATAAAAAGCAGCGTCGATTTCTACCCATTTCGACCCTTTGGAGGTCGAGCGATCCACTTCAGTCGAAATGGCCCAAAATGTATCTTTGCCAAAAAGCCCTAGGGACACGTGCCAACTGATTCCAAAGCATATATAAAGGCACAACTTCATTTTTTTGAAGAGATAGCAGCAGGGAGAGAGATAGGGGATAGAGCAAGTGATACTTTTGAGAGCTGCAACTAATACTTTTACATGTTTTTCATTGTTTTTCAATTTTGCTTCCATAGATAGCTTAGATAGTCATAGCATAACATATATAGAGTGTTTATTTCAGTTTTGAGCAAGAAACCAGGGAGTATTGATGGAATTTGTATGGATTGGTGCTTGAACTTCAATAGTAAGGTGTATCTTTCATTCTTTTGCATTAATGTTGTTTATTTTGACATGGGTTCTTTGATTTCTTGTTGTTTAGCCATGAGTTTTGCCTTGTGCACCATGGGCTAAGGTTATTAGTGTTTGGGTGTTTGGAATTGTGGTGATGATTGTTTAATTGCTTGATTATGGATGTTTATCTCTATTGATGGTTATCCTTTAGATTGGGGGAATTTTATTGTTCTATTTTGGTGGTTTTGCTATGAGCTTGTGTGTTTTTGCTAGTTTATTTCAACGAGAGTTGGGTAGACGAGTTTAGGCATATAGGTATTGGTTTAATTCACCCGAATTGGAGTCGATTAAGTCCTATCACAACGAGAGTTGGGTAGATACTATAAAACCCCCTAATCTACATTATCTTCTTGAGTTAAAACCTTGGGTGGGTAGTGAAGAGCATATAGGAGCATCAACCTTAGTCTACAAGTTGTGTAGATACTATAAAACCCCCTAATCTACATTATCTTCTTGAGTTAAAACCTTGGGTGGGTAGTGAAGAGCATATAGGAGCATCAACCTTAGTCTACAAGTGGGAACACACGGTGACGGAGTAGTTAGTTAATTAGAGGACCATATCCGTGCAATTACCCGGGTTAGCAAAGGGAGATTGACCTCTCGATCCTAGGATTTCAACCGATATCGTACCCTAGGCTTACCAAGTACGGGAATGGTATATGTTTAGTGATTGCCTTATGAAATAACCGGAAGTAGAGGCAAACCCCATAATTGATCTTTTTACAATTGTCTCACAAGGAAAAACACCCGATCACATCTTCTCTCGCGAGTGAACAATACTCGTTTGCTATTTAATTGCTTTCTCTTAGCTTGCTCGTTTTTAGTTTGATCTTTGGTTCAATAGTTGATTATTGCTTGCTTTATTTTTACCAATCATGTTTAACACTATAATCGTGCGACAACACATATCAATTGGGCTATATTCACCATCTTAGTCCCGTGGATCGATATTTAACCGGGCACGAAACGAACCTCTTGTACTTGAGAGGTTAGTGTATTGTAAAACACGTGTCAAGTTTTTGACACGTGTACGGTCACACAAGACCAACTCCTCTGAAAATTGTTGGCCCTGTTTTTGTGTATTTTCTCAGTTGGATCATGAACCACTAAATTTATTTGATTAAGTCCAAGATATATAATCACATAAAAGTAGAATGTGTTTCTTGATCTTGTACTATTTTGAACTAAAATCCTATTAATTGATTACAAGGAAGCAAGAGTAGGGCATGTCTATAAAGATGAACTGGTGGAGAGGAATTTGAAGATGGGAGATATATAAAGTGGAAAATAGGCAATCTTTTTGCATCAAGAACATAGTCTCAGAAGTTGAAACAATTGCAGCCAACACTTTGGAGTCATGGAAAGGAGAATCAATCACAACTTTTAAAGAAATGGAAACAATATTTTTGAAAAGAAATAAAAAACAGAGGACCCCTGTTTTGATCTTTTTTCCAATTTTTATTTTTTAAGAATTGGTGCTAACTGAGATAATAATGGTTCTTGTAGTATGCATTCAATGTGGCATTACTTTCTATATTCGGATATATTTACTATAATGCAATATGATCATCTTCCTTGTTTGCTCCTGCATTGTGTGGATAAGGTTCTGTTTGCATTAGCATTTAGATGATATATAGTGGAATTTTTTATTGCAAAATAGTGTTTCATCATTTAGATAGTATCCCACATTTGTAATGGAACACTACCATTCTGATGGCGATTTAAGCTTTATAGTTACAGAGTAAATTTTCTCAGTTAGGACCTGTTGAAATTATTTACAATTTGAAGTATATTAAAATAAATTATGATCAAAATTTATAAAATTGTAACTACTGAAATATGGGGAGTCATTTAAGATCATGAAATTTGTCACTCAACAATTGCTTATGTAGAGTTGGAATCAGTCGCTAGAATGGTGATATATGTATGGTGGCTCATGAAATTTGTTGCTTAATTAGCATGTGTCGTAGATATAGGTCTATTTAAAAAAAACAAAAAAAAGGACAAAAATCAAAGTTAATTTTACTACCATAGTAGTAATTATTGTTTTGAGTTTTGCTGATTAAAATAAATTTAATGCAATTGCATAAACTAATCCAATAGATAAACAAATTTTATATTTAATTTTTAAAAAAATTCAGAAAATCTTAGATCTTAGCTTACATAATATACAAGTGTAAATACAATTTTTAGCAAGAAATCTCACTCGAGATGAGAAAATCATGTCATTAAGTATATATCAAATAATACATTCAAATAAAATTAAATAGAGTACATAATAAAGTTGAGCCAAAATAAAAATTATTCATATGTATTTATTGATTCTTTTTTTCTTTAATTTTCACTGATTTCTCTAATTGATAAAGTCTTGTATGCATCAACTGCATAATGCAATTGATCAAAGTATTTTTTAAACGTGCAACTTTTTTTATTGAAACGTTCAGCTTATTTAAGCTGAAACATTCAACTTGTCTTACACAGAATCAAGTTGATAGCTTCAATGTGAAAAATGTTTCAGAAAGACGCAAGGAGTTTGTAGTGTATAAGTTACACTCTTCGGTATCACGACTATTACACTTTTATAATATAAGTCATACTCATTACTAATTAATATCCCTTTGTAGTAATCACAACTAATACCCTCTTCAGTATCACCACTGATACCCTTTTGTAATATTAGTCATATTGGTATCATGATTAATACCATTTTACAATATAAGGTATACCCTTTTTGTATCACAAATGATACCTTTTGTAAAAGTAGTATCACAATTAATTTGAAAAGAAAAACTGTCTTCAAAACCTAAACAAAAGTACTAAATTTTACTCCCGTCGTCCCAAATATATAGGCTTGTTTGACTTTTCACACAGATTAAGAAATTACTTTAGAAAAGTAAATTAAACAAGCCAAATTTCTATTATACCCCTATTTAATGATTGTTATAGTTTCCAACATAATTAATGCATAAGGTTATATTAGTAAATTAATTAGAAAAGATTACTTTATTTAGAAACAAGTCTATAAATTTGGGACATCCATAAAAGAAAAACAAGCCTATATAATTGGGACGGAGGGAGTAGAAAGTTACGTAAATGTCTTGAAAATCTAAAACAAATAACAATTATTCAACTTGTTTAAAATGAAACGTTCAACTTGTTTTACAAAGGATCAAGACAATTAAATAAACAAAAATATATATTGAAATATAAAAAATCCATAAAAATGTTAAATAAATAGAAATATATACTGAATATAAAAGAACATTAAAAATAGTACAACAAGGTATTGTTCAACCATTGGGTCGTCGTTTGTTCATTTTTTTTATTGTATATACTTTATTATATATTTGCAATTGGATCATTTTTCTCCCTCCAATTAAGTATGGTTGTATTTTTATTTTTATTCATGAAATTTAAGTAGATATTTTTTATTTAGTGTTATTAAATTTGTATATTTTATTTATTATGAAAAATTTTGTAAAATTATTAGGTCAATATATTATTAATATGTCAAATTCATTATTAATTTTACGTATGCTATTTATTATGATATGCTTAAAAAATCGCTATAACAACTATTTGATAAATTCATAAAAAGTCAATTTCAGTATCATGCATGACAATATTTTTATTTTTTTAATAATTCAATTAGTAATCGATTTTGACATGTGAACAACATATCATCCAAATTGTTCTTCAAAATATATCATAATAAATAAAATATAAGAACTAAAACATTAAAATAAAAAAAAACAATTCAATTCCATAAAAATTAAATAAAAATTGAGGCTCACTTTAGGATGAGATCGCCTCATGATGAGACGAGTCATAAATTGAGCATTGACGCTTTAACATTTTGGGACGGGTGAGTTTATTTTGTGCTAAGTTGTACCCTGTCTCATACATGAGACCGTCTCATATGAGTTTTTGTCATAAAAATTAGTCATTTCAATTTCATGAATAAAATTAAAACATCTAGGTCTTTTTATGCACCAAAGTACCGTGCACTCATTAAATATTTTTAGAAGCGTGCGACTTGTTATATTGAAAAGTAAAACTTAATTATACAGAAACGTTCAAATCTTAATATAGAAAAATATTACCAGATTTTAAGTATAAATACACCATTATTTTATTAATTGGGACACAATTGCTTAACACGTATCATCAGTAGCAAAATATTTGCAATTTACAAATAAGGGGTTCAATATTAATAATCACTTCAAACATTAATTCAAGAAATCCAATTTCTCTTTCAAGAACCAACTCTCGCACTCCACTCTCGCACACAAAATCAAAATTCACGAAAACCTCAACCCTAGCTAAATCAAAAATTCATCGGCACGACGAAACTGAGAAAGGGGAATTGCTTGCAATCCCTAGCTAAACTGAGAAAGGGAAATTTGCATGAAATCCCTAGCTAAATCAAAAATTCATCGGCGCGGCGAAATGAATATCAAGGGATGGTTGAGAGCGTCGTTTTCTGGTTCAAACGGATATATGGAAATTGCTTGCAATCCCTTAATCACGCATTCTTCAGGGGCAACGAAAAGAAATCAACGGGATGCCTGAGAAAAGGGTTTTTCTAGTGCAAACAGAGAAGGGGGATTTGCGCTCAATCGCTAAATCACAGGCTACAGTCAGGCGCGGTGAAATGAATCAAGGTAATCACGAATTAATTCTCTGTCTATTCCTCTTTTAATTGAATCTGAATTCTGTGTTTTATGGGCATGCAATTGGTTTTGGCGGTGGAGTATCTCCACAAATTGGGTATTCATTCATAGATTAGAAGGATAGATTATTAGTTGTTGTATACATTGATCTTGTTAATGTGGGTATTCAATTTTAATATTTTGCCAATATTTTATGGAAATTCTGGAATCGGTCCTGTCAGAAGTAGATTAAGAGTAGATACACACAGCCGGCCCATTAATCGTCAATGAATTTTATTTGGTGCCAAAAAGGGCCACTGACATGTCTTTAATTTTTTTAAATAAGATTTTGGAACGTGAATTAGTGGAAAAATCCTTACCAAATCTTTTTCCAAACTTGATTAGGGATATTTCCTTCTTTTTCAGAGATATTCACGTACCCACGTTTATTTACAAGTTCCTTTGCTAAAATATACGCCAAAAACTTCTCAAACCCTTCTTTTAAATATCATCGATCAACAACCTCTCTTCAATTGTTTCCTCTCTTCTCTCATCAAGCAGATCTCTGGTAACTCTTTCCCTTTTTGTGCTCATAGATATGTGGTTCTTCAGTTGCTAGTCGTTCTGTTCCTTGTATTTAGATATGTTGGTTTTTGATTGTTGTACTATTTACAATATTTTTTCATCTATTTTATAGTACAGATTGTATTATTTCCACTGTTTTTTTATTTATTTTTAGTTGTTCTTCGAATTTGAATGACAAAATGTAATTCTTAAACTGGTAAAACTCCTTTCTCTGTATGGTTAGATCTGCAATACACTGTGCGAAGGGATTTCTTTAATCAACATCCTCTTTTACAATGTCTATGGCAGTCTTTTGTTGCCACTTTAGGCTTTTACACATGATATTTATTGTACCAGATTTTAAGATTAGTGGGTTCCTTAGCTTTTGCTTGCTCTGATAACATGGTTATCCTAACCTTGAATTTATCTTAGTGTAAGCAAGCATCATATAAGATGTGTTATATGGCTGCAGTAGTTAATTTGTCTGTAATTGAATTATATATGAGGGATTATTGTGTAGGTATAAGTTTCACATTTCCTTCTCTTAATAGGCATGGACTTTTCAAGTGACAGTTATGAAGAATGTGAAGTTTATGTTTATGACAAGTGATAAGATAAACCCGTGTGATGAACAATAAGGACGCATAAGAAGTATATCTATGGAAGTAAAATTAATATATCATTGCAAGTTTCTGTTTCATAATTGATTCATGTGAGATTCTTGATGATATGCATCTACTATTTGTTTAATGTGTTGTTTTGAGGTTATAAGTGCTTTCTGATAGCAGTTGTTGCACATTATATTAAAAGACATCAGTTGGCTAAACTTTAGATGACCTTCACCACTGGAATTTGTAGATTATTATATATAATTGGTGAAACATTTAAGGCTTCCATTACTTTGGTGTTTTAGGTTGATTTTGTGATTTTTTCACTATCATTTCTTCTGTACTTTGTGAAAGGCACAATTCTTCTTTGCATTTAAAACTGGCAAAGATTACTTTTTTACAAATATTTTTCCTCTTGTTGGTTTACAAATTAATCAATCATCTATTTAACAATTCTTCATTTTTCAGGTTTGAGATATGGCCCCCGGAGGTCCATCGAACATGAAACAGAAGCGTTTCGTTTCCAGACAATCTCTTTTGAAAGGAGTTTTAACTAATGATAGAGTTATAGGACTTCAAGATGAAACACCCCCAAAAGGGTGTCCAAACACTTTGCCAAGCAAACACAACCCTAGCTGTCCACAAAATCCTATTACACATCTCATTGAAGTGCAATCAATTTCTCAAACTTAGCATCTGAGGCTTCCGAACCCGTACGTGAAACTTCTCAAATTCCATCTACGGAGAGCGTCCCGCATGCATCAGACGAAGATGCGGCTGCTGCAACAGGTAAAGTATTATATTTTTAGGTATTTTTTACGTGTTCTTCATTATCTTTAAAATTATAGTCATGTATAAGAATTTATATCTTGTAAAAATATGCATTTTGTTCACGTGTAGCTCTTGTTTCAAAGAAAAGGACTCGTGGTGAAACAACGGGAAAGGGATTGCTGCAGTACTTTGATGCTTTCGGGAAGTTTAAGATTGAGGTGGATCCATCAGTTGGGAGACCAACAAATGCGGTCCAGTCGTCAAAATTGGCAACTAATATTGGAATAGTAACGCGAAAAGTTCTCCCTGTACCCATACGATGGAAAGAGGTAGATGAGGAAAATGGATTGAAGTCAGGGTTTGATCATCTGCAGGCATGGGTTGAAAAAATTTATGTGTTTAATATATTATTTCTACCTTCTTTTATTCCAATTTGCATGTTCTATGTGAGTTGTAGATGCATATGGATTTGAATATTGATAAGGCTGGAGTGAAACGGAGCCTGGTCGATCGGGTGAGAGAAAGTACTAGGCTACAACGTTATAAGTTGCATCAGCACTTTCTGAAATATCCAGATCTACAGGAAGCTAAGGATCACAAACCAAAGGCCTGTCCTGACAAAGATAACTGGGAAAAGCTCTGTGATTATTTTGCCTCACCTAAATTCAAGGTAACGTTAGCTTTAATAATTTTAATGCACATAATTTTACAGTTTTAATGGCTTACACTTTTCAATGCAAAAAATCTGATTTGTTTTGTTACAATTATAATGCTCTTGCAGCGTTTAAGTGAGATCAATAAAAGCAACAGGGAAAAAATGTTATGCAAGCATACTGCTGGACGAAAGCCTTTTTCAGTCCGATCGCATGAACTTGTGAGTATATTGTTTTCAAGTAGTATATGTTTTCAGTTTTTGCATTCCATGCACTAGTTGCATCTACACACCTATCACATAAAATAAGATTACCTTTGAAATATTGGAACTATTACATTTTGACAGCTATCATTTGGTTGTTTGTGTTATGTACCTTGACTGCTAATAGACATAAATTGATCATAGGGCTAATCAGAATGAACATAATGAACATAATCAGAATTAGGCAGCCCCTTCTTATACTATAACCTACATCAACATACACAAATATGGTTGAAATACTTAATCAAATTCTCTTAGGTATAAAAAAAATAATTTCCTATCACTAATTAAGGAAACTGTACAGAAAAACGAAGAAGCTAAGCTTGCCATACCTCACACACAATGTGTGTGTTCTTTCCTCCTTTTTTTTCCTCAAATTGTTTCCATTAACACAAAAGAAATCATCAATTAAGCATGCAGTGAAGTTATGAAAACCATAATCTGTGATTTCTGTTTTATAATATGTTGATAAAGGAAATAATAGAGAAATGCGTTGGTATGAGCCCTATGTCCATTACAAAGGGTAAGCAGTATCATATATCTGATTATTTGTTTACTTGTCATCTTTCTGATTCTCATAGAGTATTCACAGTCCCTATTTCCCAGATAATTGAACATAAAACCTGATGATATGTCAATAATTAAATCATATAAACATTAAAAGAAGGTAATTATGGGTTCTACAAATATTTTATTTCAGTCTTGGGTATGGTGATAAAGTAGCTGATTTTTAATAATTTTTTATTGTCTCTTGAACTTAAAGAACCGTGCGATCGGATTTACTTGTATGAGCAAACCCACAAAGATGAAGAATAAGGGGTGAATATCCGACAAGGCAAAACAAAATTGGGTAAGCCGTGTAGACATTTATGATATTTGATTATGTTATTATTGAGGTTAATTTACCTCTTTTTCAATTTAGTTGAACATTTTATTTACTTTATTTATGCTTAAATGCCAGGAAACGATGAAAAGTAAGCGAGATGAATATGTTGAGCTCGGAATAGAGAAGACCGAACCAGAGATAGTCTTGGAGGTGTTGGGTCATGGGGCTGGATATACCAAAGGGTATGGTTACGGTTCAAAACCTCCAAGTAGACGGAGTTCATTGAACAATTCTTCTGCTGAATATGAAGATGAGCTTAGAGAAACAACGGAAGAGTTGCAACACTCTAGAGCTCAAGTGGAAGAACTACAAACTCAAGTAACTAGCTTGAAAGAGGACACAGCTACACAAAAATGAAAAATCGATTTGCCAAACTCTCTGAGCAAAATGACATTCTCACTGCAAAACTCTCTGAGCAAAGTGCAAATATGAACAAGCTAATGGCTTTTATGAGGGAGAAAGGGATTGACATATAATTAAGGTTAGCTTCTAATTTTTTTATGAGTTTTTGGTTCTTGTTGTTTTTCTTTAGCCTTTTCTTTATTATTTTCATTTTTCTTTTAGTAGTACTACTCATATGTGTAACTTTAAAGCTGATTGTGTTAGAAGAGGGCAGATATGATGATTTATTTGTGTTCAACATGTGTAACAAATAAGGGAATGTGGTTCTCTAGTTTCTCACTCTCGAGAATAGGTCTTGTAGATGCTATTTTGAAGTGTAATTAGGTCTTGTAGATGCTGCAATTGTTGATTTTTTGGAGCATTGTAACTGCTGATTTGATTCAAACATAAATGTGGATATGTGTGTGATACAATTTATATTTTTAGCCAAGATATACGTGTATTGCGTGTATTGCGTGTATATAGATAGTGATAGTACTGTACTTTGAATATTTCACTACCAAATTGTGCTAGTTATGGTGTGTTTAAGTAAAAATTGATGCATTTTAGTTCGTTGATGTAATGATTAATAGAAGTTTGTTAGAGTATCAGCTTTTTCACCTAAAAGTATTAGTTCAGATACTATTAGGTATCAGTTCTGGAAGTATTCAAGTATTAGGTATCAGTTCTGGAAGTATTCAAGTACCAGCTTGAATACTTCCAGAACTGATACCTAATAGTATCTGAACTAATACTTTTAGGTGAAAAAGCTGATACTCTAACAAAGTTAGTGTACTTATTTTTTTTCTGAATTGCATTCGGACGTTTCGAAATTGGGTCTGATGCTATGATTAATTCTACTGTTATACTTATGCCGAATGGTGCATTCACTGGTTCGAATTTGGCTTTTGTTTCTGATAACATGCTTATTCCTTCTGTGATTTCTGGGGATTTGCCTAAATCTGGTTTTGAACTTTTGAAGTTGGGGCCCGATTCTGGTTTGCAGAATGCTGCATATATTGAAAACTTTAATTCTAGTGCATTGAGTATGAAACCTGCTAATGGTGCTTCTAGTCTGAATTTAGGGATGGTTTCTGAACCAAACCATGCTACTGTTTTGACCTCTAATGCCCCTTGGATTTGAATGCTAAATCATTTACTCAATCTTAGATTTTGATTATGCCTTGGATTTTGATTATTTGACCCCTAATGCCTCGGATTTTGATGTTGGTAAGTGTATTTGCGCATTTAAAGTTTAGGATTATCGTTTTCTTGATACTTTACGGAGTTATGCTTTCTTATAAATTCATCTTTTGATATGATATATTTTTTATATATAGGTGAAATCTAAGGAGGAGAAGATTTCAGAAACATTTAAGGTTAGCTTCTATTTTTCTCTTTAGCCTTTACTTTATTATTTTCATTTTTCTTTTAGTAGTACTACTCATATGTCTAGCTTTAAACCTTTTTGTGTTAGAAGAGGGCAGATATTATGATTTATTTTTGTTCAACATATGTAACAAATAAGGGAATGTGGTTCTCTAGTTTCTCACTCTCGAGATTAGGTCTTGTTGATGCTATTTCGAAGTGCAATTAGGTCTTGTAGATGTTGTAATTGCTAATTTTTTAGACCATTGCAACTGCTGATTTGATTCAAACATAATATGTGTGTGATACAAATTAGTTTTTTAGCTAGGTTATATGTGTATTGCATGTATATAGATAGTGGTAGTATTGTACTTTGTATATTTCACTACCAAATTATGCTAGTTACGGTGTGTGAAGTAAATATTGCTGCATTTTAATTCGTGGATGTAACGATTAAAACAAGTTAGTGTAATTTTGTTATACTCAGTCTTAGATTTTGATTGTGTGAAGGAATTACTTTGAGATCCGAGATTTAGTATAGCTGAAATTGTTTCATGCTTGTGTGTATAGCTATGGCATTCTGTGTTAATTACTTATGGTTTCAGAGATGGTTTTATTGAATACAGAGTAATTAAATGCAATGGACTTGGAAATAAAGTGAATATGTCTCCAATTAACTTGATTTCTTTCCTTACTAGTTCGAATGAATGGAGTTACTATTCATCTAGATGTTCTTGTTTGTTAGTGAAACATCTTTTTGACTTATATTAGCAAGCAATTGTAATAGCAAATTCTCAAGATGCTTTATCAATTTATTTAACTTGTTAAGTAGGTGTGACTATATTTGAAGTTGATCACTGTGATGTATCTGTGAAAACACATTTATTTTTTTAACAGTAGTATGAGAGTGAGAAACTATCGTGGAATGAGTCTAGGTTGTTTCTATTATCTAGCACCAGTAGCAGCATGACATGGTTACTTAATTTTCTCTATTTTAACGTTCAGAGATGTTAGACTATATAACTGCTCATGGATATTTTTTCCCTTACACTTTACTGACTTCTTTCTTTGCCTTTCATCTAAAATTTGTTCATATAAAGGAAATGCAAAAGTCCTTATATTTAAATAACTAGGGCATATAGTCTCATTTTGTGCATAAGATATTATCTTGTTTAATATAAATAATGTTTTTGACATGGTGTGCTTACTTCGGTGATACTTTACGGAGTTATGCTTTCTTATAAATTCATCTTTTGATATGATATCTTTTTTATAGGTGATGTCTAAGGAGGAGAAGATTTGATTAAATCATTTGAAGTGCATGGAATTTATTTATGAAGACATATAAGACATTTTTTTTTAGTTTATTGTTTTCATGTAGTTTTCATAACAAAGATTGTTGATTGATTTCTAATTGTTTGACGGAGTTTTTTTGTTAATGCAATATATTTTTTTATCTTTAATTTATTTAGTTTTTATTGTAATATTTATTATTTAGTATTATTACTGATTTAATATATATAAAAATTCAAATAAATTGATAATAGGAATAATTACTTCACGATGAAATAAATGCGTCACAATATATATCATTTTTATGACAAAATAATAGTCATGGTATGTTAAGTAATTATGACGATACATGTTGTAACTATATCAATTTATTTAGTGACGATTATCATCATCGTCACTGAATAATATTTTTTAATGACAATATTTTGTCACCAATTTTACATCTTTAACAACGACGAATATTTCGTCACTAAAGTCCAATTTTTTGTGACGAAAATCAGTTGTCATTTTACCTATATATATAACCACGATCTTTTTTTTCGTCATTTTTTGGCAATTCTTTCATGACTAGAAAATGTCAAATATGACGAACAATATATTGTCACTAAATCTAAACTTCTAGTGATGAATATTATTTTTGTCACTGAATAATACATTATAGTGACAACAATAGTTCGTCACAATTTCCACATCATTTTGCGACAATGAAAATTGTGTCACTAAATCATACTATTTAGTGACAAATTTTATTGTCATTTTATATGTACGCATATAACGACGATTAACATTTCGTCACCGAATAACAGCTCTTTAGTGACGAATATAGAAAATGTGACGAAATAACCAAGCTAATTGTGACAAAATTAATGTCACTAAAGTAACATTTTTTGGGACAATTATTTAAATCGTCACGTAAAGTTGAACTTTAGTGAC
The DNA here is from genome assembly GCA_037126765.1 of Stenogyne calaminthoides. Classification (NCBI taxonomy): domain Eukaryota; kingdom Viridiplantae; phylum Streptophyta; class Magnoliopsida; order Lamiales; family Lamiaceae; genus Stenogyne; species Stenogyne calaminthoides. The sequence continues at coordinate 24,475,320 of JBBCBC010000002.1, forward strand.
GAAATGTCATATTAAGTGACGAATTTTTGATGCCTAAGGTGACAATTTATGCATCACAATAGGTGGAAACATATAGGGACGATGAACTTTTTCGTCACCAAATGATGCCCTTTCGCGACAAATTAATATACCGTCACATTTTTCAAAATACCACGCACTATAAATGACGATCTTTGCTACAAAAAAATCGTCACAAATTATCAATTGTGACGAAAAAAGATGTTTTAGTGACGAATATTTTCATCGCTAAATCTCGAATTTCCTGTAGTGAACGCTTGGATTCAGAGTTCGGTGTCGGGCAGGCTCGTCACCATGGCCGAGGTCAAGCTGAACCAGAAGGATCACTTTCTATGACTCGGTCTGGCCGCGCACAAAGACAAAGAGGATCAGCTAAAGATGGTCTGAGAAGGAGCCCATCACCTCGCCATTATCAGCTAGGTGATGCGGAGAGAACCCCTTTACCTCGTCATCAGCGAGGTGGGGCAGAGAGAAGCCTCTCACCTCGTCATCATCAGCGAGGGAGAGCTGAAAGAAGCCTCTCACCTCGCCACCAACAGCGAGGTGGAGCCAACCAAATTGATGTTGAACAACTAGCGGTAATAGTTCAAACCCTCAAGGATCTTCAAGATCAGGTTGCTGCTAAAAATGGAAACCCAACTCCAGCTAGGATTCCATTGTCGCCATTATCACCGGCAATGATATTGGCTCCCGTCCAACCAAAAGTCACGACGACCTCCATCACTCAGTATCTCGGCGACACAGACCCCATACATCACGTCAGCAAGTTCACGGCCTACATGAACTCAATGGGGGCAACCGATGTGACTCAATGTCGGTTGTTTCCTCTCACATTGGGCGACCAAGCCTACAGATGGTACAACACCTTGCCACCATACTCGGTGGAATATTTTTGCCGAATGGCGCAGCTCTTCCTCGACCACTTCGCCACCATGACTCACAAGGTGGGGACCAAGCAGAGGTTGTCATATGTCTTCCAGTTCAAAGATGAGACCGACCGCGCATATATCGAAAGGGTTGATAAATTGATCATGGACGGGGAGCCACTCGAAGATGAAGTTAAAGTTATGGGAGTTGTCGGAGGACTCCGGATGAACACGAAGTTGTGGAAGACAATGAATATAGATTATCCGACATCCTACGCCGATTTCAGGCATCGAGCCAAAAAATTGATTAGTAGCGCCGAGCTGCTTGCTCAACGAATGGAAAAGCAGAGAACCAGCAACGCAAAGAAGCCAGCTACCAAGTCAGAAAAGTCGTACCTCGGTAGCTGATTATGTGACCCAAAAGCTTCCCGGAACCAATCTCAGGCGAATCCCAGCTCAACACCTTGGAATGCAATGTATTTGAAGAAATATTACCAGTAGTTTGGTAGTCTAAATTTTATGAAATAGTTCGCCTCAAATTTAGAAATGGAAGATTTTTTGTCAAAGTTAGGTTCAGTCAAATTTGTCATGCACTTAGATTTTAGTGATAAAAAATTGGGGGCAGGTCTACTGACCTCCAACGAGATCAGTAATTATAGTATATGTTCTAAACACAAAATGCTAAGGCACTAAGTCGCATCCAAATAAGACGACCATATAAATGCCAAGCACTAGGATCGTACCAAAATAAGACGATCTGAATATTTTATGTCATGGACAAGGGGGCAGGTAGTTGACCTGCTTGAAGGCCGACTACCCAAATCGTCGATCTCTAAGGACGTCGACCTCCCAAAGATAATCCATAAACATAAAAATTCATAATAGGCATCCAAAGTTGCAAAACAATAAGACAACTAAGTCAAAGATACTGACTAAGACGACCCAGTAGATAAAGTTGCAAAAAGAATAAAGACAACTAAGTCGCATAAAATTAAGACGACAAACCAAACGCAGATTGCAAGCAAATAAGACAATCAAACGTGTAGAAATGTTAAGAACCGAAAAGTAAGCTTCATTAAATCGAAAGAACAAGCTAGTCGATTACAAAAGCAAAGCAAGTCATGATAAAAGCCACATACGACTATAACAAAGAAGTACTAAGTAGCAGGATTCTCTTGAATAGGAGCCACCTCCACCGAAACTTCATTAACAACCTCGTCTGGGGCAGCGACCACCCCACTTTCTTCCTCTGAGGCGATACAATATAATGGATCTGGGATTTGGACCCAGTTGGTTGCTCGCCCGTCTCGCAACCTGGGGGCCCGACTCGCCATTCGCCCCAGCTCGCCTCGGAGCAACTTGCCATCTGTCCGCTTCACCACGCTAGCATCCGAATATGATTCTATCCATTCATGATCTCGCCGGAGGATTCGAATAGTAGCCGGTCCCACTTCGCTCAATCTCGCCAGCTCGCCGGAATTCATTGGTGGAAACGAGCTAGAAGTGGGGCGAAAAAACTGCTTTGATCTAGAAGGATAATTGAGAATAGGATTGAACCAAGTGAAGCTCCTTTAAATGAGGGTCGCAACAAAAAAAGAATCAACTCAATCGGAGGTCGGAAACTCGAGTTATGGACGAAACAAAACTGATGCTCATTGGAACTCGCCCAACTCACCTACTCGCCCGGCAGCCCTACTCGCCCGAATCTAAACAACTCGCCCGTATAAGATTGATGTGGAAAAACAACTCGCTCATAACCATGAGAAGCTCCTCGAAAATACGGTCGCAACAAAAAAAAGAATCAACTCAATTGGAGGCCGGAAAATCGAGTTATGGACGAAACAAAATTGATGCTCGATGGAACTCGCCCATGCTCGCCCGAGAGTCGCCATGGTCGCACATGCCCGCCCATGGTCGCACATGCCCGCCCATGGTCGCCCGGTGGTCGCCCATGGTCGCCCGGGAGCCGCCATGGTCGCCAATGCCCCGAGCCGCCATGGTCGCCCATGTTCGCCGGAGCCGCTATGGTCGCCCATGCCCGCCCATACCGCCGGAGTCGCCATCGCCATGCCCGCCCATGTTTCGCCGGAGTCGCCATGGTCGCCCATGCCCGCCCACGGTCGCCATGTTTCGCCGGAGCCGCTTGGTCGCCAAAGGTTGCCATGTTTCGCTTACGTTTCATGCCGCCGGAGTCGCCATGGTCGCCATGCCCGCCACGCTAACCCGGAAATGCTTAAGTCGCCAAGTCGCCCATCTCACCCGTGAGCTCCCTCATATCGCGAACTTGCCCATCAAGAAAGTAAGTCGTCCGACGGTGCGAGTAACTCGCCTAAGGGCGAGAAGCTAATATTTCTCGCCCACAAGCTACACGCCCGATGGCAAGTCCCACTCAACCGCCAGTATGCAACTCATCCACCCTAGTCGTTCCACAAGGCTCTACACGACTCTAGCAGCACTAATTCCTTGTCTACGTCACCCGAGCTCACCTAAGCAGTTGGCGGTTCGCCCGGTGCACCCAAGTGATGCTCAAACTCGGGGCCGAGCTTGCCCGACCCAATCTCCATCCAAAGAGCTCGCAAATCGCTCTTCATCATCGCCCGATCCACATCATTTCCACCTCGCCAAAAAAGAGGGCCATTTTCCATTTCTTGAAAATGGCTTGGTAAAGGATGTAACGAGCTACTCGCCCAGCTCGCTCTGCATCACTCATAAATGGCCCAAGAAAGAATGTTACAGCTCGCCCAATCGAAAGGCCAGCTAACCCAATGCTCACCTTCTCGAGCCATCTCAGATCAGAGAAGTCGCCAACCAAGTAATCCGCCCACAAGGCAGGTAGCAAGTCTCCAGACTCTAAACACAAGTCGCCCAACTCGGCGAGCCATCCAAAGAAAAAGATCTCGCCAAACATAGACAAAATGCCCAAGTCGCCAAGTTATGCTCATGAAGGTTCAGGTCACTACTCCCACTTGAGGTGAATAGTAACCTGAGGGGCAATTGTTGTGTGCCAAATGATCTGGGCTAATTATTTGGTTTTCTTATGTTAATAAGTCACAAATGGAGGGTTCACTAACCTCTATCAAAGATAAGATAAAAGCGAATGTCATCCATGCCCGCGAAGTCGCCACTAGCCGCCACTCGCCCATGCTCGCCGGAGTCACCATGGTCGCCCATGCCGTCATGTCACCCGGAGTCGCTATGGTCGCACATGCCCGCCATGGTCGCCTTGGGTGGTCGCCATGCTTCGTTTATGTTTCTCCCGAGCGCCATGTCGCCCATGCCGAGCACGGGCGCCACGATGGTCGCCTACTCGCCACACCCGCTACTCACTCGGCCTCAATTGTCGCCCATGCCCGCAAGCAATCACCTCTCATTCCAACAAGTCACTCACAAACACAATTACAGATCTGAAAGAGGCAAGTTATACTTAGCCGAATTTGTGAGATTTGTAATCAAGGTAAAAGGGATAGAGAGATGAGTCAAAGACTTCCCACTTACCAAGGCCTGATTTTGGTTTAACAAACACGTAAACAACCTATCTCAGCCAATGTCAGAGAATTTCCCCCCAAATTGCCGAGAAGTTTCTGAAAATAATACTGGTCCTATGGCCGCGAACTCAAAGAGGAAAACATAGGCGCAAATCTCCATGAACCACCTGGCATTTCATGGCACTTCTCGTAATCAGGGAGACTTGTTTAGATTGGTATAATAGGTTTTTAGGGTCCAACTTAGCTGGAAAACATTTAATACTGGTCAGACTCCCCTTGAGGCGCGAGAAAGACCAACTAGTTAGCTTGTAGTATAAATACTAGAAGTGAAGACTCATTAAAGGGTCGCAAAAAAAATTAGCATTCAATACAACGGCTTTATCAGCCAACAAAAGAGGCCTTCAGCCCAAATCCTATCGCATTTATTTATCGCATCTAACACTTAGATTTTATCATTTATCACTTCATACAATGAAGAACATTCAATTTGTTCTTCATTAATCACACTCGTTTCTCCACTAATACTTGTTTGTTATACCAATCCACATAGCCACATTCAATATCTCGTTCCGTAAATTTTGGTATACAACGAATTACTTAGTAAAAATGATATTCTACTTTACAAAAGAACTCATAAGTTCTTACATATTGGATGCGTTCAGGTCACTTTTAGACCGCTTACCTTAAATGGCTTACCAGAAAGTTTTCTACCTTCTCTTAGAGATGGCAGAAACCTTAACTGGAAACAATCCCTGATGGGAATTATAGAGTCTAGCTTGGTTTAGGACCTGTTTATTTTGACGCTTATCATAATCTATCTCTATCTTTATCAGATAGTAATATTCTTGAAGTATTAAGTGTATCTGTTATCGTATATATTATAAACCTTTATTCACACTAAATCCTATGTGTAAAAGAATTGAAAAAAATAATACCGAGACTATTCTTATTGAAACTAATTTTGGTAAATCAAACATTACTACCAGAAGATCCATTAAATTGGAAGAAAATATTTTTCCTGAAAATTGGATTATAGAACAATTTGTTCCTAAAGTTCCTATTATTAATAGTGATTTTTAACATATTACTCAAAGTAATGATGAAATTATTAGTATTGGTTTTCAAAATAATCAAAGAAGACATTCAACTTCTTATTCTAGATATATTCATTCTTTCATATCTCCTTTGGATTATAAGGTAGAATTACCTTCTAACTCTAGGGCTTTTACTTCCTCTTATAGAGAAAATACTTTTTGTAAAACGAATAATTACAACAATGAGAGAATAATTATTAATGAAAACAACATCATCCATAAAGATGGTATTGATCCCGAAACTATTTCGGATTGTAACTTTAATTACAAACTTTTTAGATTTTTCTAAAGGATCTTCAACTAGAGGTCATGTTATTGATGAGTTTAATAATCATAAATGGGATAATTTTAGAATTCGGTATTTCAATTCATTCTCAAAAGATGATTTAGACTATTTTGTTGACAGTTTTTATAAATTTTGTGAAAAGCATAATGAAATTACTTATTATGTACCTTGGCTTATTAAAACCTTTTATATTAACTATATTTTAGTTATGGAACGAGATTATAAAATTATTTCTGGAGGAATACAAAAATCTGTTTACCTTCCTCATGTTCCTTTTCAAATTGAGAAAAATGGCAGGATATTTAATTTTCTTTCATTCTCCAGAATTACGGAAAATGATGTTTTACAAATTACTGTTAAACATGTTAATCAAATGATTGAACAAAATAATTTTTGTAATCTTTATCTTTCTATTCTAGGAGAAGAAATTATTTCTTTACATGATAAAGTTGATAAAATCATCTCTAAAATTGATTCTCAAAATAAATTTGAAAATTTTGATAATATTAATAATAATGTTATTATTAAAACGGCTTCATCTATTCAAGATCCATTTGAGATAAAAGATTTTAAATCTGAGGCATCTATGTCTGATCTTGAAAAATCATTAATGAAATATTTGGCAATCTTAATATTTCGGCTTTAGATGATGACTTAGATGATAGTCATATTTGTTAGTGTTAGTGTCCTAGAGACAATCTATTGTAAGGACATAATACTCGATGATATTCAGTTTGATTTAATATTATAGTTCACTTAATATTAATGTATGGCAATACACTTGTTTGAATATTATGTTTGATTGTTTTGCATTTATTCATACAAGTGTTCCCATGAATCATTTGTTGTCATTCTTGGTTGTGAGAACTCGGATGACTTAAGCATGATTCTCAAATAGTCCCGATCAAGGATCATCAAGAATGAGATATTGATGATCTGAATGGAGATTGGTGTGCGATCTGCATCATACTCTTAGAGAGTCTAGTAAAATCTCACTTACTACGAGATATTACGTATCTCATGATGGATGCACAAATACCTTAGAGGGTATTGGTATACCCATCCGAGAAACCGTTTGATGTATTTCCACTATATGTGTCTACGGGTGTCTCGGTTAGTGGGTGCGATGCGATACTCCTTTAACTTGAGGTCAATACGCACGACATGTGTGGAGTGATGAACTTTGACCATGACCGACGCCTTCACCCGCTACATGGGTAGATATGACTTGGAATGGGTTCATCACGAAATGCATGTGCGTGGTAGTTGAGCCAAGAATATGATTCATTCTTCAAAGTGGATTTAGAGAGAATACTCATCTTCTCATCATAATTGGATCTAAGTCATCGGCCGATGCACGTCAACTTACACTTTGTGGCTAAGTGTGACATACATGATCAATTAGTGATTAGAGATAATATGATTAAGTTATTTGAATAGACACTTCATCCTGTTCAAAACTTAATCGAGTATTCGCGAATGAAATGAGGAAATCGTAATAGTCCATGTTTCAGTTACAGGTAGTTGCACATTTCCTCGCAAAGTACCTCATATATTGAGAATGTCTGATTTATTGTCTAGAGTTCAATTAAGACTGTTAGTTTGACTAATCGCTCGATATATATTATCTCATGCATACACACAACAAGAATTTTTGTTTACTAATTATAGTTGGTTGATTAAATATTATATTGGATATTAATATTTAATTTATGGAGAATATAATAATAATTATATTTAGAATTAATTATTATTACTCCTATTTAATTAAATTAGATTTAATTAAATAGAATTCTCAATAATAATATATGGAATATTATTATTGTAGTATTTAATATATATGGAATTAAATCCGTAGAGATTTGATATACATGGAATTAAATCCGTAGAGATTTTGTATGTTATTAGGATTTTTCCTAATAAAGGTTAGCTTAAATCATATGGAATATTATTATTGTAGGATTTAATATATATGGAATTAAATCCGTAGAGATTTGATATACATCGAATTAAATCCGTAGAGATTTTGTATGTGGAAAATAAATCTAATAGATTTATTTTTTTAGGATTTTTCCTAATAAAGGTTAGCTTAAGATTTAAGATGGACATCTCCTATATATATAAAAACTTTAATTCATAATACGTGAGTTCGTATTTTCTCCATAAAATCTCAAAGTTAAATTTTCCTAACAAATTCAATCTCGGGATTCAACGACAAAAATCTATGCAAATTAGTAAACGATTTATTCGTGGATACTGTAGTTGAGGAATCCGCATTTATGCAATTCTTTGTAAATTATGTTTACGCTTCTTCGTATTTAATTATCGATTAATTGTTCGTTGTTGGTGAATCGCTTATTTCATTGTCATGTATTATTCGTGTTTTACGTCTTCTAAATTCAACAAATGATCGGAGCTCAGCTCTTGAGAAATTGCTTAATTAATTTGATTTGTGTTTTTCGTGGGTGATTTACTGCTCGAATTTCAATTTAATTTGCCCAAAATCTGTCCCAAATTGATGTTTTAATAATGTAAAATTTTCGAAACTTCTGGTATTTGATATTTGAAACGAAAATTTTATTTGTTAAAATCTAATAAACTAGCCGCCTTTTGATTTGGAAATCGAAACTTAAGAATCAAAAGCTTGATTTTTAGCCGCCGGAATTAAAAATTTGGTTCAGGGTGTCGGCGACTGCTTCGGGGCGGCGGACGGCTGCTGCTCCGGAACTCGCGTCAACCAGCGGCCGAGAACTGAGGGACACTAGGTGTCCTTCGGGGTCATGCTGTGATCACGGTCGAGAAATCGACGCACGTCGCAGGCCTGGTCTATGAGACGAAGCCGATCTGTGTCGTCTGGGAGGTCGATCTCTCTCCTCCAGAGGTCGCGCTCGTCACCGGAAACTGAGGGACGCTGGGCTCTCCTTCTGGACGGTGCTGGGTATCGATTTCAGAAGTAGAAAGCAAGGCCGATCTGTTGTTGAGCGGTGCTGGGCGTCGCGTTTTGATGCGGCGGACTTCGCCACTGATTTTCGGCCGGCCATTGGTGTGTGGTTGACGGCGAATCGGACGGGACTGGTGGCCTGATATGCCCTTGTTGTGGCTTCCCTTCTTCGTCAATGGATAGGGGCCTGGGTTGAGAATTTGATTCTCACCAGACCCTTCTAAGCAATTATTAGATTAATTGCAACCAAATCCCTGTTTTCCTTTTAATTCTGAAAACACTAAGGCATGTTTGGCTAACTGTTTTAATTAAATTCTGAAATTCAATAAGGGACTGTTTGGTTTTTAAAAAGAATCTGGAAAGGAATAAGGCCATGTTTGGCTGTAATTTCATTTAAAATTCTGAATTAATTCATAAAGGCTTGTTTGGTTGGACCTAATTTATGAAAATTCAATAAAATTACATTTTGGGCAAATAATTTTGAAAAGGGATTTTAGAAATGATCGAAAGTTTATAACTTATTGGTGTTTCTAATTTTAGCACTATTTACCTACGAATAACTGACGTACACGTTTATTTGATTTACGTGTTAATAAATTGTTATGCATGTACTAAATATTTTGAATTTTATATGTGCTAGTTATTTTAATGAGAACTTGATTAGTTGCTCCCCACTTGTACGTATAATTGTTTATGTGAATTGATATTTACATTATTAGTTATAGTTCGCATTACAATTGTTTACGTAGTCGGTGCCCAATACTTGTCGGACCGTATTAATTGTTTGGGTAAACGACGCCCAAATAAGTGTTAGTCCGTATTAAATTATGTTTGGGTAGGCGGCACCCAATAATTGCTCAAATGTGATGTAGATTAACATATTGGATCTCGATTAAGCAATTAATACCCCACCTTTAAACGTTCCTCACTAAAATATGATTTTCATTGAATTGAACGATGTCTTCCATCAAAATTAAAAGTAAACCGGAGATTTCGTTCCAATGAGTATTTAAGGCCCAAGTCTTTTGCTCGGATCTAAATCTAACGGGACTTTTATAGGGACACGAAGTGTCACCGCTTAATGGTTGTAAATCAACTTGACTTTGTTTCACCATCCCAAGCAGGAAAACGAAAGTCAAGGGGCATCCGATTGAACTAGGTTCAATCAACTAGGAATTGCAGTTTTGCAATTGGTTTGGAGACCTACCAGTTATGTTATCGCAGTAATCAGCCCAAGCAGATATTGTAATAGTGGGAATGTGGATCCTAGTCCATTACAATTTATATCTGATATAAATTCATACTCTTCCGATGAGGTCGTTGAGTATGTGAAAATAATGGAGACAAAATAAACACAAAAGAAAGGCCACGTTTATTTTGATTGCTGAATATTGATCATAGGAATTATGTGTTTAATTCCCGCTTTATTGTATGTCTCTTGGTTAGTTGAAATATATAACTGTTATTGAGATGTGTTTTGGAAACAAACAAATCGGCTAGGCCAAATTTTCTGGACTGGCACCTAAACGTGTGTATGGTGCTAAGGCAAGAAAAGATTGAGTACGTGTAGGACACGCCAATCCCTGTTACCCCTGCAGCTGGTTTCTTGAGACAGCTACGTTTGACGTAGCAGCTCAGAATAAGCATCAAAAGGATGCTTCCCAGACGCAGTGTATGATGTTGCTCGGCATGACTCCTGAATTGATTAAGGCAACATGAGAAAATTGGTCCCTTCTAAATGATCAAGCATCTGAAGGATCTTTTTATTCTGAATCTCGTTCTGAGATTTATGAAGTGATGAGAGATCTGTTCAAATGCCAGTAAGCTAAAGGAGAGAAGATTTAACCTCATGTGCTTAAGATGATAGGCCTGATTGATAAACTTGGTAATTTAAGTTTTGAGCTAAAAGACCAACGTTTTCATTTATGCTATCCTCCAGTCGCTCTTGGATTCATATTTTAGCTTCATTGTGAACTACAATATGAATAAGAAGGATGCGACCATGCCTGAACTTCACAACGTGCTCAAGACTTTTGAGTTCACTATCACTAAGATGGTGTTCAAAAGAAGGAGCGGGTAGACAAGGATGTGTGCCTCTACTATAAGTAGAAGAGGGCACTGGAAGAAGGACTATAAGGTTCTAGTTGCTAAAAGGAAGGCACTGGGTGCTTCTGGCACTAGAACATGTGTGTTTATTATTAAGATAGACATATCCACAAATAGTGCTAACTGTTGGGTATTAGATACCGAATATGGCTCACATATTTGTACAAATGTGAAGTGGCTCATGTGTCTTAGGGCAGTTAGGCCGGGTGAAGTCGTCTTACACGTGGAAACAAAGCAAGAGTTGCTACTGTGGGACTTATGTGTTAGACTTACCCTTTGGTTTTATATTAGAACTTAATGATTGTAATTTCGTTATTCCTATTACTCGCAACATTATTTTCATTCCTATGTTAGACATTGAGGGTTATTCCTTCCATTTTAGTGATAATAATTGTTATATCACGATTAATGGTGTGGATTATGGGAATGCCCCTATGGTGAATGGTTTATAGTTATTGCATTGTGGATATAATGTTCTTAATATACAAAATAAAAGACTCAAACTTAGTAATCATGCAAACCCAACTTACTTATGGCACTGTAGACTTGGTCATGCAAATGAGAAAAGAATTGCAAGGTTAAGGTAGTTGGACTACTTAACCCTATTTGACTTTAAGTCTTATGGTAATTGGGAATCTTATCTCAAGGGTAAGATGATCAACAAACCCTTTTCTGGAAAGGGCTGAGTGCCAAAGAAGTTCTAGAGCTGGTCCACAACAATGTATGTTGACCATTGCCCAGTCTAGCTAGGGGTCACTTTGGATACTTCATCACTTTTACTGATGATTTCTCAAGATACAGATACGTGTATCTTATGAAACACAAATTCGAATCTTTTGAGAAATTCAAAGAGTTTAAGGTTGAAGTAGAGAAGTAACTTGATAAGAGTATCAAGACTCTTCGATCAGATCGAGGAGGTGAATACCTTATCCATGAATTCATTGATTACTTGAAGTTACATGGAATCCAGTCACAATGGACTCCTCCCGGAACACCTAAGATGAATGGTGTGTCAGCTGTTAGACATGGTAAGGTCCATGATGAGCTTTTTCTCTCTTCCGACATTCTCATGGGGATACGCGTTACAAACCTCAATTTACATTCTGAATAGGATTCCATCTAAATCTGTTGAGCACAGGTCATATGAACTATGGTGGCAAGAAGCCAACTTTTACACATATCAAAACATGAGGTTGCCCCGCGATTGTGAAAATGATGCTTACCAACAAGTTGGAATCCAAAGGTGAAAAGGGTTACTTTGTGGGATATCCTAAGGAAACTAAAGGATATTACTTCTATCTACCTGAGAAATAATCAGTGATTGTTTCTAGGCAGACCAAGTTCCTCGAAGAAGACTATGTCTTTAAGAAACAAGGTCGTAAGCTAATAGAACTTGAAGAAATTCAAGAACCACAAATTAACAAAGAGCCTGATACCTTGTCAAAGCAACATGGCAAAGAATCAGTGGGAGCATTCAACAACTTTCACGGTGGGAGTCTTTCACTAGGTGATCGTCTTTCAGCCAGTGGGAGCGTAATTGGAGTATGCTTGCCAGTGCAAGAACCTCCAAGTGGGCTGAATGAGAACAACATAGTTCAAACTCCCGCCCAAGAGGTATCTGAAAGTGTAGCTCTTGAGGACTCTCCGGACATTGATGAAATCGATGCACCACAAAATTTTCACGATCAGAATGTACAGCCTGCACAACCACAGCTCCGTAAGTCCATTAGGAATCGTAATCCGCTCATTAGATATGGTTACCTCTTGGAGGAACTCTATAATATGGACATACTGGATAAGAATGGTCCTAATACTTATTCTGAAGCAATATCATATATTTATTCAGGGAAGTGGCATGAAGCCATGAAATCCGAGATGGACTCGATGTACACCAATCAAGTCTGGGACTTGGTTGAGTTGCCTGAAGGGGTTAGACCCATATGTTGTGATTGGGTCTTTAAGAGCAAGACCAATGCAAATGGCAAAGTACAAACCTACAAAGCTAGGTTGGTGGCGAAGGGTTATAGTCAACGCGAAGGCATTGACTATGACGAGACCTTCTCACAAGTTGCAAAGATCAAGTTCATTCGAATTTTACTTGCAATAGCAGCACACTATGATTATGAGATTTAGTAGATGGATGTCAAAATAGTTTTCCTCAATGGAAACATTGATAAGGAAGTGTTTATGACTCAACCGGAAGGTTTTACATCTTAGTCAAATTTTAATCTAGTATGCAAGCTAAAGATATCCATTTATGGATTGAAGCAAGCTTCTAGGAGTTGGAATATCCGATTTGATGAAGCTATCAAGTCCTTTTGACTTCATCAGAAATTCAGAAGATCCTTGTGTTTATTGTAAACGCAGCGAGAAGAATATTATTTTTATAATCGGGTATGTCAGTGACATATTGATTTTGGGAAACAATATCCCGTTAATGCATTCCATTAAAGATTTTTCGTTAAAGACCTTCATGATGAAGGGTCTTGGTGAAGCCTGCTACATCCTAGGGGTCATGATCTACAGGGATAGATCCAAGAGGATATTGAGGTTGTCACAGTCCACCCATATAGACAAGGTGTTGAAGCGTTTTGCAATGGAGAACTCTAAGAGAGGGTCTCTACCTGCAAATCATGGGATAAAGATATCAAAGAAGGATTGTCCTTCTATTGAAGCTAATATCAAGCACATGAAAGATGTCCCATATGCATATGCAATTGGGTCAATCATGTAAGCCATGACTTGCACTAGGCCAAACGTGGTCTAGGCTATCAACATCACTGGTAGATACCAACAGAATCCGGGTAAGTCTCACTGGATTGTTGTCAAGACCATTCTGAAGTATCTCAGACGAACTAAAGAATGTTTTCTTGTCTATGATGGACAGTCAGAACAAGTAGTGGCTGGTTAAGCTGACACAAATTTCCAATCCGACTTTGATGATTACAAATCACAGTCAGGTTACGTTTCACTCTCAATAATGAGGCGGTTAGTTGGAATAGTTCCAAGCAAAAGGACCGCAGATTCAACAATCAAAGTTGAGTACATTGCTGTATCAAAAGCCTCAAGGAGGCTGTCTGAATTTTATGGTTCTTAAAGAGAACTAGGGGTAGTTCTGAGTGTCCATTGTCTAATAAAGTTTAATTAAGACAAAGTTGGTGCGAATGCGCAAGCAAAGGAACCGAGATCAGCAAATAGAAACAAGCATGTACCTAGACTTATCATTTGATCCAAGAGATCACAAGGATAGAAGAAATGGAATTAAAATGTATTCCCACATATATAATTAAAATGTACACACTAGACATTTGATGGTCTAGGGGTTAGACATGTAGGTGATTGACTCTAGCCCAAGTGGGAGATTGTTAGTGTTAGTGTCCTAGAGACAATCTATTGTAAGGACATAATACTCGATGATATTCAGTTTGATTTAATATTATAGTTCACTTAATATTAATGTATGGCAATACACTTGTTTGAATATTATGTTTGATTGTTTGCATTTATTCATACAAGTGTTCCCATGAGTCATTGATGTCATTGAGGTTGTGAGAACTCAGATGACTTAAGCATGATTCTCAAATAGCCCTGATCAAGGATCATCAAGAATGGGATATTGATGATGCAATGACGATTGGTGTGCGATCTGCATCATACTCTTAGAGAGTGTAGTAAGATCTCACTTACTACGAGATACTAGGTATCTCATGATGGGTGCACAAATACCTTAGATGGTATTGGTATACCCATCCGAAAAACCGTTTGATGTATTTCCACTATAATGTGTCTACGGGTGTCTCGGTTAGTGGGAGCGATGCGATACTCCTTTGACTTGAGGTCAATACGAACGACATGTGTGGAGTGATGAACTTTGACCATGACCGACGCTTGCACCCGTCTATGGGTAGATATGACTTGGATTGGGTGCATCACGAAATGCATGTGTGTGGTAGTTGAGCCAAGAATAAGATTCATTCTTCAAAGTGGATTTAGAGAGAATACTCATCTTCTCATCATAATTGGATCTAAGTCATCGGCCGATGCACGTCAACTTAGACTTTGTGGCTAAAATTGACATACATGATCAATTAGTGATTAGAGATAATATGATTAAGTTATTTGAATAGACACTTCATCATGTTCAAGACTTAATCGAGTATTCGCGAATGAAATGAGGAAATTGTAATAGCCCATGTTTCAGTTACAGGTAGTTGCACATTTCCTCGCAACGTACCTCATATATTGAGAATGTCTGATTTATTGTCTAGGGTTCAATTAAGACTGTTAGTTTGACTAATTGCACGATATGAGGGTCTATGGGTCACACAATAAGTGACGGTTGTTTACTAATTATAGTTGGTCGATTAAATATTATATTGGATATTAATATTTAATTTATGGAGAATATAATAATAATTATATTTAGAATTAATTATTATTACTATTTAATTAAATTAGATTTAATTAAATAAAATTTCCAATAATAATATATGAAATATTAGGATTCATACAGCTAGGAATAATTGATTCAGAATCAGAAAAGTCTTATAATGACTGCTCTTCTATTGAATCTACATCTGATGATGAAGTTTATGTTAAGTCTGATAAGGATAAATGAAATGATTGTATGCTTGGAAAGCCTTGTCTTAACTGTATCAGTAATACTAATAATAATTTTGATAATGAGTATTATAAACTTATGAGTCAATTTCAAGATATGAATATTAATGTCTTGACTGATAATAACATTTTAAAATTTCTTGAACAGATTAAAGATTCTGGTTTAAGAGATAAAATCATTGAACAATTGCATGATTCTTCTTATAAGAATGAGGATAATAATAAAACTAGTCTTTCTAATAAGATTGATAGTAATTATTATAATATGGGTGAATTAAAAAAACTTCTTCGCCTTAAGAATATTAAAAATAATCCCGTGACTATTAATGATTTAGTTCATGAGATTAATAATCTTAAGACCAATGTCAAGATTCTTCAAAACCAGAATTCTGACATTTCTATTCGTTTTTCTTTCATTGAGAAAGGAAAAGGAAAAATTGAAGATAGTGAAACTAGCTAAACTACTCTTTCTCAATTCTTAGATTCTAGTAGTAATGTTAATATTGATAAAAATCATTTATCTACTATTAACATGATTATATCCCAAAAATGGTATACCAAGATTTCTCTTCTTATAAATAACTCTTATAAAGAAGATTTTGTCGATGTGATATATAGTGGTGTTGACTTAAGTGTCATACAGCTAGGAATAATTCATACTAAGTTCTTTGAAAAGACTACTCACTCCCTTTCTCATGCAGGTGGAGGTTCTTTAAAAAATAATTATAAGCTTAAAAATGCTTATGTTGATGATTGTTGTATTTCTAATGACTTTCTTATTGCTGAAGACATTACTAGTCAAATGATTATTGGTCTTTCTTTTCTTTTTAAAATTTATCCTCTTACCTTTGTCAGTGAGAGAAGTATTGCAAGTACCTATAATGGTAAACCTATTACTTTTAAGTTTATTACTAAACCTATTCATAAGGTTCTTAATTTGATTCAAGATCAAATTAACAACAAAAATTATCAAATCAATTTTCTTAAAGATGAGCTTAATTCTATTACTATTAATGATAGAATAAAGAATCCTAAGCTTCAGGATAAAATCAAACTTTTGTATAATAAATTTTATATTGATATTTGCAATGATTTTTCTAATGCTTTTTGGGATAGAAAGAAACATATAGTTTCTCTTCCTTATGAGGAAGACTTCAAAGAGAATAAAATACAGACTAAGTCTAGACCTTGTCAAATGAACTCTGAATATTTAGAGTTATGCAAAAAGAAAATATCTTCCTTATTACATAAGAAGCTTATTACTCATTCTAAATTCCCTTGGTCTTGTACTGCTTTCTATGTTAATAAGCATTCTGAGCAGGAACGCGAAGTTCCTAGATTAGTTATTAATTATAAACCTCTTAATAAGGTTTTAAAATGGATTAGACATCTTATTCCTAATATGAAATATCTTCTTGACAGATTAGTCAATGCTCTTGTCTTCTCCAAATTTGATTTAAAATCAGGTTTTTGGCAAATTCATATTAATCAACCTGATAGATATAAAACTGCCTTTAATGTTCGATTTGGTCATTACGAATGGACTGTTATGTCTTTTGGTCTTAAGAATGCTCCTTCAGAATTTCAGCAAATTATGAATGATATTTTTAATCCCTATAGTGATTTATTATTGTCTATATTGATGACATCCTTGCATTTTCTAAAGATATTGAAATACATTTTAAACTCCTTGATATGTTCAAAAACTTAGTCATTAAAAATGGTTTAGCTATTTCAAAACCTAAAATGGTTTTATTCCAAACTAAAGTTAAATTTCTTGGTCATATAATTGACAAAGGTAATATTATTCCTATTCAACGAAGTATTGAATTTGGTAATAAATTTCCTGATATTATTGACTGATAAAACTCAGCTACAAAGATTTTTAGGAAGTCTTAATTATGTGTCTTCTTATATTAAAAATCTTGCTGAAGATTCCGCTATCTTATATGATAGGCTTAAGAAGAATCCTTCTCCTTGGAATGATAATCATACTAAGGCTGTTATTAGGATTAAAGATAAAGTTAAGAATATTCCTTGTCTTATGCTTGCTAATTGTTAATCCCTCATGGGAAAGAGTTGGTATGCTGTGAAACTTGTTCACCGTGAAACTGATTTTTTTTTTACAGACATACTCTTTAGTAATATAAGTCACGCCCTTTAGTAATATAAGTCACACCCTTCAGTTATCACTACGACACTCTTTGCTATAATATAAGTCACACCCTTCACTTTTATGAGTAATACTCTTTAGAGTAAAACGTCACACCCTTTACAATAAAAAGTCATACTCTTTAGTAATATAAGTCACACTCCTGAACCAGTTTCACCGTAAAACTGGTTCACACTATACTTTGCCCATGGGAAAAAATGGTTGAAATTGATGCCCCAGGTTTGGGGTATGGTGGTATTTTGAAACAAATTAATCCTGATAATAAAAAGGATTATATTATTAGATTTTATTCTGGTAAATGAAACAATAATTAGAAAAATTATTCTGCCACTGCTAAAGAAATTTTATCTATTGTTAAATGTGTTCTTAAATTCCAAGATGATTTATATAATAAAAATTTACAATTTATACTGATTGTAAAGCTGCTACATTCATACTCTTTAAAGACTTTGAACATAATGTTTCAAAGCAAATGTTTGCTCGATGGCAATCACATCTTGCTTATTTTGATTTCAACATTATCTATAAGCAAGGGAAAGATAATCATCTTCCTGATTTTTGAACCCATGAATTTATTTCTTCATGACAGTTATGAGTAACTCTGGAAGAAAACCCTATTCCTCTTACAGAGGAAGAGGAGGTAGAGGAATCAATCCTCCTCTTTTCCAAAGAGGGAAGAAATCCCTTGTTAACCAGAATATTTCTGGTATTGGTTCTTCTTCATCTAATGATGAAAGCATGCAAAAGGAATTTCAAGAATTCTTAAGATAGAAGCAGGGAAAAAATACTTCTGCTGAGGACAATTCCTCAAAACTTGTTGATGGAGCATTATATGCTTCAGCTATTCAGAAAGAGTATACTTACTTTGATTCTCCCAAGAAAGAAATAATTCTTCATATTGAAGACGATGATGAAAAGTTCAAAGACTCCCCATGGATTCTTATGGAAAAAATATATCCCAAATTGTGGATGGACTGTTGAATCTTACAAGACTAGAGGTTTTTATGAAAATATTCTTATTAGTCTTGGCAGTGTGGAAATTCAACATATCCCACCTAAGGGTAATATTATTAATTACTCAAAGTTTATTATTAAAAAGATTATCTCCATCTAAGAATGGGGTATTTCTCCTTTAGCTGAAAGGAAGATGTTGAATGAAGTCAACAAAATCAATTATCAGTACAATTACTGGGATTATCTTGAGAGTTTTTATAAGACTCTATTTTATCACAATCCCAAGCATTCTCATACTTGGCTAATAAAATTGTGTGAGAATATTGGAAGGAATCAAATTACTAATTGGTTTTTCTCCTGGTGGTGTCATGGCAAATATTTTGCCAGAAGAGGTCAAACCTCTCTTAGAAGAATACTCTATAGTATCCTCTTCTCTTAAGTCTCACAGTACAAGTGGCAAAACCATTTTGTATGTTTTTCATTGATTCAGGACTCCCGGGTGCGAAATGGAAACCAAAATTTGGTTATACTGAAACTGGTATTCCTTGTTTATGGAGGATTTATTCCACAAGATTTTGGAATAATCTTAATATTCTTACACCAGGTTCCGATGAACTACCTATTCAAGAAAATATTGATAGGATCAAATCCAAAATGGATTTTTACAAAAAAAAAGAGTATTGAGGACCATGCTCCTAATACCCTTTCTTCCTTTTCAGAATACTCTAAGAAGTATTTGGGCATTCTCTCTAAAGATAAAATTATCGATCGATATATGGATCTGATTAAAAATGATCTACTGGGAGATATTTATTTTTCAAATTCAAAATATGATGCTTCCATGTTATCTGGTTCTGATCATCAGGACGCCCAGGATCCAAACGAAGATTGTCAAGATCTCTCGTTACACGAAAACTTTGATTTGTTTAAGCACTCTCTTAAAGGGAGAATTAAAGAGAAGAAGTAATTATGAATTATTCTTATCCACCTGCCTTCTTTACATCTGTTTCAACGGAAGGTTGGGACATTCAACACGAAATAATTCATTCTAGATTATTCTATCTCTTGAATGATATAGGAGGACTTCATTATAATATCTGGAGAACTCCCTCTGATATTTTAATTGATAATGATAACAATGTTATTAAGAATAGAAATTATCTTAAAAGTCTTAAAAAGAAGATCAGAGTACTGGAAGAATGGATTACATGGATTGAAGCTTCACATAGAAGAAATGAAGAATGGTTTGTTGATCGTCAACAATTGACAAGATTTAAGAAGGCTCTTAAGCTTCTGTAAAAGCAAGCCTCTTTAATGGCGATCTAAAGAAGATTTTGACTTAGCGCATTTTTGCAAGATGCGACTACAATGCTCGACAAAATTAAATTTTATCATTGCTTACGTCAGTAGACCAAGCACTGTTCATGAATAGTAAAAATACTATTCACACTTTTTACTATTCATTTTTATTTTTGAGTTTGAAGTCCGAGGTTAATGTCCGGCTCTTTCTCCTCTATATATAGTTTTGTTTTTCATTTTAGAGGCACGCTTGAGTTTTACTCGCCCCTCTCTTTCTCTCTCTACTTCCTTGTGTGTTTCCTTTGAACCCTGTATAATTTTGTTTGTTCTTGTTTATGGTTGCAAACTAAAGGTACATATTGTTTTATCTTCTGTTTATATTATGTTTTTATTATATTAATTGTTGTTGCCGCCTTAATATAAATTATTTTAAAATTATATTTTATAAAATTTTAAAATAATTTATAAAATATTAAAGTTTATAAAATATTTAAAATAAATTTATTGAAATTAGTAGTAGATTGCAATTAAAAATACAATTTGCGTTTTTATTTGACTTCAGCTGTGAAAGTTCCTTTCGACTTTGACCTTCCAAGAAGTTGTCAAATAAGAAAGTCTGCCAAAAGGTGAAAAGTTGTTAAAATAATATAATAATTATAACAATAATATGGGGGATTTCTTTTAAAATATTTCACAGTGAAATATTAATTAAGATAGGGAGGAGCTAAAAATCCGTTGGTTATGCGCGGATTGAATCGGATTAAACGAATATTTTTTTAAAATTTGCGTAAAGACAAAACAAGAAATTTCACTTCCAGACTGTGTTATTATAAAGGCAATTGTATGTCACCACATGATAATAGGGAAAAAAAAGATATTTTTACTAATTCAATGTCGTAATATGGTGGTTTAAGTGTTTACTTATGACAATTGGTCACAGGCCAGAAGGAGAAGCAAATAAAAAACAGAGGGAGAAGCGGATGAAAATAGAGGGAGTGTCGTTTTGTTCTTATAGTAACACATACATGTACTTACAATAACATATATTTTTGTCATTATAGTAACACAGACCTCGGAGCGAGTCTTGTTGTTTTTGTCTTTATGCGAATTTTATAGAAAAAAAAATTGTTTGACTCAGTTCGGCCTGCACATGATCCACAATTTTTTCCTTATTTGTTTATGCGGTTCTCTTTTTGACCCACGAGTCATGTTTCACGGATTCTTCCTTTCAATAACACATACATGTACTCACAGTAACAAATGTTTGTCCTCATAGTAACACAGATCTCGGAGCGAGTTTTGTTGTTCTAGCATTTGCGCGAATTTTTTGAAAATATCGTCTTAACTTAGTTCGATTTGAATAGAGTTCGCGAATTTTTCGCTCTGTATTATGCTCTTCTCATTTTACGCATCCTAAATTTGTGAAATATTTTGTATAAAAGTTTAACTAATAATATACTTCCTTCTATTCAATATATGTTAATTTTGGTGATTGAAAATATATTAAAAAATATGCAGATATGTATTATTCCTTTAATAAATATTTTATCTTTTTTATTTAAATAACACATGTATTTAAATATATCTTAAGGCAAAGTATAAGGTGAATAAATTTCACAGAAGAATATGTGAAACTAGTTAAGCAATGTGACTTATATTACTAAAGATATTAGTTATGATAATGGAAGGGTGTGACTTTTTACTATAAAATATATTACTCATAACATTGAATAGTATGACTTATGTTACAGTAGGGGGTGCTAGTGGTGATAACTTAAGGGTGTGACTTATATTACAAAAGGGGGGATTTAAACCAAATTCATTCCATAATTTTTTACCTTTATTGAAATGGTCCCGTAACTGTCAAAATTTTCAATTTAGTCCCCCAAGTATTTAATTTGTTCCAATTTAGTCCCAAATCACCGGAGATCGATCAAAAATAGCTAAAACGATGTCGTTTTAATCGCAAAAATTAGGGGCGCGTGATAGACGCGCAACTAAAACACGTCGTTTTGGGTGTTTTTGGTCGATATCCGACTGTCTGGGACCAAATAGGAACAAATTGAATACTTTTTGGACTAAATTGAAAAAGTCGATAGTTACAGGACCATTTCAATGCAGGCGAAAAATTATGGGACGAATTTGGTTTAAATCCCTACAAAAGGGTATTAATCATGATAACAGAAGGGTCAAGCCTGTAAAAAAATAACCAGTTTCACGATGAACAAATTTTGTAGCATACCAACTCATATCTTAATAACTTTCAAGGGTGATTTAGGAAAAAATGTAATTAATTTACATTGAGAAAGCGCATGGTTAGAAATTCTTCGATGAGAATGTGATGAAGATGAGGATATTTTAGTATTAATGGAGAAGTTTGAATGTCTACTTATTAATCAATTTAGTTTTTAAATCTTCTATTTAATTAATATAGTTTTTAGATCCTTTTATTTATTAGTTATTTAATTATGTCTTTTCGTATATCGTGTTAGACTAGTATAAATAGTCCATTTCAAGCATTGTAATAGAGAGATTTGAATGAAATAGAAAATATTGGGGTTTTATCCTTTTATTCGTGTTTTTTATCGTTATTCTTCCTCGGTATTCGTAAATGAATCAATGAAATTTAAAGTTAATAATATTTTACGTATCTAACCGGGTATTCTAAGAATCAACGGATAATACTCGTATAGTCTTCCGCGTGCTACATCAGAATGAATATAAAATAGTTATACGATGGTTTAATGGTTTCCTAGCAAAAGTAAGGTTAATCATTAACCTCATTTTAATTATCATTTTCATCTCCTACGTACAATCATATTCCTCCTCAATCATTCACATACGACGCAACCAATAACCTTTTATTATCTCTTCTTTTTAAAATTAAAACACAACGCTAATAATATAATCGCTGTCATGAAAACAGTCCTTCCTCCAACATATCTGGAAACTTCGAGAAAAGAAATTTCATTCTCAATCTCATTTAAGAACTTCAACCAAACGCTACCCGACACTACAAAAATGGCTGGTTTTAACAACGGTTTATAAAATCGTCGATAATTGCGCCGGTTTTGTCGACGGATTTGGCCAGACGGTCAAAGTCATCGATTTAGCGACTGTTTTCAAAACCGTTGTCAGTAGCGACGGTTTAGTGACGATTCAGCGACGGTTTATCGACGGTTTAAAATTGTCGCTAAGTGACGTACGGGGACACGAGGCGTCTCGGCACTTGGCCCACCGCACCCAGGGCGGTTAGCGACGGTGTTTCGAATTTATCGACGGTTTTACCGTCGCTATTAACGACGATTTTTAAACACCGTCGCTAATCCGTCGCTAAATCTGATTATATAAACAATCCCACAGCATTCTTTCAACGTTTTTTTGCAAATTCGGAGTCGTCCCGCCTCCGTACATCGTTCGTTGTTGCCGTCATGAATATTCCGCCAATTAAACGATAATCGTACCGTCGCACTCTTCAATTTGAAGGTAATTTTCTTACTTTTTACCGTTCGTTTTCAAATTGTTATATATATATATTTATATATTATTTAAATATATATATATATTAATATATATTTTCGAAATATATATATATATATATATATATATATTTCGAAATTATATATATATATATATATATATATATTTTTTTTGAAATTATAATATATATATATATATATATTTCGAAACTATATATTAATAATATCTATATATATTGTTAGAAATTGTTAGAAATTAGACTAGTTCCGCTAAAAAATTGTTAGAATTGTTAGATTGTTGGTTGAATATGATGAGTTTAGAATTGTTAGAAATATATTAATAATTCCGCTCAAAATTGTTAGAAATTAGACTAGTTAAATATTATAATTGTTAGAATTATTAGATTGTTGGTTGAATATGATGAGTTTAAAATAATACAGTCGAAACTCTGTCGAACTTATTTGTAAATATTAGATAATATTACTTGTATATATGTGTTAAATTAGTTTTATAGTATTACTTGCATATGCATGTTAAATTAGTTTTATAGTATTACTTGTATATGCATGTTTAATTAGTTTAGCTAGTCTAGTTAGAAATTAGACTAGTTAGATATTATAATTAATTGTTAGAATTGTTAGATTGTTGGTTGAATAGCGAATAAGCAATATTATAAAGAAAAAGGAAAAAGGGTGTTGGCCCAAAAGTGACCCGAACAAGAAGAGAGTGTCTATGGCCCAAAAGTGACCATATAACTGTTGGGATTATACTGGAAAATATGTTTTTACTTTGTATAATCAAACTGAATTTCGGACTTATTTTCTGAAATAAATTGTTTATCACTGATGCGTTAAATATTATCGAATGTTACATATATTTACTGCATAACTGTTCAATAAATAGTACGTGTTACATTGTAGTTAATTTAGTGATACCGATCACGAAAGATTAAATTAACGATCCCTTGTAACCAAAAAATACACCATTCACGACCTAGATGAAAATGAATAATCCATCGTGAAAGGTTGAAGTGTAACGCCTCGATTAGTTTGTCTTGACCAAAGAGATTACACTAGTGCATGTCTATTGCCTTTGAAGAGGACCTAAGGAGGACAAATTCTTGAGAATCAACTAGGAAGAATTAGACCTCGGTGGTTCGTTATTTCTTAATCTTAAATCCCTTAAATAGGATCACGTGTGGTTAGTAAGTATTGCTTTGACTTATTACGGGTAGAGAATCAATGAGATTCAATACTTTATATTTTGGGCAATATTATTGGTCACATGTGTAGCTAAGATTTATCTACGAAGAATCGTTATTAGTAAATTTTGTTTGATTTGCCCCCTTGGGAGGTTCATAAGTTTTATCATACCAAATCTTGCAAGTGGAACTAGTTTTCGAATGAGTAATAATGTTAAATCGTTCCTTTACCAAGGACAAAAAGATATTAATTAATGGAAAGCTATTTCAAAGTGGCTTGAATTAATTAATGGACTAGATAATCTTAAACACGGAAATAATAACCTAGGAGCCATATTGACTATAATATGGGTCAAGATGGATAGTCTTGATATTAATTATGTAGTGGGATTAATTAATATTTATGGGCTTGAATAATATTGTGGCTCAATATTGATAATTCAAGATCCATTGGAAGGTCCAATCTTAATTCTCCTAAAGGCCCCCAAGTAGCCCAACATAAAAGTCCAATAACCTGGAAAAAGGTGTTTAAAAATAAAATAAATATTTGTTGCTAATTTTCCTTGTTTTTTCTAAAATTATGAATAAAAGGGAGAAAAGATTTTCTTTGAATTTTGTTATGGAATGAAGATATGTATTCTTGGAATACAAGATTATCTCATTAAATTCAAGAAATCTCCCACTTGGTTATTCATATAGCTTGTTTCAAAATTTTGAAATATAAAGGGCAAGAAAGATTTTCTTGATTTTCTTGAAAAGATATTATGGAAGATATGTATTTCTTGAAATACAAGAATATCTCATAAATTCAAGAAGATCCAAATATTGGATTCTTGGTCCCTCTTATTTTTGAAAATTCACCATAGCAAAGATAAGGTGGGATTTTTTGTGAATATTTTAATTATGGGAAAAAAAATATAGGAGATATATTCAAGATTTCTTGGAGATCAAGAAAAATTTTTCCCCACATTGTTTTTTTTTCCTAAAATTTAGACCACCATCCTGCATGCATAAAAAGGGATGATTCTTTCATTCCCAAGTGCAATTCCATGTCTTTGGAAAAATTAGTAAATCCACAAAAGTGGTGCAACAAATTTTATTTTTCCTTTTAGTTAATTGTTCAAGGGAATCCTACCACCGGATTGTCGAGAGCAACGATTAAGGGAATACTTTAGGAAGGCTTTTTGGTGTGTTTTTCATCGACAAGTCCATTGTCATTCCAAGAGGTAAGTTTACGTAAACTTCGTAGTAATTCGCGTCGTAGGATTTACGTGAACTGTTTATATGCATGATTTATTGTTGGATTATTATTTGAATTAATATAGGATTAATTCATGCTAGTAATAATTGTTAGAATTAAATTTGTATTTAAATATTCATCCCAATAGATCCGCGAATTAGTTCCCCAACAATTAGTATCGAGCCTCTCGGTTTGCCTCGATCTTTAAATTGTAATTTAATTAAGTGTTCATTAAATTTGAAATTGGATAGTAGAATTGCTAGATCTTTTTTTTGCGGTATCCAATTGTCATGGAATTTAATGTGTTTATTTATGCATGCATATAAATTGTTGTTTTTAATTCGATTAGCTCAATTCATTTTGCCAAATGAGAAAATCCACAAGTAGATTAGAATTTGTTTGATTTGATCAATGTAATAGACTAGTCTAGATCTAGGTTTATTTATTTTTATAAAATAAATTGTAATCGGATCGAAAACAGGCGTAAGCGGCGTCTGCGTCATGTTGACCAAAAATTGAACAATTCATGAAATATGGGTCGGATAGGCTACCAGTGTGGTGTGGCTTTGGATAAACGTAAATGAGCGCCTGAGCCCCTTTTTATTTGAGAGACTAGCTGCAAAGCATGAGCCCGAGTGGGCATTGTCGTGAGGCGTGTGCGTGGTATCACTAACGGTAGGTGAAATCTTTAAGGCTATGAAGACAAGGCCTTTTTGGGGCAGTCAGCGGGGAGCTTTCCGAAGACGAGCGATGAAGAAATTTATGAAGCGATTTCTCAAAGATCAAGACATGACAAAAAATTAACCATGACAATTGGATATATTTGCCCAATATGTTTAATTTTTTGTTTTGATGTTATGCATTATTTTATGCTTATTTAAATTGTGTTTAAATTTGCAATGCATGAGAAAATGTTTTGAAAAATCTCACTTTCGAAAATTACTAAGTATGCTTAAACAATTAATTGACAATTTTATGAATAATAAAATTGAATTAATTTTGACCTCCATCACTTATTTATTTGTGAATTCTTTTGGAGAAATTCCCCCCACGGGACGGTCAAAAGATAGCTTTCACATGAATAAATTCCAAATGGATGATTGTGGATTATTACTAGTGGCGACGTTGACCCTCCCCACGAGACTCGTTCAAAGCGAAATAATAATTCTGTATTTAATCATGGTTATTACTTAGGTATAAAATTGATATGCATATACTTCCCCGAAGTCCCTGTAAATTTTATATTGGTCAAGTGGGAGCCAACTATTCATCTAGCTATTAAAGGTTTGTAACTATTCTTGTTTGTAACCTGCTTGAATGTGTTTAAATAATGACCCACCCCACGTGGCTTATTTAAACTGTTTTGAGATGTTGGCTGATGCATGTTCATATTTTTTTTGAGATTTTAATATGAAACATGTGATCGAACCTTGTAATATATTTGTGCTTATACATATTATTATTTATTTCAGTTCATCATGTCGCAACTTTTTAATCCACTGCTATTATACTTAAAGTCAATAGAATAAGTATGGAAACTATATTGATTGGAAACGAAAAATTATAATTGTCCAAACTGCACAAAAGCACAAGTGGATTCTTGACACACCAAAATCAGATGAGCCAACTGACGAGTAAAAAATACGGGACTCGTCAGATCACCTTGCGAGAGATGTCGTCGCTGAAAATGGTGGAGGACAAACCCGCAAGGGATTACGTCCTCAGAATGATGGCCCATCTAAACAAACTTGAGGTTCTAAGTGCAGATTATAATCTGGGGACTCAGATGAATTTGGTACTTCACTCTCTGCCCAAATGTTTCTGAGCATTTTGGCCTCGCCAGCTGATTTGTTGCAAGCTTTGGTCTCGGCAGAGATGTTGATGTGGCACCAAACTCAAGCTTTAACGGCAAGTGGTAAGTCTTCATTTTTTAGGCCAAGGGAAGGCAAGAAAAAGAAGAGAACCAAAAGCCATAAGCAATAAAACTCAACTGTTACCAAAAGCAATGGTAAGATGAGGAATGCTTGTGGTGTCAAGGAAAAATCCAAAGAGGAAGTGCTTAAGCTGCGGTGAAAGAGGACAATGGAGGTTTGCCTGTTCCAACCCCAAAAGGGACGGAAAGAAGGGTAATTCTCACGCACTTGTTGTTGAAACTTGTTTAGCGGCGTATACTTCTCATTCGTGGGTGGTTGATACGAGATCCACTAATCATGTTTGCTTCACGGGTTCAAACTAATCTGGCAACTTAGTAGGAGTGAGATCCTCATCACACTGGGCGATGTTACGAAAGTAGCGGTTATTGCAATGCTGCGTAAGTGGCAGATATTGCAATGCTACGATAGTAACGGTTATTGCAATGCTACGTAAGTAGCAGATATTGCAGTGCTACATGAGTAGTGGTTAAAGCAGTGGAAGAAGTGCACCTGTCTTTTAAAGATAAAGTTTTTTTTAGATTATCTTTATGTTCCCAGTTTTAGAAAGAATTCCCCTTCAGTTTCTAAAATTCTATTAACGGATACTTAGTTTCTTCTAATAAGAATGATATCATTTCTTCAAATGATGAGTGTATCTGTTATGGGACATTGGTCAAGTAATCTCTATACAATTAATTGTGCACACCACTCACAAAATGCATCCTATAACACATCAACTATTTCCGGTAAAAGAAAACATTCATCAGACGTGAACGAAACACTTCTATGGCATCTAAGATTGGGACATATTAATCCAAAGAGGATCCAAAGGTTGGTGAAAGATGGTTCACTGGAGTCTCTCCAAGTTGAACCAATTCCAACCTGTGAATCATGTTTGGAGGGTAAAATGACCAAGAGGGCATTCGGAGCCAAGGGGAATAGAGCCAAAGAAGTGTTAGAAATCGTTCACACAGACGTATGTGGTCCAATGTCAACCATGGCAAGAGGAGGTTACGAGTATATCGTCACTTTTATTGATGACTACTCGAGGTACGGTTATATTTTCCTTAAGAAGCATAAATCTGAGACCTTTGAGAAATTCAAAGAATTTAAGGCTCAAGCAGAGAATCATAGAAAAACAACGTATCAAGTCTCTACGATACAATCGTGGAGGCGAGTACCTCAGTGATGAGTTTTTGAACTACTTGTCAGATGAAGGGATTGCATCGGTATTTCGAACTTAACCCTCAACAAAAAAACGGGGTTGCAGAGCGAAGAAACATAACTCTTTTGGAAATGGTTAGATCAATGATGTGTCATGCGGATCTTCCCAAGTCGTTCTGGGGTTATGCCTTGGAAACAGTGGCTTACATTCTGAACTTGGTGCCATCCAAATCGGTTCCCAAAACTCCCAAAGAATTGTGGACCGGGCGCAAGCCTAGTTTGAGACACATGAGAATTTGGGGGTGTCCGCCACGTGTTGGACAAGGAAGCCGGGAAATTGGATCCTCGATCGAAATTAAGGTTTGTTTATAGGATACCCCGAGGAACAAAAAGGTGTATGTTCTATGGTCCCAAAGATCAAAAAGGTGGTAATAAGCACCCACTTTAGATTTTTGGAGGAAGACTATATGAACGAAAAGAAGACCCGTATGAGATTACCTTAAATGAGCTAAGGGGGCTAACCTCGTTAATTTAATTGTATAAGATGACATACCAAACGACACACTTACACAACCGAAACCTCGTCGTAGTGGGAGGGTTGTAAAACAGCCCGAGAGATTCATGGGGATAGGAGAGTCCTCGGACTTGATTCCCGGTCAAGACGAATCAGACCCATGGACATATGATGAGGCAATCCAAGACAAGGATCTGGGTTTCTTGGCGAAAGGCAATGAAAGCGAAATGGGTTCTATGGATCATAACAGAGTGTGGGAGCTAGTCGAACCACTTAATGGGGGTCAAACTCATTGGTTGCAAGTGGGTATACAAGAGAAAGAGGGGATCGGATGGGAAGGTGGAAACCTTCAAGGCAAGGCTTGTGGCGA
Organism: Stenogyne calaminthoides; assembly: GCA_037126765.1. NCBI lineage: Eukaryota > Viridiplantae > Streptophyta > Magnoliopsida > Lamiales > Lamiaceae > Stenogyne > Stenogyne calaminthoides. The sequence goes on from JBBCBC010000002.1 coordinate 24,505,044, forward strand.
AAAGGTTATACTCGAGAAAGAAGGGATCGACTATGAGGAAACCTTTTCACACCAGAAGCGATGCTCAAGTCCATCCGGATTCTCTTGTCGATTCTTTGCACATCTCGATTTTGAAATCGGCAAATGGATGTCAAGACGACTTTTCCTTAACGGAAGTCTTGATGAGGAAATCTATATGCAACAACCCCAAGGCTTCATTGAAAAGGGCAAGAACACCTAGTTTGTAAGCTCATGAAGTCCATTTACGGACTCAAACAGGGCATCGAGCTTGGAACCAATGTTTTGATCATGTAATAAAGTCTTATGGGTTTGATCAAAATGAGTTCGAAAGTTGTGTGTACAAAAAGCGTGTCGAAACTGCATTGGTATTCTTAGTACTATACGTAGATGACATTCTGCTCATCGGGAACGATGTAAAGGTGTTATCGGGGCGTAAGGGCATGACTTTCAAAAAAACGGTTTGATATGAAGGACTTAGGGAAGCCGGCATCCTTGGGATCAAGATAACTCGAGATTGTAAGAAAAGGATGATGATAGGCTTATCGCAAAGCTTCATACATGAACACCGTCTTGAAACGATTCAAAGATCTGAGGATTCCAAGAAAGGCTTCGTACCTTTCAGACATGGAATCCATCTATCCAAGGAAATGTGTCCTAAGACACAAAGGGAGATAGATGACATGAAAGGCATTCCTTATGCTTCAGCTGTCGGAAACCTTATGTATGCAATGCTGTGCACGAGACCGGATATCTGCTTTGCCGTTGGCATGGTGGCAAGATATCAAAGTAACCCGGGGAGAGAACATTGGACGACAGTTAAAAACATTTTGAAGTATTTGAAAAGAACTCGGGATAGAATGTTGGTTTATCAGTCGGATAATCTAATCCCCATAGGCTAGACGGACTCGGATTTCCAATCAGACATAGATTCCAGAAAATCTACCTCCTATAGTGTGTTTTGCATGGGGGGAGGAGCCATGACATGGAGAAGCGTCAAAGCGTAAATGCGTCGCGATTCTACCATGGAAGTTTGAATATGTAGTCTAACTGCGAGGCAAACGAAAAGAAGCGGTTTGGCTCAAGAACTTCCTAGTGGACTTGGATGTAGTTCGAATTTGCCCAAACAGAATCATCATTTTATTGTGACAATGCTTGGAAGCGATTGCAAATTCAAGGGAACCAAGAGCCCACAAGGCCGATGAAACACATTGAAAGGAAATACCATCTTATACGAGATATCGTTAAGAGAGGAGATATAAGGTGGCAAAGATCGCGTCGGAGACAACCTAGGTGATCCATTCACAAAAAGGGTCGCCTCGAGAATACATTCGAGAGACATGTGGAAGGGATGGGTTTCAAGACCGTTGCCAACTGCTTTGAGTATAAGTGGGAGACATTATTAGGTTAGTGTAGGTGACATTATATGTCACGGATCTACACGAGACATGCTATAGATATACTTAAAAGGCATTTTGAGTATAAGTGGAAGATTGTTGGGATTATCTTGAAAGTATGCTTTTACTTTGTATAATCAAAATTTGAATTTCGGACTTATTTATGAAATAAATTGTTTATCATCGATCGTTAAATATTATCGAATGTTACATATATTTCTTTGCATAACTGCTCAATAAATAAGACGTGTTACATTGTAGTTAATTTAGTGATACCCGATCACGAAAGATTAAATTAATGATCCCTTGTAATCAAAATTACACCATTCACGACCTAGATGGAAATGAACAATCCATCGTGAAAGGTTGAAGTGTAACTCTCAGATTGGCTTGTCTTGACCAAAGAGATTACACTAGTGCATGTCTATTGCCTTTGAAGAGGACCTCTGAGGAGGACAAATTCTTGAGCCCAACTAGAAAGAATTAGACCTCAGTGGTTCATTATTTCTTAATCTTCGTCCCTTAAATAGGATCACGTGTGGTTAGTAAGTATTGCTTTGACTTATTACGGGTAGAGAATCAATGAGATTCAATACTTTATATCTTGGGCAATATTATTGGTCACATGTGTAGCTAAGATTTAATACGAAGATTCGTGTGCAAGTACGCTTGTTCGATTTGCCCCTTGGGAGGTTCATAAGTTTTATTATACCAAATCTTGCAAGTGGAACTAATTTTCGGTATGAGTAATAATGTTGAACCGTTCCTTTACCAAGGACAAAAAGATATTAATTAATGGAAAGCTATTTCAGTGGCTTGAATTAATTAATGGGTGTTGGGAGATGAATTTAAATAAAAGATTATATGATTTTGATTAAGATCCCAAAACCCCTGAGTATGACATGTTCAGTAATGATCTTGATAGTTGAGTCAGGATTCAGTTTTAGAGTATTCGGGATGTTATCTGCAAAATGTATAAGTCGCCAGATATAGTTTGCATTAATAGTCTCTCAAGACTCAAGATGAAACCGGAGAGATCAAGACTCGAAGATGAAGACTCAGTAAAAGACAGTCAGTATAAATCTAAAGACTCAGAAGACTCTGAAGACTCAGAAAACTCTGAAGATGCAAGACTGAAGACTGAGTATCTGAAGATCAAGAAAACTAAGAGCACAGTAATTACTGAAGACTCAGTAATATACTGAATGCTCAGTATGAACCTGAATGTTCCAAGGCACTGAATATATCTATCTAAAGGATGCAATATCGAGAGAAACGCGATGCCTTAAAAAAGTTAGATATTGCCAAGACATTCAAATGCGCATAAAAAAGGAACTAAGTCGTAAGTATTGTTAAGGTTATATCAAACTCGGAGTTTGTGATCAAAAAGAGCCAGTTAAAGGTGTCTACCCCTTAAATCAAGACAAAAGTCAAAAGAGGAAGATGACATCGTACCATCTTGTGAAATGACAAAACACAAGCCTCTGAAAAAAAAGATGTCGATGTCACGAAAGTTCCGTGATCGCAAAAAGTGAAGACCGGCTACATGAAAGGCTATTGCCTAAAACGTGTTAGGGAGTTTCAAACTCTAAATATAGCCGTTTCTCACACACCATAAGAGGGAACTCACGGGCTATCTCTCCAACGGATAGTTTTCAAGAGACCTTGGTGTATGCCTATAAAATCTTGGTGACCCTCTACATAGTAAGGTTCACGGAAATTTATACATAACAAGAGCTCAAACTTATTCTTCTATGAAAGTTAAAGCACTTTCGAAACACCTTGAATTTCCCAAGTGCTTTTATATTGAAGAGAGCTCAATTTACTAAGCCTAGCGTGATAAGTTTTATCCAAAAGCTTAGTCGAGATATCCTAACCCTTTGCATTGTGCTTTATTGTAAAGGATATCTTATCCTAGTTGGAAACCAACCAAGAAACCCCAAACCCTTGAGAAGGTAGTTGGAGTGTGTTTGTTGGTAAGTAGAGTTGTAAAGAGTTAGTAAACCACGGGAGTAGTCGTAAAAACTCTAGAGAAGAAGTTAGTAAGCTACAGGGGTAGTCCCAAAGCTTGTGTGTGATTGAGTAAGTAAACTACGGAGGTAGTCGAAAAACTCAAGGTCGGGTTGAGTAAGTAAACCACGGGAGTAGTCGTAAAAACTCGTGGCCGAAGCCGACTAAGTAAACTACGAGGTAGTCGTAAAGCCCGCTTTTGATAGTGAATTTCTCTCAAGAGTCGGGAGAGTGGATGTAGGAGCTTGAGTCTCCGAACCACTATAACCGCTGTGTTCTTTATCGCTTCTTATCTCTGTGGCTTAATTGTTGCATCAACTTGATTGTGGAAAGCATACTTTTCATTGATATTCGGTTGGAATCAATCCAATCGAAAGTTGCTTAAGTAATTCACAGCCTTAATCACTATTTCATAAGGGAAGGTTTTCAAAGAAAGTTTAAAACGCAGTATAATCTAAGGGCCAACCATTCAAGACGATCGAAAGTAGAAGCCAAACGGATAATTACCAAACCGAACTCTCATCCGAGGATTGATGAGTTAGTTATCGATCCAAGCAACTTCGGGATCTCGACACTCGGGACTCGGTTGGGATTATCGAGGTATCTGAAAGCACTTCAAGATCACTTGTCTCGATGAGACTTTGACTCGAGAGCAATCTGTCTTTCTCGAAACCTAATCTTGAGGATTTTTCGACCCAAGGTGACCTCGAAGAAAAAAAAGTTTTAAAATCAATGAACACGTGTATTCCCCCATACACGTGTAAGACTCGTTCTCACCGGGACCAACAAGTGGTACCAGAGCGCGTTGGTTCAACTTGACCACTACTTTGTGTTGACCAAAGTTTTATTTTCAAAAATACTTGTGGTCTATCCGAACTGATCTTATTTGTTTTTAAATTCGTTTCTTTTCAAAAGATCGGAAAAATGTCTTCTAAAAACTTCCCATGTTCTCGATGAGAACTATGATCTATGGAGATTGAGAATCAGTGCACATCCAGACTCCAAACATGAGCGTATGTGGAGAGTGGTCTCTCAAGGACCATTCAAATTCTTGTGGTGAATCCCAAATTACGAAAGAGGAGAGAATTGACCCTAGAGAAGAATTTCCTAAGTCCGATGACCAACTAACTCCCCGAGGAGAGGAAGTTAGTCAATCTAGACTACATGGCAAAAGACACACTATATAGTACAATTGATGATGGTGTGATGGGAATGATCTCTCACCGTAATATCTTTGCTAAAGAGATATGTGATACACTAGGTTTGTTATGTGCCAAGGCACAGATCATATAAAAAGAAAACAAACTTTCGATTGGGCAATTGGAAAGTTTGACCAGGTTTTGAAAATGGATGATGGTGAATCAATAGACAAATTGGAAGTCGATTCACTAAATCATGAATGATCTAAATGCACTTGGAAAGAAATATCCACAAAGAGAAGTGGCATTAAAAATTCTTAGAGGTCTTTCTAAGAAATGGGATATTCATGCAAAGGTGATTGAAAACACCAAGAACATTAGCTCAATGCCATACCAACAAGTATTCTCTCAATCGAAAAGCCTATGAATTTGTAATTGATAAGAAATCCAAAAAGGCCGACAAAGAAAGATGATTCTTCATCAAGTAAAAATGTGGCTTTAAAAAGCAAAAGATAAAACCTCAGAAACTAAAGAGTCGAGAACCCCTGATGCCAAACATCGGGATGAGCTTGAGGAAAAGCTAGCAATCGATGGCAAGGAGGTTTGACAGACTTAATAATAGATTTGGAAAATACAAAAGCTTCTACAGAACAACAGTACCGAAGAAACCCGAGGACGATCAACCGAGAAGAAGAAGGACTGAAAGTCGGCGGATCTTCATCCGAAAAGAAGGACTCCAAGTCCAAAGAAGAAAAAATGATCGGGATGATGATGCCAACAGATGCTATAATTATCGGAAGAAAGGTCACTTCCAAATGATTGTCGAGTTGAGTGCTAAGGAGAGAAGAGAAAGACAAGCTAAAAGAGACGGAAGTTCTCAAAGGCCATGGTTGCGAAAAAAGAACATTCTCGAGGAAGAATCTAGCTCTTTTCAGGATGAAATATTCTCGACAAAGATAGTGATGACATCCGGCTCGATGGCCATTGAGGAGGTAAACTCTTCTGCTCTTCGTTATTGCTCCTACATTAGCACAAGAGTTTTCAAGTTCCACCGAAAATGGTCATTTTGACTGATGGATTCTTTTGAGAATCGATAAAGGACTATCTTTGTTTTGCAAGGATCTAAATAAAAACTCAAGAGCGGAATAAGGAACGAAATCTTTGAAAATCTAAAATGGAAAGACTCTAGCAAAACTGAAATCACTTCTCAATTTATGGAGCTCTTGATGAACTAGATGTTACGAAAGTACAACTCTCGAAAAAGAGAAGTTGATAGAGACCCTAATCGAAAAAGCTAGAAAATCCAATTGAAGAAACTCAAATAATCGTAACTAAGTTCAATGACCTCTCTCGAGAAGCATGAAACTCTCTGAGAATGTGAGGATAGTGCATGAAGAAGTTAACTCTATTGAATAATGCATCTAAAGTAATAGATGAAATTGAGTTACCAGAGATCCGTGACTATAAAATCTGGATTGGGATACATTCCAGGGGGAACCTCTACAAGGTCATCCGAATCTTTGCATCATGTAGCAAGAAGACAATCTTTGTAAAACCAATTGGCACCTACACTTCAAACCGAAGTAATGCCCAAGGTTGTAGATAAGGAAAAGGACCTATGGTTTCAAAAAAACCGAATGATCGGGTTAAAAGCCCAAACCTCGGTGAAGGCTAGAAAACCCGAAAGCGAAATCGATTAGAAAATTTCGAGCGCGTATTTCAAAGCCTCGGGCTAAGAATGCAAACTTGAAAGGATCTACACCGAACCATCGAGGAATCTTCGAAGAGAAACACTCGGCGAGATATTCTCAATGAAGAGACCAAGTCCTCGATACATTGAAAGGCCAGTTTCGATCTGAGCACAACCTAAACCTTACTTGCCTAAAGGTAAAGGTTATCTGAACCCGAATCAACAAAGATTTAGACCAACTGCACAAAAGCATAAGCATCTGAACAGAAGGCCTGAACCAAAGAAGAATTCAAAGGCACATGTTCAAGCTAAAAGCTAGCACACATATACGTAAAAACCGCTAAGGCACCCAGAGTAGTGGATGTATATGTTGATGTTCTGGAAAACCAGATCAGCCACTCTAAAGTAATGAGAGTTGTCAGGCAGATTTGGATTCCAAAAGGTACATCTAACCTTGTAGGACCCTACACAAATTGGGTACCTAAGAATTAATTTGTTTTTCAGGAGGAAAACAAGGGCACTAAACTGACTAAAGATCACATGGCACCGATGGAGCCGAGATGAAAAAAACTCGATATATGGTATCTTGACAAAGGATGTTCAAGACATATATTGACAGATACAAGAAGTTACTCGGTGACTATGTTGAACATAGAGGCCCACGAGATCACTTTTGGAGATAACTCCAAGGGATGTCAAGGATATGGAACTTTGGAAATCGACTCAGTTCATATCCATGGTGTTTCATATGTATCTGGATTGAAGCATAACCTCGCTTTCAATTAGCCAATTACGTGATAAAGGTTTTAATGTTGAGTTCTCTAAGAACTTATGTTTTGTGAAGGATGATACATCACGTAAAGTATTCTTGATTGGTACAAGAAAAGGGAATGTGTATCTTCTCGATTGGAGTTCAACTCCTAAAGATACATGTTTAGTTGCTAAAAGTTCCACGAGATACCCGTTGGTTATGGCATAAAAGAATGAATCACCTAAATTTCAAAACCACGAACAAGCTTGCAAGATTAGCTCTTGTGAGAGGGTTACCTAACGAAGTGTTCATGAAGAACATATTTGTGATGCGTGCGAAAAAAATGCAAAAATGATAAAAGCATCATTTAAAAAGTAAAGTTGAGGTTTCTACCGAAAAGAATACTTGATTACTTCATATGGATCTCTTTGGTCCTATAACACCCGTGAGTACAAAAATGGCGGGAAATACACATTGGTAGTAGTTGATGACTACTCGAGATATATACTTGGGTCATATTCTTACTTAGTAAGAAAGAGACTCGAATAAAAGCGCCAGAAATTTCTTGAAAAGGCTCGATGTTGAGAAGAATCTGAGTGTGGTCAAAATCGATCGACAAAGGAACCGAATTTATAAATCATATTATATCGATTATTGTGCGAGAAATGGAATTTCACATGAAACATCACCATAAGGACCCCTCAACAGAATGGTGTTCTTTGAAAGGAGAAACAGACTCGAAAGAAGGCTGCAAGGACTATGATAGGTGGGCGATATTCCTAAAAGATTTTGAAATTTGGTTCCAACACTGCATGCTACTCACGTAATAGATCCATCTTGACTAAGAGTCAAGGCAAAACACCTTATGAGCTTTGGAATGAAAGGAAGCCTCTTGTTTCTTTCTTTTTTAAAAGTTTGGTTGCAAGTGTTTCATACACAATAATGGTAAAAATCGGGTTGAAAACTTTTGATAGTAAAGTGATGAAGGAATATTCTTAGGATATTACGAAGTCAATAAAAAAATTCGAGTTTACAAGCTGTAGGACTCTTTATTGTGGAGGAAACACCTCATGTTGTTTTTTGATGAAACTATTTGTGTTCGGAAGAAACAGGAACATGATCTTGAGATGAACCGACTAAGAGGATCACCAGATTAAGCCCGAAACAAAAAGAAAAATCATCTCTTGAACTGAAAAGGTAAGTCACCACAATCTATGATTGGAGTGACTTCGAGACTCGATAAAGAAGTTCGTAATGGAATTCGGGATGGTGAGACTCGAAAACCAAAGATCTAAAGGTAACCAATCAATGAGCAGACACAAGTTCGAGACTCGGTATGTGATGCCAATGAAGATGATGTCAGTCACGGAGGCAAATTCTGAATCTATCAACCAAAGGGGAACAAATGGTTCTACGACAATGTTCCAATAGAATTTCCCGAGGAAGATGATTCACTTTCTCCTTTTTCGTTGTTCCCCGAGTTTCTTGACATAATCGAACCTAACATTTCAAATGTTGAGGATACTATTGAAGGGGGACATCAAGAAGGAAATGGTTAGATAGTCATCCTACAAGTCAGATTGTGGGTGATCTAACCGAAGGTGTTAAGACAAGAAGGTTCCATGGCGAAAAGTGCACTATTCTGGCCGCTTCCTATCGGAGAAAGAACTGCAGAGATTGGTGAAGCTTACAAGATTCGTATTGGATTCTTGCTATGCAAGATGAGTGAATCAATTCTCAAGGAATGAAGTATGGGAGTTGGTAGATAGACACGGAAGGCACAATGTCATTGGAACCAAGTGGGTTTTCAAGAATAAAAGAGATGAAAACAACAACATTGTAAGAAACAAGGCAAGGCTAGTTACACAAGGTTATTCCCAAGAAGAAGGCTTGATTATGATGAAACTTTTGCACCGGTTGCAAAGACTAGAGGCCATCGTTGTTTCTTGCATATCTTTGCCCACATGAAGTTCACAGATCTATCAAATGGATGTGAAAAGTGCATTTCTGAGCGGTGTACTTAAAGAAAGAGGTTTATGTGGAACAACCTCCGGTTTCAAACAGAATGACCAAGTTCTGAGTGCTCGAAAAAGCCTTGTATGGTCTCAAACAAGCACCCGAGCATGGTATGATACTCTTTTCGCGGTTTCTTCTTGACCATGGTTTTGTCAAAGAACTCGCTGATGATAGAACTCGTTAGGGATAGAGGATGGGAAAGATATCTTCTTGGTTCGGATATATGTTGATGACATCATTTTTGGATCTCCAAACCATCACCGTGTGAAAAGTTTTCAACAACGATGAAAGGCAAGTTTGAGATGTCAATGATGGGAGAGATGAATTTCTTTCTAGGTCTTCAAGTGAAACAATCAAAGGAAGGAATATTCATCAACCAAGCAAAGTACACCGAGATCGATTGCCAAATATGGTGTACAAAATTGCAATGCGATTAGATTCCTATGAATACTAACTACAAGATGGATCCCGATTCGGAAGGCAAATCAAGAAATCATAACGATTATAGAGAATCATTGGATCATTGCTCTATCTCACAAAGCAAGTAGGCGATATATAACATTTCTTTGTTGGGATATGTGCAAGATACCAAGCTAATCCTAAGACTAGTCACATGGAGGTCGCTAAAAAGATCTTGAGATATCTTAAGGGCACAAAGGAATAGAGGATTATGGTATCCAAATGATGATAACCTTGAATTAAATGGTTACTCGAGATCTTGACTATGGAGGTTCTTGCGAATTGACAGAAGTCCACAACAGAACTTGTCAATTTCTAGGAAGCAAAATGATATCTTGGTTTTCAAAGAAATGACCTCAAGAGCAAACCAAAGATTATCAAGTCAATACATGGGCTGCGGAAGTCATTGTGCTTTCGATTCTTTAGCTCGGACAACAATTAAGGGATTATAAAGTTGTGGCCAATGAAGTACCAATATTTTGTGACAATAATAGTGCCATTGCTATTTCACAAAATCCGGTATTACACACCGATGCAAGCATGTAGATATCGACATCACTTCATCCGAGATCATGTCGAAAAAGGACATAAGGATGGAGAAAATTCATCTTGATGGGCAAAAGAGTCGATATCTTGACTAAACCTTTGGTTTGAATCAAGATTTCGAACTTTCGATTGAATTAGGGATGTTAGAACCGGTGTATAGAGTAAATCAAAATTGAAGATTTTCGGATACATGAAACTTTCTCGAATTCTCTTGAGAAACTTCGGGATAAAATGAAATCTTGAACTAAGTCTCAAGAAACTTCAGTTCTTGATAGGTCGTACTTTCGAGAACATCTTTGAACCCTTTTCAAGACTTTCGATTATTATATTGACATTTTATCAAGGTCAGTACTCAGTAAGACTGATAGAAGAAAATTAGTCTGAAGAAGTAATGACTCATGTGAGCCATTTATTGCTTAAATAAAACTCAGTAATCATGTGCAATAAATACAAAACACCTGAGGAATGTTTTGGGCGGGATCGTTTTAAATTCCGAAGAAGGACAGTCATTTAATGCTCTGCCACATTATTGACCACAGAGGATATTTTGGCGGCTTACTTTTCGGAGATCGTCGGTTCATATACCCGATTAATCAGAGATTAATCTCAACCGTTACTTTTCACCTAACCTACACGATTCCCCACGATCTCGAAGCTATCTATACCTCTTCAAGCCATTCAAGCCAAAATTTTATCAAACCCTTCGTTCCCAAATACTCTGTAACTAAAATCCCCTTTTGCCCAGAAATAGCAAAACCCTAAAGCTTCAAATTCTTCAATCACATTCTAAAATGGCTCCAACCATGTACGAGAGATTGGTCATAACCAATAAGCCATGGTACGAGTTCATTGTCCCACTTGAGAGCTCAACCAACTCAAAGCCAGAAGAGGAGGCTCTGAATATGATCCGACTGGCCAAACTCACCCATCTAGTCGCAAGTCGACCGGACCGAGGGAGTTCGGCAGGGAGGTCAATTCATCTCGCAATTTGAAAACAGATGAAGAAGATTGTATGCACTCTTCGACATCAGATCTCATCTAGATCACTCATCAAAATACGTCGATTTTGAGAGGGAGGTGTCATTATTCAAAAAAAATCAATGATGTGTTTTGAGCTATGTGATAGAGGAGAGGATCCTCGCAATGTATATGTCGGGAAGAGAGCAGAATACCTAGATAGGATTGCCGAGAATCTGTGAAGTTTGAAGCAACTTTGAACAAGAAAGCAACTAAAGCCACAATATCGTGTCTTTGATGGATATTAATGAGCAAGAGCGTCATGAGTCTTCATGGGGAGTTTTGAAAGATTAGTTCCCAAGCTCGGGGACGATGGCGGCGATCGAGGCATCTCCCACCACCGACTTCAATCGGCTGAAATTCTTAGTTAGTCCGGATGGTGCCGAGCAAGCCAAGATCATAAAAAGAGTCAATGGGAAATCACAATGAAAGGCAAGATCCACCATGCCACCAAAATTGCCTATATTTTGGAGATGTGCGAGAGAGGAAGAGGATATCTTCGCCAACTCAACCCCATTCCTAAATCCAAAATTCTCTTCAAACCCACAACGTGAAGAAGGTGCTATTCGAGGGAAAAGAGAAAAGAAGGTAGAATCACCTTCTGCGTCTTTGAGAAAGAGATTCAACAAACCCGGGGAAGGTTCTCATTGAAGGCAAAAATAGAGCAAGGAGCAAAAGCTGCTGAGGCGGAAGAACCTCGCTCCAAAGCGCAGAAAGATTGGTGGTTCTCACCGACGATGGTAGCTTGATGATTCCGAGGAGACAACCCGAGGGCCAAATCGCTCAAAGTTCACCATTACAAGTCTTGGCTCGGAGTTATCTCAGGACACAGGATCGATCGAGGAGCAGCAGTCTTCTCGAGGTCTTTGGACATCACTCGCTCAGTTCATAAAATTTCTCGGGAAATTTTTAAGGAGCTCGTGACTTTAAATGCCTACCTCGTAAGATCAGCTCAGATCAAGAGCCGCCCAGAGTCAATCAAGATGTGCGCTCAAACCGCCAAACCAACTCAGACTCCATACATGAGGAAATGCCACCAGTCTCGGGACCCACTCGGATGCAACCGAGGACCTCGAATGCACAAGCTTCGATACTAATGAGGCTCAGGAGCAAATGTACTCGATGAGCTCCCGAGTGACCTCACCGCTTTGATCCTTTAGCGTGCCTCCTAATGAACCGCAGAGCCCGAGATGGAAGAAAGGGCGAGGCCGGGAAGGCGAATGGAGGAGCAAGGGGAACGGTTCATCCTGACCGACAACCCTCGCTCAAATTTCATACCCCGATCCGCAAGATATATTCTTCAGATTAAGGACGATAAAGTGTATATCCTCAATCGGACTCTTCCCGAGATGCTTGATATTGCCGATTCGTGAGGGGAATACCGGTGGAATGAGGAGACAAATTTTCCCGACCGACTTCGGGGTTCGGCGACAAAGCTCGATTGAAAAATTCCGATTTTGATGAGCCGGTTCAGAGGAAGCTAGCCGAGAAGAAAGCAATGAGGTTGAGTGCGCAGCGAGAGACAAATCCAAAGATGGAGATGGGGACCAACAGGAGAAGCCGAGGATCGGGCCTCAAATGTAAATAGAGACTTCGTTGTCGATCAACCTCAGATCGAATAAGACTCTTCGTACCTTTTGGCACTATTGATAATGATGCCGAGTTACCGAAAAGTACTATCTTTAATTTCAAATGTCCGATAAAACAGATCGAGGCTCAACCGAGGATGGAGCTCGTGATAAAGCGAAGCTTCGGATGATCAAACAAAGACCTATAAGGTATATGCCGAGATTGATCTCACTCCGTAATGGAGAAACTTGAAAAGATTGAGCCAATGGCAATCAAAATTGCTCGATGGAAGAAACATTGGCCAATCAAGCCCGCACAATGGAAGGACTTAGTCATTCTTCGAAACCGGTGCAAATACAAAACACTCGACCACTCGGATGACCTCCATGGAAGAAAAAGCTAAAAAAGAAAAAGCCGGAGGGAATCAATGCGAGATAAGTGATGAAATGAAACAAAAGCACCGTGAGTCGCATCAATTACTAGAGGAGAAACCGACAGAGAAATCGAGGTCGCGGATCAAATCTGCTTGTTGAGGAAATGAGCTCGAAGGCTCATGACCAAGATGACAGAGATGCTTAAAGATGCACTCTCTGGCGGTTGCTCACATTTCAAGAACTGCTGCGGGCTAAGAACCACATTAGAAGAATGGAAGATGAGCAAGATCAGCTAAAGGAGAGATCCATTGTGTGAGCAAAGAACGATTATCATATGGACCTGACTCTCTCCGGACTTCTTCCAAACTACGGTGCAAGAAGGGGGAAAGGGAAGGTCTGCAGACCTCGGGGAGTTCATGGCACGTACTTTGGAAAAGAAGGCTCGAAAGATCTTTGAAATGTACAATTTAGCTCAAGCCTTTAAAGAAGTCGATCTTCTTGAGAAGTTAAAATTTGCTCAAGTAGAAGCTTTGTCTACATTCGAAGTTTCTAAGCAAAACCAAGCTTGAGGTTGCAAGAGAGAAACCGAGTGATAGAACTAAGGTTGGAACAAGCCAGCCGGTCTTTGAATCGCCTATGAAGAGGAAAGCCTTGGGCGTTGTTCAACCTGTAAAGCAAGCGTCACGAAAAGATTCTAAGCCAACCCGAGAAAACGATTACGAAAATGAAGAAGAAGAATCGAGTCTCAACCTCGGAAGAAAGTCTTCAACTCGAGAGAGGCTCGATGACACTCCAAAAAGAACAAGCTAAGAAAGCTAATGCTTGATCCTCGGAAACTTCGTGATCGAAAAAGAGATAGGCGAAGAGCGAAAAACGAAGGAGTGACTTGAAAAGTTTAAGCAAGAGGAAGGGAACATCGAAAGCGCTGAGGTGGCCCCATGTTGATAAATGGATGCCCATTAAACTCAACGACATGTGGGAAGAAGTGAAGAGAACCTTCTGGTTCAATTTTGATGTTCTCAGGGAATGGAGAAGGAAGGCTCGATCGAATCAGAAGCTTTCATTGAACATCTTCTCACCTTTTATCCAAAGTATCTACAAAATTTGGATTAATCTTGCGGATGAAGGTGGAGTCTGAGATAGTAGCCCCGGTCCATATTCCTATCCTCCTCCGAAATTTGGTAATGGCTTGGTAAATGAAAAGGCCATTACGCAAGAAATTGCTCAGTACGCTGGTCAGATGGGACTAACTGGAAACAGTCCAGACATCATCAGGGAAAGAAATGAGCTGAAGAAGAGATACTTCGGAATGTTTGATCTGGAAGTACCCACTGATGAAATCGAAAATGAAACAAAAGAGAAAGAAAAGAAGAGCCAAATCAAGAACAAAAAAAAAAAAATGAAGACTCGAGAAGATTTTGTGTTTCTTCAAGTGTTTGTCTTTTTTGATTTTGTTTGATAAATTCATTGTGTCTGTAAAAAGCAACACTTATCATCAATGAAGACTTATCATTATGCTCAAAAGATAATACCTCATTATCTTATTTTTACATGTCTTTTGATATGCCTGATTACTGATTGTTTGGTGATGAAATGCTTGGGAGACTCTCTGAAAATTTTTTTGGGGAGATTCTCTGATTCAGGAAACTGTTGGGACATAACCAATCTTGTAATAGATAAAATTGAAACCTGAGAATAGGTTATATACTTGTAACAAGATAGGTTTTGGCATCATCAAAAAGGGGGGAAATTGTTGGGAGATGAATTTAAATAAAAGATTATATGATTTTGATTAAGATCCCAAAACCCCGAGTATGACATGTTCAGTAATGATCTTGATAGTTGAGTCGATTTAGGTTTTAGAGTATTTGGGATGTTATCGCAAAATGTATAAGTCGGCCAGATATAGTTTTGAGAATAGTCTCTGAAGACTCGAGATGAAACTGAGAGAGATCAAGACTCGAAGATGAAGACTCGAAGAAAAGACAACAAGATAAATCTAAAGACTCGAAGACTCAAGACTCGTAAAACTCAAGATGCAAGATCAAGACCGAGTATCCAAGATCAAGAAAAAAAGAGCACGATAATTAATGAAGACTTCGATAATATCTTTGAATGCTTTCGATATGAACTGAATGTTCCAAAGGCCTTTGAATATATCTATCTAAAGGATGCAATACTGAGAGAAACGCGATGCCTTAAAAAGTTAGATATTGCCAAGACATTCAAATGCAGATAAAAGGAACTAAGTCAGAAGTATTGTTAAGGTTATATCAAACTCAGAGCTTGTGATCAAAAGAGCCGTTAAAGGTGTCTACCCTTAAACTGAAGACAAAAGTCAAAAAGAGGAAGATGACACTGTACCATACTGACAATGACAAAGACAAGCCTCTCGAAAAAAAGATGTCGGATGTCACGAAAAGTTCCAGATCAAAAAAAGTGAAGACCGGCTACATGAAAAGGCTATTGCCTTAAAACGTGTTAGGGGAGTTTCAAACTCTAAATATAGCCGTTTCTCACACACCATAAGAGGGAACTCACGAAGTTATCTCTCCAAAGGATAGTTTTCAAGAGTGACCTTGGTGTATGCCTATAAATACTGGTGACCCTCTACATAGTAAGGTTACGGGAAATTTATACGCAACAAGAGCTCAAACTTATTCTTCTGCGAAAGTTAAAGCACTTTCAAAACACCTTGAATTTCCCAAGTGCTTTTATATTGAAGAGAGCTCAATTTACTAAGCCTAAGCGTGATAAGTTTTATCCAAAAGCTTAGTCGAGATATCCTAACCCTTTGCATTGTGCTTTATTGTAAAGGATATCTTATCTAGTTGAAAACCAACAAGAAACCCCAAACCCTTGAGAAGGTAGTTGGAGTGTGTTTGTTGGTAAGTAGAGTTGTAAAGAGTTAGTAAACTACGCGGAGTAGTCGAGAAAACTCTAGAGAAGAAGTTAGTAAGCTGCTGTGGGTAGTCCGAAAAGCTTGTGTGTGATTGAGTAAGTAAACTACTTGAGGTAGTCGAAAAAACTCAGGTCGGGTTGAGTAAGTAAACCACGTGGAGTAGTCGAAAACTTCGGGGCGAAGTTGAGTAAGTAAACTCACGAGGTAGTCGAAAGCTCGGTTTGATAGTGAATTTCTCTGAAGAGTCGGGGAGAGTGGATGTAGGAGCTTGAGTCTCTCGAACCACTATAACCTTCTTGTGTTCTTTATCGCTTTCTTATCGTGCTTAATTGTTGCATCAACTTGATTGTGAAAGCATACTTTTCATTGATATTCAGTTGGAATCAATCCACTGAAAGTTGCTTAAGTAATTCCTGACCTAATCACTATTTCATAAGGGAAGGTTTTTTAAAGAAAGTTTAAAACGAGTGTAATCTAAGGGCCAACCATTCCGCACGATCGAGTAGCTTAGAACAGATAATTACCAAACTGAACTCTCATCTGAGGATTCAGTAAGTTAGTTATCTATCCAAGCAACTCAGGATCTCTGACACTCAGGACTCAGTTGGGATTATCTGAGGTATCTGAAAGCAGCTCAAGATCACTGTCTCGATGAACTTTGACTCGAGCAATCTGTCTTCTCGAACCTAATCTTCGAGATTTTCCGACCCAAGTGACCTCGAAGAAAAAAGTTTTAAAATCACTGAACACGTGTATTCCCCCCCCATACACGTGTAAGACTCGTTCTCACCGGGACCAACAATGGGCTAGATAATCTTAAACACGGGAAATAATAACCGGGAGCCATATTGACTATAATATGGGTTAAGATGGATAGTGAAATATTAATTATGTAGTGGGATTAATTAATATTTATGGGCTTGAATAATATTGTGGCTCAATATTGATAATTCAAGATCCATTGGAAGGTCCAATCTTAATTCTCCTAAAGGCCCCCAAGTAGCCCAACATAAAGTCCAATAAGCGGAAAAAGTGTTTAAAAAATAAAATAAATATTTGTTCTTAATTTTCCTTGTTTTTTTGAAAATTATGAATAAAAAGGGAAAAGATTTTCTTTGAATTTTGTTATGGAATGAAGATATGTATTCTTGGAATACAAGATTATCTCATTAAATTCAAGAAATCTCCCACTTGGTTATTCATATAGCTTGTTTTGAAAAATTTTGAAATATAAAGGGCAAAAAGATTTTCTTGATTTTCTTGAAAAGATATTATGGAAGATATGTATTTCTTGAAATACAAGAATATCTCATAAATTCAAGAAGATCCAAATATTGGATTCTTGGTCCCTCTTATTTTTAAAAAATTCACCATAGCAAGATAAGGTGGGATTTTTGTGGAATATTTTAATTATGGGAAAAAGAATATAGGAGATATATTCAAGATTTCTTGGAGATCAAGAAAAGTTTTTTCCATTGTTTTTTTCCTAAAATTTAGACCACCACCACAATACATAAATAGGGATGATTCTTTCATTCCCAAGTGCAATTCCATGTCTTTGGAAAAATTAGTAAATCCACAAAAAGTGGTGCAACAAATTTTATTTTTCCTTTTAGTTAATTGTTATGAATCCTACCACGGATTGTCGAGCAAGGATTAAAGGAATACTATGGGAAGGCTTTTTGGTGTGTTTTCATCGACAAGTCCATTGCCATTCCAAGAGGTAAGTTTACGTAAACTAGTAGTAATTCATCGTCGTAGGATTTACGTGAATTTGTTTATATGCATGATTTATTGTTGGATTATTATTTGAATTAATATAGGATTAATTCATGCTAGTAATAATTGTTAGAATTAAATTTGTATTTAAATATTCATCCCGAATAGATCTAGGCAATTCGTTCCCCAACAATAACCAAAAGGTACATAAAATATCATGAAACTAGATGTCTAGCTAGCAGCAGTAGTTCCATCTAAGGAGGAATCTAAGGCATCTTGTTTCTTCTTTGTCATTATTAATCGTGTGTTGTATTCATGTCTTCTCTTGTTATCTTCCATTCGTGTCCTTTTAATTTTTGCTTTGATGAGCTTGCCCGGGGTTTAAAATAATAGAGTCGAAACTCTGTCGAAATTTAGGCGCGATTTTAATTAATTGTTTTAATTAATTAATATTTTTAATTATGTAATTTATGTCAAATGACATTCATATTTTTTTATATAATGCAGATGAGTACTACACGTGCTAGTGATAGTGGTCACGCAGCGATTAACAACATCATGCCGAGGTAGCGGCGGCGGCAGTGGCTCGAGGCAACGGCAACGATGGTCGAGGCGAAGGTAGTGTTCCTCGAGCACTAGGAGAAGAGGATCCTTCGACCGATGGTGAACACAGACCCACCCGCCTCGCGGGTCCCACTCAAAAACCCGCCACCGCGAAGGCATCTCGGGAGGGTCGAACTCAGGGTCCGACCTCTGTTCATCATGGCTCGGCACCCAATGCTCGTTTAGCGATCGACTTGAGAGCGGGAAAGTGAGTTATAATTTACTTTTATTTATTAATTTGTTTAGTTATACAGTTAATTATTTAATTATATTTATTAATTTTTTATATTATTGTTTCAGCATCATACCCGGTCACGAGGTTGCCGCTATAGCCACCAACTCCATCTTGCGAGTTGGAATTGCCATGGGGGCCCACAGCTGGCGAGGCGTGCCTGAATCCCACCGCCAGCTCTACTTCGACGAGTTTATGGTAAGTACAATAATTAATTACTAAAAGTATTCATAATTATTTATTTTAATTTAATACAATAAAGTTTGTGTTAATGAAATTCAGAAACAGACGAAGTGGGGAGAGGATAGGACCCCGGCCGATTTTTATGGTCCGTTCAAAAAGCTTGCCCAAGTCCGGTACAAAGACTTGCTATATAGGTGGCACGCCGCGTGGAAGGATGAAGGGTTGGATATGACGGACGACATGGATCCTGGCGTCTGGGGGTCGATTGTGGCTGTGTGGAGCGATCCTGCTTATCAGGAGATGTGCCGGAAGAATCGCGAAAACCGCATGAGCCAGCATGGAGGGGATGGGGGCGTCGATGTGCATAAGGCCGGATCCCGGTCGATTCTGGAGCACCAAATGGCGGAAGCAAGTAATTAAAACATATTAATAATTAATTCTATAAGTTCATAATTAATTTTAATACGTGTATTTGTTAACAGGAACTACGGCTCGGACGCCCTCTGGACGCTCTGGAGACGTTGGCACTCGGCCACCCCTACAAAGAGGAGACAAGGACCTCCACCTACCACCGCAGCACCCACGTGCACGTAAGTAATTTAATTATAATATTGTATTTCGTAATTACTAACCTGCTCATGCATGTTGCTTGTCTCATGTATATAACATTTTTTTACAGAGAACCGTGCGAGAAAGGATCGAAGCAGCCACCCAGGCCCAAGCCGCCGCCTCAGGTGATGATAATCCACCACCTCCTTGTTGGGGTTATACTGAAAAGTATGTTTTTTTACTTTGTATAACCAAACTGAATTTCTTATTTATTTTACTGAAATAAATTATTTATCACATGTTGCATTAAATATGAATGAATGTTATATATATTTACTGCATACCCGTTCGATAAGTCAGTATGTGTTACGTTGTAGTTAATTTGGTGATACCAGATCACAGAAGATCAAATTAACAGTTCCTCGTGACTAAGTACAAATTCACAACCCAGATGGAAATGAACAACCCATCATGAAAGGTTGAAGTATAAGGCTCAGATTGGCTTGTCTTGACCAAGAGATTACACTAGTGCATTATGATGCGCTGAAAAGGACCTACAGGAGGATAAATTCTTCGGTACTGAATATACAAGAATTAGACCTCAGTGGTTCGTTATTTCTTAATCTTCGTCCCTTAAATAGGATCGTGTGAAATTAATAACTATTGCTTTGACTTATGATGGGAAGAGAATCAATGCGATTCGATGCCTTGTATCTTGGGCAATATTATTAATTACATGACGATTGCTAAGATTTAATACGGAGAATCGCGTGCAAGTACGGCTTGCTTGATTTGTTCCCTTGGTGGGCTCAGAATCTTTATCATACCAAATCTTGCAAGTGGAAATTTATTTCCGGTATGGATAATAATGTTGAGTTGCCTTTACTCCAAGGACAAAGATATTAATTAATATAAAGTCTGTTCAGTGACTTAATTAATTAATGGACTAAGATAATCTTAAATGCGAGAAATAATGACCGGGAGCCATATTATCGTGAAGTCGTAATGTGGGTTAAGATGGATAGTTCAATATTAATTTTATAGTGGAGTAAATTAATATTAATGGGCTTGAATAATATTTTGGCTAAATATTAAAGCTTCATAGCCCATTGGAGGTCCAATTTTAATTCTCCTAAAGGCCCCTCAAATAGCCCATATTAAAGTCCAATTAATGAAAATGAGAAGAAAATATTTTGCCTATTTTTCCTAATTATTTTTTAAAAATATGAGTAGGAGAGAGAAAAGAGTTTTTCTTGATTTTCTTGGAAAGATCTTATGGAATAAGTATTCTTGAGATACAAGTTTATCCCATAAATTCAAGAAAGGAAAAAGATCTTATTTCTTCCTATTTGATATAATATTTTCGAAAATAATGGACAAGAAAGGAGGAGGAAATTTTATTGGGAGATATTTTGGGAAATAGAATATATTGGATATATTCTAGATTGTATCTTGAGGAAGAAGTAAGGAAATTTCTCAATGACCAACAAAGCCCTAATTTTCGTCCCCCCCCCCCATGTCCTATATATAGGGGATGAATCCTTCATTTCCAAGTGCAATTCCATGAGTTGGAAAAATTAGAAATCCACAAAAGTGGTGGCCAAATATTTTATTTTCTCCTTTAAAATTAAAATCGTTCATTGATAATCCTCCCATCGGATTACGTTCGTGGACGTGGGACATATTTGAGAAGGCACTTTGGGTTGAACCATCGTCTCAGCGGTTGTCTCTACAAGAGGTACGTAATCTCGTAGCTCCTAGATTCCGCATGCTTAGGATTTACGTGAATTACGTGTACGCATGATGTTTATTTGCTTATTAATTATTATGTTGAATTGGTTTAGGATTAATTCATGTTAGTGATTAATTAATTAATTTAAATATGTGTTTAAATTCACCTCGAATAGATCCGGGCACCCCTAATTTCCCAACAACTGGTATCAGAGCCTCTGTTTCGAGCTCTGTATTTAAATTGTTATTTAAATTATGTTGGCCATTAAATTTTATTGAAAATTGAATAGTAGAATTGTTAGATATGTTTTGCAGGTATCCAATTGTCATGGTATTTAATGTGTTTTAATTTTTCATTCGTATGAATGGTTTTAATCGACTCGTTCGAATTTGTTTTTCTCGTGAAATCCACGAGTAGATTAGGCTATTTGATTTGTTCAATGTAATAGACTAGTCTAATTTAGGTTTATTTATTTTGTAAAATAAACGTGATCGAAGACGGAGACGGGAAATTAAAATAGATTCGGAACCGTACGTGGGCGACATGCATCGTCTTGGCGCGTGCGAGGAGGAGAGGCTTGTGCGACGCGAGACGTTGCAGTGGACCTGTCGAGATCTTTAGGCATCGGGCGGGATCGGCCCCGGGACTTCACGACGGCGATGGCCTTCATGAGAGGGGCAAGGTTATTGGGAAGCCTTGCGCTCCAAAGCGGACAAACGACAAAGGGCGGGCCGAGACGGAGCGTCTTATATCTCGGAACTCTGGCGGCCTTCTTGAAACTGCCAGGCGACAGGTGAAGCGTGGCTGCGCCTCGGATCACGGGCGCGGTCGCTAGGCCAAGGGGCCGACCGGATGCGGGAGTGCATCCCGGCTGCGAGCTAGTTGGCGTGGCGTTTTGAGATGGAGTTCTTTTCGAGACGAACGAGTGGGAGAAATTCAAGACGACGTTTCTTCAAAATCAAGCCAAGAAAAATCAAACCATGACAGTTGGATAACAATATGTTTATTTTTCTGCTTTGCTTAATTTATTATTGTATTTTCTTGTGCTTTATTTAATTTGTTTAAATGTGTTTCCATGAGAATTGCCCAACGAAAAATCTCAAATTAAAAAATTACTAAGTATGTTTTAAATAATTAATTTGGTTTTGAATCAAATTAATTTTGACCTCCATGATTTATTTATTTGTGAAATCTTTTGGAGAAATTCCCTAAGGGACGGCCAAAAAGAAAGCTTTCACATGAATAAATTCTCAAAAGGATGATTGTGAATTATTATTAGTGGCGACGATGATCCTCCCAAGAGGTTCGATCAAAACGAAGTAGTAATTCTGTATTTAATCATGGTTATTACTTAGGTACAAAATTGATATGCATATACTTCGCCAAAGTCCCTGTTAATTTTGTATTGGTCAAGTGGGAGCCAACTATTAATTGTTTGTAATTAAAGGTTTGTAACTGTTCTTGTTTGTAATCTGCTTAAATGTGATTTAAATGATGACCCTCCCAAGAGGCTCATTTAAAACTATTTTGAGATGTTGACTGATGCATGTTCATATTTTTTTGAGATTTCAATATGAATCATGTGATCGAATTATGTGATTTTCTTTGTGTTGATCCCGGATGTCGACACAAGATGTGTGTTTATTTCAGTTCAGCATGTCGCAACCTTTTAATCCAATTTGTTAATATACTTAAAAGTCAATAGAATTGTATTGGAAACTATGTTGATTGGAAACGAAAAATTATGATTGTCTAGCTAATTGCACAAAAAGTACAAGTGGATTCTTAACACACCAAAAATCGGATGAGCCAACCGACGAGTTAAGAATCTTGAGGCTCGTTAGATCACCTTGCGAGAGATGTTCTCACTGAAAATAGGTGGAGGACAATCCCGTAAGGGATTACGTCCTCAAAATTGATGGCCCATCTGAACAAACTTGAGGTTCTGGGTGCACATCATGATCTGGAGACCCAGATCGATTTGGTACTCCACTCTCTGCCCAAAAGTTTTTGAGCATTTTGGCCTCGCTAGCTGATTTGTTGCAAGCTTTGGTCTCGGCAGAGATGTTGATTGGGAACCAAACTCAAGTTTTAAAGGCAAGTGCTTCTAGGCGCGAGGGAAGGCAAGAAGAAGAAGGACCAAAAGTCATAAGCAATCAAACTCAACTGTTGCCAATGGCAATGGTAAGATGACGAATGCTGGTAGTGTCAAAGAAAATCCAAAGGGGGAGTGCTTCAACTGCGGTAAAAGAGGACATTGGATGTCGGCCTGTTCCAATCCCAAGCGGAATGGAAAGAAAGGTAATTCTCACGTACTAGTTGTTGAAACTTGTTTAGCGGCGTATCTTTACCCATTCGTGGGTAATGGATCTGAGATCCATCGATCATGTTTTCTTCACGGGTTCAAACGGACCCGACAGCTAAGTGGAAGTGAGATCCCCATCACCCTAGGCAATGCTACGAGAGTGGCAGCTGAAGCAGTGGGAGACGTGCAGCTGTCTTTTGAAGACAGAAGTTTAATTTTAAGAGATGTTCTTGATGTTCCTATTTTTCGCAAAAACCTTATTTTCCAAACTATTTGCCGGTGGGTATTCTGTTCGTTACTGTTTTTTGTAACGATGTGGTTATCTGTCATGGAACTTTGAGGAACAATCTCTATATTATTAATTGTGCACATCACTCACAGAATGCATCCTATAACACATCTACTATTTCAAGTAAAAGGAAACGTTCGACCAATGTGAACGAGACACTTCTTTGGCACCTAAGATTAGGTCATATTAATCCAAAAAGGATCCAAAGGTTGGTCCAAGATGGTTCATTGGAGTCCCTCCTGATTGAACTATTTCCAACTTGTGAATCATGTTTGGAGGGTAAGATGACCAAGAGGGCATTTGGAGCCAAGGGCATTTGGAGCCAAGGGGCTTAAAGCTAAAGAAGTGTTGGAGATCATTCACACCTATGTATGTGGTCCAATGCAAATCAAAGCAAGAGGTGGCTACGAGTATTTTGTTACGTTTATCGATGATTACTCACGCTATGGGTACATTTTCCTAATGAAGCATAAATCGGAAACCTTTGATAAATTCAAAGAATTTAAGGCTCAAGCATAGAATCATAAGGAAAAGAGTATCAAGTTTCTATGATCTGATCGTGGAGGCGAATACCTCAGCGATGAATTCTTGAACTACCTGTCGGATGAAGGGATTGCATCCCAGTTGACTGCACCCGGTACCCCTCAACAAAACAGGGTTGCAGAACGAAGAAACAGAACACTTCTAGAAATGGTAAGGTCAATGATGAGTTATGCGGATTTACCAAAATCATTTTGGGGTTACGCCTTGCAAACAACAACTTATATTCTGAACTTAGTTCCATCCAAATCGGTTCCAAAAACCCCTAGGGAATTGTGGACGGGACGCAAGCCCAGCTTAGGACACATGAGGATCTGGGGGTGTCCAGCATACGTGTTGGATAAGGAAGCTGGCAAATTGGATGCACGTTCGGAATTAAGGTTGTTTATAGGGTACCCCGAAGGAACGAAGGGATGCATGTTCTATGGTCCCGAAGATCAAAAGGTCGTAATCAGTACGCACTTTAAATTTTTGGAAGAAGACTATATGAACGACAAAAAGCCTAGAAGCGAGATTACCTTAGAAGAACTTAGGGGGCCAACTCCGTTGCCAACTGTACAAGACGAAATACCAAGCGTCACACCGACACAACCAGAACCTCGTCGTAGTGGGAGGATTGTTAGGAAACCCGAGCGATTCTTGGGGATCGGAGAGTCCTCGGACTTGATCTCAGGAGAAGAATCAGATCCATGGTCCTACAACGAGGTGATCCAGGACAAGGATGCGACATCTTGGCAAACAGCAATGGAAGTCGAGATGGGTTCAATGGATCACAATAAAGTGTGGGAGCTAGTCGAACCACTTAATGGGGTAAAACCCATTGGATGCAAGTGGGTATACAAGAGAAAAAGGGGACCGGACGGAAAGGTTGAAACCTTTAAAGTAAGACTCATGGCGAAGGGTACACTCAGAAAGAAGGGATCGACTATGAGGAAACCCTTTCGCCCGTAGCCATGCTCAAGTCCATCCGTATTCTCTTGTCGATTGCTGCACACCTAGACTTTGAGATCTGACAAGTGGATGTCAAGACCGCTTTCCTCAATGGAAGTCTTGACGAAGAAATCTATATGCAACAACCCGAAGGCTTCATTGAAAAAGGCCAAGAGCATCTGGTTTGCAAGCTAAAGAAGTTCATTTATGGGCTAAAGCAAGCATCCCATGCTTGGAATCAGTATTTTGATCAAGTTATAAAATCCTAAGGTTTTGATCAAAAGTATGACGGGACTGCCTTGGTATTCTTGGTACTATACGCAGATGACATTTTGCTCATCGGGAACGATGTAAAGATGTTGTCAGACGTAAGGGCATGGTCATCAAAAAATGAGTTTGATATGAAGGATTTAGGGAAAGCTGGTCACATCCTAGGGATCAAGATCACTCGAGATCGCAGGAAAAGAATGATCGGGGCTTTTCGCAAAGCCTCATATATAGACACCGTTTTTAAGCGATTCATCATGCAAGATTCTAGAAAGGCTTTGTGCCTTTCGGACACGGAATCCATCTATCAGAAATGTGTCCCAAGACACAAAAGGAAATAGATGACATGAAGGGCGTTCCTTATACTTCGGCTGTAGGAAGCCTCATGTATGCAATGTTGTGCACGAGACCGGATATCTGCTTCGCCGTAGGAATGGTGGCAAGATATCAAAGTAACCACCCGGAAAGAGCATTGAATTATGGGTTAAGAACATTACAAAATATCGAAGAGGACACGGGACAAAATGTTAGTTTATCAATCGACATCTAATCCCCATTGGTTATCTGATTTCGATTTCCAATCGGACATAGACTCCAGAAAGTTAACCTCGGGTAGTGTGTTTTGCATGGGGGAGGAGCCATGACATGGAGAAGCGTTAAGCAGAAATGCATCGCCGATTCTACCATGGAAGCCAAATATGTAGCTGCTTGTGAAGCAGTGAAAGAAGTGGTTTGGCTCAAGAACTTCCTAGTGGACTTGGACGTCGTTCCGGATTTACCCAAAGACGATCACGGTTTCTTTGTGATAACAGAAAGCGATTCTTGCAAATTCTAGGGGCAAAGAGCCCACAAGGCCAGCAAACACATAGAAAGAAAATACCATCTTATACGAGAAATCGTTAAGAGAGGAGACATAGAGGTGACAAAGATAGCGTCCGAAGACAACCTAGCAGATCCATTCACAAAGGGTCTGCCTCAGAATACATTCGAGAGACATGTGGAAGGAATGGGTGTCAAGAGTGTTGCCAATCTGCTTTGAATATAAGTGGGAGAAATATTATTAGGTTCGTGTAGGGTGACATTAGATGTCACATAAAACACGAGACATGATGTAGTATACTTAAAAGCAGACTTTGAGTATAAGTGGGAGATTGTTGGGGTTATACTGAAAAGTATGATTTTTACTTTGTATAACCAAACTGAATTTCTTATTTATTTTACTGAAATAAATTATTTATCACATGTTGCATTAAATATGAATGAATGTTATATATATTTACTGCATACCCGTTCGATAAGTCAGTACGTGTTACGTTGAAGTTAATTTGGTGATACCAGATCACAGAAGATCAAATTAACAGTTCCTCGTGACTAAGTACAAATTCACAACCCAGATGGAAATGAACAACCCATCATGAAAGGTTGAAGTGTAAGGCTCATATTGGCTTGTCTTGACCAAAAGATTGCACTAGTGCATTATGATCTTGTTGAAAAGGACCTCTGAGGAGGATAAATTCTTGATCTTGAATATACAAGAATTAGACCTCGATGGTTCGTTATTTCTTAGTCTTAAATCCACTTAAATAGGATCGTGTGAAATTAATAACTATTGCTTTGACTTATGATGGGAAGAGAATATGTGATTCGATACCTTGTATATTAGGCAATATTATTAATTACATGACGATTGCTAAGATTTAATACGGAGAATCGCATGCAAAATGACGAACTTTGATTTGTCCCTTGATAGGCCCAGAATCTTTATCATACCAAATCTTGCAAGTGAAAATATATTTCTGGTATGAATAATAATGTTGAGCTGTCTTTACTCCAAGGACAAAGATATTAATTAATATAAAGTTTGTTCAGTGGCTTAATTAATTAATGGACTAAGATAATCTTAAACGCGGGAAATAATGACCGGAGCCCGTATTATCGTGAAGTCGTAATGTGGGTTAAGATGGATAGTTCAATATTAATTTTATAGTGGAGTAAATTAATATTAATGGGCTTGAATAATATTTTGGCTAAATATTAAAGCTTCATAGCCTATTGGAGGTCCAATCTTAATTCTCCTAAAGGCCCCTCAAATAGCCCAAATTAAAGTCCAATTAATGAAAAGGAGAAGAAAATATTTTGCCTATTTTTCCTAATTATTTTCGAAAAATATGAGTAGGAAAGATCTTATGGAATAAGTATTCTTGAGATACAAGTTTATCCCATAAATTCAAGAAAGGAAAAAGATCTTATTTTTTATATGATATTTTCGAAAATAATGGACAAGAAAGAAGGTGGAAATTTTGTTGGGAGATATTTTGGGAAATAGAATATATTGGATATATTCTAGATTGTGTCTTGAGGAAGAAGCAATGAAATTTCTCAATGACCAACACAGCCCTAATTTTCGTCCCCCCCTTGTCCTATATATAGGGGATGAATCCTTCATTCCCAAGTGCAATTCCATGTGTTGGAAAAATTAGAAATCCACAAAAGTGGTGGCCAAATATTTTATTTCTCCTTTAAAATTAAAATCGTTCGTTGATAATCCTCCCACTAGATTACGTTCGTGGACGTGGGACATATTTGAGAAGGCACTTTGGGTTGAACTATCGTCTCAGCGGTTGTCTCTACAAGAGGTACGTAATCTCGTAACTCCTAGATTCCGCGTGCTTAGGACTTACGTGAATTACGTGTACGCATGATGTTTATTTACTTATTAATTATTATGTTGAATTGGTTTAGAATTAATTCATGTTAGTGATTAATTAATTAATTTAAATATGTATTTAAATTCACCTCGAATAGATCCGGACACCCCTAATTTCCCAACACTCCTCCGATTAATTTGAATCGGATCTATGTGGAGGAGGTCGGGGTCACTAGACAGCAAATTCCTGGGGTTGTAGAGTGTCATAATCGCGAAGACGCAGCCCCTACTGTCTCGAACCTCTTTTAACCTTGTGCCGCCGCGATCCGCAGAGAAGCAGTTGAACAGATTAGAGAGGCGGTGACGGCGGTGGTGACGGCCGAGATCAGAGAAGAAAATCAATGAAAGTGGCAGCGGCTTGCATCCGCTCTGGCCGTTCAAATGGGTTGCTCACCAGATAATTTGCTCCACACCATTAATTTCGAGGACGATGGCGGTCGTGGTGGTGGCAGCGGTGGCCTTGTGATTGGCGGTAGTCGTGGTGGCGGCGGTGGTCGCGGTGGCGGCGGCGGTGGTAAATGTCGATAGCGATGGCGGTGGTAGTCTTTGGTGGTGGTGGCGATGACAAGCGATGGCGATGGGGCGGGGTTAGAAATAATGATGGCGGTGGTGGTGGTGGTGGTGGTGGTGGTGGTGGTGGCTTGGATGATATTGGTGACTTCGACCCTGATAATTTATTTTTTCATACTAATTTGGGTGAGGATGAGGATAATTATTATCCGAATCGGTGATTGGAGGGATAATCTGAACAATTTACTCTGTTTTAATTTTTTTTTTTTTGTATTTTATTTTCATCGACACTTTTTTATTTATTTTTTATTGTGAATTATGTTTGCCTAATGTTTATATCGTTTATTTTTTTCTATTGTTTATTAGAAAATTATAACTTGTTTAATAGAAAGTATTACTTGATTAAATAGAAAAGTATGACTTGTTAAATAGAAAAGTATAACTTGTTAAATAGAAAAGTATAACTTGTTTAATAGAAAAGTATTACTTGTTAAATAGAAAAGTATAACTTGTTAAATAGAAAAGTATTACTTGATTAAATAGAAAAGTATAACTTGTTAAATAGAAAAGTATAACTTGTTAAATAGAAAATTATAACTTGTTTAATAGAAAAGTATTACTTGTTAAATAGAAAAGTATAACTTGTTAAATAGAAAAGTATTACTTAATTAAATAGAAAAGTATAACTTGTTAAATAGAAAAGTATAACTTGTTTAATAGAAAAGTATTACATGATTAAATAGAAAAGTATAAATTGTTAAATAGAAAAGTATAACTTGTTAAATAGAAAAGTATAACTTGTTAAATAGAAAAGTATTACTTGTTTAATAGAAAAGTATAACTTGTTCAATAGAAAAGTATAACTTGTTAAATAGAAAAGTATAACTTGTTAAATAGAAAAGTATAACTTGTTAAATAGAAAAGTATTACTTATTAAATAGAAAAGTATTACTTGATTAAATAAAAAGTATAACTTGATTAAATAGAAAAGTATAACTTGTTAAGTAGAAAAGTATAACTTGTTTAAATAGAAAAGTATAACTTGTTTAATAGAAAAGTATAACTTGTTAAATAGAAAAGTATAACTTGTTAAATAGAAAAGTATAACTTGTTTAAATAGAAAAAGTATAACTTGTTTAATAGAAAAGTATAACTTGTTAAATAGAAAAAAAGTATAACTTGTTTAATAGAAAAGTATTACTTGATTAAATAGAAAAGTATAACTTGCTAAATAGAAAAGTATTACTTGATTAAATAGAAAAAAATAACTTGTTAAAGAGAAAAGTATAACTTGATTAAATAGAAAAGTATAACTTGTTAAATAGAAAAGTATAACTTGTTTAATAGAAAAGTATAACTTGTTAAATAGAAAAGTATAACTTGTTAAATAGAAAAGTATTACTTGTTAAATAGAAAAGTACTACTTGATTAAATAGAAAAGTATAACTTGATTAAATAGAAAAAGTATAACTTGTTAAATAGAAAATGTTGTTGGAAATGAATTTAATAAAGAGGATTTTGATTAAATCCCAAAACCCCCGAAGATAACATGTTAGGGATAAATCTTGATAGATGAATCGGGATTAGGTTTAGAGTGTTAGGGATATTATCACGCACCATGTATAGTCGGCAGACATAGAAACGAGTTAGTTTACAAGACTTCGAAAGAAAACCGAGATCTTGAAGACTTCGATAGGATCTTGAGAACCGAAGGCTCGAGAGAACACAAAAAAAAAGAAAAGCGAAGGCTCAGAGAACACGAAGCCTCAAAGAACACGAAGACTCGAGAACGAAAGACTCGAGAAACACGAAGACTCGAAGAATGTCTTGAATGCTCGGTATATCCTGATGTTTCCGAAAACTTGGTGAGGAATATAAAGATTGGAATCCGGTGGCGTGGACCAACGAGAGAAGACAACCCGACTGAAAAAGTGCGAGAACTTACAAAAATAATAGTATGGATTTGAATGTGATTCTCTCCAACGGTAACATTCAAATACACACTATAAATATAAGTTCTTCCTTCATTATTAATGGATCGCGGAGATTATGCACAAAATGCTTTAAAGCCAAAGAAATTATAGTCGAAAGCATTCCCACCCTAGAACACAAGTCTGTAGATATACAAATATATTCAAAGAGTGTTCTAGAACCCAACCTAAGAACCCACGATGTATCATAAGCAGAGATTTTCCCAACCTTAGCGTTGAAATTTAAAACCATTGTAAGGAAAAAATCACCATAGTTGGAGACAACACCAAACCCAAACCCAGGTGGTGAAGTGAGGTAGTTGTTAGGCAATCCCGAGTGAGGGTGATAAGTCCAGGTTGAGCGTGAACTCGTTAAACATCTCATGAAGCAATCCGTGGAGGGTGATAAGTCCCAGGCGAACCCAGAGAGGGTTATAAGTCCGATTCGAGTGTGAGCTTCGGTAAATATCTATTAGCGATCCCGTGGAGGGTGATAAGTCTGTTTGAAGGAATTTCCCTAGAGAGGAGAGTGGATGTAGGGCGGTTGTCCCAACCACTATATATTCTTTGTGTTGTTCTTTATTATGTTTATACTTGTCATATGCATCTAGTTATAAGCAAAAACACAACACATGAGCTCCAAAGTTTAAAAATTGGAAACACTCTTGCCCCCTTTTTTTTTATATGCACGAAATAAAATGTTTTTTTTTTCCCACGTGCAAAATAGGTTTTCCCACCGGACCAACAAGTGGTATCGAGCGGTGCTCAAAAGATTACTTCTTCAATGTAATCGCTGAAAGGATCTATTTTAAAACTCGTCTCGATCCGATACCAACAAGTGGTATCAGAGCAGGTGCTCAAAAGATTACTTCTTCAATGTAATCGCCTGAGCAGATCTATTTTTAAAACCTGTCTCTGATCTGATACCAACAAGTGGTATCAAGGAAACATAAAGTTTTACACAACAATGGAATAATAGAATTTTTCATTGATAAGACCCGAAGGTCAGGTTACATTACAAGTTACAAATGCAAGAGAACCTGGAGGTCAATACATAACTCTAAACCCTAAACCTTTAAGCTATAACCCTAAACCTTCATCCAAACCCAAACCCGATCTACAGGGTAGTGATTAAGAGGAGGAGAGAGGGAGATTTTAAGATCTCATGCTCTCATTTTCCCCCACTTAACAGGGTGAGGGAGGCTTGAAAGGTAATCATATGCCGCAAACTGATGGACTCTCCAATGGAGTGAGAGCGGCCTTGATAGGATTTTTAAGCCAGGAGCCCTAAGAAAGAGTCAGTGGGCTCTCCAGCTGTTAAATGGTGAGTTGATATAGGAAGATCAACTGTTGTCTGATCAAGATCGTATATCAAACTCACGTTCATTTTCAGACTGAGTCTGCTAATGTTGGTTACGTCATCCAGAAAGACACACAAGGTTCATACGATTAGGAGAAGTGTCTTCTCGGTTAAATACAGATCCGCCACCCCGATGGTAGAGAAGCTTAGCAACGATTGTATGAAATCTTTGATGACGCACGGCGAGAACCGCAAAAAGGGACACACAGGTTGATTTGAGAAGATGAAATCATGGAAAAGGGGGGTAAAAGTGTTTCTTAAAGTCTCACCGGAAACAAGGGTTCACCGGGATACATGATTCTACAAAGAAGATAAGTATGGTGAATGAGTTATGTAAATTGTAAAATATTGGTCCAATTTATAGAGGCCAAGCGAGGTGCGGATGCAAATTTGAGCTCTCAAAGCCTTTTTAGAAAAATTTGCATCACAAGGACAAATGTGTAGAAATCACGACCGATAATTGGATAAAGTTACTGGCGGATTGACATATCAAGAGTGTCAGACGATATTTACGCATGTCAAATCGCACCAACTTAGGGAATAGAGGCTACTACTCTAGACTAAGTTTTGGCAGTAACACTTTCCAAGAATTGACTTAATCTGAGGAGAATCAGATTAGGTCAACAAAAAAAAATCTGATTACATACAAAGCTGATCAAATGAAGAAAATCAGTTGAGCTTGAAAACTTCACTAAATCAGATATATCGGTCTATATCAGTTGAAAGGGGAACTTCAACTTGAGGGGGAACTCACAGAATCAAAAGTAGATGATCAAGATCAAGACATGGCTGCAGACGAGACTGATCGAGATCAAATAAATTAGATGAGTTCAAATGATGAGCTGTGCAAAAACCAGAAGTGAAGAAAAGCTAAAACCAGCAAATCAGAAGAAAAAGGTTGCAAATCAGAATATGAGCAAAAGAGACTGATCAAGATCAGACGTGATCAAGATCAGATATGATAAACCTGATATGCTAACCTCATATAATGACCTGATGCTATGTTGATCTAAAGATGTGTTGATCGATTAATCGAGCTAATCGGATCGAACAAAGAAATCGGATCGATAGCTTGGGTAAAGTGATCTGAGACTCAGTAAGTAAAGTAAACTGAGACTCAGTATAGGTCAAAAGACCTGAGGGTCAAGATGTCTGAAGTCAGAAGAAATTGAACTCAGTCAGCATGAGTGTCAGTATACCTGATCAGACAAGGTTCATTGAAGAAGAATGAGGAGGCCGAAATTGAAGACGAAGACCAAGACCAAAATCAAGACTTGTAATTCTTTATGTTTTTTTGTCTTTATTTCTTTGATAAGTTCATTTAATGTCAGAATCGATAACATACAATCAATGAAACTTTTATCTTTATGCTCAAAGATAATACCTCATTATCTTTTTTTTACATGTCTTTTATGTTGATATGCGATTGAATGTCTCTCGATCGATTGTATGCTCATATAAATAAAGGGAAACTATATGATCTTTATGGGAGAAATTGCTTAAGTATTTAGTAATGATCTATTTAGAAAAGATTCATTCCTGAAGAAATCTGTTGAATGATTTAAATTGATTAGAGATTTACCATTCTTGTAAAAGGAAAAAGCTGAAACACGAGTATAGGTTTGTAACAAGATAGGTTTTAGCATCATCAAAAAGGGGAAATTGTTGGAAATGAATTTAATAAAGAGGATTTTGATTAGATCCCAAAACCCCCCGAGTATGACATGTTCAGGATAAATCTTGATAGATGAATCGAGATTCGCTTTTAGAGTGTTAGGATATTATCTCGCACCATGTATAGTCGGGCAGATATAGAACACGGTTAGTTTTCAAGACTCAAGAAGAAACCGAGATCTCAAGACTTCGATGGGATCGAGAACCAAGGCTCGAGAGAACCCGGCCTCAAAGAAACCAAGGCTCGAGAGAACACGAAGCCTCAAAAGAACACGAAGACTCGAGAGAACACAAGACTCGTGAGAACTCAAGACTCGAGAGAACACGAAGACTCAGAGAAATATCAAGACTCGAAGAATGTCTTGAATGCTCGGATATCCCGAATGTTCCGAGCGCAAGGTGAGAATATACCGTTGAAATCGGGACGCGTGGACCAACGAGGGAAGACAACCAACTGAAAAAGGCTGCGGAACTACAAAGAATAATATGGATTTGAATGTGATTCTCTCCAATCGGTAACATTCAAATCCACACTATAAATCTGAGTTCTTCCTTCATTATTGGTGGATGCGTGGAGATTATGCACAAAAATGCTACAAAGCCAAAGAGCGTTATAGTCAAAGCATTCCCACCCTGAACACAAGTCTGTAGATATACAAATATATTCAAAAGAGTGTTCTAGAACCCAACCTAAGCAACCCACGATGTATCGTAAGCAGAGAGATTTTCCCCAACCTTAGCATTGAAATAAACCATTGTAAGGGAAAATCTCACCATAGATGGAGACAACACCAAACCCAAACCCAGTGGTGAAGTGAGGTAGTTGTTAGCAATCCCGAGTGAGGGTGATAAGTCCGTTGGAGTGTGAACTCGTTAAACATCTCAGAAGCAATCCCGTGGAGGGTGATAAGTCCCGAGGCGAACCCGAGAGGGTTATAAGTCCGATTCGAGTGTGAGCTCGGTAAATATCTATAAGCGATCCCGTGGAGGTGATAAGTCCCGTTTGAAGGAATTTCCCTAGAGAGGAGAGTGGATGTAGGATTTGGTTGTCGAACCACTATATATTCTTTGTGTTGTTTCTTGTTTTTATGTTTATACTTGTCATATGATTCTAGTTATAAGCAAAACACAACACATGAGCTCCAAAGTTTAAAAATTGGAAACACTACCCCTCACCCTTGTTTTATATGCACCAAATAAAAGCGTTTTTTGCTTCATACGCAAAAATAGGTTTTTCCCACCGGACCAACGAAAAAAAGTATAACTTGTTTGAATAGAAAAGTATAACTTGTTAAATAGAAAAGTATAACTTGTTTAAATAGAAAATTATAACTTGTTAAATAGAAAAGTATAACTTGTAAAAAAAAAAATGAATTCTAGGACATATAAAATTAATTTCATTAAATAAACGTAAAAAGCAAGTCTTGAGTGGAATTGATCCCGGCTCGGCGCCCGAAGTCACGTGTTAGGTCCCCCCCACGGAGCGAATAATTCTTTTCATTTAATTGGGAGGTTTGGTGCTTATATATGAGTTGTTTGGTGGTTAGGTTCGGGATGGTCCGTGTGGCTCGGGTGGTTCGGTGGCGCTCGCGGGTGTATCAGACTGATTGAGCTCATAGCTAACCCTTTTTTCTACCGAAAATCACGATTTATCAGCCCAGTATGCATGACAGCAGTGGGTGATCGCTAATAGCGGCTTGAACAATTTACCGTCGCTATTTGTCACTATTTTTAAAGCCGGTGATAGCGGCGAATATTTATGAGTACGCTAATGGCACAGCGTTTGTCGCTATCACGAAGCCGTTGATTGTCGGCGTCTTTTAGCGGCAGTTTTGGCCAACAGTTTCGACCGGTCAGGACGAAACCGTCGTAAAAGCCGTCGCTAAAATGAAAACGATTTAGCGACGACACCGCAAATCTCTACTTAGCGTGATTTCTGTCTTAAGTAAAGTCTAGCGACCTCGTTTTTAAACGGCCATTAAATTAAGCGAAACCGTCATTAAAAGCGCTATCAATCTGATAATGATATTTATACGAAAAAATAACCGTCGTTAAACACTTTCCTTTTGCGGTTTGATATTTTGCAAATTAAGTGAATGAATAATCAAAACGCTATTTATTACAAGTAGGTGAGAGTTATAATTTATGATGCATGAAGAGTCTAATATGTCTATATATACGGTCAACACACGTCTTCAAAATCCTTTCACATATCCACACTTTGTATAAAACACGCACCGACACAAAATCATCACGAAAAGTCAAACTCAAATCTTCACAAAATTAAATGGAATTCAATCATCATCAAAATCATCTTCAATTTAGCAACAACCAAAAACAAAATGTTGGGAGCCACTACTCTCCAATATTTCTCAGCAACGATGAAGATATGATTAGCAATACAATTGAAAATATTCACGTTGGTGTCCCATCAACGGAGAATAAACTCACGTGGCTGCGCTCTCAAATAATTGGCGGCACCACCGAATTTGACACCCCCTTGGGGCGGCGCCGCCTCACATACGCCGATCACACAGCCTCCGGCCGCTCCCTACACTTCATCGAAGACTATATTACAACCTATTTGCTTCCCTTCTACGGTAACAATTTTTAGCTTATTTTAATGTTAATTAAAACTTTGAATGCGTCTATCATCTTTCTCTAACAATTAATTTAGGGTGGGTCTCCCATGAACTAAGTCTATGCTATGAACTTTGATTATTTGACCCATTATATTTATTTTAACATACTGTATCATATCATGAATAGGTTCAAATGTCCATATATTAAAAATAGAAAAAATTATAACTAAATCTGAAGATTGAATAAATCATTACAATGAAAGATAAAGTAAAAAATTTGAACTAAAAGACGCCGTACTATAGTTCAAATTTGAACTAAAAAGTCATAAATTTTCAAGACTATCTGGATTCCAATGTTTTTCAAATGATTTTGTAGTGGAGTATTTTTCTCCCTTAAAAATAAAGTTCATAGCATGACCCAGGTTTATACAAGAATTAATAAATAGCTTACGTGTATGGGATATATCATATTTTATAATGCTGAAAGTTATTATTAGTCCCTGCCTAACCTCGCATTGATTTTTTTTTTCTTTTTCAGTTTAGTTTAATTTTTATTTCTTTGTTGCAATAAATTTTATTTGTTTAATTAATATTTGATGATATGAAATTTATATGATTCTTTTAGCAATAAATTTGTTTGATTTAAATATAAATATGCATGAAACTATATATATATTTTATTATGAATAATTAATTTTGATAAAAAAATATTCTTACTGAGTCAAATTTTAAGCTCCATGTTTGGAGACGATTTTACTTTTTTTATTCCAATTTGATGGCAAATTGATGACAAGAGTTGGAGATGCTCTAACTCCATCATTTTCCCGACCCGGTAACATTGGTTGCTCCTATTAATTATTTGAAATGATTGTTGAAAGAATTTTATCTATTATTTAAAGTCCCAACTCGTAAAAAAGTATAAAATCAATTCATTTATTTAGTTTTCTAATACTCCATCTCAACTCCACCCTTCGGATTAAAGCCTACCCAACGAATAGACAATTTAATATGGGTGAAATTGTTCTCCGTGGGAATCAATTAAATTATTTAATTCCTTAACAGTTGTAATGTGTATAACATAGGCAATAGTCACACAAGCGACAGTTACGTGGGCTATCGCACAACTAAAATGATGCATGAATCGGGAAACTACGTTAAAAAATGTTTAGGCTGTGGAAAATAAGATGACATCATATTTTGCGGGTCGGGCGCCACCGCAGCAATCAAACGTCTCCAAGAAGTAATGGGAATAGCCATTCCGTCGATACTGAGAGAGAGAATGTTGAAATGCTTAAAGGAGGAAGAGCGATGGGTGGTTTTCGTGGGCCCATACGAGCACCACTCCAACCTCCTTTCATGGCGGCAGAGCCTGGCGGAGGTGGTGGAGATTGGTCTCGACCAACACGGCCTAATCGACATGGAGGATTTGAGAAAAGCTCAGTTACTATAAGTCAAGAAACAGGCCAATTATTGGTTCCTTCTCAGCTTGTAGCAACGTCACCGGAATTAATACTGACACGCGTGCAGTTGCTCGCCTGCTTCACCAGTTCGGAGGGTTCGCCTGCGCAGCAAGGTTAACAAATTCATGTTGTCTTTCCGAATTCGAGATAATATTATGTACCGTCATGTAACTTAGGATGTGTCAAATTTTAGTCTTGTATTTTGTTATTTTTTCAATTTTGGTCCTTTAGGATTAAAATTGAAAAAATAAAAAACATACAAGACTATATTGGACGTAAAGAATGACCAAAATTGTAAAAGTTAAGATACATGACCAAAATTGTAAAAGTTAAGATACAGGACCAAAATCTTAATCTTGTATATGTTTTTACTTTTTTTCAGTTTCGGTCCTCTTGAATCAAAATTGACAAAAAAAAAAAAACCCAAAACTAGACTAAAATTGAACACAGCCTTATAAGTTAGTATGTTACATGGCGATTCTTGATATTTACTCAATTAATTGACAAAGGTTTAATTTGTTCAATGTTTGATGTTGGAGATATTATGTGTACAGCGGGCCTTATACAAAGATCGATATGAGATCGGGTGAAATGGATGGCTACGATGCAATTTTTTTGAGCACGCATAAATTTTTGGGAGGTCCAGGTGCACCAGGAATACTGCTAATGAGCAACGCCCTTTACCGCTTGGCTTCTTCCCCGCCATCAACTTGTGGGGGTGGAACTGTTCATTATGTTAACCCTTTTAATGAAAAGGCAAGTTTTTCATTTGTGTTTTAGGAAACACTGGTACCAAGAGACAGGCCATCTTGTCTTTCCTCGTATATTCTAGGGATATGATAATGAAGAGACAAAAGGTAAGCCCCTCCACGGCCCTTTTGTTGCCAAGCTTCTCAATGACTTATTCGGCATTCAAGCTCGTGGAGGTTGTGCTTGTGCGGGCCCTTATGCCCACTTTCTACTCAATGTTGATCAACTCACTCCCTCGCTTTCAGATCAGTCATTCAAAAGGTTAGATCGAATCAATCACTTCTTTTCTAACTCCCTCCATTAATAACAATTAATTAATTAATTATGTGTTTGATAATGTAGGGTTATGTTGGAATAAAGCCCGGTGGACCTGAGTGAGCTTCCCTTATTACATGTCTGAGGAGGAATTCAACTTCATTTTAACAGCAATTGAATTCATAGCAACGTATGGCCACAGGTTTCTGTATTGTTACCATTTCAACTGGACAATAGGTGCTTGGAATTTCAAGAGAAAAACTCCTAAAGGCTCATCTTTAGCCAGCATGATCAATGAATTAAATTTGTTGGAAACTCACAAGGCAAAAATAAAAAGAAACGTGTTCGCAGACTATTTGGAAACTGCAAAGCTCATTGCCTCCCTTCTTCCTGAAATTCCACCACACAGAAATATTCCAAAAGAAATCGACATTGATCTTGTGCCCTTTAAGTTTTAGGCTAGAACTCTAACGGTGTGTTGCATGGATATGTATATTCATTATCCAATGTTATTAAATAATTTAATCATTTGTGAAAAAACAAAGTTATTAAAAGATAAATTCTGAATAAATTACTTTAAGTTAAAAAAAAAAAAAAAAAAAGATGTTTTGTTGTGTATAAAATCAAGGCGTAATGTATCGAAAGGCCCTTGAAACTATTACTTTTTTTCGAAGGGCTATTTTTTATTTTAAAAAATCCTTAAATTATCAATTTTTATTTTGAAAGGCCCTGAACTATATTTTTCTAAACTAGCTTAATGTTTTCCGTTAAATTATGACACATCAGCTCAATTTCAATTCTATTATATTCAAATCAATCTCCAACAACAACAAAAAGGTTTTTAACAAACCGTAAAAAAAGGCCTTATAAAATAAAAGTTATATAGTTTAAGGGCTTTTTAAAAAAATATATATAATTTAAGGACCTTTCGAAATAAAAATTGATAGTTTAAGAACTTTTTAAAATAAAAAATAATTTAGAGGCATTTCAATAAAAATTGATAGTTCAGTGACCTTTGGATGCATTATACCTAAAATTAATGGTATAATTTTATTTTATTTTAAATCACATCTCAAAATTGAGCATAATATTTTTCAAATACTTTCCTATAAAAGTGGCCTAATTAAGTGATCTACACTTGCACAAATTCGAGCACTATTTTTAGAGAAGATTTTCTGTGATGAACAAAATCAGTACAAGCGCGAAAAAGAAATCATCATTCCAAAACTACAGATTTAAAGAACAACTTAATATGTTATTACATGAACATAAGGGTGTTACCCCATGAGCAAAAGAGTGTTACTACATGAACAAAAACCAGTACAAGGGCGAAAAAAAATCTTCAGTCCAAAATTATAGATTTATAGAACAGCGTGAAAAGGGTGCAGAATGATCTGAATTTGAGCACACACTTTGTGTTGATGTGTGATCCAACACCACACACATATTCTCTCTTTATTCTCGTAGAATCCACATCGAAATCCAAATTTAATAACCTGGTTTCATCCAATGATCGGAACAAATTGAAGAAAAATTAAATTGGACAAGAAATTAGAACCTGGCGCCGGAAGGAAGAAAAAAA
Source organism: Stenogyne calaminthoides (assembly GCA_037126765.1). Classification (NCBI taxonomy): domain Eukaryota; kingdom Viridiplantae; phylum Streptophyta; class Magnoliopsida; order Lamiales; family Lamiaceae; genus Stenogyne; species Stenogyne calaminthoides. The sequence goes on from JBBCBC010000002.1 coordinate 24,545,110, forward strand.
ATCAGTGCATTGCTTGTGACGGAAGAAGAATTTGGAAGCGCCGCAAGAAAGAAGAAGAAATTTGATCTGTTGCGGCGATGCGAGGAAGAAGGTCCATAAGACCCGCCATTTTGTTTGCCCTAATCCGACCCGGTCCTGACCCGCGAAAAAAAAAAAAAGCCTAATTAAACTACAATGGTGCATAACATTAGTATGCAATATTGCATACAAGTTTTTGTACTATTTTTAACACAAATTTTGTTAAATTTGCAAAATCCAAGAATTGACTAAATGTATTAGATATAGAATTAATGACTCTGGTAAAAAAATAAAAAGCGATGATTTCAAAAATGCAAAATCGCAATTTTTAGTGACTAAGGTATAAAAAAATTGCACTTTGTTTGAAAAAAAAAATTGCACTTTGTATCCGAGAGTCACAAAAAAATTGAATTTTTACCTTAAAGTCGCTGCCTCCTATTTTTTGTACCTTAAAGCTTTTTCCCCGAAGATATACTCATCGAACAATTACAATTTAATTGCTCTCAAAATATAAAAAATTAAAAGATTTAATCAGATTATTTACATGGGAATAAACAACATGCACTAAAATAACCCATTTCAATATTAAATGGTAATCGGCCCTATGATATTTTGGAAGTCCACCGATTCATTAAAAACAAACACGATCCAGTTCACAAATGTACAGCCAAGTCCCATAGTTGTAATATTATACTCCCTCCCTCCATAAAAGTGTGCTCACTTTTTTAATTTATCCATCAATTAAAAGTATGCTCATAGTCATTTCCTTTATGAATACATTAATTTTATCTCTATCTTTTAACTGTCACTTAATTATTTAAATTGTCACTATGTTTTACTTACAAAAAATCACTTTATTTATAAATAGACTCCACAATACATTTTACTTTATCTATATTTTTTTAAAACATATGTCCAAAGAAATTAGCACAATGTTTGTGAACATATAGAATATTATTTTTGGTATGTTGGCGCCAGCTTCCCCAGCAAGCCACTATCTCGTTTCAATGTAAAAGGAGAAAAAAATTTTAAGGTACAAAGTGCAAACGCAAAAAACTCTAAGGTACAAATGCAACTTTTTGGTACAAAGTACAATTTTTTTTTCAAACAAAATACAGTTTTTTTTATACCTTAGAGTAAATAAAATTGCATTTGTACCTTAGAGTTACTACTTCCTATTTTTTGTACCTTAGAGTCATTAACTCGTAAACAAGTCACCTCAATCTACAAATATTATTTATCGGATTTTGAGGTGCAATTCCGTATATTCCTGAGTCAAAAACTTGTGTGAATCCGAGTTCACGATGAACTCAATTTTTTTAGTATCACTGTTATATGTAACAATCATCATTTATAACAAAAACTCACTATTCAAAAAATATTTTATATTTTTAAACAGTAAATTTTTTTATGAATAACAATGACAATTTTTATATATAACAATAATATAATTCATATATAAACCTGGTTCACAAGCAAGGTTGCAAATAGGGATGTCAATGGGTCGGGTCGGGTACTTAACTACCCAACCCGACCCACTCTTAAAACGGGGCGGGGCGGGTCTGACCCGCTCGGGGCACGAAGCGGGACGGGACGGCCCATATTAAATATATTTTTATATTTTATTTTATTTTACAATTTAAAATATTGATATCAATAGATAATTTTAATTGAAATAGCATATTATATTTCATATAGACCTAAAAAACGTCTATAAAGTTGAATTTTTGTTATCTACATATTAATAAATATGAAAAAATATAAAAATATATTATATTTATATATATTATATAACACATATTTTGATTTTTAATATATAAAATGGGGCACGGGTCCGTGGCGCAGGTCCCGAGTAATACCCAGACCCGCCCCATTTCAATACGGGTCCGGGGCGGGTCCGGCCCAAACAATGCGGGTCAGGGCAGGACGGGGTAATATTGTCATCCCTAGTTGCAAAAATCGGGCTAGGCGGCTGTCGACCGCCCTGATTTCACCAAAATCGGCCAGAAAATCGCTTGGGGGAGTTCGGCACCACCTAGGCGGCCAAATCGATTCCTCCACCTAGGTGCTTTTTTTTTTATTCAGTTCCACTCACCAATACACTATAACCAGAAATTGAGAAGAGAAAAAAAAAATTGAATAAAACCCACAGCTTCTACCGCCGCGCCACCACACCTGCCACCGCGTCCAACGCAGCGCGCTGGTGCCGCGTCCACCGCAGCGCCATCTGCACCTGCCGCCGCACCCATCGCAGCGCCCTCACGCCGCACCTCTCAAATTTGATGCTTAATTAATTTGATGTGGGTTATGCATGTGATTTCATTTCATTTCACCGCCCCTATTTTTTGGTAAGTAATTGTATAGGCCATGGGGGGAAAAGCTAAAACAGTGGCTGGAAAGATATAGCCTATAATAGTCATAGACTAACTTTATGCTTTATGAAATACTTCCTCCATCCACCACTCTTATGTCTGATGTTTTTGGCACAAGTTTTAAGAAAAAAATAGACAAAGTAAGAATATTATAGGGTATTATGAGATAAAGTGATTGTTTGTGAGTAAAGTACAATGACATTCGAAGTAATTAATTAAGTGATGGTTGGGGATAAAAATAAAATATTTTTTTTGCCAAAAATGGAGTGTGCATAAAATTGATGGACATCTCTGAATAAAACCAATTCATATGTAAAAATTGATGGACCGGAAGGAAGAGTACCTAGTGTGTAATATGATGCTGGTTTTATGGATCTTATCGGATGAGTAAACACAACTTTGTCCAATTGACTTTTATTTTCTGGGAAAAATTAAAAAAAATAAAAATCAGATATTCCTAGGCGCCATAAAACACCCGACTTAAAACACACCCTTGTTCACAAGAGTGTTACTCTATTACTAACTACTAACATTCATTTTGATTTGGTAACAGGTATGAAAAGATAAACACAGCAACGTGCTACTGCTGCTACTACTACTAGTTACTATAACTAAATCGTTATACTTCCACATGTCATGAAACAACAATGTCTCTAAATGGGCGACCATATCTAAACAAAATCAAAGGATATGGATAAACAAAACATATGAAAGCGAAGGGGAGAAAAGACATCATTAGACTTTCTCTTCTATCCGCATCATGAAACACACAGGGTACATTGCAAACTTACAGGACAATTGTCATTCACAAAATGGCTTATAAAACAAAAGCCGCCAGCCGGCCAACCAACATACCTATAACTCATTGTTTAGTTTCCATGTGATTCAACTTATGCAGATTGTTGTGGCTGGTCTTAAAACCATATGAACGTCTCTCTGTTATGTGTGTAATTGTTTGATCCCAAGTAATGAAGAATGACAAAACTTTAGCTCCAGTATATTCATCTGATACTCATCAAGTAATCCTTAGTTTACAAAAGATAATTGTTAGTAAAGGATATGGTAGGCATAATAAATGTCCATTGCTTCCCAACAGCACCATCTAAGAGGACAAAAAAGACAGCCGCTAAGATGAAGCTGAAGAAGAAAGAAAACCAAGAATCTCAGGTGACATACATATATACCCCTTAGCAATCCTATAATAAAGCAAAATCTAATCTGCCTGATTTAACACCACATGCATACCCCCAACCTAACCACAAAAACGCCATGGGAAAGTTAGTTAATTTTGAATTAAAAATCTTCTAATTGATGGTAACCATAACACACACATTATTCTTGGTCAGCTTATGTTGGTAAATCTTCTCCAATCTTGTTTAATATGCTATCATAATGTTTTGAGAAATTGTTATATCATAATGTTTTGAGAAATTGTTATTTATAAGAGCATAATATGGGTCAAGAAAACAGATAGACTTACCTGACATAATACATTTTCGAACATTATAGGAAATGGCTGGCCATCAAAAGTTCTGGCTTCACTTTTTCTTCTTCAATTTCCATAGATGCTTCATCCCTGATTTCCTGAACCCTTTTGTCCCATACTCCATCTATTAACTTCCACGTGTCATCACTTATGATTTGAGTCTGTATTCAAAAGTGAGAAATGATCAACATTAAAGTTTCAAAATAATAAATATCTACTGAAAAATAACGAGGATTAATAGATGAAACAGAAAAAAAACTGAACTTTTCAATTCCGCTCATCCTTTTAATGCTCTTATTTTTCCTTTTTTATTATGTAAATCCTTAACATACGCTTGATATAAACCAATCACAGAAACAGACAAAAGAAGGGGGGAGGGGATGAGCAAGAAAACTAAAGTTTCTTATTACCTCCATTGGACGAGATGCACCAAAAGTCGCAAATCCCACATTTCCAGGTGCAAAAGTTACCCTCCCTGGAAGTGAAACACCGTGAATCCCCCAACGTCCAGCATATATGAGAGCCCCGTATTCATCAAGTTGTGTAATGGCAGGCTGGAAAACAGAAAAACATCATTTTCAACATATCCCATCATATTGAATGGACCTCTTTACAAGGTCCTCTAAAAAGAGTACCAATATATTCAGGCAAGTTCTTTTGAAAAAAAATAAAGGCCCAAAAATTTAAGGAGATGTTTGTTTTGGGTTTTACGTGACTTTTAAAACCGGTTTCTGAAACCTAGGGGATTTTGAAATCTTGATAAATAGTGAGACGTGTATAATGTTTTGGGTTTTTTAGTAGGTTGAGATTTAACTTTATGTCAAATCAATTTGTAAGAGTGAATGAAGTTGTATTATTATATTATCATTGTTGAGAGTGATTGTAATGATTGGATGATCTGAATTATGATTTAAATATATTAAAGTGTAAGGAGGGAAAATACATGTATTGGAAGGTGTGATAGTAGGTTTATAGGTTTTGTAGTGGTGATTTTCTTAAACCAGTTTTTAAAATCCTGAACTAGAACCGGTTTTAAATTTCAAAAGCTAAATCCTGGATTTTAAAACTCGAAACAAGCATCACCTAGGTAATGTTTGTTTTGGATTTTAAAAACCCGGATTTGGGTTTTGAAGTTTAAAACTCGTTCTAGTTTGGGTTTTTAAAATCTGGTTTTCAAAAACCCAATACTAGACCCCTACAAATAACCTATAAAACCTATTAATTAATGTCATTACAATCACACTCAACAAATAATGTAATGATACATAAACTTGAATTCTACCCTACTCAAAAACCCAAAAAAAAAAAACACATTTAAAATCCCCTAGATTTAAAAAATCCCTGGATTTCAAAAACCAGTTTCAAAAGTCACTTAAAACCCAAAACAAACATTACCCTAGGGGTTTTCCTATTAAACAGAGTAAACACTTCTCCTCACCAACATGAATTCATCAAACGGAACATCCAACAAAGAGAAAGCAAAATAAAGGTTGAAATTTAGGATCTGAGACAATAATAGCTTCACATAAGGATTTAGATAATAACATGGGAACAATGACCATCTTTACCAGATCAACTTCAAACTTCAGAATCCAGATAGATTTTAATATTTTTATTACTTAAAGATGCCAACGAGAAGCTGTCTCCATTTAACTGGTAAGTTATACAAAGCAATACCAATTTTCTCCCATGACGAACAATTCCTTGAACATGCTCCCTTATATTCTTTATACTGACTATAATAGCTCTTTGACAGATCTTACCCCCTTCCCAAATTCTATAGATAGTTTACACGTATACATGCATGCATATATGAGTATTATCTCATGCTTTGATTTTTCTAATAAGGGTACGTGAAGTTTTAAGTCGCTCCACGGCCACGCACTCCAATTATTATTGGACACAATTACATATAGTAACATTCTCAACTAACATTATTAAAAATTGTAGTGGATGGTTTAGATTGGTAAAAAAGTGTCCCAATTTCAAGTATAAAATATGAATAGTCCTTTTCCTTCATCTTGCTCCTCCCTTCTCAAAAAAATATTTTCTTTCAGCAAAAGGCTAAGAAACAAAACAAAACAAAACAGATTAAACGATCATCGAGGTGACACTTCAAAAACCAGTAACAAGATAACTTTCTTTTGACATAAGGATTAAATGTTGTCCTATCTGCTATGCTAAAAGGACAGATAAGGATGACCCATGGTCTAAAGCAAATCCCACTAAATAATCTATGAAATGGACAAGCAACAGAGTGGTTTGAAGGTGAGGAAATTTTAGATTTTCAGCTTTTGTTGTTGTTAAGAGAGTATCGAACTATCAAAGCCAGAGTAAAGAATTTCAAGACCAACAAAGGTTGAATATCCAATTAAAAAAAATTAAATATGTAAGATATCAGGGAGAAATGAAAACAGAACATCAACGAATATCAAATTTTAAGATAACCATACAATACCGAAACATAAGCTGAGAGCATACTTGAGGTATTCTAGGTGAACTGTTGTAAATATTCCAAATTTCATCTGCTTTTATCTCACCCTTCTCAAGTAGGACATCTGCTAGAAGACATCAAAAGGATCAGTAAGATTATCACTGCACAACTTCTGAAAATAATTGAACAACATTTAAAATAAAATAGCTTGATCAGGAATGCATTAGTAACTGGCCTGTAATGTTTTCAACTGCAGGACGGTATTCTCTTAGTGCAGCTGAGCATTTATCGATAGCAAAACGCAAGTATTCTTCTCTGAGCACTTCAAGTTTGGCGGCTAGCTGCAAATGATAATCATGCAACATCAAATAACTTCAACATAGCAATTACAAAATGAAAAAAAAAAAGAAAAAAAAAGTAATTTTCTATTGATGAAATGTGGCCATATCCTCACATTAGGCACAAGATCGTTTTGATATCTGTAATAGGCCTTCCCAAAAGCAGTCATTCCAGTTTGGAGAATTAAGAATTCAACTCGTCTGGAAGCTTCTAACGTTGCTTTTGCAGAAATCCAGCATAGATTATCAACTCCAAATATCTCTTCTTCAATTACTCTGGCTACATTGTTGAACTATTAATGCCATAAAAATGATATTCACCCAAAAATAGCACACAATACGTAAAAACATCACGTTAAAAGAAGAAATGGGGTCTTTAGAAAATTGTCGATTCACCCAAATATCGAGAGAAGTGATAGTAAATAAATTTCTGTTTTGAAAATGTAAGTTTGAGATTTTTCCTCCACTTCTCAATGAAATTTTGCTACAGGGGGTTGTCATCCCTTAAGCAAGAGTCGCTAATCTTGACCTTTTTTTAACAATACAAATGGTAAAATGTAGAAATTGGTACTTCTCCATTAATATGTCGATCATCTCAGACAGTGAACAATTAACGTAACGAATTAGTAGTCTCCAAATAGTTTGACATAAGTAAAAGTAAGTCAAATTATATTTTCGCCTAGAGTGAAAACTAAGACATATCAAGGAAAGCTTTTCGGTTGCAAATACTGTGTTCCACAACATTGTGGAAGCAAGCATGTTTCAAAATATTGCACCAGCCAAAATTTATTTAACTAGCATTCTTTAGCTACTATTTGATGTACAGCACAAACAATAGACATATAAAGCATAATTGCCTTACATTATGAGCAAGGAAGGATAAAATTCAGGTCATTACAATGGCGATTTAGTCAGTCATATGTGTTTTTTAACTTACGAGCACATGCGCGTACTATAGAGTCCACATAATCTGCCTTCCGCTGAAATACCCTGCCTGATTTCTCTTCATAGCGCATATTTGGCTGACTTTGTATGGAATTAATATCTGTCTGATAAAAACACAAACAAGATATCAGAAACCAAGCTCGTAATACTTTTGCTGGTTCTTCATTGTTTTGTTAAGAACTGGAGAGTTAGAGAAACTTGAAGAAGAAACATGCAAAAGAATCCAATTTGACAATGCCATACATCAAGAAAGGGATGGTATGGATCTGGAATGTAGCATGCAAGAACAGCAACAGCTGCTTCTCGATATGCCAATCTTAGTTTTAACTCTTCAGGGACTTCAGTACTATCTTCCTGACCTGTTTCAAACGTGCCTTTTTGCTGCAGTATTTAATTAACATTAAATTTGAGCATACATCACGTGATCCAAGAACTATGCAAAAGCTATGAAATACATTTTTGGCAAAGGTCTTAGGTAAACAAGTTGTACCATGCAACTCATTTGCATTTTGTGTGTATATTTAAACAGTATTAGTTGTATCATTAAGAGGTATTAGTATTAGGAAGCCAAAAGCTCACCCGCCTCAGGGCCTCAAGAAGTTCTTCCCGCCCTATGTAGTCTAAATCCTTCCTAGCAGTTAAAATTCCAGCTTCATTCCTGTCATGATCATCTCATTAGAAGCTTTTCATGAAGGAATATCAGATAATACTAAGAGCTTCAGTAATATTTTTTTTACAGTATATTCTGCAACTCTGCTCCAGTAAAATCTTCTGTATGATCTGCAATTTCCTGAAGTAGAGTCTCCTTCTCTTCCTCTGAACGAAAATATTTATTTCGAGCATGCACCTATTTTCTTTGAGTGAGAACTTCGAGAGAGAGAAGGTAAAAAAAAAAAAAAGTAAAATTAATTTTTTTTTTGGATTAAAAATAATAACATACCCTCAATATGGCAAATCTACCATCTTTTGATGGCAATCCAACACGAATAATCTTGTCAAAGCGGCCTTTTCTTAGTAGAGCAGGATCAAGAATATCCAGTCTATTTGTTGCACCAATAACCAATACCTGATAAATAGAATCAACTTCAAGGCAATTCTGGAAACGGTTACTAATAAGTAATAAGATGAGAAATGTAATTAGTGAGGACCTGTGATGTAGATTCTTTAAAACCATCCATTTCAGTCAGTATTTGAAGTAGTCCTTGTTCCTCTCAGCACCACCCTACTCAAGAAAATAGAAAAGAAGTGCATGCCTCAGAACGTGAAAAAAAAATTATATTGTCATTTACAACTTTATAGCAGACCCAAAATTTTAAATTGTATCCACCTATCCTATGTTTTAAAAAGAAGTCAGGCTCCTACATATGTGCCCATATTCAAGTCCAAGGAACATAGCCACAGATTTGCTTTATTTAACTAGCAAACTGAAGCAAATTAGCTAAGTTGGAAATCGGAAACTTTATTTATATATAAGAAAATTGTCTAATATAAACCTTATCCTGCTGTCAATGTAAAATTTAGATGTGACACTGGAACCAAACAAAAGAAACCTCAGTGAGAAAATGATTTTTGAATAACATAAACAATATTTCTGCAGTGTTCCGCTGTCTCACCATAATCACTTGCCACCCTCAACATGCATTTAAGTGTATTTCACCCCAAGTCCCTAACTAGACAAGGACTGCACTATTCAGATATGAAAACCCATCTAGCTAATACTCAACGAATACTTCATCTTTAAATGCAAAATACATTCAAAGAAGGCAATTAAAATAAAAAAAGTTATGTTGCAGACTTTCATCATTGCTTTAAAGAAGAATGTGAATTTCTGAAGACTTAAATTTTTACCCACGAGAAGTAAATAAGAGATATTTATTTGCACAAAAAGATATAAAGATAAGAAATTTAATACCCCTCCAATATCAGGTCCACCACGTTTGCTGCCAATTGCGTCTATCTCATCAATGAAAATTATGGAAGGGGCAAATGACCTTGCACTAGCAAAAAAAGATCCTTCACTCGAAAGCAGCTACACCAACAAACATCTGAAGAAACAAAGAAGTTAATTTAGTTGTTGTCTTGCTGCCTAGCATCTTCAGATATATATATATTATGTACTCCGAAGGTTGATTCTTCTATCCAAAAGCTTAATATTTTAAGATACAGTAAAACTGAGCTCGTATTCTCCAAACTGCCAAGGCAAAGGTTGAATTGATTAATAGGAACTAAGAACTTTAACTTGCTATATATTGTAATTCGTATAAGATCTTAAGAACATGGAAATGAAAGTCGTTACACAGCCAATCAGCAGAATGGATATGAAAATTCATACAAGATCTTTAGTTTGTGGGCACAAATGCACTTAAAAGACAAGAAAAGTAAAAACGGATTTACAGTCTCCAAATGCTGCCTGCTTTTTAAAACATAGCATTATCCCTAATAAAAGCACCAGCATTGGAGTGCTAATTCTCAAGATTGAATAAAAAGCACCAACCTACAATCTAGAATGTACAAATGAACTCCAGCGTAAAAGGAACAAAGACTGTTGTGACCCATCAGCAACTCAATATATTGATACTACATTAGCATTAGCCAATTTTTCAGTTGAATATTTGTATATTCATACCTCATATTGGTGAATGAATATTATCAGAATATAGACAAGATCTTTCAAGATTATACGACAATGAAGTATTGAGTGGTTTAACTATTGTTTTCAAGAAGAAACTGACCTCGACAAAATCGGTACCATTAGCTGCAAAAAAAGGAAGGCCTGCCTCACCAGCTATAGCTTTTGCAAGAAGAGTTTTACCAGTTCCTGGAGGCCCATGAAGAAGCACACCTTTTGGGCAATAGATACCTTTATTTTGAAACTCCTCATCATCTTTTAGTATTTTGACAATCTCTTGTAGCTCCCTCTTGATATATTCTTGGCCAGCAAAATCATCAAAGGTGATACCTGTTTTTTCTTCAGCTGATATGAATTTTGCCCTGGGATGAAGATAGAATACGTCACAACTCAAATGTGCCAAAATCTGCATGAATTCAAAACTATATTGCCTATCCAGAATAATCCATCTGGATGAACCTTATCATTACAAATAACCTTGGCACTTATCAAAACATTCAATTTTACATTCAAACAGCACACAATCATAGATCAAAATTCCATTTATCCTATACACTAAACTTTGGCCTTTCAAACCTTGGCCGAAAGGCCCTTCCACAATCAATTATTTATTTAAATAAAAAAGAGAAATGTATTGACATGGTAACAAAGTCCACTCAATCATCATACAGAAAGTACAATAATTTAAAGTATTCATGCTCAAGATTTTGAATCTAACAGATTTTCCATAGTACACTTCCACTAAGAGCTTTGACCTTCCAAGATTGCTAAACTTAGATTCAATGAGGGATGTTTAATATATTATGTCATTATGTGTCTTTTTTACTGGGTCCAATCGGAGATTGGATGGTAGGCTCTGCAGTTATCCAGGCAAAGAAAATTCTGGCAATCCTAGAAATATTTCATTTTTATAATAAACTTTAGGATGCATAAGGATACCTAACTAATTAGATCATTCATAAATCAGCATAATCAAGCACGACTGTTCTTGCTTGAAGAATAAAAGAACACCGCAGCAGAAATTTTGAAGAGAAGAAAACCTTGGAGATCACAATTGAAGCCAAAGAGCTGAACTTAATGATAATAACACTCTTAATGATGTCAAGATAGACTGATAGTCTTTGGAATTGAAGCCTCAAGGAACATCAAAGAACTTAAGATTAACTTCAGGAAGTCACACCAAATGACAAGTCTAATCTTTCAAGGAAAACTTATATTCTAATGACACCAACGTAAAATCTGAATGAAAGAACTTAATTTTTTGAAGAAATTTAAAGATGGTAATCCTTGAATAGATGGAAAGAAAACAAAAGGTAACATCTCAACCTTACCGACTCTTCCCTAATGAGCCTAGGGGCTGGCGCTTGAGGGGCTGCAATTTAATTTTCTTCCGAGGAGTACCAAGATCACAAGGTATCAGTTTAGCATATATAGGTCTCGTTACATTATCAATCCAAACATAGAGAGCAACAGAAAGAGCGAGCCTCATTGACCAGACAACTGCAGTGGAAACAGTTGAATAGACTTCTGCTGGGACGGTATTCACATCCAGGACATCAACGTTTACAAGCTGTTGATGTAACTTTCGCCAAACATCATTCCAGCAGTCAATTGGCATACGCTCAACAACATGCCTCCGGAAAATAATTTCCTTCTTTACATCACCTTCAGTTTTCCCATCCTTATAATAAGGTAGAATCACTGGTTCACACACAGAAAACTAAATTAAAAAATAACTTTTTAAGGAGGAGAACTATTTAGGTACTTACAAACAAGAGGAGATAATATAGCAGCCACTAGCATTACTTTAAGTGAACACCAACATCCACTGTTTCATTTACTTATCTTTTTTTGCTTATCGAAATGTTTACTCCACCTAAAGGCATCCTTAGTACTACTATAGCTTCCATTAAAAATTAGCAATAAATCCCAATAAGATCAAAGTGGCCTAACTTTATTACAGTTCTAATATAACTTGAACTTGCTAACCTTACTAAAACACATATATCACGTAAATTTTAATATGCAGCTGCACCAATCTTTACTCAAATCAGAATACTGAATTTGTGTAGGGAAAGTCCAAGAAGAAATCCAACCTGAGACTGTCTGCCCGTAATTAGAATACTCCATATATTGGACATTGTTTGAATCAAGAAGTCTCTTGAAGTCACTATAGTCTATGGAATGCGAAGTCTCAGGGTCCCATTCAGTTCCTTTCAATTTTCCCCTCATTGTCAAAAGTTTCCTGCTCCACTCCGATGCCATAATCAGTTGCCTCTCCAACTGAACATTTGCCTTCCTTTCAAATTCTTCTAATCTGTTTATGCGTTCTCTCTCAACTTCCTTCAAATTCTGGCAATCTCCATCATCAGTTTATGTCATCAGACAAGTAATCCCGCAATAAAAACTTGAAGATATAAAAATAGCAAATATCTATTCAGCGTTGAGATTCTTTAGGTCTTCTGCTTTACAACCACATTAGCCTCCAAAAACTTGAAACCAAAATTTATATTCGTTATTTTCGAAAAACAATTAATTATGTTTATCGCTCAGGTTAAAAAAACTATGAAATGCCTTAAACAATAGCCTCAGTAAACATCCACAAAACATACATATTTTGATCAAAACAAGCCCCAACCCACTGCCTACCATAGAGTAAAAAAAAATCATAATATTGATCACATTCTATATCCATCCGTACCCATAACATTGTCTTATCCATGAAAAATGTAAACATCCCCAATTACGAAATGCAAATTAACCACTTCCATAATCTGCCCACCAAAAAAGAACTACATGCAAATCATATATGAAAGTTTAAGTAGCCACTCTAAAACCTGGCTCAATTTTGAAAAACAAGCAAGTGAATAACCGCACGTTATCCGTAAAAATCAAAATAAAGTCACGCTGGGATAAAAACCAACCTCGAATAGCTGCTGACTCGACTCACTCCCGCCTTCCACTGAGTCGGAACTCGGATTTAGCGAAGCTTTGCAGCCCTTAATTAAGAGTCTTCTAACACCAATGCGGTTTCTTATACAGCTACTCGAGTGGAACCACAAACTTAAAGCGGAAAATTGTCTTAGAAGCAAGAATTTAGGCCGTCCATCGTTTCGACCAAAGAGGGTTTTAGAAGAAGGGAAGATGCAAAAGGGTTTTGGCAAAAAACTATCCAGTAATGGGCTCGAAGCACAGGAAAAATGCATTTTCTGCAGATTTCTGCAGAATTTCAGTAAAGTTTTTGAAGAGAGTTGACAATTTGCAAGTATTTATCTCTCAAATTAATCTTGGTGCCAAAAAGCCTCACCACAAATTGCAGTCGGAGTCGGTTCAGCCGTCCGCCCTGCCTCTCTTTCGAGGAATTAAAACAGGCTTAGCTTGAGAGCTCGTTTGCTAGTGTTATTGGCCATACTGGGCATTTCCTTAATTATTTTAGAAAATATAAAAATGAAACAAATTAGGGGCGACGCTAGATTGCAATGGAGGTACAAACCAAGAGCTTAATATATGACATTCCTATGAGATTTTAATGTGTGGTTTAATAAAAAAATTGTAATAAATAAAATTTGAATCTTCCCCTCTTAGATAATATTTATGCGCAAAAACTTGTACGTAATATTGCACACAAGTGATATGTGCAATTGTATGTGAATTTAGGGGTGGACACAATATATCCGAACCAATATAACCAAATCGAACCAAACGATTTTCGGTTATAACGGTTAATTGGTTCGGTTCGGTTCTGTTCAAAATATAAAAAAAAAATTGTTTTTAATTTTCGGTTCGGTTTGTAGGGTATAAAAATCGAACAAACCGAACCGACCGATATATATATAAATTAATTAATTTTATATTTATTTAATAATTAATAATATATTAATAGTATTTATGTAATGAGATTGCATTTTAGTTTGTTGGATTTGTTTAGTTTGTTGGAACTTTGATGAACTTGCTGATATGAACTCTTATGAACTATGTGTTTGTCTATTTGATTTAAGGTGGTAGTTCGTTTATAATTTTGATTTTGAAGTAAAAAAATGCTAGGAAAATGTTTAATTGCTAGAAAAAATATTATTTTGTGCAAGAAAACCGAAAGACTGAACCAATCGAATTTTTAATTCGGTTCGGTTCAGTTCGATTTTGGAATAAGTTCGGTTCGATTCAGTTTTAATTGTTAAAATTTTGGTTATTTTGGTTCGGTTCAAATTGCCCAAAACCGACCGAACCAACGGAATGCCCACCCCTAGGTGAATTGGGCTTTTTTTTTCCGCGGGTTAGGGCAGATTGCTGACGGGTCTAATGGGTTTTCTTCTTCTTCGTCGCGCAGCAACAGACGACCAGACTTTTTCTTCTTCCTCTTCCTCGCGTCGCGACAAACACGACTAGATCTCCGTTGATTTTGATGGCGGTGCGTCTCTAGGTTTTTCCTTTTCTTCTCTTGTTCTTCTTTTTTTTTTCTTCCAGATGGTGGTGCGTCTCTAAGTTCTTCTTTTGATGGCTACCAGTTCTCTTGTTCGATGATAATTTAGAGATGAGAAGATTCTTTGTTGATTCTCACGATGTTCTTTTAAATTTGTAATTTTGGACTGGTTTTCGCGCTTATACTGGTTTTTGTTCATGTAGAAACACATCAAGTTGTTCTTTAAATCTGTAATTTTGGACTGAGGATTTCTTTTAGCGCTTGTACTCGTGATTTAAATATAAAACACGAAATATGATTTACAACACAATTTCTTGAATGAATATTGTGGGTTCAATCTCTAATTTGTTCCTCTGATTCTTCTCTTCATTGACTTTGACCTTGACTTGGATGGATTCGTTAAGAAGTCCTTATCTCGATCTTGCCTGGAGTTGAAGGTGGGGGACTTGAAACGTTAATTTAAGGACTGAACGTCTTGTTTTGAATCGAACGTGGCTTTTGGACAAACTTCTTCGAGTGTTGATGAAGAACGCCTTTGAATGTTTGAATGCTTTATGAAGATCTTTGAATCTTCAAGTGTTGAACGAAAAACGTCTTTGGAGAAACACCGAATCGGAGGGGCTCAACAGCTTGATCTCGGATTGGGAGTCATTTTTGGACTACCTTGCGATGAACACTTGAATCGATGAAGAACGTCTTCAAATCTTCAAAGTTAAGCCTTTGAAGAAATGTTTGATCGGAGGGTTTTCGAGCCTTAATCTCGATCGAACGTTATTCTTGAACGCTTTATCGAAGAACGTTTGAAGGCGATGTTGGGGAACGTTTTGCCCCGATCTATTCGAGGTGTAATTTAAATACAAATTTAAATAACAATTTACTACTAGCATGAATTAACATATTAATTTAAATAGCAAATACCAACACCATACATGCGTACAAATAAATTCACGTAAAATCCTAACATGCGGAATCTAAGAGTTTACACGAATTCTTACCCTTGAAGAGACAAATAGTTGAGAAGATGGATCAATCGAAATGCCTTCTCAAGTATATCCCAAGTCCTTGCTCGTTATCCGGTAAAAGATACTTACGAACAATTTTAAACAAAGGTATAAAGAAAAATATATTGCACCACCTTTGTGGATTTCTAATTTTTCTAAGACTGGAATTGTATTGGAAATGAAAAATTCATCCCCTATTTATGAGAAGAGAGGAGGCAAAAATTTAGCCCTAAAAGGCCTCATGGGAAATTTCCCTGTATCTTCCTCAATATACAATCTTGAATATATCTTATATATTCTATTTTCCATAAATATCTTCTCACAATATCTTCTCTTATTATTTTAAGGTAATTTTCGATAATATGGCTCCCGGTTATTATTTTTCGTGTTTAATATTATTTTATCCATTAATTAATTATGCCACTGAGAAGCTTTATATTAATTAGTATCTTATTCCTTGGAGTAAAGACAGCTCAACATTATTATCCATACTGGAACTTAATCCACATGCATGATTTGGTATGATAAAACTTCTGAGCCCACCAAGGGGACAAATCAAACATGACTTTCCTTGCACACGTTTCTCTGTATTAAATCTTAGCAATTATCATGTAATTAATAATATTGCCCAAAATACAAAGTATAGAATCGCTCTCTGATTTTAATCCTATTTAAGTGACAGTGATTAAAAAATCAACAACCACTAAGGTCTAATTCTTCATCCCATAAGTTAGTACGGAAGAATTTATTCTCTCTGTAGGTCCACTTCAGCGCATCACAATGCACTAGTGTAATCTCTTGGTCAAGACAAGTCAATCTGAGCTTTACACATCAACCTCTACCAATGGAGTGTTCAATTTCATCTAGGTTGTGAAGATGTACTTATTACAAGGAACTGTTAATGTGATCTTCTGTGATCGGGTATCACCACATTAACTACAATGCAATATGTACTAATATTGAATGGTTTGCAATAAATAAATAACATTCATTCATATTTAAAGCAACAATGATAAAATAATTTATTCTTAGTAAATAAGTGCAAAGTAACAGTCTGTTATACAAAGTAAAAGTACTTTCACGTATAACCCCAACAACCTCCCACTTATACTCAAAGTCTGCTTTTAAGTATACTACAGCACGTCACATGTCCTACACATGTTCCTAATATTTCTCCCACTTATACTCAAAGCAGTTTGGCGACGCACTTGACAACCATTCCTTTCACATGTCTCTCGAATGTATTCTGAGAGGCAGATACTTTGTGAAAAGATTAACTAGGTTATCCTCCGATGCGATCTTAGCCACCGCTTCATCTCCTCTCTTAACGATTTCTCGTATAAGATGGTATTTTCTTTCAATGTTTTTGTTGGCCTTGTGGGCTCTTAGTTCCCTTGAATTTGCAACTGCCTCCAGCAGATATTGCTGGGCAAATTCAGAACTACATCCAAGTCCACTAAGAAGTTCTTGAGCCAAACTGCTTCCTTCACTGCTTCACAAGCAACTACTTACTCGGCTTTCATAGTTGAGCAGTGATGCATTTATGCTTCACACTCCTCCATGTCATGGCTACACTTCCCAAACTAAACACATTACCCGAGGCAGATCTTCTGAAATCTATGTCTGATTGGAAATCTGAGTCCGTGTATCCTTTGGGAATTAGACGGTCTGACTGATAAATCAACATTCTATCTCGAGTTCTTTTTAGATACTTCAGAATGTTTTTAACAGCAGTCCAGTGTTCCTTTCCCGAGTTAATCTGATATCTTGCTACCATGCCTACGGCAAAGCAAATATCTGGCCTCGTGCACAACATTGCATACATGAAGCTTCCAACTACCGACGCATATGGAATGCCCCCCATATCATCTATCTCATTCTATGTCTTGGGACTCATTTCTTTCGATAGATGGATTCCATGTCTAAAAGGTAAGAAACCTTTCTTGGAATCATGCATGTTGAATCGCTTCAAAACAGTGTCTATGTATGAAGCTTGCGACAAGCCTATCATCCTTTTCTTGTGATCTCGAGTTATCTTGATCCCAAGGATGTGACCGGCTTCTCCTAAGTCCTTCATATCAAACTGATTTGACAGCCATACCCTTACTGTTGGGAGATGAATTTAATAAAGATATATGATTTTTTATTAGATCCCAAAACCCCGAGTATGACATGTTCAGATAATCTTGATAGTTGAGTCGATTCGCTTTTATAGTATTCGGGATGATATCTGCAAAATGTATAGTCACAGATATAGATCGATTAGATAAGATTCTCAAGACTAAAGATACTCGGTAAATTTCAAAGCCAAGATGAAACCGGTTTCCAAGACTCAAGATTTAAATCGAGAATCAAGACTCGGGAAATCGAGATATCAAGACTCGGTATGAAATCGAGATATTGGAACTTCGATGAAACCGAGGAACCGAAGACTCAAAGATAAAGATTCAATATATCTCACAAGATATCTGTGAAGACTCGAAGACTCAAGACTCGAGAAGACTCAAGACTCGAAGACGCGAAGACTCGTAAGACCCCTCAAGACTCGAGACTCAAGACACGAAGACCAAGAACTCAAGATCAAGAATATCGACGGAATAATTACTAAAGACTTCAATTAATGTCTTGAATGCTCAAGATAAACTCCAGATGTTCCGAGGCACCGAGAATATCTATCCAAGGATGCACATTGAAAAATCGTGATTCCTTAGAAGAATAGATATTTGCCAAGACATTCAAATCTGCATACAAAGGAACTAAGTCGAGTGTTGTTAAGGTTATATCAACTCGAGTTTGTAACCAAAAGAGCTTGAAGGTGTCTACCTTTAACCGGAGACAAAAGTCAAAAAGAGGAGACAAAGATCGTACCATCTTGACCTTGGATGGTGGATGTGTCGCCGAAAAAAAGATGTCGGTACAAAAGTTCCGCATCGCAAAAAAGTGAAGATCGGTACATGAAAGGCTATTGCCTAAAACGTGTTAGGGAGTTTCAAACCCTAAATATAGGTTTACAAAAAGCAGCCAGGATCAATGCCGGTAGACTTTGACTCGAGTGATTTGTGCTTCTCGGGGACCTAATCTTCGAGGATTATCGACCCAAGCTGACCTCAGTAAAAGAAAAGTTTTAAAAACACTGAACACGTATTCCCCCATACACGTGTAAGGCTCGTTTGCACCGGGACCAACACTTACGTTCGACAACACGTTTACATCATATCCGATGAGCAGAGTGTCGTCTACATATAGTACTAAGAATACCAAGCGCGCTTCGACACATTTTTCTATACACACAACTCTCGAACTTCGTTTTGATCAAAAACCGTAAGATTTTATAACCCGATCAAAACATTGGTTCCAAGCACGAGATACTTGCTTAAGTCCGTAAATGGACTTCTTAAGCATGCATACGCGGTGTTCTTGGCCTTTTGCAATGAAACCTTCGGGCTGTCGCATATAGATTTCTTCTTCAAGACTTCCATTTAGGAAAACTGTCTTGACATCCATCTGCCAGATCTCAAAACCTAGATGTGCAGCTATCGACAAGAGAATACGGATAGACTTAAGCATAGCTACAGGCAAAAAGGTTTCCTCATAATCGATCCCTTCTTTCTGAAGTGTATCCTTTTGCCTGAAGTTTAGCCTTGAAGGTTTCAACCTTCCGTCCGATCCTCTTTTCTCTTGTAAACCCACTTGCATCCAATGGGTTTTACCCCATTAAGTGGTTCGACTAGCTCTCACACTTGATTATGATCCATAGAACCCATTTCAGATTTCATTGTTATTTGCTAAGAATCTGCATCCTTGTCTTGGATTGCCTCCTTGTAGGACCAGGGGTTTGATTCATTATCACTGGGGACCAAGTCCGAAGACTCTTCCATCCCCATGAATCGCTCAAGTTGTCTAACAACCCTCCCACTACGACGAGGTTCCGATTGTGTTTGTGTGTCACTTGGTATATCAACTTGTACACTTGGTATTAGAGTTGGTCCCTTTAATTCGTCTAAGGTAATCTCACTCTTTGGTTTTCTACTGTTCATATAGTCTTCTTCCAAGAACTTAGAATGTGTACTGATTATAATTCTTTGGTCCTTGGGACTATAGAACATTCCCCATTTCGTTCCTTTGGGATATCCTACAAATAACCTTATTTCTGAACGAGTATCCAATTTTTCGGCTTCCTTATACAACACGTATGTGGGAACCCCCAAATTCTCATGTGTCCCAAACTGGGCTTTTGCCCGGTCCACAACTCTGATGGGGTTTTAGGAATCGATTTGGATGGCACCAAGTTTATAATATAATCCGCTATTTCCTAGGCATAACCCCAAATGACTTGGGAGGATCTGAATAACTCATCATTGACCTGACTATTTCTGAAAGAGTTTTATTTCTTCGTTCTGCAACCCTTGTCTTGTTGAGGGGTTATGGGTGCAGTCAACTGGGATACAATCACTTCGTCTGACAAGTAATCCAAAAATCAATTGCTGAGGTATTCGCCTCTACGATCAGATCGTAGAAACTTGATACTCTTTTTTCTATGCTTTACTGCTTAAATCCTTTTGAATTTATCAAAAGTTCCAGACTTATGCCGCATTAGAAATATGTATCCATATATTGAGTAATCATCGATAAAAGTAACGAAATACTCATAGCCTCCTCTAGCTTTGATTGATATTGGACCACATACGTCAATATGAACGATCTCTAACACTTCATTGGCTTCATTTCCCTTAGCTCCAAATGCCCTCTTGGTCATTTTACCCTCTAAACAAGATTCGCAAGTTGAAAACGGTTCAACCTGGAGAGATTCCAATGATCCGTCTTTCACCAACCTTTGAATCCTTTTAGATTAATATGACTTAGTCTTAGACGCCATAGAAGTGTTTCGTTCATGTCTGAAGAACGCTTTCTTTTACTCAAAATAGTCGATGTGTTATAAGATGCATTTTGTGTGTGGTGTGCACAATTAATAGTATATAGATTGTTCAACAATATCCCATAATAGATAAACTCATTATTTCGAGAAATGATAATATCCTTATTAAAAGAAACTGAGTATCCATAAAAAAATATTTTAGAAATTGAAAGTGAATTCTTTCTAAAACTGGGAACATAAAGAACGTCTCTTAAAACTAAAATTTTATCACTAAAAGATAGGTGCATTTCTCCCACTGCAATAACCGCTACTTTCGTAGCATTGCCCACGATGATAGTGATCTCACTCCCACTAAATTGTCGGATCATCTAGAATCCTTGAAATATTGAAACAAACATGATTAGTGGGTCCCACATCCATCACCCACGAATGGGAAGCATATGTCGCTAAACAAGTTTCAATAACTAGTGTGTGAGAATTACCTTACGTACCAGCCTTCTTAGGCTTCGTACAGGCTGACCTCCGATGTCCTTTCAAACCGCAATTAAGCATTTTTATTTGTTTATCTTCCTCTTGACACCACTCAATGCCATTTTTCTGCGAGAACATATCCCACATGGATATCTACCTCGCTTTACGATTCTGGTGAGTGAAGGATTCTTTAAGGTTTAACACAATAAAAAGTGGTTTCCATGTCCTGGTGTTGGTGTTCTCAACTCATCTGTCGTTTCAGTTAAGATGGTCCACCTAGCCATTTCATCTGATTTCAACCACTGCTTGTGATATTCCTTATCTTTCTCACTAGTCTCAATCGTAGGTCGTACGAAGTTTTGGTTCATCAAGAATAAACTTATGTGTTTGCGTGGTCAAGACAATAAATAAGTGTTTTCTAATCAATATAGTTTCCTACTTTCATTTTATTAACTTTAAGTATATTAAACAAAGGGTAAAAAAGAAATGACATCTTTGAATCGAAAATAAACATACATTTTGTGTTAATATCCGGATTAATCACAAAATTATCACAAAGTTCGATCACATGAATCATATTAAAATCTAAAAAAAATATGAACATCATCGCCCAACATCTCAAAAACAATTTAAATAGGTCACGTGGGGTGATCTCGCCTATTTAAACACATTTAAGCGGGTTACAAACAAAGAACGATTAAAACCTTTAATTCAAAATTAATAGTTGGCTCCACTTGACCATATAAAATTAGACCGGGACTTTCGGGGAAGTATATGCATATCAATTTTATACCTAAGTAATAATCATGATTAAATACAAGATTATTATTTCGTTTTGAGAAAGCCACTTTCGGGAGGGTCAATACCGCCACTAGTAATAATCCACAATCATCCTTTCGTAATTCATTCATGTGAAAGCTATCTTTTGGTTGTTAGTTGGGAAATTTCTCCAAAAGAATTCACAAAATAAATAAATCATGGAGGTCAAAATTAATTTGATTTAAAAAATAAATAAATTATTTAAAACATACTTAGTAATTTTGAAGTTGAGATTTTAAACAATTTCTAATGCACACACATTTAAACAAATTAAATAAGAGCACAAAAAAAAAATAAACATCCATCAAGATAAAATTAAACACATATTGGGCACGTATATCCAATTGTCATGGTTTAAATTTCTTATTGTCTTGATCTTGAGAAATCCTCCGTCTTGAAGTTCTCTCACTCGTTCATCACGAAAAAATCAATTCCACCACGTCACACAAGCCACGCCGGACGAAAATGCCCTAGCGTCCCTTCCCACACACGTCGTTACGCCTTCGGTAAGTGCCTATACACGACGATTATCTTTGTCTGGCGTCCGTGCGCTTCGTCGCGCTTCGCCTGCCCGGGTTGTGTCATCGTGCACTCCGTTACGCTTCGCGCATGCTCTCACCGCATGTGGTCCCGCGATGCCCGCCTTGCCCGCACATCATCCAGCACCGTCACCACCACTCAAGGCGTCCGGGGCCTTTCGCCCTATCGCGCGCCTTGGTTCCTGCGTGGTACTATCGATGTGCTGGTGTCGCTTAAGCCCGCCACCACTAAGCGTTGCGCATGTAAACACCGCCTAATCCCGGTTCTAGACATCTTCGTCTTTAATTCCGACGTCTTCATCTCCGATCTGGTTACAATTTGTTTAACATAAAAATAAATAAACCTATGATCTAGACTTGTCTATTACATTGAACAAATCAAATAATTGTTCATGAGAATCCTTCCAATCGGATTAAAAGCAAGGACGGGGACATACTTGAGAAGGAATTTGGGTTGATCCATCTACTCAAAGGTTTGCACTCGAGTGGTGTTTTCAGAAACTCCTAGATTTTTTGCATGTGTAGGATTTTTACGAAGATATATTGTACGACATGATTGTTGTTGGTATTTGCTAATTGAATTAATAGGTTAATTCATATTAGAAATATTTGTTCAATTTAAATATGTATTTAATTGTACCTCGAATAGATCCGGGCACCCTATTCCCCAACACCTGATACTGCTCCAAAATCCTTAGTTGATCTCCTAGTGAAACAAGCCGTAGAATAAAACCTTGTTGTTCTACCCGATATTTTTCTTGGTTCCAAATAGATCAATGTGTCTGATTATGTTGATCTCTCAGCCAGACCCTTGGCTACTGAACCCGCTCCTAAAATTGCAACTGAAAACCCCATTTCTAACACTCCAAACCCCACTGACAACCCTACTCAAACAACCGATGTTGAGATGGAGAAGGCTGATTCCCGATTACTCAAGGAATGGGGGAGAAACTTAAGAACATTAGATTGCGTACTAAGTAGTTGTCTCCCAAAAGAGGTGTTGGTAGATGGGGAAAGAGGAGAATGTCACAGAGAAACCTTGGAAAGAAGGTGGAGTACACTGGCAAACGTCCAAAGAGGACATATGGTGGTTCTGATGATCCCATTCAGGTGGATGATTCAGATGATGAAATGGAAATTCCAGAAGTCACTGCTGCTGAACCAAAGGACTCCGATGATGACTTGACCATGGAGGAGCTGATGGCCAAGAAAGAGAGGAGAACAAAAAGGAGAAATGATCCTCATGTGAATGCTACTACTGATGTTGTTGAATCATCTGAGGATTCATAGAAAGAAGATGATCCTCAAGATGAGGATTCGTAGGAAGAAAATGATATTGAAGCAGAGGAATCTGAGGAAGAAGATGATCTTGAAGCAGAGGAGACAGTGAAAGATGATGATGAAGTTGCTCCTGAATTTGACCACTCATATGATTCTGATGAGGTACTCATGTTTGATTCTTCGGGTTTAACCCGTCGTAGCTTTAAAAAGTGGCAAAAGTATCTATGACAAAGTTTCTATGACAAAATTTATGTGGCAATGTGAATGTGATTTACTAAGCTTGATTACTTGATTATTTATTTTTAGCATTAATATTGAATAACTTGGCCCCATCGAAAGTGTGCTTGCATGCTCACCCCAATAAGTCTCCCATTTTAGACGGCGAAGGGTTGACATTTAGAGAGTGGTGATAGGAGACGGTCCTAGTTGTTAATTATTCTAAAATAAAGGATAACAGTTTATGTGATTTTTTTAGCTTATTTTTTATTTCCGCTTCATATTTTTATTATTATTGACGTTTTTCCTGTTGAGTTTCTACAAGTTGTTGTTCTATATGACCACGGGACATAGAGCATCTCGCTTACTATTTCTTCTTCCCTGTTCTCCAATATCGTCTTGGTCGCGTTTGAAAATTTTGTTTATGGCCTCCACTTGGCGTTGGATTGGGGGTGATATGGGGTTGAGAATAACTTTTTAATTTTCCATTTCCGGAAGAACGCGTGATCTTGAGTCCATCGAATTGTTTCCTATTGTCGGACATAATTGCTTACGGTAGGCCGAATTTGCAAATGATGTTCCTCTATATGAACCTTATGACGTGGTCCTGGTCGATGGTCGCCAGGCCTCCACCTCGCCCCATTTGGTGAAGTTAGGGCAAACTTGACTTTCCCAAGTGTCGTTAGCAGTGGCCTGATGATGATGTTGATGATGGAGCTGCAAATGATGATCAGAATGCTGCTGATCAGAGAGGTTGATGATGCTATCCAAGATGTTGTTGATGAAGCTGTAAAGGAAGTTGTGGAGGAAGCACTTAATCTTGTTGCTGATGCTGAACAGGTTGGTGCAGATTGAAGATGAACCAGTTGAAGATGTAGTTGTTGATGATGATAGCTCTGATGACACTGATAAGGATCTGAGAATATAGATATCATTGATCAACTATATGGTGCTGATAACTGGTGAACAGATTCAAGATAGGGGGAGTTTCTGAAGTATGGGGGAGCAAGTGCAAACTATGGAGATGCAGCCATTCAAATGGCCTAGTCATTCCCTTTATTTCATTATAGAAATTCTTTCCTGTGTTGTAATCTTTTATTTACTGCTCTTTATTTTATAAACTTTGTTAATGAACAACTAGATGATAGGTTTATGTTTGTGTCATTTACCTTATGTTGGTTGGATACTTTGGCCTAAGTACACTGCTGATGTACTTAGTGCTTGTGTTTGTTTGTTTGTTTTTACTTTATGATTTGGTTGAATAGTAGTTGTTATATGAATGGCTATTATGTGTTTCTTTTCCCGGCAAGTTCAATGTTGTTTTTAACATTAGGTGTGTTGTAATAGAAAAGACCAAATTGGGGGAGTTTGTTGATGTTGCACCTGATGTTGCTCCATATGTTGGACAACATTATGCACAACATCATAAATTTTCCCTTTCTCCTAACACTGACTCCGTCTTAATAGATGTATTTTTCTATGTTTCCTACATTGCAGGTTGATGACAATTCGATTTTATTGTCAGGCGGTTGCATTGTGGATGAGCGAGAATAGAAAGATCATGGGTGGATACACCAAGATCATGGAGTTGATGATGGAGAAGTTCAAGGCTATCCAAGCTGAGTGGATAGGACAATGCAGTTGATCTCCAAGTCTATAAATACACTGCATTGGTCGAGATACAAGTTTGAGGAAAAGTGAAATACCATTTGCTCTACTCCAAACTTTAAAGAGTAACATCCAAGACACAATCAAGAGTGCAACTGAGTGTGTTTGTAATCTTAGGAGTCTGAGAGTCGATGTTAGTCTATTTGTACTAGTCGAGTGTATCCCAACATTTCCCATTAGTACTGTATTTATCTTATTAAATCAAGTTTTAGGTTGAATAAGATCACTAGTTACTTGATTGAATAGGTTATTTTTGGTGTGTGGTTTTTCACTACACCTTTTAGGATCTTGTAAGAGGTTCTTGTGTATCCCACTACTTGTTATAGTGATGTTTTTAACCATGAGGTTCGTATAGTCTGAATTAAGACTATACAAAATTTTGAAATCCTTTGCACTGCGTTTTTAATACTTTCGTTATCATATGTTGTTTTACATGTTGCACAACATTTTCAACAATACTCTGAAAATACACGCACACACCACTTTCACCTACGACTTGCCTATAAATTTTCCTAATCATATTTACATTTTCAATCCTCAAATTATAAGTTTCTCCAAATTACAAATGTAATTGCCTACGGAAGTTATAAATGTGTAGGCAATTTGCTTGTAGGTAATTTGTTTGCCTTTAAGAATTTGTAGGCAATATATTTGACTACTAGAATGTTAAAAATTTGTAGGCAATTCGTATGGTATTGAAGGACGAAATTATTTTGTTGAAAAATCCAGTAGCCATGTTAGAAAAGTCAATCTATTTTCTTTTAGGGTAAAAATTAGACACATTGAAAGTATTAATTAATTATAAATTATTTTTTATTTTATATTTTTTGTCGGTTCTTTTTATCGTGGCTGGATTATATTCCTGTGTTCGCCCTTGACCGTGGCTGAAATTTGTCCATGGGATTTGAAATTTATTCTCTTGCAATTGAAGTACGAATGATTGCACAACCATTATATCTTCTTACTAGTACATTTTTCGTCATCAACAAAGAAATTTGCACAAGTGCAAAAAATATTCATCGAGTGCAAAAATATTTACATAAAAGCCAAAAAAGAAATGCTACAGAAGTGTAAAAATAATTTGCCAAAATGCAAAAATATTTACACAAAAATGTAGAAAAAAATCTTTAGACTCTCCACCGCCACCGCCGCCGCCACCACAAACCATCGCATCCGGTAGCGAATATGTACAGATTTCGCCACCACAATTTACGCCTCTCCCACCACCATAACCAGTACCACCAAACACCAAATACCCTCTTGGTCATTTTACCCTCTAAACATGATTCGCAAGTTGGAAATGGTTCAGGCTGTAGGTCCTCAAAAATCAAAGAAAGAGGACCAAATTCTGCAAAACAAAATCATACGAAGAGTTAATTTGCATCGTCGCTACCTCGTTCCAGATCCGCCGACAATGAGAGTGCAGATCCACTGTCGCCGCCTATCCTCGGAGAACACAAGACCGACAATCTGTTTGCCGCCGTATACAATCGATATGTTGTCGTTGCCTCATTCCAGATCTGTTCCCGCATCCGGCTGACTCATTTCAAGATCGGTTCAGTTAGTAGAGAATAAAGTGAGGATGGAGAAAGCGGTGTCACATTATTTGTAGAGAATAGAGAGAGGATGGAGATCATGGCATCACGCCGTCCGTAGGACCCGACGCTGGATTTGTAGGCCTGGGCTTGCCGCCATTTGAGAAAATGGGACGGATGATTTTAAAGAGAGAGAATTGGTTGAGAAATAATTTTAGAGAGAGAAAGAGAGCTGGTTTGAGAGAGAGAAATATGACCGGTGGTGGGGCTTTCAAAATGACAAACGATTTTTTTAGAATTTTTAAATAATAAGGGTATTTTGGGGTTTTTGAGAGACATTTTGTATCTAATATATAAATGGGTTTGAGTGTATTAGAATGAAATATTGACTTCTACTTTGTATCTAAATGTAATTATTTCTTAAAATAACTTGCTATTGGAATTAAACATAAAAAAAGCCCTAAAATTGTGATTTACAAGACATATGTTCAGTTTTAGAAATTATATCAAAAGAGTTCCATTCTACACAAAAATAAAATTGTGATTTATAAGATATATGTTCAGTTTTAGATAATATATCAAAAGAGATCCATTCTACACAAAAATATACCAAGAGAAATGAAATTAGGGAGTTTAAATAGGTAAAATTAAGCACTTATCATTCATTTAATACTAAAATCACATATTTATTGCATTCATTTCCATTTAATTACTTGTTTGTTAGCCAATTCACTACGTCACATTATATTAATACACCATTAAGATTTGACTATCAACAATTAGTGCTAGAAGGAGGGTACGCCACTGGTTCTTCAAAGTAGGTTCTTCAAAGTGTTCATAGACTACCGATTCAGGTCTGCTATTAGAGAAGAGCAGTCGTTCATGTAAAAATGCTATTCTTAGTTATATGTCAAAACAAGAAAGCTCAAAAACTGCAATTTTAAAAGTGTAATATTTCTGATTTGTTTGTAATTTTTGCCTTTTGTTTTATTCATTTTATTCCACCACTTGCAAGCTATCGTCGAGATTAGGGTTGACAATGGGCTTGTTGGGGGGTGGCTACTTAAAAACCCGGACACCATCATTCTTTGAACAGAATGGGGTGACTCGTTCTAAATATAATTCTTATTATTGTAAAATTTCTTTTAAAACAAATGACATAAAATTAAGATCTCTCAAATTAAAAAATAATAAATAATATTAGAAGCATGTTTATGAATTTAGTTTTACATTTTCAGATGTTGATATCAATAGAAATTTAATCAAAATATTATATTGTATTTCATTTATATTGTATCAATATATATTTACCTTACCAAAAAAATCAATATATATTTACCTAAAAAATATTTATAAAGATGATTTATATGTTATATATACTAATAAAATATAAAAAAATATTCTTATGTTAACACCCCATTCTATATATTTGTTGGGAAATTTATAGTTTTGATGGAAGTTCCAAAACATTTGTAATAGGACCAGTCGAACCTGTTAGTCGACTGATGTGTTAGGAAATCAGCTGAACATGTTAGACAGCTGACGGAATAGATTAGGTCACATATTGAGGGGGGACTCAATATGTATAGATCGATGCCGAAGATCAGAAGACAAGATCAGCTGATGTCATCAGAAGTCTAGATCAGAAGATTTCAAAGATCAGAATATCTAAAGATCATAAAAACATCGGCACTACAGCAAGAAGATCTATTCTATTAAGGACATCAGAAGAGTCGATAAAGTTGAAGCTAAGACAACTATATCTGAAGACTCGAGGTAGCCTGATCAGTAAGATACTGATCAGTAAATCAAGATAAGTCAGAAACGTGATAAGCCTGCCCACGTATCCAAAACATACTAAGGAAATCAAACAAGAAGAATGTCAACTTAGCTGGCTTTACAAGGAGCCGAATCGGTGTACTTACTAGCCACTAAGAACTCGACATGTATGTACGGAACTGGCATTGCAGGATATGACGTATCAGGGCAAACGACTAGAAAAGACAAATATACATGAAGACGATATGGCCTTCCTGAGCACGTCAAATCACGCCTGCAAGCTACCAAAAATAGCCTAAAATTCAAATTGCTCTCCAACGGCTCTTTGATTTCAAGGTCTATAAATATGGGACCAAACCTTCAGAGTAAGGTTACGGAAATAATTCAAAGCTCAAGCACAAGTTATTTCCGCACGAAGAACACCAAACTCAAGTTTATTCTAAGTGTGTTCATCCCATAGTTTCTTAGTTGAAATCTTATCATTTAGCTTTAGGCTACCCAAATACTAGGATAGATTTCCAGTTGGAACAACTCAAATCTTATACTCAAAACAAGTGTTAGGTTAAGTTTTGTTTAGCAAGATTTCAGAGTAGGGTTTCTAGTTCTGATTTCTGGGATTGATTGAGTGAGAACTCTTGAAACATCTGTTGTACTGTGTTGGACTAACACATTAATCTATGTCCAAATAAGTTAAGTTGGTGCCCTATTTAATAGGGAAGAGTGGACGTGGGACAAGTAGTCAGAACCACTATAAATCTTGTGTGCATTTACCTGCTTTACACTTATCACACACCTGTTGAAAAAGAACATACATATTCTAAGTTAAGATCAGATTTGCACCAAGCAACTGATCTGGTCAGTCTGGCACTTTGTCATCGATCAGAAAACCTTGGAATCTGATTTAAGAAACCTGGTTTTTCTACGGGTAAAACTTAGTTTCCGCCGTCGCTTAAACCGATAGACACCAAACTGACCGATTCGCTCTCAAGAATCAAGAAGTTGATATCGATCCATACTGATTCACTCACACTCTGATCAGGAAACTTGCTTTCACACCTGATCTCACGAAAAAGTTTCAGAAGTCTATTCACCCCTCCTCTCTGAATTTCCTCACTCAAGTGGTATTAGAGCAAGGGTTTCTACTAACCAATCGGCTTTGAGGCATCATCGGTTCTTGAGGAAGAACCATTGTGGTCACTTGAATGGATCTTTGAAAAACTTGTTTTAAAACTCATCTATTTTATACTCACATATTTAGCATGGGTAACACATCCGGGATGTATCATGATCTCGCTTAAGTTTTTTTCATTGATGAGTATCTTTGATCGACCATACTCATGAGCAACCATCTAGGTGCGATAAAGCAATGAGAATGATAGAAGTTTTTGAACAAGGATTCATCCTCATTTATTACAACAACCCATCCGAAGGAGGTGATCCAAAGACATCCAATCGGAGCTAAAATCGAAGAGTCCTTCACCGATAGATGTTTGAAGAAAAAAATCTATCCCGGATAATCAGAGCCGCATATCATCATGAAGACGATTAGACAAGACAACCGTGAGAAGATCAAGTATCTTAAGATCGCTAAGCGGATGTGGGATACTCCGTTTGAAATATGTGAAGGAAACAATCGATTAAGGACAACAAATTGCAAGTTAACCGGGTGAAGTTTGAGAAACTTAAGATGCTACCAGATGAAACTATAAATCGACTTTGATGGAAGAATCACCATGTCGGTTAACAAGTGTAGGTCCCGAATCTGGTGTGAAGGGCGTAAGTCTAGAGGGGAGGGGGTGAATAGACTTCAAAACTTTTTGTGCAGTCGTGTGATGGCATTGCTTTGTCAGAGTGCGAGTGAATCATTTGGGCCGATAACCAACTTACTAAATCGCTCAAGGCGATTGATTCGGTAAATCATCGCTTAACCGATGTCGCGGAAGCTTAAGTTTTACCCGTGAAAACCAGTTTTATAAATCGATTCCAAAGTTAGTGTTTTATCCAAATTGGATCAAGTGTCAAAGCTTGATCGGTCGTGCTTGGTGCTAGCCGATCTCAACTTAGAATATGTATGCTTGCTTTTAAAGGTTGTGTGCAATTGTGTAGACAGTTAATCAAAGGTAAAAGGCACACAAGATTTATAGTGGTTCGGACAAACCCGGTCCCTCGTCCACTCTTCCCTATCACAAGGGGTACCAACTTAACCAACCGAACTTAGTTTTATGTGTTAGTTCAACACAAGACAATCGGCTGATATTTAAGGAGTTCTCACTCAACCGATCCCGTAAATCGAACCAGAAACCCTAGTCTGCGAAATCTTGCTAAACAACTTAACCTAACTTGGTTTGGATAAGATTGTTTTGGTTCCAACTATGAAATCTTTTCTAGTGTTTAAGGTAGCCTATCGGTAGATGAAAAAGATTTCTATGCTAAGAACTTATGGGATGAACACTTAATAAAATACTCTTCTTGATGGTGTTCTTCGTAAGGAAATCGATAATTGCTTGAGCTTCTTGATTGTTCGGTGTTTAGTGTCTTCACTCAAGTGTGATCCCATATTTATAGACTTTGAAATCAAAGAGCCGTTGAGAGCAATTTGAATTTCGTGTATATTAGGTAGGTTCTTGAGATTGATGTGACGTCTTGAGAACGGCATGGCCGCGTGAACTTATATTTTATAGCCGTTAGAGAGAGAAGATCAAATCCCTTAATTGTCGGCTCGATCATAACGTCTTGTTCTTATTGGTTAACGACGCGCTTTTCAGGTTGTTCTTCCAACTAAGGTTGACATTCTTCTTGTTCGGATCATAGGCGATGATTAGGTGAAACATCGGTTTTCACAGTGGTGTGAGTGACGTCGATCGAAAGAATCGATCTACTTATAGAGTCTTCGTGCGGTTGACTTAGCTTCAACTAGCGGACTCGGGTGATGTAGGTCTTTTGGTCTGATCTTTTGGAAGTCATCGATCTTCAAGTATTCGAGTTTGAGTTTTATGACTTCACCGAGATATCCACTAGATCTTTTTGGAAGTCATCGATCTTCAAGTATCGACTAGAATCGGTTGAGAATCTCAACTGATCGAGAAGATCGATCAAAAACCGATGTGAGAAATCGATCGTGATTACAAGCTATCGATTAAAGGAACGAATCGATTAAAGGTTTATCGATTAAAGGAAATGCTCAATTTAAAAGGAATATCCGACAAATCGGTTGGGTTATTTTACATCTTTATAAGTCCATTTTACCGATATTCAACAAGCAAGATTCACAGATTAAAGCCTACAATCGCGTAAAAGCAGAGAATTTACACAACAATGGAATAATAGAATTTTTCATTGATAAAGACCCAGAAGGTCGATTACATTACAAGTTACAAGTACAAAGGACCCGAGGTCAATTACATAAGTCATAAATCAAAACTCTAAACCTATAACCCTAAACCCTCATCCTAACCCCAAGAAGTGCGGAGAGAGAGAGATTTTAATCGATGCTCTCATTTTCCCCCACTTAACAAGGGTGAGAGAGGCTTTAAAGAAATCCTAAAGCCGCCAAAAGGGGCTAAAACCAATGGAGCCGAGAGCTTGTTGATAGGATTTTCTAAGCCGAGCCCCTTAGACCAAGTCAATGGACTCTCCAAATTAGAAATGGAGCACACGTGCAAGAGTTTGGTTCAAAGACCTTATGGGCACATGTGCTACATGTAAAATTGAGTTGATATACCAAGATCGGCTATTATCCGATCAAGACCGTATATCAAACTCATGTTTTATATCGACCGAGTCCGTTGATGCCGGTTACGCCATAACGAAAGACACACAAGGTGCATACGGTTAGGAGAAGTGTCTTCTCGATTCATAACAAATCCGGCCATCCGTGGTGGTAGAGAAGCTTACAACAATTGTATGTGAAATCTTTGATGACCATTTAAAACATCGATAATGGACAAAAAGGGTTGATTTTGAGAAGCCGAAATCATTGAAAAAGGGTAAAGGTGTTTCTTAGGAAGTTCACCGGAAATAAAGGTTCACCAGGGATGCATGTTTTTACAAAGAAGATAAGTATGGTGAATGGGTTATGTTGTGTAAAACATCGTCCAATTTATAGAGGCCAAGCAAGGGTGCAAATGCAAATTTGATTTCAAAAAGCCTTTTAGAGAAATTTGATCACAAGGATACCGATGTAGAAATCACGCGACCGATAATTGATAAATTTACTACGGTGGATTGACATATCAAGATATCTGCATTTTTAATTCGCATGTCAAATCGCTAAACTTTAGGAATAGAGACTACTATTCTGTACTAAGTTTTAGGTAACACTTATCCCAAGAATTGGCTTTGATCGAGAAGAATCGATTAGGTCAACCAAAAAACTGATTACATCTGGCCGATCGGATAAGGAAGATCGATTTGAACTTGAAACCTCAACAAATCGGATATATCGATCTATGAGAAAATGATAAAATGTCGGTTGAAGGGGGAACTTCAACCGATCGAGAGGATCGAAGGGAAATCGACGCAAAATGAAACAGATCAGTTGAAAAGAACAGTTGGGAAATTATAAGGCTTAGGCAGAAAACAAAGATCAACAAGTGGAATCAACTTCAAGTGGTATTGATTGATTTATATCGATCGAACCGTGATCTGACTTTTCTTTTCCCTCATATTTCCTTATCTATCGGATCTTATCCTGCTTTTATTTGCTTCACTATCGCATTACGTGTGGACGATTCCCCATTCCAAATCATTTAATGCGGACGTGGGGTACATGTATTAATTGCTACAAAATGAGCTTTTAAATCCAAAAGGTTTTCGTACGTGCTTTTCCCAACCATTCGATCAAAACCGCTTAATCTGGATCGTCTAATCTTTTCAAACGGTTGATCTTCCAAATCTTGTCTTTTGTTCCCTCCTCATCTTTATAAGGTTCATCAAAAACCCTACCAGAGTTTTCCAAATCACAAACTTGCGTTTTATTTTCTGAAAACTCTCCAGATTACTTCTCTGCGATTCAAAGTGTTTTTCTTAAGTTTCAAAATTATCTTCCTGAAAAACAGAATCTGGTAATTTCTGATTATTTGATGAATCATTCTTGTAAAACCATTGATCTTAAAGATTTTGTCATTCGCTGATATCCTTATTATGTTTTATTGTTTCTTGGTTTCCGCATATGTGATATTCTTAGTATTTATGCACAATTTTAACCGAATCTATCTTATCTGTAGATGATCACTCACGGTATGGGTAAAATAATGTGCAATTATGCGGAACTGACATTAAGGATTGTCGAGGACAAGTTAAATATAATTTGGGGTTACAAAGATCCTAATCAATGGAAGTAGAGGAAATTTCAAGAAAGCGGGACTGAGAAAATATATTGTCTTTCTCACGCAATCCAAATGATGCAAATGTGAAGCCCTCAATTAGAATGCTAATTTAAGGGTGGATCTGAATGCTTCCCGGAGAAGAACTACTTTTCGGCCAATCGGAGAAGAGATCGGGATCGACGAATGGGATATAACTTTCGTTTGTTCAGCCTTACCAAAGGACGAATCTCACCTTTCCACTCGAGGGAGAATCAAGATGAGTTTGACGAAACGAGCTCATCGTAGAGAATGACAAACATCATACGTCCAGGGCTTTGTCGAAACAATGCTCAAGAGGAAATACGATTGTTGTTTGACATATTGTCAAAAACAATTATGGGTATTTCATTCAGCCCCGATGCTCTTTTACATCCGTCAAACCGCATGCGAAGATGGTCAATAATTGATGGCCAAGAACATCAATCGGCATGGGTTCCTAAAGGCCATTCTACTCCAAGAACATGATAAATTTGGAGTTGATGAGTGGAGGCGGTCTATCCGCAAGAAGAGGATCGAATAATCTCAACAAGGTTCGGTTATCCTACAAGACAAAATGCCAAATGCTAGATGGGAATGTAATGGACCAAGTCCTACAAGGCATTCCTCTCCACCACTTTAGCCATATTTGGGCCACCGGACGATGATATCGCCAACTCCCCCAAAGAAGACGAAGAAGGAAAAGCAAGGAAGCAACTTGTCTACACCAGATGCCCCCCTGTAAAGAAGAAAAAGAAAAACGGTGAAGGTCCAGAGAAGAGGGCCCGAAGAAGGCTACAAGCCTCCATGACTGATGCTTAGAAGATGAGTCAGATGAAGAAAGAGCGCCAGATCAGTCTGTTGCACCACAAAAATCAGGTGAAAAATCAGACAGGCAGGCTTCTCAAGCTGAGAGCTCGCCACTTCATTCTGAGGAAGAAGCACGAGACGAACGATCTCTTCTCTCCCAAACTGAGCCGATTCACCACTCGACTAATGGTCACGAGCATGTCTCTCCTACTTTTTCCACCCCGCCGAACTCCGAAACTACATCACCGCTTAACACGAAACTACATCATTCGCCCGAAACTACAAACTACAATTAACTGAAATCCTTACTGCTGTTGGGAACCAGCGCACCGCCTCCTGGCCAGAACCTCTCGCAGTCGAGCCAATCGCAACTTCCGCCCTACTCAAGCACCACGGAACCCTCCACATCTCATCAACCGGACCAGATGACAATTCCTCGAGTCTAGATCATCAAAGACCATCACGGGAAAATGGTCGAATGCAAATCGAACGAGAAATTGATGAGATGTATCCAGAACTGGTCGCCCATCCTGCTATTAGAGAACAAGTTATGGAGATCCTCACCTGGAGAGATCTCAGATTAAAAAGCTTCTCAGATTTTATAATGATTATTGAACAAATGGGCGGTGCTGATGAGTTTGCAGATTTTGATTTCGATATGAGGAAATCTGCTAAAGTAGGATCACCAGCTGAGCTGATAACAACTGAATCTATCAAAGCTCTGATCCACAGGAAGCTGGGGTTGACTGAACAAGGCGAACCGAGACTGCTCAAGAAGCTCTTGAAGCAGATGCTACACAATGAAGGATCTGACAGAGTGGAGATGATAGTGGAACTGTGTTTGCAGTTCATGACCAACCACGGAGGCACAAACAAGCTGGCCCGATCAAGTGACGCAAAAACATTCCAACATCTCACATCATCACATCAATTTCAGGAGATCGATCTTGTCTCAAAGATCTCCGAAAAAGAAGAAGTTGAGGAGTGATAGCGTCCGAGGCGGATTGGCCTCAAAGAAATAATGGATCAAAGGGAATTGGCTATTTCCCAAATTGCGGTATCAAAGATCGGGTTCTCCCAAACTGTGACCACCGTGGTGTCTGCCGATCTTATAAAAATCCGCTGATGACAAGTCGATTCGTGGATCAACAACAAGTTTCTTTTCCGATGCTCACCGAAAAAGCTCGAATTGATGTAAGAGAAACTTGACAAACCCCATTTTTACACTCTCTCGCCATGGAATCTGTCAAGACCGAAATGATCTCGAAGGTTGAACATCTAATCGCTTTCAAGTTCCGTGTTTATCTCATACAGATCTCAACAGCACCAATATCGATCGATTTTGGATCCCTAACTTCCCACTTTGATCTTTTTGATCAAACCAAAAGTGGAAGGACGGAGGAGAAACCAACCCGACATGATCGTAACAATGTAAGACTGGTCGGCATAGTTGAAGCTCATGGACAAAGACTAGACCATCTGGATCTTTTTGCTAACGAAGTCTCTCAAAAGATGGAAAAGTCAAAAGGCAAGAAAGGTAGGCTAGCTGCTGGATGCCGGACATCACAACCTGTACCCGACCACTCGACCTTGACAACCCTCCCATTACTCGCATTAAAGTAGTCACAAGAAGCTAATGAAGCCGATCTGGTAGATATGAACTCGGGTTGAGAAATCGGCCCAAAGAGCAAAGTTCTTTCAAGAGGCCCGAAAAGAAGAAGAAAGAAGGCGTAAAAAAAACAGAGGCGTAAAAATCCTAAAAAAAATTCGGATCGAGAGCGAAGAAAGGAAAAGGCCGGAAAATCATGCGGAACCTCGGTACCCGCAAGAGTTGATGAGATCATTCCAAAAACTATTTGCACATGCAAGAGGTTTGAGGAATGGAACAAGATCGTGTGAATGGCTTCTGATGCTTTTGTCCTTAATCTTGTTCCACGAGAAGAATCTCCAAGATGATGAATTCCTCAACTGGTTAGAAAATAAATATCCAGATTTTCTGAAGTATCTGGAAAATGAGGCCAAACTTATCAATGTAAAAATATCTCGCCAAGAGTATGATCCGTTGATTACTCAAGAAGGCGGATGGCTCATTTGACGACCGGCATTTCGGAGATTCTACTTTGACATCCCGAAAGCAAAACGCATATAACGATCCTCGCCAGACTAATGATGTCGAATGGAAACTATATCGATTTTCAACGTACCTCGAAGATCAAAGAGAGATGCCGTAAGGATACAAGCCTAAAGAGTGAAGAATCAAGACTTCGGGATCACCGTTTTAAATTCAAACTTTTCTGATGTAACATGTAATCGACATATCTAATGAGAAAAGTTTATTTTCTGATCCTAAGACAAAATCTCATTGTCTTCTGATTATGTGCTCTTTACTGTTCTATATTTATCAAGCGTTTTGGTTTTCTCAGTGTTTTGGTTTTTTATCAAAAAGGGAAATTGTTGGGAAATTTATAGTTTTGATAAAAGTTCCAGAAACACATGTAATAGGACCAGTCAGACCTGTTAGCTCACTGATGTTTATATTACCGTTTATAGAATACCAGTTGATAATTACTGTATAGAACAACTGATGTAATAGATAGGTCACATATTGAGGGGGAACCTCAATATGTATAAGTCGAATCAAGATCCAAAGAACAATATCATCCCGACGCGCGAATCTTTGAAGAAATCGAAGATCATGGTTGCTATAATTGACAATCACGAAGATCAATTGGCAAGGGTTTTAAAAAGGAGATTCTTTGGAAGAATCCCGGAAAATTTGTGGTAGAAGAAGGGAAAGTGGTTTTATCCGCCAAAATCACTATATTTACTGAGTCTCTCCGATCCCGATTGATCTAATGAAAGAGAGAGATGGAGGATCGAAGACGAGATGATTCCATATGTGTTAGCACATAAGAATCTTTGCTCATCAACTAGCCGATTCTGGCTTAGCCGTTGATGATGTAGAAGCCGTTGTTAAACCGGAATCGAAGTTCGCAGAAAGGCAAAGGTGGTCGAGAGAAGAAAAGTTCCCACCAAAAAACCGAAAAAAGGGATAGTTTTTCAAAGAACCGGTTACTTTGAAAGGCCAAGTCCGCACTTTTGAATTGATGATGTTGCGGTTAAAGGGGAAGAAGAAGGAGACAAAAGCGGTGGATGAGTCTTGACTCGATGATGATCACATTCCGACGCCAGATTGCCTAAAGGTCTAGACAAGCTTCGAGAGTCATCACGAAGATCACTTTCCAAAGGACACCTCAAGCGAACCCGCCTCAATCGACGACTTGCGGGTTTTCTCTCGACAAACCTACTTCTCCTGATTTTGCTCATCCGGAGGCCTCTTCACCGCCTCCCGAGGCCTGAATTTGTTGAACCATATATGCTATGCCGTAATCTGTTGTATCTCCTTTTCCGGCTTCTGTAACCCCGAATTATGTCTTTACAAAGAAGATCATCGACGGCGTTTGGAGAAAATGATTGAGGAAAAGATACGAGCTTGCCATCAAACCGGATCCAAAGCCACTGCTCGGATGTGCTCACTTGGAGGATATCAGTGAAGAAGTTTGAAGACTTGAACCGTTCTTCACAGAAAGGTGGGATTCTTTTTTCTCGGACTATGAGATTCAGGATCGCATAAAATTCTTTGGTGTTGAGGCCCTCGATCCGCTATCCGATGATCACGGTAGTCATTAATTACAAACGATTAGGTATGCGGATACCCCAATGCAGCAGAGATGACCCACAAGATGGTCAAATCTGATCGAGCAATGCAAAGAAATGAAGGAATCGATGATGATGAAGAGATTGATGATGGGTGGTCCGTCCAAGATTGAAGAGATATTCAAACGATGATCGATACAAATAAGACAGCAAAGGAGATGAGGATCATTGAGGAACCTGAAGAAGAAGGCCAGTGGAAGATGCGACATGTCCCCATCACCAAGCCTGATCACCGAACAATTGATGAGACTGATCGGGCTGAGAGGAGTCAAGCTGAAGATATGGAGGTCGAGGACCCCTCAACATCAGCAGGTCAGGTAGTTCAGATACTGCAAACTTCTCCTCTCTTTGAAGAAAACCTAATGAAGTATATCAAGAATACATTTCGTGCCAACATGGCTCAAATGTTCAGAGATGATGTTAGTTTCTTCATTCCACTTAACTTTGAATCGAGAGAAAATATCTCTCTACTCACTGCATGCGAATGAGTGAGGAACTCAGAGACACAACTGCTGATAAAATGATAGCAGTAAACGAGCAGATGGCTAAGCTCGAGGAAAGCATAAATCAACAATTCACGCTGATGATGAATGAGAAGATGGCCCAGCTCACCAAGCTGCAGAATGATCTTACTAATGCGACAAAGAGAGTCAACTCTTCTGCTGATAAGCTTGAAAGTACTTATGACAAGGTCAGTTCAGTTGTGGATAAGGCCCAGAGTTCGATGCTCGCAGTTGTTGAAGCCGCACAACCTGATGTTGGAATCAAGTCTCTTGCTCTTGAGGAACTACATCAGGCACTTTCACAGAAAATTGGTGACCTCAACTCATAACTGAAGACTCTTTTTGAGGGAACCAAAAAGGGGGAAGAAGAGAAAGATGTTTGAAGTCTAAGGGAGATCGAATCGTGGAGAACTTTGTTCTTTGGAATCCGGATCATCTTTGGAGAAAGAGGGCATCGGAAGAAAGACATAAAAAGTAGGCTGCAGAACTTGAAAAGGCAGAGGTCAATTCTTCTTCAACCGGTCTCGATGATAGAAAAAAAAAACAAAAAGGAAAGTTGCAAAAGAAAAGGAAAAGGCTACTTGACTTTGACGTAAAAGAAAAAAAGCGAAAAGAGAAGAAGAAAGGTGAGAAGGAAAGACAAAGAAAATTGAGGATGCATCAAGCCCCGAATGATCATATAAGCTTAAGAAGAAAGAGCTTATTGTTGAATCCGGAGAAAGGATCTCATTTAAGAGCCAATTCTTCCCGAAGATGTGGATGTGATTGTTAAGCACGATAGGCACTTGGTAAAATAATGGAAGAAGATCAAAGGAGAATGGTACATCTCTGCTTACATCAATCAGGCTATTCCCACTGCTGATGACAAAGATGAAATATTTAGAGATTGGTTGAGTAACAAGCATCCAGTATTCTATGAATGCATTATGAGGGAGGCAAAGAAACTGAGTTGCATTCCAGTTGCCCCTGAGGTCGAAACCATGGAATACAAGAAGACTCCTGATGGGAAGTTAGACAAGATTGTTTTAATGCAACTCTGAACATGTGTTTGGCTCAAGATGACATCTATGAAGAATACAAGGTTGCATAAATCAAAGCAAGGCTCTATGAGATGTGTGTTGTTCCGATGGAAGAGAGAGACTGAAGGAATCAGAAGACTTAATTTTTGTAAGATCATACTAGAATTTTTTCATCCTGTACTTAATGCTCACATGATCAATGAAATATTCTACTTTTCTGATCTTAAGACAAACTCTCATTGTCTTCTGATTTACTGTCTCCTTA
Organism: Stenogyne calaminthoides; assembly: GCA_037126765.1. Classification (NCBI taxonomy): domain Eukaryota; kingdom Viridiplantae; phylum Streptophyta; class Magnoliopsida; order Lamiales; family Lamiaceae; genus Stenogyne; species Stenogyne calaminthoides. The sequence continues at coordinate 24,585,593 of JBBCBC010000002.1, forward strand.
CTTTATCTTTAACATTGTTCAGCATACTTTCTAGTTAATATTTTGATTCCATCAAAAAGGGGGAAATTATTGGGAAATTTATAGTTTTGATAGAAGTTCCAAAAACATTTATAATAGGACCCAATGAACTTGTTAGTCGATCGATGTGTTAGAAATCAATTTGAACATGTTGTACAACCGACGGAATAGATTAGGTCACATATTGAGGGGAACTCAATATGTATAGATCGATCTGATCGAAGACAAGATCACCAAGTCAGTCGTAAGTCTAGATCAGAAGATTTCAAAGATCAGAATATCTAAAGATCAGAAGAACATCAGCACTACAACAAGAAGATCTTTTCTATTAAGGACATCAGAAGAGCCGATAAAGTTGAAGCTAAGACAACTATATCAGAAGACACAAGGTAGATCGACATCGAAGAATCCATCGAAGAAATCAAGATAAGTCGAGAACGTGATAAGCCCACGCCCGGCATCCAAAAACATACTAAGGAAATCAAACAAGAAGAATGTCAACTTAAATGGCTTTACAAGGAGCCGAATGGGTAATTTGCTAGCCACTAAGAACTCGTCACGTATGTACGGAACTGACATTGCAGGATATGGCGTATCAGGGCAAACAACTAGAAAGGATAAATATACACGAAGACGGTATGACCTTCCTAAGCACGTCAAATCACGCCTGCAAGCTACCAAAAATAGCCTGAAATTCAAATTGCTCTCCAACGGGTCTTTGATTTCAAGGTTCATAAATATGGGACTAAACCTTCGAGTAAGGTTAACGAAATAATTCAAAGTTCAAGCACAAGCTATTTAAAATGAAAGAACACCAAACTCAAGTTTATTCTAGGAGTGTGTTCATCCCATAGTTTCTTATTTGAAATCTTATCCTTTAGCTTTTTAAAGCCAAAATACTAGGATAGATTTCTAGTTGAACAACTTCGATCTTATACCCTAACTAAGTGTTAGGTTAAATTTTGTTTAGCAAGATTTCAGACTAGGGTTTCTAGTTATGATTTCTGGGATTGGTTGAGTGAGAACTCTTGAAACATCTGTTGTACTGTGTTGGACTAACACATTAATCTAAGTCCAGTTGGTTAAGTTGGTGCCCTTGTTGATAGGGAAGAGTGGACATATGACAAGTAGTCCAACCACTATAAATCTTGTGTGCATTTACATTTTACACTTATCACACACACATTGAAAGAGAACATGCATATTCTAAGTTAAGATCGATTTGCACCAAAGATCCGATCCGTCGATCTGCACTTTGTCATCCGATCGTAAAACCTTAGAATCGATTTAAGAAAAACCGGTTTTTCTACACGGGTAAAACTTAGCTTCCGCACAACCGCTTAAACCGATAGACACTAAACCCATCTCGCTCTCCCTGCGGACAAGAAACTTAAAAAGGTTTAGAAGTCTATTCAATTCCCCTCAGACTTACGGCCTCACTAAAACCCGTTAAGGGACCTACAATATTAAATTATAATATATATATATATATATATTAAAATTTAATATATAGAATGTTGGGATAACACATTCGGGATCTATCTGGATGACCTCATAAACACAAATTTAAATTAATAATTATTACTAGCATGAATTAACCTAAGTGAATTCAAATAATAATCAATCCAACAACGACGTAAGTAATATTTCACGTAAAAGATCCTAGCATGCGCAATTTCTAGAGATTACGAAAGCATTCGTTGGAGAGAGAGATGCCGAGAACGGACATGATCAAGTATCCGGATACTCACCAAAAGTCCTTCTCAAGTATTTCCAAGCCCTCGCTCAATAACCCTTGGAAGGTTCTCCAATGAACAATTTATAAACAAAGGAAAAATAAATAATTGTTGCACCACCTTTTGTGGATTTATAATATTTCCAACACATGGAACACTATGTTGGGATTATCTTTGAAAAGTATGCTTTTACTTTGTATAATCAAAACCAATTTTCGGACTTATTTACCAAATAAATTGTTTATCACCGATGCTTTAAATATGATTGAATGTTATATATATTTCTTTGCATAATTGTTCAATAATTAAATGCGTGTTACATCAGAGTTAATTTAGTGATACCGCATCACGTAAGATTAAATTAATCCTTGTAACTATAAGTACGCCATTCACCCCTAGATGGAAATGAACAACTATCTCCGAAGGTTGAGGTGTAAAGGCTCCGAATTGGGTTGTCTTGACCAAGAGATTACACTAGTGCATGATCGATGCGTTGAATAGGACCTCTGAGGAGGATAAATTCTTGAATCGAACAAGGAAGAATTAGACCTCGGGTTCGTTGTTTCTTAATCTTCGCCCCTTAAATAGGATCACGTGGGATTGGTAACTATTGCTTTGACTTATCATGGGTAAATAATCGTAGATTCAATACTTTTTATCTTGGGCAATATTATTGGCCATGTGATTACTAAGATTTAATACGAAGAATCGTGTGCAAGTATCGCTTGCTTGATTTGCCCCCTTGGGAGGTTCATAAGTTTTATCATACCAAATCTTGCAAGTGGAATTAGTTTCCTGTATGGATAATAATGTTGAACCGCTTCCTCGACCAAGGACAAAAGATGTTAATTAATGGAAAGCTATTTCAAAGGGCTTGAATTAATTAATGGGCTAGATAATCTTAAACACGGAAAATAATGACCGGAGCCATATTGATCGTAATATGGGTTAAGATGGATAGTCTGATATTAATTATGTAGTGGGATTAATTAATATTTATGGGCTTGAATTATATTGTGGCTCAATATTAGATATTCAAGATCCATTAGAAGGTCAAATCTTAATTCTCCTAAAGGCCCTCTGAGTAGCCCAACATATAGTCCAATAACTGAAAAAGGTGATTAAAATAAAATAAATATTGTTGTTTATTTTTCCTTGCAATTTTTTGAATTTTATGGATAAAAAAAGAGAAAAAGATTTTCTTTGAATTTTGTTATGGAATGAAGATATGTATTCTTGGAATACAAGATTATCTCATTAAATTCAAGAAATCTCCCAATTGGTTATCTATAAGGAAAAATTCAAAATTTTTGAAATATATAGTGGGCAAGAAAGATTTTCTTGATTTTCTTGAAAAGATATTATGGAAGATATGTATTTCTTGAAATACAAGAATATCTCATAAATTCAAGAAGATCCAAATCTTGGGGTCTTGACCATAATTTTCGAAAATTACCCCATAACAAGGGAAGGTGGAATTTTGTGGAATATTATAATTATGGGAAAAAAGAATATAGAAGATATATTCAAGATTTCTTGGTGACCAAGAAAAAGTCTTTTCCCATTGATTTTGGACCCAAAATTTAAACCTCCTATCTATAAATAGGGGATGATTAGTTCATTCCCAAGTACAATTCCATGTCTTTGAAATATTAGCAAATCCACGAAAGTGGTGCAACAAAAGTTAATTTTTTCCTTTTGTAAATTGTTCATGAAAGTATCCTTCCACCGGATTGTCGAAAGCGCGGCTAAGGGAATATTGGGAAGTCCTTTTGGTTAGTCCGTCTAACCAATTCACTTTTATCCCGAGAGAGAATGCGTTCATCGTAAAACCCGTAGATTCGCATGAATGGGTTTACGTGGTTTTTATATGCATGATATGTTGTTGCAATTATTATTTGAATTAATATAGGATTAATTCATGCTTAGTAATAATTAAAGAATTAAATTTGTATTTAAATATTCACCTAATAGATCTGTGAATCATTCCCCGACAACAACCGTATCGAACCCCACCGCTTAAGACTCTGAATTTTTAAATTGTAATTTAATTAAATGGACATTAAATTTGAAATTGGATAGTAGAACTGATTAGATCTTGTTTCGCGCGATCCAATGTCATGGATTTTAATGTTTTATTTTGCATGCATATAAAGCGTGGTTTTTAATTGATTCGTTCGAATTTGTTTTTTGCCTAAATGAGAAAAATCCACGAGTAGACTAAGATTGTTTGATTTGATCCAATGTAATAGACTAGTCTGAATCTAGGTTTATTTATTTTTAAATAAATTTGTAACCCAACCGAACCAAGAGACGAAGAATTAAAGGACAAAATCCGAACCGGCGTGCAGGAAGGCGCTGTTGTATACCTTAATCGCTTTGGGCGCTAGGGCGAGCCTAGCTTAATTGAAAATAGTCGCCGAGTGGTCACAAGACGCGCTCCCTGTGTCGGTATGACGGGCGATGTCATGCGGTGAAACGTGAATCTTGGGATATCGCCGGCGCCTGAGGACGCAGCAGCCATGCCGATATGAATCTCGCGTCATCGCCGAGGACCGCGATCCCGCCGACACCTCCGAGGCGTTGTAAGCCGCTGGCGAAACTGCAACCGCCGAGGCGGTCTTGCGAGTACCTTAGTTGCCCCAGCCATGGGCGGCGGATCTTGGCGTGCATCCCTACGCGAGCCGCTTGGCGGGCGGTTCGAGGCAAGTATTTTTCGAAGACGAACGAGTGGGAGAAATTCGAGACGTTGCGTTTCTTCAAGATCAAGCGAAAAAAATCAAACCATGACAATTGGATAATTTGTGCCCAATATGTTTATTTTTTGCTTTTGCTTGATTTATTTTGTGCTATCTTTATGCTTTATTTAATTTGTTTAAATGTGTTTGCATGAGGGTTGCCAAATTGAAAAAATCTCAACTTTAAAATTACTAAGTATGTTTTAAATAATTAATTGACAATTTTATTCCCGATAATAAATTGAATTAATTTTGACCTCCATGATTTATTTATTTGTGAATTCTTTTGGAGAAAATTCCCCCTTGGGCCAAAAAGATAGGTTTCACATGAATGAATTCGAGCGGATGATTGTGGGTTATTACTAGTGGCGATGACCCTCCCAATGAGGCTCGATCAAAGCGAAATAGTAATCCCATATTTAATCATGGTTATTACTTAGGTATAAAATTGATATGCATATACTTCCCGAAGTCCTGTCGATTTTATATTGGTCAAGTAAACCAACTATTAATCTGGATATTAAAGGGTTTGTAAATCGTTCTTGTTTGTAACTTTCTTGAATGTGTTTAAATAATGACCCACCCCACGTGCTTATTTAAAAAGCTTTTTGAGATGTTGGTGATGCATGTTCATATTTTTTTTGAGATTTTAAATATGATGCATGTGGATCAATCTTGTGATATACTTATGCTATTGCATATAGTTGTTTATTCGATTCAAAGATGTCGCTACCTTTTAATCCTTTGTTATTATACTTAAAAGTCAATCTTATATGGAAACTATATTGATTGGAAAAATTATAATTGTCCTAATTAATAAAAGCACAAGTGGATTTTGACACACAAAAATCGAGATGAGCCAACCCGACGAGTCAAAACATGCGGGACTCATCGGATCACCTTGGTAAAATGTCGAGTATTTGAAAATGGTGGAGAAAACCCGTAGCGTAAGGGATTACGTCCTCAAAATAGATGGCCCATCTGAACAAACTTGAGATTAGAGTCTGATTATGACACGGAGACTCGGATGAATTTGGTACTTCACTCTCTTAAAAAGTTTTTGAGCATTTTGGCTCATTAGCTAATTTGTTGCAAGCTTTTTGGTCTCGGCGAAATGATGATAAGGCACCAAACTCCAAGCTTTGACAGCAAGTGGTCCGTCTTCATCTTCTTCTAGGCGGGTAGGCAAGATAAAGAAGAGGACCAAAGGCCATGCAATAAAAACTCAAGCGCTGCCAAAGCACCGTAAGATGAGAATGCTTGTTGTGTCGAGAAAATCCAAAGAAGGAAGTGCTTAACTGCGGTGAGAAAGGACAATGGAGGTTTTTACTGTTCCAACCCCAAAGGCGGAAAGAAAAGGTAATTCTCACGCACTTAGTTATTTGAAACTTGTTTAGCGGCGATACTTTTCATTAAGTGGGTGGTTGATCTGAGATCCACTAATCATGTTAGCTTCACGGGTTCTAAATGATCAAAGCAACTTAGTGGGAGTGAGATCCTCATCACCTTTGAAGGCAATATTCACAGTAGTAGAAGACATTGCAATGCTCGTAAAGTGGCGGATATTGCAATCTTCTACGATATAAAGATTATTATAATATACTACGCAATAGGCGTTCGTTGCAATGCTACATGAGTGGCGATTAAAGCGATGGGAGAAGTCACCTTTTATCTTTTGAAGATTAAGTTTTTTTTGAGATTATCTTTATGTTCCCAGTTTTATAAAGAATTCACTTTCATTTTCTATAATTCGATTAAAGGACACTAAGTTTCTTCTAATAAGAATGACATCATATTTGAAATGATGAGTGTACATTACGGGACATTGATAGAAAATCTCTATACAATTAACTGTGCACACCGCTCCCGAAATGCATCTATAACCACATCAACTATTCCAAAGAAAAGCGAACGAAATACTTCTTTGGCGTCTAAGATTAGGGTCATATAAATCGAAGAGGATCGAAAGGTTGGTAAAGGTGGTTCAACTGGAGGCGTCTCCCAAGTTGAATCGATTCGACCTGCGAATCATGTTTGGAGGTGATATGACCAAGATGGCATTTTAGCCTGAGGAATGGGGCTAAAAGTGTTAGAGATCGTTCCACATAGATGTATGTAGTCGATGTCAACCAAAGCAAGAAGGAGGTTATGAGTAATTTTATTGATGATTACTCAGAATGCGATTATTTCCCTTATGAAGCATGAATCGAGACCTTTGAAATTCTAAAATTTAAGGCTCAAAACGAATGAAATCATAGGGAAAAGCATTATCAAGTCTCTACGATCGATCGTGGAGGCGAATACCCTCAGCGATGAATTTTTGAACTACTTATCGATGAAGGGATTGTATCGACTCCTTTTGCACCGAAACCCTCAACAAAGCGGGGTTGCGAGCGAAAAACATAATTCTTTTGGAAATGGATTAGATCGATGATGAGTTATCGCGGATCTTCCCAAATGGATTACGGGTCATACCTTGAAACAACGACTTACATTACGAACTTAATGCTATCGAATCGGTTCCCAAAACTCCCCGAAAGAATTGTGGACGAGTATATAAACTAGTATGAACACATGAGAATTTGGGAGCGTCGTGAAGGGAATGAGTTCTTGCCTGATCTATTAAAGGTGAATATTTAAATACAAATTTAATTCATTAATTATTACTAGCATGAATTAATCTATATTAATTCAAATAATAATGCAACAACATATCATGCATATAAAAAAGCCACGTAAAACCTATGCATGCGGAATCTATGGGTTTTACGTGAGCGTACCTCTCGGGATGGTAGTGGCTTTGGTTAGGAAACGGACTAACCAAAAGGACTTCCCAAGTATTCCCTTTGCCCTTATCGACAATCCGGTTGGAAGGATACTTTCATGAACAATTAACAAAAGAAAAAAATAAACTAAACTTTGTTGCAATATTTTCGACCGCCACTTGAACTATGTGGATTTGCTTAATATTTTTGTGGAAAAAGACACATGGAATTGTACTTTTTCCGGAATGAACTAATCATCCCCTCATTTATAAGAGGGAGGTGGTATACAAATCCGTTGGATCTTCTTGGTTATGAGATATTTCAATGTGGGAAAAAGACTTTTCTTGATCACGAAATCTTGAATATATCTCAAATATTCTTTTCCCCATAATTAAAATATTCTTGTAAAATTCCTTATCACTTCAAAAGAAAATCTTCTCCTTTTTTATCATTATTTTAAAAAATATTTTATTTTTAATATCAGGAGAATCCAAGATTTGGATCTTCTTGAATTTATGAGAGATATTCTTGTATTTCAAAAATTACATATCTTCCATAATATCTTTTCATTATTTCCGATGAAAATCGAAAAATTCAAGCCACTAAATAACTTTTAATTGCCTCTATTTTCAAAAAAGTTTAGAAATATCCTATATGAATAACCAATTGGGAAGATTTCTTGATAAAACTTTAATGAGATAATCTTGTATTCCAATTCTTAATACATATCTTAACAATCACATAACAAAATTCCAAGATAAAAATCTTGAATCTCTTTTTTATCCAAGCGATAATTTTAGAAATCTGTTAGAGAAATATTAAGCAACAATATTTATTTTCTTTTGTTAAAAGAAGAATTTATCCTCCCCATAGGTTATTGGACTATATGTTGGGTGTAATCTCTTGGTCCAAAGACAAAAACCAATCTGGGCCTTTCAACGCTTTCGGAGATATTAGATTTGACCTTGGGCTAATTACAAGGGATCTTGAATATCTTTTATTGAGCCACTATATAATTCATAACAAATATTAATTAAACCCCGATAAATATATATAACATTCAATCATCTTAAAGCATAATTAATTTATTCATTAAATAAATTAAGAAAATCCGGTTTATTTATTAAAGTAAAAAGCATACTAAAATAGAAATCTCCACTTATATTAATTCAGTTTTTAAGTCTCTCGAGTATCTGACATCTAATGTCCCCTTAATTAATTTTCTCAACATACTCGAAATTGGCTTTCAATGTCTTTTGTCCTTGGTGAATGGATCACGGGTAAATTACTCTATCTTTCTGTAATTCCACTTGCAATTTTCGTATAGATGTCTTTCCTTTAATGAACCTTTGACTGCGTGGACTCTTGGCAAAAGCGACTACGATTTGCTTAAAATTAACAAATCCTAACAATCCGGTTCTTTCATATTGCAAAAAAGTATTGAATCTCGGATGCATTTATCTTGATTTGATGGTTACGAATCCCGTGATCCCCATTTAAGGAATAATTTAAGGAATCAACGAACCCTTGAGGTCCAATTCTTAAACACTTTGGAGTTCGTGATAAATCAACATTCTATCAAGGTTCTTTCATTGCTTGAGATGTTTTCAGTGTAATCTCTTGGAGTTCTCGATGTCTTTATTACCGTACTCAACCTTTAGCGATGGTTGTTCATTCCATCTACGTTGCATGAATAAAAAAGGTTTCCCTCTAATTTATAAGCACAAGGAATACCTTTCTTTCATCTATCTCCTATTAAAATTACATTTTCTTTGAATAGATGGATTCAATCATATTTAAAAATCCTTTCTAAATATCTTGCAAATCATTTAAAACCATCGATGTCAATGAATACTTGCGATAAACATTTTCTTTTCTCAAATCTCCCAAGGATGTGTCTAAGTCTTTCAAAAACTTTTTTAAGTATACTACAAAACTTCTCCACGGTTCCGTTCTCCAAATGATCCCTACAGATATCAATAATTTCTCCCATATACTAAGAATGCCGTCTTGACACCCATTCAACTCACATTTTTCTCGAACTTTCAACCGTTTTTGATCAAACCCATAAGACTTTATTCTTTTCAAAACTTTGGTTCCATATCTCTCCTGCTTGTTTCTCAGTTGTCTTTCAGACCCTCTTGTTTACTTCGTGGACTCTTGGTTCTCTTTTATTTTTACAAAATATGGGGTTTCTTGCATATGAGATCTCCATCAAGACTTAAGTTAGGGTTCTTTCCTTCGGTTCTTGACATCTATTGCAATTTCAAAATTGAAATCTTGTGACAATTGATAAGAAGAATACCATGTATGGACTTAAGCATGAACATAATTTTTTAGAATCTAAATTTTTTCTCATCATCGTGGATCCTTTCTTTCGCAGTATAACCTTCTATCAAGCCTTTAATTACTTGCTTTTTTAAGGTTTCAACCTTCTTACTCACGATCCTCTTTTGCCTCTTATATATCTCCCACTTGCATCTAATGGGTTTGACCTCGATTAAGTGGTTACGATTAAACTCCCTTTACTCTTAGGGATTGAATTATGAAACATAAACTCTTTGCATCTTAATTTTTAAAACCGATTGTTGTTTGCCATCATCGCATCCTTCGATCTTGGAGGATGTGTCCTTTCGTCATATCATGTCCATGAGTGCGATTGGGAATCCAGTTCCGGGGACTCTCTATTCCCGCCAGATCTCTGCGGAACCGCGGCTCTATACAACCCTCCTTTATATAATCAAAACTCCGGTTGTGGCGTGTCGTTTGATATAATCGTCTTGAGCTTTACTAGGTGTTCGTGACTTTCAATGAAAATATGGTTTGCCCTCTGGCGCTCATTTAAAAAGTAATCTCAGCTTTTGGGTTTCTTTGGTTCATATAGTCTTCTTCCAAAATCTAAAGTGGTTTTCTTATTACCACCTTTTTATCTTGATCTCCTTATAGAACATTCACCCTTTTGTTCCCTCTTTTTATCATAAAATGGGTTTGACCTCGTTAATTAGTTCGATCGAGGATCGACTCTTGACTTTCATTGTTGTTTAGCTTCCTTGTCCATGTACATGTGGGCGGACACCCCTTCCCATGAATTCTCATGTGTCTCATACTTTTAATTAGGCTCCGGTTGTATCTAATAGGTTTGACCTCATCTTTGGTTCGATTTGAGGAGCCCTCTATGATTTGGATAAACTGCCTACAAGTTTTGTTTGAATTCATAGTCTTTGTTTTGTTTTCATATGACCCCTATAGAACGACAGGAAGATCCCTCGAATTCCATCTTCATCATTAATGTCTAACCATTTCCAAAAAATTATGTTTCTGCGTTTGTCTATCATCTACTGCGCTGATTTTTAGGTTTGGGGTTATAGCATTTGAATGTAATCTCATGTTTTCTTTGGATACTTCTTCGACTAATCTAAAGTTCATCGGATAAATTTCTAAAACTCATTTTCTTTGCGGAGTTTGGTCGATTACGGGTTCCTTGTGTCATCCGACACCCATGTGTCTCATCTTTTGTATTAATTCTTGATCGAGATTTGTAGAGACTTAATCGGTTTTCCATATGATTCTCTTCGCTTGATCCTTAAATTCTTTAGAATTTCTCAAGGTCTCCGATTCATGCTTCATAAGGAAAATGTACCTTGAGTAATCATCAATAAAATTACTCATAACCTCCTCTTTACTTTTTGGTTAACATTGAACTACGTACATCTATGTGAGCGATCTCTGGACAACTTTAAATTTCCCATTCCCCAATGGCTCCAAATGCCATTTTTAGTCATATTACCCTCCTCCAAACATGATGATTCCTTGGGTTGGATCCATTTTGGTCATTCAACTTGAGAGTTGCATCTCGGGTGAACCATCTTTTCACCAACCTTTGGATCCTCTTTGGATTTATAACAAAATCTTAGATGCCAAAAAAAGTGTCTCGTTCACGTCGATGAACATTTTCTTTTCTCGGAAGCTTGATTGATGTGTTATAGGATACATTTAAGTAGTGGTGTGCCCGATTAATTGTATAGATTTTCCATCAATGTCCCGTGCTGAATACACTCATCATTTCAAAATGATGTCATTCTTAATTAGAAAAAAACTTAGTGTCCTTTAATGGAATTTTAGAAACCGAAAGTGAATTCTTTCTAAAAATGGGAACATAAAGATAATCTCAAAAAAAACTTTATCTTCAAAGATAGGTGCACTCTCCCACTGCTTTAATTGCTACTCATGTAGCATTGCAATGTCTTGCTACTTGCGTAGTATTACAATAATTATTTACTCTGTAGCATTGTAATATCGCCGCTTCACGTAGCATTGCAATGTCTTCTACTTTAAAATAACGTTACCCGGTGTGATGAGGATCTCACTCCCACTCGTTCTTGGGATCATTTAGAACAGAGTAAACCAACATGATTAGTGGATCTCGTATCAACCACCCACGAATGAGAAGTATCGCTGTGCTAAACAAGTTTCAACAACTAGTGTATGAGAATTACCTTTCTTTCCGTCCCTTTTTGGGGTTGGAGCACGGCAAGACCTCCATTGTCCTCTCCGCAGACTTAAGCACTTCCTCTTTGGATTTTCCTTGACCTGACAAGCATTCATCATCTTACCATTGCCATTGGGCATGATTCAAGTTTTATTGCTTATGGCCTTTGGTCCTCTTCTTTATCTTGCCTACCCTTGGCTTAGAAAATGAAGACTTAACCACTTGCAAATCAAAACTTGAGTTTGGTGCCTCTTCATCATTTAGGTAGAGACAAAAAACTTTGCAACAAATTAGCTGGCCGAGGCCAAAATGCTCAAAAACTTTTTTAGGCGAGAGAGTGGAAATTCATTCATCTGAGTCTCGGATCATAATGCTGCTCGAGAATCTCAAGTTTGTTCGGATGGGCCATCTATTTTGAGGATGTAATCCCTCACGGGTTTGCCCTCCACTATTTTCAATGACAACATCTCTTAAGGTGATCCGAAGAGTCCGTATTTTGACTCGTCGGTTGGCTCATCGATTTTTGTGTGTCAAAATCCACTTGTGTTTTTATGCGATGTAGGACAATTATAATTTTCCAATCAATTTAGTTTTCCTTTACATATTGTATTGACTTTAAAGTATAATAACATGGATTAAAAGGTAACGACATCTTTGAATCGAAATAAACAACTATATGCGATAAAGAAAGCATATCACAAGATTCGATCACATGCCATCATTTTAAAATCTCAAAAAAAATATATACAATGCATCGACCAACATCTCAAAAATAGTTTAAATAAGCCACGGGGGGTCATTATTTAAACACATTCAAAGAGTTACAAACAAGAACGTTACAAACCTTTAATATCCAGTTAATAGTTGGCTCCTTGACCAATATAAAATTAGCGAGGACTTGAGGGAAGTATATGCATATCAATTTTATACCTAAGTAATAACCATGATTAAATACGAGATTACTATTTCACTTTGATCGAGCCTCGTTAGGGAGGGTCATCGCCACCAAGAATAACCCACAATCATCCGCTTTGGAATTCATTCATATGAAACCTATCTTTTGACCGTCCTGGTTGAGAATTTCTCCAAAAAGAATTCACAAATAAATAAATCATGGAGGTCAAAATTAATTCAATTTTATTATCCTAATAAAATTGTCAATTAATTATTTAAAACATACTTAGTAATTTTGAAGTTGAGATTTTTCAATTTGGCAACCCTCGTAAAACACATTTAAACAAATTAAATAAAGCATAAGATAGCACAAATAAATCAAGCAAAGCAAAAAATAAACATATTGGGCACAAATTATCCAATCGGGGTGGTTTGATTTTTCTTGACTTGATCTTGAAAAACCGTCTGAATTTCTCCCACTCGTTAAATCTCGAAAAAATATTGTCTCGAACCGCCACGCCATTCTCTTCGCGGCGGATACCGCCGCGCATCCGTAGGCCCACTTAACTGGGGCCTTTAAAGCCTCGGCACGCCGGCGGGATGCCACTTGCCCGCCGATGCCTCATTGATGTCGCCAAGTCAAGCAGTTCTCGGCAAGACCAGCGATTTGGCGGTAACCATGTGCCCTTTTATCGCCGTACTCCGCCGCCCGCGTCCTCGTGAATAAATCTCCATGTGTTCCCGCCCCCATCACTTTTCGCTCGGCTTTGGGCGCTTGTCTGTATGACCCTCGTCCTCATGTGGCGCTCGACGCCAAAGCCTCATCTCCGCTGGCGTGCCGGTCTTGCGCCCGCCTACGCGTGGTTCTTCTGATTTAAATCCTTTAATTCTTCGTCTCTTCGCCGTTCCGATCCGGTTACAATTTATTTACAAAAAATAAATAAACCCTGAATTTAGACTAATAGTCTTGCATTGATCCAAATCAAACAAATCTTAGTCTACTGTGGATTTTCTCATTTAGGCAAAACAAATCGAATCGAATTAAAAACCACGGTTTATATGCATGCAAAATAAAACATTAAAATCCATGACAATTGGATACACAAAAACAAATCTAACGGTTCTACTATCCAATTTCAAAATTAATGTCCACGAATTAAATTACAATTTAAAAATTGAGTCAAAAACAAAATGTCGATGCGATTGAAGGAATGAGTTGCCTGGATCTATTAAGGGTGAATATTTAAATACAAATTTAATTCATTAATTATTACTAGCATGAATTAATCTATATTAATTCAAATAATAATTGCAACAACATATCATGCATATAAAAAAGCCACGTAAAACCTACTGCATACGGAATCTACGGGTTTATGTGAGCGTCATTCTCGGGATGGGGACAATCAAAGCAAGACATTGCAAATACACGATTCTCTGTATTAATTTAATCGCTCTTGCAATTAATATTATTGTCCAAGATATAGGGTATCGAAGTCACAATGATTCTCTTCCCATTTATAAGTCAAACAATAACTACTAATCACACACGATCCTTATTAAGTTACGAGAGATTAAGAAATCAACAACCATTGAGGTCTAACTCTTCATCCCTTAAGTCGGTGCGAATGAGTTTATCCTCTTTTTCTCCGTCAAATATTGTCGAATACTAATGTAATCTCTTGGTAAAAACAAAATCAATCTGAGTACCGCATCAATTTCTACCAATAGATTGTTCGGATCTATCTAAGTTGTAAAACACACACTCGTTTTCACCGTTTCTGGCTAGCGTGATCTTACATGATCCAGTATCACCACGTTAACTACAATGTAACGTTTACTATGAGCAGATTTACAATAAATATATATAACATTCAATCATATTTAAAATACTTGATGATAAATAATTTATTTCAGTAAATAAGTGTTTAATACATAAGTTATACAAAATAAAATCATACTTTCACGTATAACCCCAACATAGAACGGGGTGAGAGTCCATGCCGCCACACCCTATTGTAGAGCGGGAACATGGAATGGGGCGATCTAAGAGCATCCATAATGGTCCATCCAAATGGTATTTAAACATTGAATGTATGAAAGTTGATGCTTAGAATCATTGTGGATGATGTTTAAATTAGAGAGAGAGAGAGTGTGTCATCCATCCAAACATATGGACGAAGAGAGAAAAATATTTTTTTACAAAAAAAAAAGGTAAAAATAAGATGATGGTGGGACACATAAAAGATGTATGGATGGATGGATGATTGATAATCATTGTGAGAGTATATTTAAACAATTTAATATTTAAAAATTAATAATATGAAGATTATGTGGAGGAGAGAGAACATCCATTGTGGATGCTCTAAATAACGCTGGGCGGAGACACGAGTTAACATTCCCATTCTTAGTTGGGACACTTATAAACAAACCAACCCGTGTGTAGGCGAAAACTTTGCCACCCCAATAAAAATTATGTCACACGCGAGTTTGAACCTGCGTTGTCCAAGAAATTCAACCCGCAAGTTGGGTTTTTGGGCTCATTCTATTCAATATTCATCGAGTTACTCTTTTAAGGGAGTGCTTTGAACTACTTGAAAATAATAAGAATCACTTATTAAAATGAAAAGTTGTGAGAGGATTAACTTCAAGTAAAGTCTTGTGGACCAAAATAATATGTTGCAAACACACCCTAAAGAGACTAGTTATTCAAAAGGTAAGGTAAAATTCGAAAATAGGCCTCCACCCCAACCCCAAACAGAAGCTTAACAAAATCAAACGACACAGAAAACCGGCATTTCAAGAAACCAACAAATTCCCATCCATATTCAAACCTAAACATTACCGAAAATCCGGGCGAGAAAAAATGGTATCGGATTCGGAGCTGATCGAGCAGCTGCAACACTTCCTCACCACGTCGGACCTCACCACTACCACCACTGCTATCCTGAGCCGCCGCCTCGAGGAACATTTCGCCGTTGATTTGTCCGATAGAAAGGCGTTTATCAGAGAACAGGTCGATAATTACATGCAAAGCCAAATTGAAAAAGTTTCCGATAATGAAGAAGTAGAAGTAGAAGTAGAAGAAGAAAATGAAATTCGTGATGAAGGAGTGGTGGAGGAAGAAGACGAAGAAAAAAGGAATCGCCAATGGCGAAGTACTGCCAAACGCGCCTCTAAAAAACGGTTGGTTTCACAATTTGTTTTCTTTGGCTACCTGTTCAGATGTTTTTCCCCCTTTTTTTTTCAGAGATTTCTAGATATGGAATTGTTGCCCTTTGTCTTTTTTTTTTTTTTTTTTTTTTTTTTGTGATTTTGGGGTGGATGATTATTCTTGTATAATTTCGTACTTGTTCAATATAATAGTCTGTGAATTCTATTTTTGGTTGAGGATGAGGAGAATTCGTTTAATTCAAGGTATATGCTCTGGTATTGGAGGACAATCAATGTGAATTTTTCGGGACTTGCAGTATTTGAACTTTAGCTGTGAAGTCAATTCATTGCATGCATTAACTTTTGAGTTCTTTTTTAATTTTATGTTTGTTTTTTCAGCTTAGGGTTCTTCATTTGATGAAGTTTGATCAAGTTGTAGATTATCATTACAAGTTTCTACATCTGTTTTTTTGTTTTTCCTTTAATTCATTCATGATGATATTCCTCCAGTTGAATAATATTTTCTGAATTTGGGAGGGATAAATTTCCTTTTATCAATAAAAATAGTTTTTTATTGTGCACGTTATCATTAAACCCCTTCAAAACATCCCTTTGCATTCTGAAATTTTTCGTTGGTCACTGAGCTATGTTTGGATGTTTTAGAAGAATTAACTGACAAAGTCTATAAAAAAGTATGATGTATCATGTGTTATGAGTGAGATTTGTTGGGTAGCATCATAATTCATGTATGTTTAATGTTGGGGTAATGCATTAACGATGAAATGAATTTGTTAGCCCATAACCAGACACTACCTTAAAATAACATAATAAACAACTGAAGAATATTATGATTGTGGCTCCATTCACTCTTTCAATGTTAATTGACCTAGTTGGTTATATAGGCTACCTCTTGCCTCTGGTTGAATACCTAGTGCTTACTGAGTACAAAACAAATATGATGCGTTTGCATCAAATGTAAACATACGCAGTCTAGAAAAAAACAATGGGATGTAAGACCATTCTTTCTCCTAGTTAACATTTTTATTAGGTTGAATTTGCAAGCTCTTCCACCGCCAATTCTTTCATCATATAAGTCAGCTGATGTTACTTTCT
Organism: Stenogyne calaminthoides; assembly: GCA_037126765.1. Lineage (NCBI taxonomy): Eukaryota > Viridiplantae > Streptophyta > Magnoliopsida > Lamiales > Lamiaceae > Stenogyne > Stenogyne calaminthoides. The sequence goes on from JBBCBC010000002.1 coordinate 24,602,499, forward strand.
GAAATTTTATTTGCGTGTATATGCTTACATATAGGCTTCTCTTGTCGAGATCTTGTAAGAAGGAGAAAGTTAAGAAAAAAGGTGGAGGTGGAGGATTTACTAAATTATGCGATCTTTCTCCGAGCTTGAAATTTGACGAGTAGTAACCGAATTAAATCGAGCAGTATAACAAACTTAAATGTCCTATACTCAAGGAAGTAAATATGCCGATACCTCACCGATATATCCCATATTCATAGTCAAATATCGATATTGGGAAGAATGATATTTCCATAATATTATCGATCAATACACATATGCAATATCGATATCGATTAATTTGTTGTACAAATTGTGCCTAGTATCGATAAAATATCAAGAAATTATTGGAAATATCGAGAATATGTCGATAAATTTTAAAATATAGATAAATAGCATATGAAATACATTGTATGTTCTATTTTTATATTTAGCACAAATTTAAAAAAATTCAAATTCTTTTTGTTAAATTTATGTATTTAAAGTTTCTTATTAAATTTCATAATTTTTAAATTTACTAGATATTGAATATATAACCATCAATATTTCTACAAATTTAAGTGTCTAGAATTTCTACAAATAAAAATATTTAAAACCTTGCCTATACTTGATGGTGCATTATCACATATCTGCTTACATTTCATGACCGGGTTGTCAAAACAACTTTGGATGCATATTAGAGAGAATAATTTGCGGGGATCCGTCCAACCGGAGAAATATACTTTGTGATGACACAACTGCTGCAACCTTTTTTGGTGTAGATAGTATTGATATGTTTCAAATGAATAAGGCTCTTTAAGCATCATATATAGCCTTTGGATTACAGCGGTGGTATGATTTTTGGCATATGAGTACCCTCATTTTGAATTTTCTTGAACAATATTGTGTCTTCTTATGTCTTTCTTTTTGTGTGACGGCTTGCTTGAGGTAGCTTGCAGTATTTATTTTGCACATGAATACTATTTTAATATTGTTTTGATAGAGTGGTGCTATGGAAATCCTGCAATATGACCAGAAAGAGACATTTATGATGTTAAAATATTGTACAATAGTGAGACAATCTTATTTAAGCTTTGAGTTCTTTTCACCTTTCTTGGAAGTATTGGATAGAGATATAAGAGTTGCGGCAAAAGGTATTGATGGCTTATAATTTAGGATTGTTGTCTAACCTTAGGCAAGAACAAGTTGGTAATGAGAATGTGTATTGCCTCATTGGACAACTGATATAATTTTATTAGGTATTAGATCAGTTGATCAGGAGATATGACTTATGATCCCAATATAATTGAGTAATGAAGGCATAATTGATAGATAAATATTTTGAGAAATAATGATGTATGTAGGATTTAATTGGAATCTTGTGTTACGGATATGACTCCATAAAGAATCTCACTTTGTGAGCCTAACTTGAAGTTCAATGTAGTTCTTTGGAACTCATTTTATGCATTTATCTTCGATCTATAGGTTTTCACTTCAACTATTTTTTTTGTTGCTATAGGTGCTTGGTGGTGCATCATTCTTGACTTTATTTATATTCAATTGTATTATGGCGGCAAATTTCAAAACAACATCTTGAATTCCACAATGTGTAGTTTTTTATCTTGTGGCAATTGGCCTTATCTTGGAATATTTAGCTCTATGTATAGCGGTTTTACTAGAACCGACTTGTATTATTCTTTGAAGTTTCTTCAAAAAGTGAAGTTCCTCCGATCGATCCTGCACCTAAAGTGAAGCAAAAGGAAGCAAGAGAGATGAAGGTTAGAATCTAGATTGAACCCTTATAATGCTTCATTCTTATTTGGTTAATAAATTTTTCTTACTGTTTCAAGTTCTCACCGTAATTTTTGCGGGGTTTTTTGAGCATATGGACTCTTTTAAACAACACTTTTGATGAATAATTGAAAAGACAACGTAGATTGTCCGGAATTAAAATCATGGAAAACAAGATGAAAATGTAATAAGAGAGATATCTGTAACAGCAGTGAGAGTTCATGCCTACTTATATCCTTTTTGTGTAAAACACCATGTTTCTTGATAATAGCCGATAATCCCGCAATTATTTTTAAATTTTCACGAATTCTTATCGAATAATATCCACCCTCCGGTAAAATGTGTGTAATAGATGAAGATGAGCCAAAAGAGAAAAGAAAAGTGACCTAGGGGTGGAAATCCAACCTTCCTTGCTCCTCTTAAACTCTCGATGCTATGGTGAAGTTTCTTGTACGGAGAAGATGACTTACCTCGTTCGATGTTGTTAAAAAGGATTTGGGATTACATCAAGCTACACAACTTGCGGTACAATGTGAATATTGCTAAAACTTGTTTAAACATCTTATAAGTTGTTTCAAGAGCTTAAAAGATTTGTTGGTCCCTGTGGAAAAAAACCCATTTTATGCGTGTGGAAGCAAACATTTTAAATCGATTAGCAAGGAAGGTTATCCGTGTAGAAGATACTTGAAATTTGCTAAAACGATTACAAAATGAGAAGAATTGTCGATTAATAGTAAAATCGGATCGGATAAAAGTCATGAAATTTACGAACTCTTTTTATTCTTGATTTTTTAACTAAGTTTAATTATCTGACATGAAGCGTCGACCACGAGGGCGCCACAACAAAATGGAGAAAAATGAGCGAGGAGCAGAACTCTCAAAAGAATTTGCTTTCGCATAATGTTACCAACATGCGATACCAAAGCCGTTTAAATGTATAATCAACACCGCATGCCATACCGAAAACGATGTCTCTGACTAAGGCTCACTACAAACACCCTATGAACTGTGGAAGGACGAAAAAAACCTCGTGTCTCTTACTTCCATGTTTTTTGGGTGTAAGTGCTTCATACACAACAATAGGAAGAGTCGGTTGAAGACTTTTTGGCGAAATCGAATGAGGGTATATTTCTAGGATATTCCTCATCTAGCAAGGCTTTCAGTCTATGTGAGCCGAACCCTAATGGAAGAAACACCCCATGTAGTCTTTGATGAAGCATCTTGATCAAAAATGCATGAGAGCAAGATGTACATCAACAAGAACACGATGTTCGGAAAATGGATCGGTTAACGATCAAGGAAAAAATCGAACGTAACAATATACATTCCAGATCTGGGTGATTCACGGATCATTCGGATCCCAAAGGTAAAAAAATCGATGAAAAGAAATCTGGTACAGGCGAGATCAAGCCCCGAACCATCCGGTTCGGGGGAACATCTGAAGTTCCACCGAGCAGACATCAGACACATGATGAGTCCAACATCACCGAGACTTGTTCTTATCAAGTGGATCATAACTCTGCACCACTCCCAATCGCTAGTAATGAAATTTTTATCGAAATCAGACGATGCTCTCCCCAAATCTGATCGAATGGAAGGACTTTGGATAACCCGGTCATCCAACCGTGATCGATAATCGGAGACCCATCTGCAAAGTTAAAACTAGATATCGACAGGTGAAAGTGCCATGTATTGTTCATTATCATCATGAAGGAACCAACAACAATAGAGGAAGCTTCACAAGACGCTGTAGTTGGATTCTAGCCATCGCAGAAGAGTCGAAATACTGGCCCAATCAAGTTTGGGTAAGATGACCAAGTCATCAAGGCGTTATTGTCGCAGTGGGTATTCAAGAACAAGAGAGATGAAAAAACGTCATCACGAGAAATAAGGCAAAACATTTGCTGAGGGTATTCACAATCGGAAAGAATTGATTATGATGAGACCTTTGCGATCGCTCGCTACTTAGAAGCCATCTTCACATTGTTTAGCGGCATATCTTCCCACAAGAGGGTTCATTTGATATCGGATGGACGTAAAGAGTGCTTTCTTAAACGGGTACTAGCGGAGGAAGTTTATGTCTAACAACCTTGAGGCTTTGAAAAGGGCAACCAAAGTACCGTTTAAGAAAAGCTCTCTGGGTTGAAACAAGCTCCTCGAGCTTGGTATGATACACTCTCGATTCTTGATCAATAGTGGGTTCACTAAAGGAATGGGATGAACCTTATTGAGAATAGAAGATGAAAAAGATATTACGATGGTTCAGATCTCGTGGGCGACATCATCTTGGATCTCCTAACAAGAGTCTATGTGAAAGATTCAGCAAATCCCGATGCAAGGGAAGTTCGAGATGTCCATGATGGGTCGGATGAATTACTTTACGGGTCTTCAAGTGAAGCAAAGTCGTAAGGATATTCATCCGCTTAAGCAAAATACACTAGGAATCTATTGGCTAAGTTTGGAGTTCAAAATTGTAAGGAAGCCAAAATTCCTATGATGGTGGATTCAAGATGGATCCAGATGAGGATGGTCGAAAAAACAAATCGAAAGGAATATAGGGCTCTCATTTGGATCTCTACTATACCCGACCGCCAAGTGGACCTGATATAACCTTCGGATGGGTGTATGTTCCATTTCGAGCAAATCCAATGATAAGCCACCTAGAAAAGCGACTAAGCGGATTCTTAAGTATCTGAAGGGGACGGTAAATCTTGGTTTATTTTACCCATCGGATGATAATCTAGAAACTTAGTGGGTATTCGATTACGATTATGGAGGTTGCAAGATTGACGAAAAAATCCACCTCGAGAACATGTCGGTTCTTAGAATTAAAAGCGATCTCGTGGTTTTTCAAAAGAAGAGACATCGATTCATACATCTACTAACGAAGCGAAATATATGGTCATAGAAGTCATTGTTCCCCTCTTTAAACGCTTAGTCGGCCGGTGAGGATTATAACATTGAAGCTAACAATGTACCTATTTTACGTGATGATAATAAGTATTACAATCACTCGAGAATCCGTTCTACACACAAGATGCAAGCATGTGGATGTCGACACCATTTTATAAGAGATCATGTTGAAAAGAAGAATATCGAGAATGGAAAAGATTCATACGGATATCACGAAAAGTGATATTCTAACCAAGCCACTAAATGAGATCGATTCAGAGAATTATCTGATGAAGCTAGGGCTTCGATCTTGGAGAAAATGCATCTAAAATGTTTGACGGAATGATCTCGAAACCACCGGTTAAGAGACTAACTGTGTTGAAAGAAATCGATTGAGTTTGGTATCTCAACCGATCGGAAGATCGATCGAGGAACCGGCGTGAGAAATCGATCGAATCTACAGATTATCGATTAAAGGAATCGATGTGAGAAATAGATCGATCTCTGGGATTATCGAGATTAAAAAACCGATCGATTTAAGATTTATCGATTAAAGGAAACGCCCATTTTAAAAGGAATATCCGATTAAATCGGTTGGGCTATTTTTACATCTTTATGAGTCGATTAAGTCGATATTCAAACAAGCAAGATTTACAAGTGATATTCACAAGATTAAAGCTTAAAATCGCATAAAGATACAGGAATTTTACACAACAATGGAATAATAGAACTTTTCATTGATAAAGACCCGAAGGTTAGGTTACATTACAAGATACAAACAACTGAACCAGATCAAGTGACAACTAACGTTCCAACATCACACGTCACTACTGATCAACCTCAGGAGATCAGATCTTGTCTCAAAGATCTCCCCGAAGAAGAAGTTGAGGGACCGATAGGCGATCAAAGGCGGTTGCCATCAACGAAATAAAAGATCAAAGGGAAATAGCTATTTCCCACATTGGGAACAATCAAAGATCGATTCTCCCCAATCAGTGTCCCTTTGCGTCGGCCCGAATCGATAAAGACCGTTGATGCCAAACTGACTCAAGTGGATAAACAACAAGTTTCTTTTCTGATGCTCACTGACAAGCTAGAATTGACAGAAGAGAAACTTGACAAGCTGATCACAACACTCTCTCTTTGCTATGGAATCAATCAAGACGAGCCGATATCAACGATTCAAAATCTAACTTGCTCAAACTCAAGGCATATCTGTTGCTTGAGATCTCAACAAGGCGATCGCATCGAACTTTGGTTCTCGACCTCCGCTCACTACTTTTTTGATCAAACCAAAAAAGGAAAAAGGATGTGAGAAACCAACTGATGAAGGGACATCACAAACTTCGGAGAAGAACAACCCGGCCAGACATGCATGCATAAAAATTGGTGAAAAGATGTCCAAAGAGAAAGCGGAATGTGAAGAAAAAATGCCAAGAAGAAAAGGCAGGGCGTAAAAAAAAAAAAGGCGTAAAAAATCAAGAAGAAATTCAATTTGAGAGTGAAGAAAGGAAGGGCTGGAAAATCCGTACCAGAACCTAAGCTGCCAACAAGAGTTGATGAGATCATCCCAAAAACAGCTGCGCATGCTAAGAAATTTGAGGAATGGAACAAGATCGGTGAATGGCCACGGATGCCTTTTGTTCTTAATCTTGTTCCACAAGAAGAATCTCCTGATGAAGAATTCCTCAACTGGTTAGAAAATAAATACCCGGATTTTCTGAAGTATCTGGAGAATGAGGCCAAGCTGATCAATGTAAAAATAACTCGCCAAGAGTATGATCATCTGGTGTACTCGAAGAAGGCAGATGGCTCATTCGACAGACTGACATTTCAAAGATTCTACTTTGACATCCTGAGCGAAACAACGCGAATAAGCGATCCTCGAAGAACCGATGATGTCAAATGGAAACTTTATCGATTTTCAACGTTCCTCAAGATCAAAGAGATGATGCGGAAGGATACAAGCGCAAAAGAGTGAAGAATCGAAGACTACTCGGGATCGTTTTTTTTATTTTCAAACTTTTACGATGTAACATGTAATCATCATTCTTTAATGAAAAAGTTTATTTTTTTTTTAGATCCTAAGACAAAGTCTCATTGTCTTCGATTACATGCTCTTAAGCTGCTCTATTTCTTATCAACTTGCTTTGGTTTCTCTAAGTGTTTTGGTTTCATCAAAAAGGGGAAATTGTTGGGAAATTTATAGTTTTGATGAAAGTTCAACAACACATGTAATAGGACCAAATCGGACACATAGGTGATCATGTTTATATTACTGCGATAGGAGACCGATTGATAATTCTTTGTATAGAACAACCGATGTAATAGATAGGTCACATATTGAGGGAACTCAATATGTATAGGTCGAATCTGAAGACTCAAAGAACAAGTCGATATCCGACAGCCGGGCGCTTAGAAAAGAACAAAAGATCGGTCAATTTTATGCGATGCTCGATCACCAGGTCAGATCGCGTCACCAGGTCTTTGAAACCGGATCAGCCAGGCAAGATATGATCACCAGACAGATCGATCACCGGTATCTTGAACAGATCATATCTGTTATCTTTGAATCGATGCGATTCGATGCAAATCCAGATCACGGTCAGGTGAATCGAAGCGATGAACAAAAGATGATATTGAAATGATCGATCCGTTAGACACACAAAAAGGTTGATCAATAAGAAGATAACAACATATATGGATGTGACATAAAAAGTCGCAAACAACGGTCTGAAAATGACAAAGAAAAGTTTGGAAGATTATTAGTATGGATTTGAATATTACTCTCCAACGGTAATATTCAAATCCACACTATAAATACATTGCACTATCTTCAAAAAAGAAGATGGAGGATCTGCGCAAAGTGAAATTAAAAGCCAAATATTCAAAGCAACTCCATTCAAGAACACAGAGCATTACATATCCAAATTTACCCAAGAGTGTTCTTCATTGTATCTAAGCAAAAATGTCATATCCTAAGCTTAGAGAGATTTTCCCATCCTTAGCATTGAAATTTAAACAAATGTAAGGGAAAATTTCACCCTAGTTGAAACCAAACAAACCTTACCAAAATCGGTTTGATAGGTTAAGTTTGTAGGTGAGTGTGAACTTCATTAAAACATCTATAGGCAATCCCGTGAGGGTGATAAGTCCCGTTTGAGTGAGAACTTTCGGTAAACATCTATAAAGCGATCCCGTGAGGGTGATAAGTCCCGTTTGAGTGTGAACTTGGTAAACATCATTTGGGTGTTGGACTAACACGGTAAACTAAGTCCAGTTAGTTAAGTCGGTGCCCCATGAAGGGAAGAGTGGATGTAGGGCGAGTTGTCCGAACCACTATAAAATTGTGTGTTCTTCTTTCGCTTTATGTTATTACTTGCCTTATGCATTCGATTATAAGCAAAACACACATCGTTCTTAAAAGCAAAAAAAAAAAATGGAATCACTCTTTCACCCCTATTTTATATGCATTACATGGTATTTTTTAGCGTTCTTGGGTTTTTCAAATCGGGACCATCAAGATTTAATTTTTAAGTAGCATATAAGTAATTAAAGTGTTTGACTAATAAACTAATAAGTTCTTTGGTAATTTGAGAGAAATATTTAAATTTTAATATAAAATAATTAGATTTTTATTTTTTTATGTTGAGTGGGGGAGTGTGTGGGTGGGGTATTGGGGCATGGGGTGGTGGGTGGGGTGATTTTTGTTTTTCAAAAAATATTTTTTTAAAAAACAATTATCTAAAATATAAGCTTAAAAGATTTTATAAAAATAAGTTGGGATATTTGTACTTATTTTTTTAGAAAACTATAATTTGTAAAAACTTTAAACATTCTTTTTTTTTACCAAACGCTTATAGAGAGCTCATGAGCACCTAAACAACTTATGAGCTGTTTTTAGGATCTTAGAAGCTTCAGCCAAAAGAGACTCTTAAGTAAAGAACCTCGTTATTGCAAGTAAAAATATGTCGAAAGTGATCTACACATTTAAAAGGAAATTATCCGTCACAATAGGCGGCCTACAATAATGTTCCACAGATGGAATAATCCTTTAATATCTTATTTGTACTTCTAGTTTTGAGCAATCTTTACTTCTCCTGGACTTTCTGCAGAATCTCGACTTCCACTCACTCCATTTTCTTTATTTTTATTTTTATGAAGGACCCCTCAGACAAAAGACAAATATTATGTGATGAGAAGCTGAAAGAACTGTTTAATGTAGACACCTTCTGTGGATTCACAGTTGCAAAACTCCTAACTACTCATTTTATAAAGGCAGAACAGTGAGTTGCTCATATGTTGTTTTTATGAGCTGAAAGTAGCTTTGGAAGTTTGTTCAATATGTTAAATGATGAATCTGTCTTTGTTTTTCAAAATCCAAACGACGGAAGGGCCTGAAGACAGTAAAACAACCTTCTGTGGAAAATTGAGAAAGGAAAGGGGGAAATTTCAATTTCCAGTCTACTTTTTGACATGCTGCCTTGTAACCACTTTTTTGTTCTAATGTACCAAGCTAATGACAATTGTGAATACAATACATACCAGATTATTATAATTTTCATTTCATGTATTAATGTTTTCTTCTGTAAACAAAAATATTTGTGGAGAGGTAGGAGTGTTTTTGTACGGCCCATACCATCAAATAGGCCAATTTTATCAAATAAGCCTATCTTGGTTATGAAAATTCCACCATGATTACTAAAAAACAATTTAGTGTTTTTTTTTTTGTTTTTGATCAGAAAATTAATCAGTATTATTAAATGGCGGTCAAGAGCATAAGAAATACTCATAGACCGAAACAGTATATGTGCAGCACCTTACATCAGCCAACAAACTAAAACTCCTAGCTATCTAGTACTCAATGATGCAATTTACAGAAAGAAAAAACACCAACCAGCACCAAACAAACCAGAACCAAAATTTAGCAGCATCTTGGATTAAGATTCCACGCCTGGAAGGAGTTAAGCTGCAAACAGTTTCTGGCGGACAGCCATGACCACATTCTTGCCACAATTTCTTCCCATATCTTAGTATGGGAGCTAGTTGAACCACCCAATGGGGTAAAACTCATTGGATGCAAGTGGGTCTACAAGAGGAAAGAGGACCGGACAGGGAAGATTGAAACCTTTAAAAGCTAGGCTAGTGGCAAAGGGATATACTTTCGAAAAGAGAGTATCGATTATGAGGAAACCTTTTTTAGCCTATAGTTATACTTAAATCCATCCGTATTCTCTTGGTAATAGTTGCACATCTAGATTTTGAGATCTGCCAAATGGATGTCAAGACAGCTTTCCTGAATGTAAGTCTTGATGAGGAAATCTATATGCAACTGCCCGAAGGTTTTATTGCGAAAGACCAAGAGCATCTTGTTTGCAAGCTCAAGAAGTCCATTTACGTTCTGAAGCAAACATCTCGTGCTTGGAACCAATGTTTTGATCAGGTAATTAAATCTTATGGGTTTGATCAAAATGAGTTCGAGAGTTGTGTGTATAAGAAGTGTGACTTTAACGCCTTGGTATTCTTAATACTATCGTGAGCGATATTACGCTCATCGAAAATGATGTAAAAAGTTTTTGTCGGGGCGTAAAAATTATGGCTGTCAAAAAAGATTTTTGATATGAAGGACTTAGGGAAGCGGGCACATCCTTGGGATCAAGATCACCGAGATCACAAGAAAGGGATGATAGGCTTATCGCAAACTTCATACATAGATACCGTTTTGAAGCATTTCGATAAGATGAGGATTCCAAAAAGGTTTTGTACCTTTTCGGGACATGGAATCCATCTATCAAAAGATTGTGCCCTAAGACACAGAAGGAGATAGATTACATGAGAGACATTCCTTATGCGTCGGCAGTAGGAAGCCTTATGTATGCAATGCTGTGTACGAGTTCGCCTCACCATTATTGAAAACACGATCATTCCTAACATTCCATATTGTCCACAACGTATCTGCAATCCTCGCGACTTTCCCATTGCCAAGAACCGATCCATGTTGTAAGAAATGACTAATCGGAGACGATTGAGCCGGCATTGCGATGTTGAGCCATTGATAGCACTTAAACCCAGTTTACGGCGAGAAAGGGCAAAGGAAAAAGGGTGAACAATATCTTCGTCATCCGCATTGCAAAGAGGGCAAAGCGGATTATCGAGGGTGTTATTGCTACCCCTTTTTGTAAGGTTATCCTTCGTCGCCAAATGGCCTTTAAGCAGTTTCCACACTAGCTTGGGCGCGCCTTGGAGCGTAACTCTTCCAAAGTCTCTTGAAAGCCCTTCGCATGAGAATGTCCTGACTAGAAGCATCCGTAGACGGAACTAAAATATCATATGCCACGCGTTGATGCGAGATCGCCGTTCTTGGAGTGGATCCATTCCCAAGAATCATCCCTGTCTTGTGCCAAACGAAGCCTGTTAAGATAATGAACAAGTTGATAAAGATGATAAGACTCCCTATCCAACAAACTACGACTCCACTTAAAATCCCAAACCCACATCCCCCTCCTCCAATGCCCCATATCCTTAATGTATCACTCCTTTTGAAGACTCAACCTAAACAACCTATTAAATTTGATGCTAAGACACCCCTCCTCTCCCCAAGAATCCCTCCAAAACAAAATACTCGACCCATTCCCGATGACCCTTTTGAAATCTTTGACAATTCCCTCACTCTCCCCATTATCGTACAACTCACACACCTCCCTCCACCAGCCCGATACATAACTTTTTGACACCCCACCCCTGACCCTCATATTGTTCCCAGCCCTTCTCTCATCACTCAAACACAAACCCCCATATTTGGATTTGACAAACTAGGTGTATCGTACAATTCAAGTGCATTTTTGAAATGTGCAACTTGTTTCACTGAAACATTTAACTTGTTTATGTTGTAACGTTCAATTTGTTTTATACTGAACAAGTTGCATGTTTTAGTGTAAACAAGTCGAACGTTTCAAAGAAGACACTTGAGTTGTACGGTGCACCTAGTGCACATGAGATATATTCTTTATATTTTTATTTCTTAATCTACATAAATTAATCAAGTTATGTTTTTTTTGCTTCAAATATCGATAGTTAGTTGCGATTGTATTCATTTTAGGTTTTTCAACTCTTTTTACCATGTGAGAGATTGTTATGTGTCACGTGAATAATTAATATTTAAGGTTATATAATATGACGAAGATATTGTTGAATGAACAACGACTTTTCTTGACTTCTAACCCTCAATATCATTATATTTTATATTCTTGATGCAACTAGTGTTTTTTTTTTTTTTGTTGTTAGTTGCTTTCACTTAAAAATATTATTTACTTTCATTGGAACTTATTAATCGTTTTTCGATGAATGGTCTTACTTGATTTCACTATTCAATTTTAGATAATTAGTATTAGTGATTTTTTTAAATAATATTAGTTGTCCATCATTGTTATTCTATTATTTTCACTACTACACATTTAAGCTTGGAGAGCTCCACTTGGATAACCCTTTTTACGAACAGCTCTAAGTGGTCCCTTGGAGAGCGGTTCTATTTAAAAAAAAAAAAAACAAATTTAAAAACCGTGTCCAAAACAAAGCTTAGACAACGGTTCATAACCGCTTTGAGAAGGTAGATTGGAGAGGCGGTTTAGAACCCGGTGTCAAAAAAAAAGCTTTGGACGGTTTCATAACCATTGGCAAGTGAAAACCCTGAATTAATTAAACCCAGCCTCCAGCCCCATTTCCGCATTCGTTACCCATCTGCATCGAACGCGATTTTCATACTCCTCCTCCTCCTCTCACCGTCGCCCTTCTCCTCCTCCCGTGTCGTCGTCCTCTTCCCTCCCTCTCTGCTCCCACATTCCCATCTCCTCCTCCTCCTCCTCCTCCTCACGCCGCCGCCGTCCTTCCCTACCACCACCGCCATCGCCGCCTTCCCCCTCCCCTACCGCTACCGCTGCCGCCGCCGTCCTCCGCTTATAGGTAATTTTTTTGCTTTTTAATATATATGTATGTATATATATATATATATATATATATCTATGTTAGTATCTATGTATGTTAGTGTATATATATGTATGTATATATCTATGTTAGTATATATATATGTTAGTATATATATGTTAGTATATATGTATGTATATATATATATATCTATGTTGTTCAATTTAGAGATAATTGTTGTTATATAATTAGTGTTAGAATAATTGGCTTGGCTTTGTTTTAATTGTTGTTATATGTTAGGATTAATTGACTTGGTTTAGATAATTTGTGATTTTTTATGCTAATTTAGAGATGAATTTCATATGTACTCCAAGTGTTTGATCAAATGCATGTGTGTAACATTTAAACATAAATTAGGATTGAGATATATTTTTGAATTGGTTGGTGATTTTTTATGCTAATTTAGAGATGAATTTCATGATATGCATTTCAAGTGTTTGATCAAATGCATGTGTGTAGGATTTAAGTATAAATTAGGATTGAGATATATTTTTGAATTGGTTGGTGATTTTTTATGCTAATTTAGATGAATTTCATGATGCACTTCTAGTTTGATCAAATGCATGTGTGTAGGATTTAAGCATAAATTAGGATTGGGTAATATTTTTGAGTTGGTTGGTGATTTTTTATGCTAATTTAGAAATGAATTTCATGGCCTTGCTCCAAGTGTTTGATCAAATGCATGTGTGTAGGATTTAAGCATAAATTAGGATTGAGATATATTTTTGAGTTGGTTGGTGATTTTTTTATGCTAATTTAGAGATGAATTTCATGATGCACTCCAAGTGTTTGATCAAATGCATGTGTGTAGGATTTAGACATAAATTAGGATTGACATATATTTTTGAGATAAGATAAAAATAGAGAATAGGTAATATAAGTAAGGGCGTAGGTTTCATTAGCAACAAATTATGTTAGGTTTTTTATACATTAGGATATGCATAAATTTACTTATCTTGGGGTGAACTCATCTCTTTTTGCAATCATATTGTCTTTTTCTAGTTCTATATGGATCGAAAAGTGGGTTCGAAAGCGGATCGATTATCGATGATTATAGGAATGGGGTGGAAGAATTTTGTAATCATGCAATTAGACCTTTTTGCAGGCCACTCGGTACATTCCATATACGTGTTGGAAATGCATGAATGGAAAAAACGTTAGAGGTCGAGAAAGTCTGTTCCACCACTTGATGATTCACGGTATTGATAAAACATATACCGTTTGGATATATCATGGTGAGAGAAAGAGATGGATGTAGCTCGAAAAACCTAGAAACCGACTTTAGGTTTGAAGATCTGATGGATCTGAGATATTTTTGATGATGTCTGGATTGTTGATACATCAGTGGGGATAGCGATGATCTGCGAGATCACCCTTATATGTCGAGAAAGTTAAGGGATTCTGTTTGGATTACCTTGTGGCCGGTGTAAGAAAGCAACAAAACGTCGGTTGTGTTGATATTGTTCAACCTAAAAGCGACTCATCGGTTGTCCGATGAGTGCTTCACAAGTATCTTTGAAACAATTAGTGGTCTATTGCGATGGAAATGTCTTTGCCTAAGAGAGCATATGATGCTAAACAAATGCTCAAGTCCATCGGGTTAACACATCGAGAAAATTCATGCTTGTTAGGGTGATTGTATCTTATTTGGAAGGAGTATGCACGGACCTCGATGAATGTCCCAAGTGTGGGGAGAAGCGATGTAAGAAAAATAAATCTCCGCGAAGGTGTTGTGGTACTTTCCAATAATACCAAGATTCAGGAGAATGTTTAGTAGCGTCGTGGATCTTTAGAAATTTAACTTGGCATCATGATGATAGGATCAAAGATGGAATCTTTAAGACACCTGGCGATTCACCCCAAAGAAGACATTCGATGTCGGGGCATCGAGAATTTGGCAACGAGCCCGACACTTGCGTCTTGCACTCTCAATCGACGAATGAATGCATTCGGTATCCAAAGTACCAACCACGATTACATGGCCAGTGATTATGTTAGTTTATAACCTTTCACCCGAGTTGTGCATGAAGCGCACTTACATGATGTTGTCTATGTTGATATCAGGACCCAAACAACCTGGTAACGACATGGATGTATATCTGGCTCCTTTGATAGAGGACTTGAAGCTCCTGTGGGATGAGGGTGTCGATGTGTATGATGTTTGTAGAAAGGAGAATTTCAAGTTGAAGGCCATCTTTGTTTGGAACTATCAATGACTTTCCCGCCATTTACGAATCTATCTGGAAATAGTGTGAAGGGGGCCGATGCATGTCCTTGTTGTACCAAGAAGACACATCACATTCACTTGAGTCATTGTAGGAAGACCGTTTATATGGGTCATAGGAGGTGGTTGGACCCAAGGCATAAGTACAGAACAATGGCCGATGCATTCGATGGAACAATCGAGACAGGTGAAGCACCACGTTTATTGTCAGGTTCGGATGTATTGAATGAGATGAAGAATATCGATACAAATACGGAAAGAGCTTAAGAAAGAGTGTCCCCTTTCTAGCGGTTGGAAGAATGAATCAATTTTCTTTCAATTGCCCTATTGGAAAGAGCTATATGTTAGACACTTCATTGATCTAATACACGTTGAGAAGAACGTTTGTGCCAGCTTGCTCAATACTCTGCTAGCTGATAAGAAGTCCAAGGATGGTTACAATGCAAGAATGGATATGATTGATATGGGAATAAGAGCGAAACTAAAATATGTGCCTAGAAAAGGGTAAACCGTTCTTACCTCCTCCCTGCACTACACCTTGTCCAACAATGAGAGAAAAGAGTTACTTGAGGCGCTAAAGGATGTAAAAAGTACTAGAGGGTTATTAAATCCAACATATAGAGACTTGTATCGGATGATGGCGTGAGATTGATGAATCAAAATCGCATGACTATCATGTCATCATGGAGACTTTCTTGCCCATTGCAATCGTTCTATCTTGCTGAAAATGTGTGCATAACCATAACAAAGTTATGTTGGTTCTTCAAGGCAATGATGTAGCAAGGTCATAGATCCTAGAAAATTGCTTGGTTTTCGGAGAGGCGGTTAATGGGGACACTCTGTGAGCTTGAGATGTATTTCCTCCATCATATTTTGATATAATGGTTCACCTAACAGTTCATTTGGTACCACGAGACAAGGATGTGTGGTCCCTTTCGTATCACGATGGATGTATGGTGTAGAGATATATGAAAGTGCTCAAAGGATATGTGATGAATAAGTCCAGGCCGGAGGAATGCATTGCAGAACGCTATTTAGTAGAAGAAGCAGTCGAGTACTGGAATGAATTTATTCAAAATGTCGATGCAATTGGACTTCCAATTACCCGATACACCAATAGGATGGATGGTGAAGGCATTACCGGTGGTTAACCTGTAAGTGTTAGTATGGAGGAACTAACACGGATGCACTTGTGCGTACTTCACAACACCTGGTCGACGTGCTTCCTTTTATTAACTTTGTCACTTGCTGAGAAAATCCCACCGAGATAGATCATGGATTGAAGTTGAGCACAATCGCGTTTGTTGGTAGTTCAATGGTTATGTAGCAAATATGTTGTCACAGGAAAAAAAATCAGTGAATGAAAGAGTTAAGTGGTTATCCAGAATGCCTGATAGACATGTGTATTCATACAAGTGTTATCTTAGCAACGGACACACATTTTATACCAGAGATCATGATGCCACAAGTCTGATGCGAGAATAATGGAGTGTCCATTCTTTCAAGAATCGCAGTGGATCAATCAAATACTACTTACTTTGGACAGATTGTCAACATTTGGAAACTCGACTATGTTGTTCACCGTCAACCAATCTTCGAGTGTAGTTGGGTGAGGATCCCTAACAGGGTCCAAGTTGAAAGTTTTTGGTTCGTACACGTTGATTTGAAGAATGTGGGATCTGAGAGATGACCACTTACATAATGGCGGTCAAGCTCAACAAATTTTCTATGTCCCCGACCCAGTTAATAAGAAATGGTCCATTGTGGTTCTGTCAAACAAATTTAACAATAGTTTCCAGATTAGCGACCATGTCGATGAAGATGTTGACACAATTGATGATCATTTTTAGAACTTCACTCATTCTATACCATCTTTTGATGATCCTGCAAATCCACGCCCGTACCAGAGAATAATTAGAGATGAGGATGAATATGGCAATCCGGATCTTGTTAACATTTATGGGCATGAACGAGAAAAGTCAACCAAAAAATGAAAAAGAAAAACAAGTGCTAAAAAGAAATGTACGACTTTATTAAATGTTGTTTCTTCTGCTTTAGTAAATGTTGTTTCTTCTGCTTTATTAAATGCTATTTCTTCTGGTTTATTGAATATTGTTTGTTTTTTGTTTATTAAATGTTGTTTCTTCTGCTTTACATGATCATGTCTCGTTTGCCATACCCGGAGATGATGATGGATATTCTGATGGAGATCATAGCGCATATGATCATGGTGCATATGATCGACAACATCCTGATGACTTGAGAGAGCGTGACACTGATGCTCCCCCCACCATGTTGGGGTTATACGTGAAAGTATGCTTTTACTTTGTATAACCTATGTATTAAACACTTATTTACTGAAATAAATTATTTATCACTGTTGCTTTAAATATGATTGAATGTTATATATATTTATTGCAAACCGTTCATAGCACGTGTTACATTGTAGTTAACGTGGTGATACCAGATCACAGAAGATCACGTTAACAGTGCCTTGTAAACGAGTGCCTGTTTCACAACTTAGATAAATCCGAACAATTTATTGGTAGAAGTTGATGTGTAACACTCAGATTGACTTGTTTGACCAAGAGATTACACTAGTGCATTCGATGATATCTTTGAAGCGGACTGCGAGAGAGATAAACTCATTCCTGCCGACTTAAGGGATGAAGAGTTAGACCTCGATGGTTGTTGATTTCTTAATCTCTGTCACTTAATAAGGATTATGTGTGATTAGTAATTATTGCTTTGACTTATAAATGGGAAAAAAAAAATCATTACGACTTGATACCTATATCTTGGGCAATAATATTAATTGCCTGACGGTTTCTAAATTAATCTGAGAGAATCGTGGTGCTTGCAATGTCTTGCTTGATTGGTCCCCTTGGTGGGCCGGAACCTTTATCATACCAAATCTTGCAAGTGGAATTAATTTTTACGATATGGATAATAAAAAATTCACAGTGCATCCTTTTCTCAAAGGATAAAAATATTAATTAATATAAAAGCTTTTTCAAATGGCTTAATTAATTAATGGACTAAGTAATCTTAAACACGGGAAATAATAACCGAGAGTCATATTACCGTAATATGGGTTAAGTTGGATAGTGCAATATTAATTATATAGTGAAATTAATTAATATTAATGGGCTGAATTATATTGTGGCTCAATATTGGAATTCAAAAGCCCATTGGAAGGTCCATCTTAATTCTCCTAAAAGGCCCCTCAAGTAGCCCAATTATAGTTCAATAAATAAAAGGTGCTTAAAATAAAATAAATTATTGTTGCTTATATCTCCTTATTTTTTTTAAAATATTAAAGAAAAGAGGAGAAGAATTTTTCTTGAAAAAAGATTTTAAGGAAAGGAGATAAGTATTCTTGGAATATAAGATTATCCCATAAATTCAAGAAATCTCCCACTTGGCCTCTTTAATAGTTAATTTTCAAAAATTATAGAGTAATAATAGGAAGAAAGATTTTCTTGATTTTCTTGGAATACAAGAATATCTCATAAATTCAAGAAATATCCAATCTTGAAGATCTCCTATTATTTTAAAAATTTGGCTAAATAAAGGGTGTGAGATTTTTTTGTGGAAAAATACACATGGAAAGAAGAATATATGATATATTCAAGATTTCTTGGAGATCGAAAAATATCTTTCCTAACCCTATTTTGAGACCAAAATTTCGTTCCCCCCTCTATATATAAATAAGGGGATGAATTTTTTCATCATCCCCGTTGTTCCATCGTTGGAAATATTAGAAATCCACAAAGGTGGTGCAACAATAATTTTATTTTCCTTTGTTTTTATAATTAGCTCATTGGAGAACCTTCCACCGGAGTTATTGGGCGAGGACTTGGGAATACTTGAGAAGGACTTTTGGTGGGTATCCGGATACTTGATCTGTCATCTCGATGATCGTCTTTCCAACGGCATGCGTTTACGTAAACTCCTAGAAATTCGCATCTTTAGGATCTTTTAAGTGAAATATTATTTGCATGTTGTTGTTGGATTAATTATTATTTGAATTCACTTAGGTAAATTCATGCTAGTAATAATTGTTAATTTAAATTTGTGTTTATGAGGTCATCCCGATAGATCCTGGCATATGTTATCCCAACACACCACTAGCAGCTCCGGGGAGAAGCGCACTTTCGGGTATAGTCACGATGTCATCTATTAAGAGAGCTCAGTAGCAAAGGAAAAACACTTGAGTAATTTTATTACAATTGAGCGATTTGAAATCGATAATATATTCATTGATCGTTGAACCTAATTAAATACTGTTTTATTGCAGTTATCGTTCAATGAGTTTGGACAGGCAATAGGAAAAGAGAGTGAGTAGTTGTCCTTCTACATTGGAGCTGCAGTCAGGAGCTTGATCCCTATCGTCTTTACAACCACGAGGATCGCGTAGCTTCAAACTCGACTCGCTTTGAAGGAAAGATTATGGGACGAACTTTCGGTATGTTAATTATATGTTTATTGAAAGTTGTAGTATGATTACTAAATTTACTAAATTGTTATGTTATATGCGTATAGACTACATTAGGAGGTCTTGACCACACAAAAAGAAGAAGCAAAATCTTTATGCATGAGTGGAGTAATGGCCAAGAATTTTAGGGCTTGGTGAGAAGTAACACCTGAGATCCGGAACCGGTCTTTACTCGGCTAGTCCGCCTCCGATTAATATCATAATAGCCCTATGGTGGCTCCATCTTTGGGAGGAGTTTGTGAGTAGAGCTATGGAGGATGATTTCGAATTAAAATTGATCAATGTCATTTCCTCAATTTCTAATGCCCTAAGTTTTTTTTAGTGTTTATCATATTTCTATTACCTTTGTAGAATCGAAGTAATAAAAATCGCGAGCAAGCCAAGTCGATGGAGGCGATATAAATCGCGGATCGAACAAAGGTTATGCGAAATAAGAGAAAATATGGTGAGATCAAAATCCTAACTTTTAATTTTTTTATATATTCACTTTTAATATATCTAATAAAGGGACACGTTCATCACTATCGTAGAAAAGAATAAAAGAAGGAAAATTTGGAGAGAGTGAGCCTATTGTTACCCGTTTTGACTTATTTGGACTACCCGAAAGGCTCGAGAAGGGAATATTCACGATCGGTTACACATCGTATCATCGAAGAAGCGGTAATCTATCTATTAATTTATCTTTCGATTCTGAAACTATTACTTCTAAACAAATAATTAAATAATAATCTTTTGTTTTTGTGATTCAGGAGCATCTATCTCGGACCATGGCGCTTTAAGCGACATCCGCATTATCGTACGATGATCTGTTTGGATGGGCTATAGGTCGCCAGGAGCATCCCAGCCGCTTACGGAGTGTCGGATATGGCGTGAGGAAGACATCATTAGCGATGGCACTTGGTCTTCAAGCCATGAATATGGTGGGTATACTTTCGGAATAGGTTGCCAAGTTGACTAAAGATGTGGAACATTTGAGGTCCGAGAGAAGATCGAGCCACGAAATGTCATCGTGTGGAGCAAGCTGTGAACATAGTGTCGCTAATGCTATATTTTCAGCTAACCCTAGGGACGACTTTATTGAGGCACTTCAAAACGTCTCTCAGGTATCAGATGTGCATGTCTCACATTTATTTTAATTAAAGACTAGTGTATTAAAATTTTCTAACTAAATATCTTATTGAACGACCACCGACCTTTTTCTTACCTTTATTTGGAGGATCCCGATCGGTTGGTAGCCCAGAACGCGTTCACAACTCCCATGGAATGATTCATGGTCATCTCATCACTCCTGGTTTAAGTGAGGGTCACACTCGATGTACCCGTAGCTTGACAAGAGGATTCAGCGGTGCCAAAACCAATCGATGAAGCCGTCACGATCGGAACAACGGTGGGGCACTTCAACGAATGGCGAAAGCAACTTGTTCTCTAGCACCATGAGGGTAAAATATATGTTATTAAAGTTCATTATCTTATTTGTGGTTCTAAATAATATTGCAAATTGATTGTAGAATCTACCGACACCACAAATGCCTCAGAAGAAATCACCACAAAAGGCTAAAGAGAAATCGAGGGTGTAAGAGAGCATGTCGGGGGAGAACGAGGGACTCCACTGCTTGGACTTGAACTTGGTTATCCATATGACCGAGACTTAGATCACAATGATTATGTACAGCCTAGGGTGCACCGAATGGTATCGTCTAATGCTTTCGAGATCGTCACAGTTCCCATGCTTGCTCACTTTCATCAGAATACTTTCCAAGAATTTGTCAGTGAGGAACATGTGCGTGAAGTCTTGAATGACGAGTGGTTGAGTGCAACCACCATAGCCCTTTACCTCAGGTATGTGTTTACTAATTCTCAATATTCACTTTCTGTATAGTTTAATTTTCTTTTTAAATATTAATTAGCGTATATATGTTGGTTAAAGATATTTGGGTGAGGTATATCTCTCCAGAGATACCCTAGCAAGTGGAATGTATTCCTTCATCTCCCCCCAAGTGTCTTGCATAATGGGTGATAGGGTACAAACCATGGATGGGTTAGTTAATCATATGCTGAATCAAACTGGGAGCGATCATCTCATTTTTTGGCCAACAAATGTGGGGTGAGTGCAATAAACATTTCGTTAAAATTTGTATTCATGTTTATAATATTTACACATATATATGCTAAATTCTGATTAATTTTAATATTCTCAATATAATATAGGAACTATTGGGTCTTTGGTAATAATACACATGAATACATTAAGTGTGTATTTTTTGGAACCAAATTCGGGATGGAGTTCATTCAAATCGCATACGATCTCGTTTCATATATGGAAGCGCAAAGTTCATTTTAATATTCTATATAATGATTTGTTTTACTTTTAAAATTATGCATATTTAATCTATTTTTATTTTTTTAATTATAATAATAATAGTGTGATGACGATGTATCGAAATGCATATACGAGTCAAGGTTCAAGATCTAAGTTAAATAAAGTGAACTGAATTAACATTAAGGTAAATTTAATTTAGTAAATTATCAAATTAATAGAAAGAAATCATAATTGTAATACGTGATTATAATTGCTAATCAACAGGTTCCGTGGCAACGAGATAATGAACATTGTGGACATTTGTGTGTTGCTTTATTGAAGATATAATCCGCACTTCTCTAAATTGAACATTCCTCTCAATGTAAGTCAATTTATCGATTTATTTAAATTATTAGTGATTGAATAAAAATTCATACTATATTGATTGATTAGTTTGTTTTGCGGTTTGTCTATGAACGTGAGCTCAAGTCTTACTCTAAGAAAAGACTGGAGAAATGGAAAAACGATTGGACGGGGTACCTTTACAATCGATTCTTATAATCATACGATATTGAGTGATCGTTGTTTGAAGTTTTTGGTAGCATGTAATTAAATTATATATTTGTGATGATATATATTTCATGTTTTTGGTGTATTGAACGTATGTTTATGATGTGTATGTTTATTTATTTCATGATATGTATGTTTATTTATTTGATGTTTTGGTATTGGACGTATATGTGGTATAAGTTTTGGTTTATGGTTTTATTATAGAATTTTTGGTTTATGGTTTATGGTATTGAACGTATATATAAGTTTTGGTTTATGGTTTTATTATAGAATTTTTAAAATATAAATTAATAATTAATATATATATATATATATATATATATATTGGACAGCGGTTTATAACCGCTGTCTATCTGACATAATAAAAGAAATTATTAAAAAAAAAGTTACACAGCGGTTTATAACCGCTGTCCAATCTTATCAATTAGACAACGGTTATAAACCGCTGTCCAAGCCAAACACTTGCAATGCGGTTATGAACCGCTGTACAAGCCTCAACTTTGCATTGCGGTTAAAAACCGCTGTCCAAGCCCACTCTTTTGGACAGCGGTTTTTTAATAGCTGTCCAAGCTTGGACAACTGTTACTTGGATAACTGTTATAACCGCTCTCTAAAGGCTATTTTAACAGCTGTCCAAGCCCAAATATATATTAGTGCTTGTGTATTTACTGTGACCCTTGCGACTCTCACTTAATGGTTTCCACGTGTTTGCCCATGGTGACCCTTTTACGTTGTCTGTGCGATATTATGGGGTGTTTGTAAAAATTTCTATCAATTTTTAATCACTTCTTCTCTTATAATAAATTCAATAAGTTGTCAAAAATTATAATCTAAAAGTTA
Organism: Stenogyne calaminthoides; assembly: GCA_037126765.1. Lineage (NCBI taxonomy): Eukaryota > Viridiplantae > Streptophyta > Magnoliopsida > Lamiales > Lamiaceae > Stenogyne > Stenogyne calaminthoides. Next base: position 24,625,590 of record JBBCBC010000002.1, read on the forward strand.
GATATGGGGAGGTTTTACCGTTTATGAATTTTATTTAAATATCATCAATTATTTTGCAAACACTGTCAATTTTTATTTGAATTTTTTTACAAAATTGTCAATTTTTACTAATAATTAATTTTTTCATAATCAATAAGTTTTACTAAACCCTGAACCATGAACCCTAAACCCTAAAAATAAAAAAATAAGGACATGAAATATAAGTGACAAATATGACCTTAAAATGTGTGAGCCTCAAATTGATAGCTTCTATTTTTCAAGCCCTGAATTGATAGTTTTTTTATCTTACAGGCCTTGAATCGATAGGAAAAATCTATCAGGCCTTAAATGGATAAATTTACCATCTTTCAGGCCCTGAATTGACATTTTTCCTATTTTTTTATACACCCCTATATTATGTATTCCTTTTTTTTTTTTGAAAATGATTATATTATGTATTATGTGCTATCTGAATCGTATATAATTCCGGTTACAAGTGTCAGATATTGAAAGAATGTGGACTTCATTACTTCTTCAAAAGAAGCTTCTATTTGTATCGAAGAGATTTTCTTACCCTGAATAAGCTGAAATAATAAATACGAAGCGAATGCAAGATGGAAAACACGTGGCCTTTTAAGTGCAGAGAATCAAAGCAAAAGTTCCCCTCTCTATCTATATTATTAAAAAAATAAATTATTTAAAATATTCCTTATATTACTAATTGAGAGTTTTTTCTACTGATGTGTCGTCTTCTCCTTCATTTTGATGATGTGTCGCATTATTAGAAAATTTCATCTAAATGTCATTATATATTGTATTATGTGGCATGATGATATTGATTATTTAAGATACATGAAATGATATGTAAATAATATGATGAAGATTGACAAAAAAAATAAAAATCAAATAAAGGAAAAATATTATAATAGGAAGATTTACTAAATTTATTTTCTTTATTCACTATACTCTAAAAAATAGATGATTTATATTTATAACTATTTTATTAAATGTAGTTGAATTTTATAATTATCATAACAAACCATTAAAAAATAATTTTATTAAACGTTAATGAAATGACTGTTTATAAAATATCAATGAATGACCTATGTTATAACAATTTTCATATGAAAAAAAATAAAATTTATTAAATTCAAATATATTAATTTCAACATCAAATATAATTAGTGTTATGATCAATATATAAATATATATATGTTATATTTAAAATTACGCGTAATACGCGGGTTTTATACTAGTTATTACATATTTTATCGTCCAATCGAAAAATACGTTTTACTGTTCGAGAAATGTTAAATTATGAAAGGATCATAGATACAGTCATACAGATACGAGTACATAACAAAAATGACTTTGCATTTTTTTGGGTAGTAGATTTTGTTGGTTCGGTCAACTACACCTGAATCTGGTGATCCAATTTAATTAACTATTTGTGTGGAAAAAATATATTTACTAATTTATTGCATGATTACTAGAGGTTCACATGAACAATCTTTGAGGCTAAGAAACAAAGAAATTCAAATCAAATTACAAGATTCAATGAGGATAAATTCAAGATGATGAGAAAAGTTTAACCATTATCATAACATCTGATAGATGTATTGAATTAAACATAACCTTAAAATGTGTGAGCCTCAAATTGATAGTTTCTATCCTATCTTTTAGGTTTGAATCGATAGGAAAAATCTTTAAGGTGTTAAATTGATAGTTTTGCCATCTTTCAAACCCTAGATTGATATTTTTCCTATTTAGTGGAGATGACATTGTCTATGAATATTCGACTACCAGAACGCCACAACAAAACAATATTGCTAAATAAAGGAACACACTTATGAAGAACACATATTTTTGTGCAAATTTTTACATATTTGAAAATCAATCAATACTCGATCCAATTCAATATATTTGGATCCAATTAGAAACAAGTTGATATGTAGATTTTATATTTCTCTATTTAAGTATAAATGCATGCGGAAATTTGCACAAGAGACTTAGTCTTTGAAGAAAAAAACTGCCAAACTGTCCAATTTCTACCGCCCACTTGAGTAGTCTTCCCGCTCTGTCCGTACGATGAAGGAACTGTCTTAGTGGGAAGGTGGTGAGTACTTCAACGGAATGGTCAAAGAAGTACAGGCGGAGTTTGCGTACACTCATGATAAATTCGTATGCGAGCTTTACCAATGGCGAATAGTGCAACTCGACATCTCGCAGGACTTGGCTAACATAGTATACTAGGAGGGGTATTATTACTCCTGCTCGGACTAACACGACACTTATGGCGTGCTCAGACGTTGCCAAGTACAAATAGAGTTGTTCTCCTGGGACCGGTTTGGACAAGATCTGCGTGTCCACCAGGTATGCTTTCAAATCCTCAAATGCACACTGGTAGTGATCTGTCCACTAGAACCTTTCTTTCTTCAAAGCATCGAAGACCTATTCGTGATATGAACCTGTTCAAAGACGCCAGACACCCAGTCAGTTTCTGGACTTCTTTCACATTTTTGGAGGCTCGTATGTCGAGCATAGCTTGGATCTTAGTCGGATTGGCCTCGATGCCTCGTTGGCTGACCACGTGTCCCAGAAACTTTCCCGAGTGGACCCCAAAACTGCATTTCTTCTAGTCAACTTCATATTGTATGCTCAGAAAATGTTGAATGTTTGAACAAGATGACCGAGGTGATCTTCCTTGCGTTCATTTTTTACGACAATATCGTCTATGTACACCTCGATTGTTCGCCCAATGTGTTCATTGAACATCTTGTTCACCAACCTCTGATATGTGGCTCCAGCATTTTTGAGCCCAAATGACATGCTTTTCCAGCAGTACATGTTCTTCCCATTACAGAAACATGTGTTCTACTGATCGTTGGGATGCATGGGAATTTGATGGTACCCGACGAATGCATCCATAAATGTCATGAGCTCGTGCCCCGCTATGTTGTCGACTAGGTAGTTGATATGTGGCATTGGAAAGTTATCTTTGGGGCACGCCTTATTCAAATCGGTGAAGTCGATGCAGAGTCTCCATGTTCCATTGGACTGGCGGATAAGCACAAGGTTCGCTAACCATTCTGGGCACTTGACTTCCTGGATCAGCTTGTTTTCCAACAATTTCTTGACTTCGGCATCCAGTGCAACGTACTTCTCTGGACCGAATTTTCCCCATTTTTTATATCACCGGAATTCGTGTCGGGTCAATATTGAGATGTTGGCATGCATGCTTAGGATCGATGCCTACCATGTCCTCATGTGACCATGAAAACACATCCAGATTCGCGCGGAGATATGAGATCATTTCTGTCCTGATTGGTTCCGAAAGTTCTGACCCAATGAACACCTCCAACCCTGGCCTGGTTAGATCAGCCTGGACCATTTCCAGCTCTTCCACGGGTGTTGCCCGTCTTTCTTTTACTTCCACCGAGGATCAATGATTGATCCGTGATGCTCATCTTTGATTTCGATTGGTTCAAAACCGATTTGAGGCTCTAAGTCAAGAATATCTCTTGGAAGCGGCTGGTCCAGTCGCCTGTTAGGTGTAATATTCATGGGTTCCGGGCCTGTTCGACCCCAGAACCTGTGTTCGACTCAGATGGTTTCAGAGCCTGTTTGACTCCGGAACTCGTGTTTAACCCAGACCCGACTTGGCTTGACTCGCCAGATTCTGTGTTCGCCTGCTCGACCATGTTCACCGTAGTTGGGTTTCCTGGTGAGCACAAAAACAAACAATCTCTGGCTTTCTTTTGGTCACCCTTTACACTGTTTGTTCCCTCTTTTGTTGGAAACTTTACACAATAGTAATAGGTCGAACAAGTAGCTTTAAATTCATGGTTGAACAAGCGACCTAAAAATCCATTATAAGTGGACGGAACATCGACGATTACAAAGTGTAACATTCTAGTTCGTCGAATGTCCGAATTCTTAGTAGACTCTAACTTTACACCTAACCTAATCAAACCATAGGGTCGGGTTACAGATTTCCCGAAACTCTAGATAGTGTGATCAAAAGGCTCGATATAGGCACCGAGGTCCCCTACTTGCTTCTCCATTTGTTGCAACATCTTCACAAAGAGTATGTTTGCATATTCTCCGGTGTCGACCAGGAGCCGATGTACTCTCATCCCCAGAAGACGAGCACTGATAACCAAGGAGTTGTGTGGGCTCACAATACCATCAAGATTATCATCAGAAAAAGTGATTTGGTGGATGGTGCTGTATTCGCATAGGTGCTCGCCACACTGATTTGATGAACACTCTGCATAGCGCACATCTCCATCTTTTTCCGTCTGTTTGACAAAGTGGGCTCTTGATAACAACCCCCCGTCGGCCCTAAGTTTGGGCGTATCATGTTGATATCTTGCCCCACTTTTCTTTTATCTATCGTCCGGACCTCTTTTTTTGGGAGATCCAACTGTTCACGAAACTCCTCGTCATTGTCGGAGTTTTCTTCTACCCAGTGCTTTCTTTTCTGTTCGCCCTTCTGTTCATATTGGGATGTTCACTTCACCTGGGGCTTGATGAATTCCCTCAGTCGATTCTACTCATACAACTTCCATAGTTGTCGGAGTAAATCTCGTCAATCATTAGTATTGTGCCCAATATACTATGAGCAGAACTTTGAGGCATTTAGATGGTCCTTATCTTTGATGATCCGTCGGGGTTTCTGCAACTAGTCCCGACCTTTGATCTGATTGAAAACCATCTCGGGCGAGACGACGATCGTGCCTTGGAGGACGCGTGCTTCGATACCTTCGTCGAACGTCTTGAAAGAACATGTGGATTTGTACCCTCCTTCATTGGTTTTGTTATTGGCGACCACCTTCTTGGTTGCCTTTCCTATCTCTCCCTACACTGGGCGAGTAACTCAGCATTGTTATAATTTTTGTCGCCCGCTCGCGGAACTTGACGTGATGCATGGCTTTCAACATGTCTGTGTTTAGGGCCAATCCCTAGGATCATGGCATCCTCTACCATGGGGGCCCCGTCAAATAGACACTTATCGAACCTTTCTACGTATGCTCGGTCCGACTCGCCTTTCATTTGGGAGAAGTGTGCTAGCCTCTGTTTCGGAGTTTGGCGAGCACACATTGAAGAAAAGTGAGACAAAAATTTATGCCCCAGCTATGTGAAAGACGTGATCGAAGCGGCGGGCAAAGTTGAGAACCACCTATGTGCTCGATCACCTAGGGTCATTGGAAATGACCTGCATTGTGTTGCATCGGTGGCGCCTATGGCAATCATGAAATTCGAGTATTTGCTCAGATGAATATGTGAATCGGACTCCGTGTCGAACATAGGGATAGGTGGACGTTTCTTTTCCACTTTCTCCTGTATGTCGGCAGACATGATTGCTTGGACAACGACGAGCACCGCATAGGCCCCTATTCCGGGAAACCCTTTTGTGGTGGCCTAATCCGCCTGCAAACTCTCAATAGCTTTTTGCATTTCCACAAATTTTGTAGAGTTGAAGGTCCCAGAATGGGACTGGGACCCACCATGAGGACTCGGGTGGTCATTCTCATGGTGGGGTAGTCCCCCTTTCTTTGTTCGCCCTTGATTTCCAAGGCGATGGTGGACAGATAACTTTGTCCACACTGACTTTTGGTTTTCCTGATGCTTTTTAGGATCACGGCGAACATGTGTAGTAGATTTTGCTTGTATGTTAAGCTCTGGGCCCTTTCTGACGATCTTGATGGCCCTGGTCACTTAAACGATCTTTGGCCGATAGTTTCAGGCGCTCGAATGCTGATTTTTTGGATCCCTGCGGGCGAACCTCATTCGATAGATCATCAACATTTTTGTCGGCTCACTTGCTCGCCATGGCTGCCCCCTTGATTTGTTCACTGTCAAGAGTTTGGGAGTGTTATTCATCATCTTCGAGGCCTTTTTGTTTGGCCCACTCCCTATCAGCCCATTCTTTTTGGGCTCTCAACAGATAGGTTATAGCTTTCGTGGTAATCGCATGATCATTTGCTATCCCCTCCAGATTTATGCTCTCCAAGTTTTCGTTTCTGAGTGGCGGGTTTATCACGTCATTTTGAGCCCTGATACTGCTCTGTCCTGACTTCATGGTTTGAGCATTTTGTGATTAAGGCATTGTGTTTGTTTTTAATGCGGGTTTTTTGGAAGTGATTTAGTATAGTTTTGGTTAGGTATGTGTGTTCGATTGACTACCCTCCTTCTAACGCCAATTGTTATTAGCCCGTCTTACGTGGATTATGATGTGGCTTATTTAATAACTGACTAACAAACAAGAATCATACGCATTGAACACAAATTGATGGGTAATTGAGAGTAAATATAGAGGTGGTGAGTGGAAAATTTGTGAACCTTTTATTTAACCTCAATGGGTCTATTTATACTGATTTGTCTAGCATGAGCTGCCATTTTTACAAGATAAGATTACATGTGATAATGACACGTGTCCCGTAGGACTCTCCTGGCTGACATCTGTCTTTGCTTGTGCTAGAAGTCTCTGACTTGTCATCCATGTGCTATTTGTCTGGCACCTGGTGTGTTTGCTAGGCTCGATGTGGATTCATGTGGTTTAGCCATGTGCCTATCTAGCGAGACGGACACGTGTTCGCCTCTTACTGGGTCGCTCTGTAGGGCATCCCTCATGCTCGCCCCATTTTATCTCTCCCAGTATCACCTGTGTTCGCTGATGCACACCACGTTAGGGTGTACACCTACGTGTGTTGCTCCTGCTGATGTCACCGTGGTCACCGCAGTTGTGGTATTTCCCAAGCGAGCACAAGTTTAATCATGGATGCCACCACGTCTCATCACCCACCTGGCGAGCACAATAGATAGATCGGACGTTGATCGTCCTGGCTAGTGGGCCACATGTTCACTAGGCAAACACGTGGTGGGTGGCCTTTGACTGATTGAGGACGGGCACAACAAAGTATGAAAAATAATTAGTTGATGTAAGAAAAGTGGTGATGTGATAGTTTTAGGGTGTAGGTGTATAATATGGGTGGGTGAATGTGTATTTGGATAGAGGATTATATGTGCAAATCCGAAAAGCGGCTGGGATGGGGGGAAACCCATCCCCCATCCGGATCTCCCCATCATAAAACAAACACGGCCCAAGTGATTGAGCTTCATTGGCAATCTCAGTGATATGTTCATTGTAGAAAGAAACTGTCTCATCCTCCTTCAACTTCAAGTTCTTGAACTTAGTTCCCAAGCATTCGAAGTCTGGACCTCCGAACACTATCGGAACCTTCATTGTGCTCTTGCAACCTATTCCAAACATCTTTTGCAGATACCTATGTTGATATGATTTTAAATATAGTCATATCAACTGATGTGAATATTGCATTTAACGATTTAGTATTGTAGCTAGCAGTTGTACTAGACCAATCTAGTTCGCGTTTGACTGTCACCTCTCCTTCATCATCTGCTAGATTCTTTGGAGGTTTCCTTCCTGACAGTATACTTCTCCAAGCATCTTCATCAATTGACTTGATGTACATTCTCATCTTTGGTTTCCAATAAACATAGTTTGTACCATCAAGGATTGGTGGTCTCAAACTTTGTGGAGTAAGTGGATATTTCATCGCCATTAAAAAAATCACACTTGACACAAGATCAAACTTAGTAAAATCAAGTTTTGGCTTTAATTCCAACTGAAGGTGTGTGTGTGTGTTATAAAATCAGAGGAATGTTTCAATGCTCTTTTTTTAGTTTTTTCAAATCGAGCATGAGTAGCTCGTGAGCCAACTCGATTCATTTATACCCCTGCTTGGGAGGCATTCTGGAGTAATCAATTAATTAAAATAAAATAGAGTTAGAGAAAAATTAATTAGTAATATTAATAAATTTTGATTTCATAACTCTCGACATTTATAGTTTATTCCAAAAAATTGTCTATAAATTAAGCAAGTACGTTCTCGAACTGTTTAGATCTTGAATTCATTTGATGAAGATCGTTAATATAAATAAAAAGTGAAGCACATTCGATTTGTTAGCTTGTTAGTAAGCTCGTGAGCTAACTCACATAAATCATAATTAATAATTTGACTTTAATTTATAATTTTCATACTTAATATATATGATAAATATAAAAATTTGTAATTACACTTACTTAATTAAATAAAATTATAGAATTTAGTTGATATATATGATTTTCTGAAAATATTATTTTATACTTGTAACTAATTGATGAATACTTAAATGGCGGGTCAAATGGTGGTCAAGTCTTGTCCATTGTGTCGGGTTGAGCGATTGTTTTTTTTTTTTTAAATTCTGTTAGAATTGTGGGTATTATAATAATACTCTCTTTTGGGAGGATAATTGGGATGGAGGGTCGAGTCTGAATTCATTATTCTCGCGTCTGTATAGAATTGAGAGTGAATCAAATTGTGTCATTTAAGATAGAGTCGAATGGGAGGGTAGAAGTTTATGTGCTTCTTGAAAATGGAGGAGAACATTGTTTGTTGAGAAAAAAATATTTTATCTGAACTAACTATTGTTTTACTTAGGTATATTAGACCTGCTAAGGAGAGTGACTTTTTTTTTTTGATAACCCGATATCCGGCTTGAAGACCGACTAATCCGGGGGACCAGAACCCACCGTCCACTAGCGGGGGCTCCATTTTAAGCCAGAGCTAAACTCTGTATGGACTGACCTATCTCAAGAGTTGATCGCACCTAAGGGGTTTCGAACTTGAGACCTAGAGAGGAGCATACTCCTAAGTCCCAAGCCTACACAACTTGGCCAACCCTTGGGGATTTAAGGAGAGTGACTTTTGGCATTGAAAACCAGTAGTGGACAACAAATATTCGGTGAACTCTGCTTACAAGCTTTTATCTCGAGTGGTTGTGTCGTCGATTCTAATCTAGAAAATCTCAAGAACGTTTGGAACATAATTGTTCCACTCAAGGTTTCTGCATTTTCTTAGCATTTGCTATAATATAGAATTCCAACGATCATTAATCTTCGGAGGAGAAACACATATATTCCTACTTTCTCTACAAAATGCATTATTTGCAGACAACACGAAGAAAATTCGGAACATCTCTTCTTCATGGGAAAGTTCTTGGTAGTAGTCTGGAAAGAGTTGTATTGTTGGCTTGGTAGAAATACGACAGTACAAGGACTGTGTTGATCTATTTCGAGAACCATAGGTCTATTAATCCTAGTAAGAATTCTGAGATCTGGACACTTATTTGGCTCTACACAGTTGGAACATTTAGATTTCTAGAAATTCTATAATTTTTAAGGGCTCAATCCCAATCCTCAAGAAGTGGGTACTAGAATATGCATCTCTTTGTTTCAATGGTTGAAATAGAAAATTTATATCACGCCTTGGTGTAGTTTTAGCAATCTGTGGAGAGAGCCTAATTTATGTATAGATTGGAACCGAATATAAAGTAATTGAGGGTTGGAGCGTTGGTTTCGGACCGAGTCCAGTGTACTTTTAGTGTCTCTCGGGTCTTTCTTAGGAATACTTCTTGTATTCCTTGAGATTGACTCTGTACTTTTGCATTTTTTCAAAAAAAAAAAAATAATAATAATAATAAATGGGTGAACATATCCACACAATCTCATGAACCAACACAAAATAATACATTCATTCTTCATATTTCTTGTACACCCACATAAAAAAAATAAAATCATAAACCTTAAATTTCTTCAATAGATAAATAAACATCAATATGTCTTTCTTCTATTTAAGCTTTAAAAGATGTGGCCAGTGGCATATTCTTGTTGTTATGCCTTGTTCTTTTGAACTTCAAATTAATTGTAGACCATTCTATTTTTGCTCCGTTCAGACTGATGTTACAACAAAATATCCATGTTTTTTTTCACTCCCTCCAGTAAGCAAAATAACTCAGAATTCATAAAGTATCAAACCAAATTACTCATTGTTCAGTTGTTACTAATTATTTTGATCTTGTGGAATTCTCAGCTTCAATGCTTTCAGTTTCAGTTTCTTTCAATTTCTCTGTTATTTTGAAGAGTTTTTTTTTTAATCCATCAAAGTTAGCATTGGAATTTTCGAAATTTTAGTTTTCCATGGTCGTTCTCTGCTTGAATCTGAACTTTTTGTTTTCAAAATTGTTCTTGATCTTTATTTTCATGGTTCTTCTATTGATAGTTCTTCAAATTCAATCCTCGGAATTGGTTAATATTAGTAATTGATTCATTGTGTTGGATTTGTAATATATGTTATGTGTTTCTATATAATCTAAGAGATTAAACGAATAAATTTGGGTCTTCTCCGCAATGTGGTAGTGTCTAAATTTTTGTGAAAATAAGACCTCACTTTGGCCTGTTCATTTGCGCTTTGAGGTTAGAAAGTTGCAGAAGGTTTCTTGGTGTGTGGGTGTCCATTCAATTTAATTTGTGGGTGTGTCTATCTACGGGGATGTGGATGGGGAGGCAAAAATCCACTTTTTTAGCGGTTGTTGGGTCGGCCCAGAAAGGCTAACCCACCTTTTATTATATTTCTTAATTTTTATAAATTAAAAAATATGTAACTTATAAACTCTAAATTATTAAATTCATCAAAATCAAATGAAAAAAAATATTATATTGATGATATATTAAAACAAAGTCTCTCTCACAAATAAAAGTTCATTATACACTAATCACAAACACAACCACTTAAAAGTCGAGGCATTCATCAAACATAATAATTCATATACAGTCTCTTATAAATTAAATTCATCATTCATAGACATACAAAGCTTATTAAATGTACTATATATTTTTTTAATTGTTAATCTAAATAATCCCATTATGTATATATTAAAAATGTATATTCAAAATTTTATGTTTATTAAAGAAACAAGGAGCAGGCCCATGTCCCGAAAAGGACCAGCTCGATGTAATTGCAATGGGATACAAAAAAAAAACACCCTCTAGCAATGGGGTACAATTACACTATTCACTACAATTTTTGTCCCCAATATACCCCAAATGTGTAGTCCCATCAAACAAATAAAATCAGATTTTATCTCCAATTCACCATCTATCTCTCTCTTTCTTGCATACCACTTCTCTCTCTCTACACACACACACTATCTATCTCTCTCTCTTCTCTCTCTACACACACACACACTATCTATCTATCTCTCTTCTCTCTCTACACACACACACACCTCCTCTCAAATCTACATTTTGGATGGAGGCGGGATTGGAGGATATCTGTGGCCCGTTCACTTTGAAATGGGGATCTTGATGGGATGAAGGATGGGGATGGCGGATATGGATATGGTAGTGGTGAATGATTTTGAGGCCTGAAGGTTGAGAATGGTGGTGGTGGAGTGGATCTAAGATGTGGTGGTGGTGGTGGTGGAGGTATCGGGGCAGTCGGTGCCGCCTGTGAGGATGGTGGTGGTGGAGTGGATCTAAGGTGTGGTGGTGGTGGAGGTCTCGGGGAAGTTGGCGTCGCCGATGAGGATGGTGGTGGTGGTGGATAGTCATAATTTCTCATAGGTTTCTGGGGTATGTGCTTTTATGGATTTAGGCTTTTCGTGAAATAGCTGAAGGCGTCAAATCATTATTCTCCGTCGACATCTGCTTTTACCGATCTGTGCCTCTCGAGGGCCTTCTTAGGTCGGATTCGGGTAAATGGAGCCCCGTTTTTGTTTCTTTGGATTTGTTGCGTATATATTTATGCTCTCTACGAAAATTGTATTGTGTGATTAAAGCGTGTATATTATATTTTGGTTTGATGGAGGAATTGCATTTGTGGATTTTTTGAAGGTCACCTCGTACAGATCAAGGCCCTAAACCAGAGGTGTTTACTGAGTTTTGAGTCTTGCTATGTTTTTTCTAGGTTTTCTATTTTTATTGGATTTTTTCTGGTTTGTGTGTTTGTTTTTTCTGGGTTTTCTGGTAGAGAAAGTATGGAGAGTTAATTGCTCCTTCAAAAATCAACTCAGTTGCTCAGTAGGTATTTCTGGGTTTTGGTGTTAGATTTTGGATTTGTATATGTACAAATTCTATGTTTATATGCAATGTATTATGTAGGTATACAAAATATTTAATGCATATGCAATTTTTAATGTTATATGCAATATATTTATGTTCTATGCAATGTATGTATTGTGTATGCAACTTATTTTCAACAATGTATTTTCACATCACTTATGAATTTTTATCTTGTACAATGCATTTTTTAACAATATTTTTTTCCAATGAACAAGGCATTTTTCCAATGAACAAGGCATTTTCCAATGTAATTATTTTATTAATTACTTAAATAATAAAAATTATTTTTTTCTTTCAATTACAGTGGAGAAAATATTTTAAATGAGAAATAAAAAAAAAAGAACTGAGAAAAATATTATCAATAAAATGAAAATTAACATTTTATGAAAAATATTATAAATTAAACTACAATATCAATAATATAAAGAAAATGTGGTCCATCACCAATAAAGATGGGACCATTAAAACAAGACATAAAAAAAAGGAAAGAAGGTATTCCTTGTGCATTAGTGGGACCGTGCTGGATGGAAAAGTGGAAAGTGGCGATCTTACGTCAAATCAATAGCAAAGTTACAGATACATGACAAATCAAATAGTAGAATTAACTTTTGCAAGGGTATATTAGAGAATATACATAATTTTTTTTGTATGCAGTAGTCATTAAACTTGGTTTTTGTACCTCTCTGCAATTTTTGATTTCCAATTGTATCTATTAGTACTCGCCCCCAACCAACTCGTTTAAGTCTATCTCCAAAAGGTCTAATTTTTACTTGACACAACCAACATATGCTCAGCGGGCGGACTGGCCCAACAGGTTAAACTCTTTTTGACATCTCTAAATGTGGGGTTAAGTATAATATGTTGGATATAAATATAATTTTATAACTGGTGTATTTAGTAAAAAATACTAGCTATAAAATATTAAAAAGTGAGGTGGGCGAACTAATTAGTTTTGTGGATGTGAATAACCGTGCCCTAATTAAATTTATGATTCATATTATTACGTTAATTTAGACTCGAAAAAACTCGTGAATCAATGATATATTTGATAAATAAGATCTTCTTGATAATAAAAGAATCAAACTAAAAAAAACATTCTAAAATTTGATTCGACTCGATTAGATTACATCCCAGTACATACTTAATTCTTATTATATAGCTGTCATATTATTATTATAACAAAAATAATGAAAAGAATAACAAAGGTGGCCACACTCTAATCGTTATTATTAACCAGAAAAATATAATGAGAGACAATTTTTGCATAAATGGGGGCCAAAGATAGTGAGCATTGCTCCAATTCCAAGGGAAAAGACTAGTGGGCGTGTGATTGGATAAAGAGAGATAGATATAAATAAAAGTAAATACATGTGAACTACCTTTGAAGAAAAGCAAGTGTTGAAAAGTATATTCAGATTCCGGCAAAAACAAGTAATCCTCGTAATGTAAACTGAAAGAGAAGATTGATTGCTAAATTCAACACTAACACTTCTCGTACATTTGTCTTATATTCATTCAGAAATTCAAAAGAAGACACTTACCTACATATGAAAACTCCAACATTTCTCTCTCACTCTCTTTCCTCCAAGCTAATAATAATCTCTAACTCCTGCCTAAAAGTTGCTGCAGAAAAAAAAAGACAAAGTCTAGTGTACAAATTTGTATAGATGCAAAAACTTTAATTTTCAACCAAATTCTATAATTGATGAATGTAATATAAAATTGAGTGGTTCATGATTCACTCGGCCCGACTAGTTCATGGTTCACCCATCTCAAATAGGTCATAATTTAGGGTTAATTATTTAGTGTTTAGGGTGTAGTTGGTTGATTTAAGGCAATTTTATAGATTTTCATCTATACAAATTTGCACACTAGACCTACTAAAAAAAATTAAAAAAAAGTTTAAATATTTACAATTGCTATTTAGATATGGCTAGGTCTTTTATGCACCCGGGTCACCGTGCACTCATAGTGCATTTTAGAAGCGTGCAACTTGTTATGCTGAAAAGTGCGACTTATTACACAGAAAAATGTTACTGTTAATATGGAAACATAGTTGCATATTTTTGTTTGGAATAATTGCACGTTTTTATTTTGTATAGTAACAGGCTTTTAAAATGTACTATGAGTGTGCACGGTACATTTGGGTGCACATGATACCTACTCTTTATATATATGAATGAATGCATACTCATAGTCCTTGCAAACCCTCTTTAATTTTGAGAAATGAAAAACTTCTGACTCGGCAATTAAGGAACTCCTGCTACTACTTATTTAATAAGACTACCAACGTGTAATTTATGTTACAATATTAAGCATTGACTAAACAAGTAGGGATTCAGATCTAAAACATTAACATCACACACTACATAAAAGATTATAGGGATTCCCGTGTTAAACAGTTTCATACATGAGACAGTGATTCATTTATGTATATTTGGTCATACCCTCCATTTAAATGCATTTGGGTTGGAACTCATAAACTCATGAATTATATAGTATAGTTATTGTGATTCGTATAATATATGAGACTGTTTTATTCAAGTTTTTGTGAAATTTTTAATATTTTATGATGTAAATTGAAAATTAAAATCCCCAAAGAAATAAGAGTAGGTTTCCGATAATACTTTTTCATAGTATGAAATTTATATAATTATATTTATAAACTAATATCATAACACTTATCAATTCAAATCACTACTCTTATAAATTGATATCATAGCATTAAATGCTATACAATACTCATTTTGTCTTAATTTAGATTGCACGTTTTCCTTAATTGAACGTCTTTATTTTGTTTTACCATTTCCTAAAATAAAAATAATAAAACAACTTTACACATTTAAAAATACATCTTGCAAACATCTCTTATTTACACTACATGTCACTATATCTACTACAAAAATACCACTTACACATAAAACATCTATCTTTCTTACGTAAAGTAGAAAGGACACGTGCATACCCTTCCACCAAACTAATTTCACATCATTTAATATTAATAAACAATAATTTTATTAAAACTCATGTTACTTACACGTGCAATCTAATTTATCGCAGATGAAATATTAATTTACAAGCGCAATAATATTAAATTTCAAAGAGAATTTATCAAAAAACAACTCCTAGAAAGATAGAACATCACCAATTCACCACTATCATTGAGCATGGAAGCTTCAAAAATCATGCACGCATAAATTTGGACATGTAGTACATAAAATCTTGATAAAGTTAAAAGCAAGATAAAGTTCACTATAGTCTATATTAGAAACACCTATTTGTATAATAAAACCAAAATGTTTAGCAATGGCAGTAGACTTGGAAGTTTGAACAGAATGACATGACAAAGTAACGTCCATGTCAACTAAATACTACCCCTGACTTGTCCCTTTTTTTGCAGCTAATCATGGAAGAAACAGACGGGTGTTAAATATTACACGACGTCTCATTCGGTTACACAGTATTACATTGAAAAGCGTGCGTTTCTCTTTTTAACACACCCCAAAATACCTACAACAACTCAAATACTCCTAATTTAATTCTCTTGTATTTCGTTTCTCATGTTTCATGAAACATTAAAATTGTGTATTATTTTAAAACTAGACATTTATTATGCATCTAAATAATTATGATATAGGTTTTTTTTTTTTGAAAAATTATAATTCCCCGTCGCAACTTAACTTTTTTTTTTCAACATTTACTGTTTTTTCGTGTTTTAGCCAGCGAATTTTTTTATTAATATTTAAAATGATAAAAATAAATTTTAAGGAGACATACTCTCTCTTTAAAAGTCATTTTATAATTTTAAATATTAATAAAAAACTCTGTTCGCTAAAACACGAATAAAAAGAGAAGGGACGGAAAGAGCAAGTGTTTTTTAGTATTTTCAAATCAATGATTCTACATAAAATAATAATCTAGAATTCATATAAGTTGAAGGTAGGGTGAGCTCCCAATTGATTTTATTTACCAAACACTAAATATCTACTTTCCAAAAGCTCACTACTTTTATTAAAAAAAATCATTTTTTTTATCACAATCACTAAATTAAATAAATTTTTTACAATATAATTTTTTTTCAAACACCTCATAGTAAAAGCAAAACATGTAAACTCAAGACTGAAAAAGATACTTTTATGCAAAATATTAGAGCATGATCCAAATCTACAAAATCTTCTATTAAAATATTAAAAAAGAAAAAAAAATGAAGAGGGATTCTTTCACTACCCGGATGTGATATTCTGAGCACATTATAGACTATAGTAGGCATCTATTTTATTTTTCTTTTTTAGACGTGGGCATTTATTGTAAAACTGCACATATTTCTATTAAACCCTACGTTCTACCGTAAAAAGCAAGATGCTGATCAGATACTGCATTGTATACATCATAAAAATGGGGGGTACTTAGGGTTTTACAGGTTTGTAGCTATGACAAGACAACAATTCTCATACCCAACCACTCCAAAACACAGTCAAATTTAATTCCCCATTCCAATATCAGCCCTATTTATGTCTATTCCAAAAAAAAAAAAAGCAAAATATTCCCATATCATTTAATGCAGTCGAGTGATCATCCATCACGCCACTGAGAATGATTCAATTCAATTCAATTCAATTTACCTGAGCTGAAAGAATAAATCTCAGACGGGATTTGATTTGATTTTTCCTAATTTCAGCACAACGGAACGACGCTACGCCCCTCCTCGCTCTTAGCCCTCGGCGAATGCTGCTGTTGAAGATGCTGTTGGTGGTTATTCTGTTGTTGTATCAATAACTGCTCTTGTGGTTGTTGAAGGTGAAGGGCATTATGGGAATACGGGAGCGTCTCGTAAGACGTTCCCAAAGCCAATGATGACTGCTGATGTGTCGCAGCAGCAGCCATCTGGTGGTTAAACCCGGCAGTGCCTTCGTCGAACGCACCGTTGAACCTGAGCAGTTCATTCTGCTGCTGTTGCTGATGATGCTCGTAATTTCTCAACATTTCTTGCTCACGGGCGGCTACCACAGCCTCTATGTACTGCTGCTGAGGTGGTGGCTGCTCCCGGATCATCAATTGCGCCCCATGTGGGACCCCCATCAGCGGCTGCCCTGCGACGTTGTAGGGCAGGACGTTGTACCCACCCGGGGCGTAATTCTGCGGCTGGGGGACGAACCCCTGGTGGTTGAGCAGCGGCAGCATCGCGGAGGGGCCGATGTACGTCGCGAGCTCCTTCTTCGCGCTTTCCAAGTCGAGCTGCACCTGTTTCAGCCGGTGCTGGAGGATCGATATCAGGCCGACGCACCCGTACACCGGGTCCCGGAGACGGTACTCCGCCTCGTACGCCAACGAGTTCACCGCGTCTTCACGCTGCCCGGCGTTCAGCTCGTTCAGCAATTTCGACACGTTGCTCGCGCCGAAAACCTTGTGCACGTTCGTGAATTTTTGAGGGTTGTCCGGCGGGAAATACGGCGCAAAGACGCACTCCTGCGTGCATTTCCGCCGGAGGCACTTGCAAGCGGCGCACGGCGAATTTGATGACGACATTGTTTGGCTGCTTCTACTTCAAACTGTTGACATCGATATTGTTGTTGTTTAAAGATTTCATTAACGAAACAATTTATTTATAAAAAAAAATGAGGAATTCATGACTGCACATGCGGTAACTAATTTTAAACAAGAATTTAAAACGCAATTCACTCCGATTGAAGAGAAGCAGCAATGGAAGTATTTAATTTTCTGAGAATTTCGAAGCCGACAAGGAAAGTCAATAAATTGATTCTTAAAAATCAAGCCAGTTATGTATATTTATATACGCCAAGTCAGAAGGAGGAAACAAATCAATAGTAAAAATTGCAGTATTTTATTAATTTATCGATAAATATGAATGAACGCATTAATAACTGTAAAAGGCGATTATAAACACATTTTTGTGTAGCGGTTCCCAGATCCAAAAATCAAAATCATCGTTTCGAGATCTTTCATTATCAAAAACCAATTTCATCATTTCTCATATGTCCAAAGAAAAAAACCACAACGAAACAATATATGATTAATGAATGATACCAAAAAAATTTCTCACCTTATAATAATCTGATTAGGCTAAAAAAATCTAACTCGAAATGACTCCCTCCGTACCACTCACATCATCTGCAACTCAAAAAAAATAATATGAATATAAAGAAAGAAAAAAAAAAAAAAGTGAAATCGAAAAATTGTGAAAAAGGGGAATTAACGAACCTTGTATTTATCGGAGAGAGTGGAACCTAGGGTTTGAGTTCAAGAAAAAATCTCGATCCGATCTTTAATTTTCGCGATCCCGAAAATTGAAAAAAGCAAATGATGAATAAACAAAAAATTAAAGGAAACAAGTCGTATTTAAGCGCTTTTATTATTATAAAGTGGGAATGAGGGAAGAAGAATGAACACAGAGAGAAAGATCATAATCACAGGAGATAGAGAAGAGAGAGAGGGAGGGCTTTGTCAGCAAATTGGAATGTTAAATGTAGGCTCTGAGAGTTGCCTCATTGTCCCTGTGCCAGTTTTTTTAACTCGTTTCAATAAACAACCCTTTAGGTTTACTTAAAGGGCGTAGTATTTCGAATATTTACACCAAAGACCTTTTCTAATACTTGTTTATTTTATTTTTTTTCAAAAATATAAATATTTGTTTATGGGTTTGGTTATCGTGAGTAAATTGCGAAAGCTTAGAAAAGAATTATTGGATGGGATTTGATTTAAATTAGAAGTATTCTCTCATAAACCAGATCTATACTATGAACTTGAATTATTTGATCAATTTTATTTATTTTTATATATTTTTTTAAACTACTAAACTTTACTCATATTATACCCTGGGTAGGGTCAAATGTCATGAATTAAAAACATAGTTCATAACATGAACTATATCTATGCAAGTTTTTGTCTTTAAATTAGGGCTAAGTCTTGTATGCATTCAGGTGCACCGTGCACTAATAGTGCATTTTAGAAATATGCAATTTGTTATACTGAAATATACAAATTGTTTATAATAAACCGTACAACTATAAATATGAATTTTTCTTTTTTGCACGGTTTAGTGTAAACAAGTTGCATCATTCAATATAACACATTGCATATTTCTAAAATGCATTATGAGTGTACGCACCTGAATGTATACGAGACCCACCTTTAAATTAGATATGTTTTTTACTCATTCAAATTAAGATATCATTTAATTTCATATTTGATATTCATGTAATACATAAAGCAGACTAAAAGTATATACATTTACACACAAATATGTATATAGTATACTCAAATCTACCAAAATCTGCTAATTTTATAAGTAATTTGATTCTTAAAATTTTAATCAAATTTTTAATTAAAGCAATATTCTATAGACAATCAATTAAAATATGCATTAATTGTATTAAATTTTTTTATATGATTTAGTCAATATTCATAATTGAAAATAGACTATATTAAAAAACACATATTATTTGTAATTTTGAAATAAATGTTATAAGAAATATTGC
Organism: Stenogyne calaminthoides; assembly: GCA_037126765.1. Lineage (NCBI taxonomy): Eukaryota > Viridiplantae > Streptophyta > Magnoliopsida > Lamiales > Lamiaceae > Stenogyne > Stenogyne calaminthoides. Next base: position 24,645,030 of record JBBCBC010000002.1, read on the forward strand.
ACATATATAATGTTAAAATTATCGATATAATATAATTGAATTAAATTGAAGTAAAAAAACTTTTAAAGAATTAATATAATAGTATTTTTTTTCAACCGCATAATACACGGCCGGGTTCAAAGCTAGTAACAGAAATATGAGGTTATATAATTAATTATTTATGTACAGAAATATTAGTATACCAATACCTCTGTTCCAAAGTTATTTAGGGTATGTTTATTTCGGGACTCACCCGAATGAACTTAAAACTTTAAAAATCACGTCCCATTATAGTTTGAGATTTAAAATTAGACTTCAAAATCATCTCATATAAAGTACACATACACCCCTATTTTCCACAAAATTCAATACAATATCACATCACTACTTTTCTCATTCTCAACACAATATAATAATACTACATCAATCATTATTAAATATTAATTTGATATAAAGTAAAATCTCACACTATCAAAATCTCAAAACAAACACATATTTTTTACTATGCACCTAGACTTTCAAATCCATAGGATTTCGAAGTCATGACTTCCTCCTCACAACTAAATCCCGAAAAGAACATACCCTTACCTATTTAATTTTGATATGAGTTTTTGATTGGGATGGAGGGAGTAGTATTTAAAGTGATAAAATGATTTTTAATTGAGGGTATTGTAGTTCTTTATATGTTATTACTAAAACAAATTATTTTTTTGGATAAAAGTAATGATATGAGATGTAATTTTCAAATATCGCGACAGATCATTTTTTAAAAGGGGTAAATAACTTTGGGATGGATGAAGTAGTATATAGTCGCGCATACACTATAAAAATGATGGGGTTTAACGACTGTTGTAGCGACGAAAAAAAATGGTTTTAGCGACGGTTTATCAACTGTCGGGAAACCGAGCTGTTGGGAGATGAATTTAATAAAGATTTTGATTAGATCCCAAAACCCCTGAGTATGACATGTTCAGAATATCTTGATAGTATAGAATCAGGATCCGATTTCAATAGATACTAGGAATTAGGATTATCTGCACCATGTATAGTCAGCAGATATAGATCAGGGAATTATTAGTGTACTGAAGACTTCAGAAGACTCTGAAGACTCAGAAGAATCTTGATAAGTCAAAAGACCCTGAAGATCGAAGAATCCTGAAGACCCTGAAGACTCTGAAGACAGAAGTCACTGAAGACTCAGAAAACACTGAGTAGCTCAGGAATATCCTGAAGACCCAAAGATCCTGAAGACTGTTTATGTATTGAACAAAAAAAGGACCCTGAACCACTATCTTAATGAAATAGTGTTATGTTCATTCCTAGTGCAAACAAACAGAATTTAGACATTTGTGAACATTAAGGAACATATCAGCTCAGAAAGGTCAACCTAAATAAAGCCGTTTGTTTGTCTCTGCTCAAAGGAAAACTTCGACCAATGAGGAGGCAACAGCAACGTACTTTACTGACACTGAAAGCGACACCTCACTGAGAAATATTAGGTCTGATATCTTCCAGTTCACAGAAATTGGTGATTGGCTACTTGGTTGCATATTTCCTAAAACATGCAAGGGTGTGTTCAAACCGCAAAATAGACGTTCATCAATAACCAAAAGAGGAAACTCTTGATGCTATCTCTTCAAACGGATAGTTTCTCAAAGAGTGACCTTTGCAGAAGTTGCCTATAAATACCAGTGACCTTAACCATTGAAAGGTTACGGGAAATCAAAGCAACTCCAGAGCTCATTCGTATTCTTGCAAATTGAAGCACTCAAAAAACTAAGATTTCCCAAGTGTTTCACATTGAAGAGAGCTCATTTCACTAATCCTAGATTTGATATATATCCAAAGCTTAGTAGAGATATCCTAGTCTTTGAATTTGTACTTATTGACAAAGGATATCTCACCCTAGTTGGAACTAATCCAAACCAAACCCTTTTGATAGGTAGTTTGTGTATTGTGTGTGATTGTTGGTGAGAAAGAGTTGTAAAGAGTGAGTAAGCTGCAGTTGAGTTCAAATTTCAAAAGCTCTGAGAGAAGAAGTGAGTAAAATTTTTTTAGCGAAATGAAAAGCTTGTGTGTGTGTTGAGTTAGTAAGTTTGCGAAGAGTCGGCCGAAAAAACTCAAGGTAGAAAAGTTAGTAAGCTGCTGTGTTCAGCCTGAAAGCTTTAGGTGATAGTGTGTTAAGGAATTTCTCTGAAGATCAGAGAGAGTGGACGTAGGAGCTTTGCCTCTGAACCACTATAAGTTGCTGTGTTGTTTGCTTTCTGTTTTGCATTCTATCTGTTCCATATTTTCACTGAAAGCATATTTTACTGATATTCAGTTGGAAACAATCCACTGAACTTGCATCAAACTTGATCACGGCCTTAACCACTATTTTACTAAGGAAGAGATTTTCAGCAAGATAAAATGAGTATAAACAAACTTAGGGCCAACACATTCCGCACTCTTGATTAGCTAGAACAGATAGTTACCAAACTGAATCAACTCTACTGAGTATTCAGTAAGATAATTATCTGATCCAAGCTTTTCAGGATCTCTGATAAAACTAAAGATCAGTTGGGCTAATCTGAAGCTTCTGAAAGCTGCTCAGGATCACTGTCTCAGTAGACTTTGACTCAGGTCGATTTGTGCTTCTCAGGGCAAAATTCTCAGGACATCCTGACCCTTCTGATTTCAGTAAAAGAAAAGTTTTAAAAATCACTGAACACGTGTATTCTCCCCCATACACGTGTAAGACTCGTTTGCACGGGACCAACAAGTGGTATCAGAGCAGTGATTCATTTTGACCACTTGCTTTTGTAGCCATAGTCTATTAGCTGAAAGACTTTGGTGGTCTACTGAATAGATCTTACTGCTGATATCTTACAAGGCTCATTCATCATGCATTCTAAGAAACTTCCTATGTTCTCTATTGAGAGCTATGACCTATGGAGATTGAGAATGCAGACACATCTGTATTCTAAGCATGAAAGAATGTGGAGAGTGGTTTCTGAAGGACCATTCAAATACACTGTTGTGAATCTCAGAATTACTGATACTGAGAGGAATGATCCCAGAGATGAATTTTCAAAACCTGATGACCAACTTACTCCTGATGAGAGAAAGTTAGTCAATTTGGACTATATTGCTAAAGATACTTTATATAGCACTATTGATGATGGTGTTATGGGGATGATTTCTCACTGTGAAACTGCCAAAAAAATGTGGGAAACACTTGCTATCATGTGTCAATGCACAAATCATATTAAAGAGAACAAACTTTCTGTTGCTATTGGAAAGTTTGACAGCTTTGAAATGGAAGATGGTGAATCCATTGACAAACTGGAAGTCAGATTCACTAGCATTATGAATGATCTGAATGCTCTTGGGAAAAGATACCCACAAAGAGAAGTGACACTGAAAATTCTTAGAGGATTATCTAAGAAATGGGATATACATGTTGTGGTGATTGAAAACACCAAGAATATTGATTATATGGCATACCAACAAGTTTTCTCTGAACTGAAAGCTTATGAGTTTGTGATTGATAAGAAAACTAAGAAATCTGATAGCAAAGATGAATCTTCATCTAGCAAGAATGTGGTTTTCAAAGCCAAAGAGAAATCCTGTAAAGCTAGAGAGTCTGATAACTCACCTGCCAAAAATCAGGATGAGCAAGAGGATAAGCTAGTACTGCTGGCAAGGAGGTTTGAAAGACTCAATAGCAGATATGGGAAATATAAGAAATCCTATAAGAATAATAGTACAGGAACAAGAATAACTCAGAAGCTGAGGACAAATCCATTGAGAAAAGGAAGGACCACAAAGCTGAAGGATCCTCATCCAGAAAGAAGGACTCCAAAACCAAGGAGGAAAGCGATCAGGATGATGATGCCAACATATGCTATAACTGTCAAAAGAAGGGTCACTTCCAGTATGATTGTCCTGAGCTGAGTGCCAAAGAAAGAAAGGAGAGACAAACCAAGAGAGACATAAAGATCTCTAGCAAGAAGGCTATGATTGCTGAAGAAGAAGAACAATCTGAAGAAGGATCCAGTTCTTCAGATGAGATATTCTCAGATAGTGACAGTGATGATGTCTACCTTGTTGCTATGGAGGAGGTAAATTCTTCTATCTCTGTTGTTGCTCCTACACAAGCACCTGAGTTATCAAGTTCATCTGTAACCAGTAACTTTGACCTGATGGATTCTTTTGAGAATCTTATGAAGGATTATTCTGTGTTACAAGAACTGCTCATAGAAACTCAAGAGCAGAATAAGGAACTGACTGCTGAAAATCTGAGGTGGAAAGACTCTAATACGGCTGAAATCACTTCTCAATTAATGGGAACTACTGATGAATTGGATGTTCTGAAAGTACAACTCTCAGAAAAAGAGAAAGTGATAGAAATACTGAAAGGAAAATTAGAGAAATCCACTGAGGAGAATCAGCTTATCAGGATTGAATTCAATGATCTCTCTGAGAAGCATGAAACTCTAAAGAAAAGTGAGGATAGTGTGCGGAGAAAGTTAGCTCTATTGAATTCTGCATCTAAAGTAATAGATGAAATTCAGAGTTATCAAAGACCTGCAACTATAAAGGCTGGATTGGGATATAATCCAGGGGGAACCTCACAAGGTCTTCTGAATGCTGCCTCTTCTAGTAGCACTAAGACTGTCTTTGTTAAACCGGTGGCATGTACTAATCTTCTTACTGAAGAACAACCCCGTGTTTTAGACAAGGGTAAAGGACCTATGGTCTCAGGAAAACTGAAGGTTCAGGATAGAAAGCCCAAACCTCTGGAAAAGGCTAGAAAACCTGAACACTCAGTAGGAAATTTTCAGGCCAGTACTTCAAAGCCTCAGGCTAAGAATACCAACCTGAAGAGATCTGCACTGAACCATCAGAGGAATTTTCAGAAGAGAAGCACTCAGCAGAGATATTCTCAACTGAAAAGACCAAGTCCTCAGATTACTGAAAGACCACAATTTCAGTACATGCAACTTAAAACCCACTTGCATAAGGGTAAAGGTTTCCTGAACCCTAGTCAGCAGAGACATAGAACAGTTGCACCAAGGCCAACACATTGGAACAAGAGGCCTGAACCCAAGAAGAACTCTAAGGCTCATATTCATGCTAAGGCTGGCACTCATACATAGGGTACTGCCAAGGCACCTAGGCTGGTGAATGTGTATGTAGATATTTATGGGAGACAAATCAGTCACTCTAAAGTAATTAGAGTTATCAGGCATATTTGGGTTCCAAAAGGTACAGCTAACCTGGTAGGACCCTACAACAAATGGGTACCTAAGACCTGATCTGTTTTTCAGGTGAAGGAAAAGGGCACTGAGCAGATTGAAGACAACATAGCCCTGATGAGTGGAAATGAATTGGCTCCTGCTGCATGGTATCTGGACAGTGGATGTTCAAGACATATGACAGGATATAAACAATTACTCACTGACTATGTTGAGCAAAAAGGCCCTCAGATTACTTTTGGAGATAACTCCAAAGGACAAACTGAAGGATATGGAACTCTTGAAGTTGATTCTGTTCATATCCATGGTGTTTCATATGTGTCTGGTTTAAAGCATAATTTACTTTCTATCAGTCAATTCTGTGACAAAGGATTCAGTGTTGTGTTCTCAAAGAATTTATGTTATGTGAAAGATAATGCTTCACAACAAATATTACTGTCTAGTACTAGAAAAGGAAATGTGTATCTTGCTGATTGGAGGCTAACTCCTAAAGATACATGTTTGGTTGCAAAAAGTTCTGCTGATACCAGTTGGTTGTGGCACAATAGACTGAATCACTTAAACTTCAAAACCCTGAACAAACTTGCAAGATTAGCTCTTGTGAGAGGGTTACCCAATGAAGTGTTCAGTAAGGATCATATATGTGATGCTTGTCAAAAAGGAAAACAAATAAGAGCATCATTCAAAAGCAAAGTAGAAGTTTCTACTGATAGAATACTACAACTGTTACATATGGATCTCTTTGGTCCAGTAACACCAGTGAGCACCAATGGCAGGAAATATACACTTGTGGTAGTTGATGACTACTCTAGATATACATGGGTCATATTCTTACTCAGTAAGAAAGAGACTCAGACAAAACTGCCAGAATTACTGAAAAGACTCAGTACTGAAAAGAATCTGAGTGTGGTCAAAATCAGATCAGATAAAGGCACTGAATTTATCAACCATATTATATCTGATTATTGTACAGCAAATGGAATAGCTCATGAAACATCAACTGCAAGGACCCCACAACAAAATGGTGTTGCTGAAAGAAGAAATGGGACTCTGAAAGAAGCTGCAAGAACAATGATTGCTGAAGCTGATATACCTAAGAGGTTTTGGGCAGAAGCTATCAACACTGCATGCTACTCTCAGAACAGATCCATGCTGACAAAGAATCAAGGAAAACACCCTATGAGCTGTGGAATGAAAGGAAGCTTCTTATTTCTTTCTTTCGTGTGTTTGGTTGCAAGTGTTTCATACACAATAATGGTAAAAATTAGTTGAAAACTTTTGATAGCAAACCTGATGAAGGGATATTCTTAGGATATTCTGAAGTCAGTAAAGCCTTCAAAGTTTACAATTGTAGGACTCTTATTGTGGAAGAAACACCTCATGTTATTTTTTTATGAATCTACTTGTGTTCAGAAGAAACAGGAACATGACTCGGGAGATCTGACCAAGAGAATCACCAGACTTAGCCTGAAAAAGAAGAACAAAACATCCTTTGAGCCTGAGAAGATGAAGTCAATCACTTTCTATGAATGGAGTGAATCTAACTCAGACAAAGAAGCTCAGGATGGAAATACTCCGGATGGTGGAACTCAGGATGAAAATTCTCCACTAAAGGAAAGTCAACACACTGAAGCTGACCAATCTGAACATACACCAGTTCAGACTCAGGTATGTAATGCCGATGAAGATGTAATGCCGATGAAGATGTGGTCACAACTGAGGCAAACTCTGAATCTGTCAACCAAGGGGGAACAAATGTCTCTGACAATGTTCTGAATGGAACTTCCCCTGAGGAAGATGATTCACTCTCTTCTTTTCTGTTGTTCCCTGAGTTTGATGAATTACCTAACATTTCTGATGTTGAGTACACTACTGAAGGGGGAACATCCAGGAGAAGATGGTTGGATAGTCATCCTACAAGTAAGATTGTGGGTGATCTATCAGAAGGTGTTAAAACAAGAAGGTTCCATGGTGAAAGTGCTCTATTCTGCTGCTTCCTATCAGAAAAAGAACCTACTGGAATTGAAGAAGCTCTTCAAGATTCATTCTGGATTACTGCTATGCAAGAAGAGCTGAATCAGTTCACAAGAAATGAAGTTTGGGAGCTAGTGGACAGACCTCAGAGGCACAATGTGATTGGAACTGAGTGGGTGTTCAAGAACAATAGAGATGAAAACAACAACATTGTAAGAAACAAGGCAAGGCTAGTTGCACAAGGTTATTCCCAAGAAGAAGGCTTGGATTATGATGAAACCTTTGCACCTGTTGCAAGACTAGAAGCCATCAGAATGTTTCTTGCATATGCTGCCCACATGAAATTCACAGTCTATCAAATGGATGTGAAAAGTGCATTTCTGAATGGTGTGCTTAAAGAAGAAGTTTATGTGGAACAACCTCCAGGATTTTGTCAGAATGACCAAGTTTACAAGCTCAGAAAAGCTTTGTATGGTCTCAAACAAGCACCCAGAGCATGGTATGATACACTCTCTCAATTTCTTATGGACCATGGTTTTATCAAAGGAACTGTTGATAGAACTTTGTTCAGGATAGAAGATGGGAAGGATATCTTACTAGTTTAGATTTATGTAGATGACATCATATTTGGTTCTCCAAATCATCAGATGTGTGAGAAGTTCTCAGCTCTGATGAAAGGAAAGTTTGAGATGTCTATGATGGGAGAGATGAATTTCTTTCTTGGACTTCAGGTGAAACAGACTAAGGAAGGAATTTTCATCAATCAAGCAAAATACACCAGAGATCTAATTGCTAAGTATGGTGTACAGAATTGCAATGCAGTTAGAATTCCTATGAATACTAACTACAAGATGGATCCTGATCGTGAAGGCAAATCAGTAAATCACACTGATTATAGAGGGATCATTGGATCATTGCTCTATCTCACAGCAAGTAGGCCTGATATTACATTTACTGTTGGGATATGTGCAAGATACCAAGCTAATCCTAAGACTAGTCACATGGAGACTGCCAAAAAGATTTTGAAGTATCTTAAGGGCACTGTGAATAGAGGATTATGCTATCCAGCTGATGATAACCTTGAATTAACTGGTTATTCAGATGCTGATTATGGTGGATGTAGAATTGACAGGAAGTCTACTACAGGAACATGTCAATTTCTTGGAAGTAAACTGATATCATGGTTTTCAAAGAAACAGACCTCAGTAGCAACCAATACTGTACTACTGAAGCTGAATACATGGCTGCAGGAAGCTGTTGTGCACAGATTCTTTGGCTCAGACAACAATTGGGGGATTATAAGATTATAGTCAATGAAGTACCCATATTTTGTGACAATAATAGTGCAATTGCTATTACACATAATCTGGTGTTGCACACCAGATGTAAGCATGTTGATATCAGACATCATTTCATCAGAGATCATGTTGAGAAAAAGGATATAAGGATGGAGAAAATTCATACTGATAAACAAAGAGCTGATATCTTGACTAAACCTTTGGCTGAATCAAGATTTCAGGAACTATCAATAGAATTAGGGATGTTGGATCCAGGTGAATGAATTTCACTGAAGGGAGAAGTCCTTCAGGGGCATGTAGTTATTTAGGAGGAATAACTTAGGACAAAATTTTCTCAGGATGGAAACTAAGACTCATGACAAAATTTTGTCAAGGTCAGTATCCAGTAAGGTTTATATATTCAAATAATCCTGAAGTTATATTGATACATGCATTACATTCAGTGGCATTTATTACACAAGGGATTACTCAGTAATCATTTGAAATAAATGACAAAAGACCTGAACTTTTAAAGCGGGAATGTTTGAAGTACCATTGACTGAAAAAGACGAACAATCGCCTCGATTTCCAAGAAACGTCCATTTGTCAACCTATAAACTGCTACTTGCCCATTGTCCAGAAAATTAGCCAAAAATAGCTATTTTTCTCGAGATTTTCTTTAAATCCCAGATTAAATCTCAACCATTCATATTTTTCGAGATTTAATCACAACCCTTGATCTTTATTTCACAGATCATATATAAACCCATCATTAACCCTCATTCGTTTATTTCTCACATTTAAACGATCCGAATTCTCATATCCTTAAACCTTCAAAACCTTCAAATCTTCAAACTCTTCATATACACTACCCATAAATTACTCTGCAATGGAGTTCCCAAGTTATGCAATGATTAAGGATCTTGCCGAAACCAAAAAATCGTATTTTGAACATGTGGTGGCAATGATCGACAACAAGGCTACCCAGGTAGAAGAAGAAGCTCTAAACATGTTGCGAATGACTCGATTGATGCGACTGGTGAGCAATATGCCAAAATCCGAACTAACCCAAGAAGTATTGCAATTTGTGGTTAACCTCCGAGAAGGAGGACGGGGAGGATTGGTTTCGCAGCTAAGTTTTGGAACTTATGCGAAATAGAGAAGCAGAGGTGGTTTGCTCCAAACATGTAATACTATCTTTAGAAGATATTAACTCTGAGTTTGAGTTAAACGATAAAGGAGAAGATCCAGCATTGTATATGTCTGGAAGAGAACAAGAGATTTTGGACCGTTTTGCAGAAACAAAGGTGGAGTTGAAAGGGGCTCTGCATAAACGATGTTTAAAGCCAAAATACAAAGTCTTAATTGACATTGTGGCCAAGTGCTTGATGAGCACCTCTGGAAGTCTGGAGCAGGTGAGCAGGAATAAGTTGAGGCTCATGGCTGCAATAGAGGATTCACCTTCTATGGACTTCAACAGGTTGAAATTCTTGGTGGACTGCATTCTTCACCAAAACCAGAAGCTGAAGTATGCAAAAGTTGCATTTACCAAGAATGGGAAGGTCTTGTTTGGAACAAAGATAAGCTTTTTGATTGAGACCTTGCCCAAGGAAAATATGTTTCTAATGACGGGAGTAGAATTTTCTAGGACTCGGATCATGTTCCGAAAGCCCAAGTCCCAGAAAAGGAAGGTTGCTCCATCAGGAAGCCAAAGTTCTATGGCTCAGGAGGAATCTGAGGATCAGGATGATTTGAGTACTGATCAGGATGATGTGGTAATTGCTAAGGTTGTCCAGAAGCCTGTCAGGACAACATCAGTAAAACATCCTGAGGCTTCAGGACAGGAGGAAAGGTCGAAGAAATCTCTTGATCTTTTGCGGATAAAGAGGGAGACTGGAGAGAAGCTGAAGCAAAAGGCATTGGCACCACAGAAGCGGAAAAGACTTCAGACAATTGCAGAAAAAGAGGCCAGTGATGCTGAAGAAACTCATACTAAGGCTCAGCAAGGAATAGAATCTCCACTTCAGGTGCTTGCTCAAGTAGTAAAGAATGTTCAGGAGCAGAAAGCTGAAGAAAATGTATTCTCAGAGGTACTTGAAACTTCCCTGAGCACTGATAAAATATCTCAGGAGATTTTCAAGGGACCTCAGGAGCAGATAGAATCTCAGGATCTGCTGAGTTTGGATACTCTCCTGAAAGAACCATTTCTTGATCCTACTGCACTACAACTCATTCAATCCGAGCCTGATGTTCCAGAAAGTCCTGAATTGAAGAAGGGCGAAGCAGAAGAAACAGAATGGTAAAGCAAGGGGGGACGGTTCATCTTGGACAGATACCCTGAGCTGAATGCTTATCCTGACCTTCAGGATATTTTCTTCAAGATCAGGACAACAGTCTACATCCTGAACCAGACACTCCCATAAATGCTGAACATAGCCTCCTTCAGAGGAGAGGAGTGGTGGAGTGCCGAGACTGCTGTGCTGACAGAGTTCTCTGGCTTCAGGAAAACCAAGCTCAGGATGAAAATTGCTAACTTTGATGAGCTGGTGAAGAGAAAGGTGGCTGAAAAGAAGAATGCTGAAGTTGTACATCCAGTTCTCTAAATCAGGAAGAAGATGGGGATCAGGGAGGTGAAGGAGAAAAGAAATCTGAGAAAGAGAAGAAATCTGAGAAGGACCTTCAACAAGAATTGGAGAAAGAGGCTGGCACTGAGCAGACTGATACCAGACAACCTCAGACTGAAGTTAGCACTCTTCAGGTACCTTTTGACACTATTATAAATTATGTCGAAGTTACTGAAGTATCTATCTTTAAATCTGTTGGTTATGGTATGCAGACTGAGGCTCGTTTGGAGCACCCAGCTCAGTTGGAGACTGTTGTACTACCTCCAGTGATTGGCTTAACCCCAATCCTGGATGAACTGAAGAAGGTGGTACCAGTAGTGGAGAAAATGACTAAGATGGAGGAAACTTTGGCAAGTCAATCTCAAAAGTTGGAAAATCTGAGCTCATCATCTGATATGCTGCAAATTCAAACAACTCTCTCAGATAAGATGACTGCACTGGATAAGAAGATTGATGGGGTAAGGACAGACCTCAGTGCCAATATGGAGCAGAAATACCTGGCCAGAACTGCATATCTTGAGGCCAAGCTGGTTGAGAAGAATGAACACTTAATTAAAACAGCTATTGAGGAAATGAGCACTCTGCTCATGTCCAAGATGACAGAGATGATGCATGAAGCCTTCTCAACACAGTTTGCTCCACTTTCAAAAGAATTCTCAATGGCCAAAAACTATCTAATGAGGCTGGAAGATGAACATGATCAGTTAACTGGGGAAGTGCGCAGTTTAGAAAGGAGCAATACTACATGGATACTGCACTAACCCAGCTTCTCCCAAGGTATGGTGCCAAAAAGGGGGAAAGACCATATGCTAAAGGCCAATTGGCTATGTTGTTGGCACAAACCTTGGAGAAGAAAGACAAAGAAGAAGCTGAGGCTAAGAAGATCCTGGATGCTCTGAGTGAAATTGAGGCCACAGAAAAGCTGAAGTTTAAAGAAGTTGAAGAGCCTGGCCGCACTCAGACATCAGAACAAACTACTCAGGAAATCATAGAAGAGAAAATGATTGAAAGGAGAAGGGTTGAAACAAGCAAAACTGGTGAGGCTCAGGCTAGACCAGAAAAGAGGAAAGCAGTTGCCTTTGTTGAGCAAGAGAAGAAGAAACGAGCAAAGGTAACAAAGCCTGTTCAAAGGAAGCTTGTGGCTGAATTTGATGAATCTGAGGAAGAACCTGAGGAAGCTGAACCTGATACACAACCAGAGACCTTCGATACAAAGAAGACTCTGAGAGCCCTACAAATTGAAAAGGAGAAAAGAACTGCTGCTTCAGTATCTGATGCTCCACTGATTAAGAAGAAAAGGGAAGAAGAGCAGAAGAGAAGGGGTGTGTTCAAGAAATTCATTGGCAAAAGGAGAGGCACTGAGAAAATTCAGAAATGGCCGCACATTGATAAGTGGATGTCTATCCATATGAATGATGCGTGAGAAGAGATAAAGAGAACCTTCTGGTTCTACTATGAAATTCTGAGAGAATGGAGAGGGAGCAGCTCAGACAAGAATGAAGCCTTCATTGAATATTTGCTGACATTCTACTCTGAGTACTTGCAAAAATGGATCAATCTGGCAGATGAGAACAATAATCAGATTGTTGCTCCAGAGCCATACATGTACCCAGCTCCAAGATTTGAGAATGACTATATAAATGAGGCTGCCATCTCTCAAGAAATTGCTCAGTATGCCCTCCAGCTAGGCCTAACAGGAAATAACCCTGAAATCTTCAAGGAAAGAGATGAACTGAAGAAGAGGTACTTTGGAATGTTCAACTTGGAAGTACCTGAAGATGAGATTGAGGAGATTGAAGACTGTCTGTTTTTTTTCTTTTGACTTTCATTGTACTATGTAATTCTCATTCTTCATCAATGAAAAGTTTATCTTTTGTGGCTGAAAAAGATAATATCTCATTATCTTTTTACATGCTCTTACTTATTTGATATGCCATTTGAATGTAATAGACAACTGAAACCTGAGTATAGATCCCAAAACCCCTGAGTATGACATGTTCAGAATATCTTGATAGTATAGAATCAGGATCAGGTTTCAATATATACTAGGAATCAGGATTATCTGCACCATGTATAGTCAGCATATATAGATCAGGGAATTATTAGTGTACTGAAGACTTCAGAAGACTCTGAAGACTCAGAAGAATCTTGAAAGATCGGAGAATCCTGAAGACCCTGAAGGCTCTGAAGACAGAAGTCACTGAAGACTCAGAAAACATTGAGTAGCTCAGAAATATCCTGAAGACCCAAAGATCCTGAAGACTGTTTATGTACTGAACAAAAAAAGGACCCTGAACCACAATCTTAATGAAATAGTGTTATGTTCCTTCCTAGTACAAACAAACAAAATATTAGACATTTGTGAACATTAAGGAACATATCAGCTCAGAAAGGTCAACCTAAATAAAGCCGTTTGTTTGTCTCTGCTCAAAGGAAAACTTCGACCAATGAGGAGGCAACAACAACGTACTTTACTGACACTGAAAGTGACACCTCACTGAGAAATGTCAGGTCTGATATCTTCCAGTTCACAGAAATTGGGGATTGGCTACTTGGCTGCATATTTCGTAAAACATGCAAGGGTGTGTTCAAACCGCAAAATAGATGTTCATCATTAACTAGAAGAGGAAACTCTTGATGCTATCTCTTCCAACGGATAGTTTTTCAAAGAGTGACCTTTGAAGAAGTTGCCTATAAATACCAGTGACCTTCACCATTGAAAGGTTACGGGAAATCAAAGGAACTCCGAGCTCATTCGCATTCTTATAAATTGAAGCACTCAAAAAATCAAGATTTCCCAAGTGTTTCACATTGAAGAGAGCTCATTCCACTAAGCCTAGATTTGATATATATCCAAAGCTTAGTAGAGATATCCTAGCCTTTGAATTTGTACTTATTGACAAAGGATATCTCACCCTAGTTGGAAACCAACCCAAACCAAACCCTTTTGATAGGTAGTTTGTGTATTGTGTGTGATTGTTGGCGAGAAAGAGTTGTAAAGAGTGAGTAAGCTGCAGTTGAGTTCAGCCAGAAAGCTCTAGAGAAGAAGTGAGTAAGCTGTTTTAGACAGTCAGAAAGCTTGTGTGTGTGTTGAGTTAGTAAGCTGCAGTAGTCAGCCAGAAAACTCAAGGTAGAAAAGTTAGTAAGCTGCTGTGTTCAACCTGAAAGCTTTAGGTGATAGCGTGTTAAGGAATTTCTCTGAAGATCAGAGAGAGTGGACGTAGGAGCTTTGCCTCTGAACCACTATAAGTTGCTGTGTTGTTTGCTTTCTGTTTTGCATTCTATCTGTTGCATATTTTCACTGAAAGTATATTTTACTGATATTCAGTTGGAAACAATCCACTGAACTTGCATCAAACTTGATCACGGCTTTAACCACTATTTTACTAAGGAAAAGATTTTCAGCAGGATAAAACGAGTATAAACAAACTTAGGGCCAACACATTCCGCACTCTTGATTAGCTAGAACAGATAGTTACCAAACTGAATCAACTCTACTGAGTATTCAGTAAGATAATTATCTGATCCAAGCTTTTCAGGATCTCTGATAAAAATAAGGATCAGTTGGGCCTGAAGCTTCTGAAAGCTGCTCAGGATCACTGTCTCAATAGACTTTGACTCAGGGCGATTTGTGCTTCTCAGGATAAAATTTATTGGGGAATAAATTGCACGGATCTATTCGGGATGAATATTTAAATACAAATTGAATTCTTACAATTATTACTAGCATGAATTAATCATATATTAATTCAAATAATAATCCAACAACAAATCATGCATATAAACAATTCACGTAAATCCTACGCATGCGGAAAATCTACGAGTTTACGTGAACATAGCTCTTGGGACGGCAGTGGTCTTGTTGATTAGACACACCAAAAGAACTTCCCAAGTATTCCCTTAATCCTTGCTCGATTATCCTGTGGTAGGACGCTTGCGAACAATTAACAAAAGGAAAAATAAACTTTGTTGCACCACCTTTGTGGATTTACTAATTTTTCCAGCACATGGGAATGAAATAATCATCCCCTATTTATAGATAGGGTGGTGGTCGAAATTTTTGGGAAAAAACAATGTGGGAAAATCTTTTCTTGATCTCCAAGAAATCTTGAATATATCTCCTATATTCTTTTTCCCATAATTATAATATTCCACAAAAAATCCCACCTTATCTTTGTTATGGAATTTTCGAAATATTAGGCAAGAATCCAAGATTTTGATCTTCTTGAATTTATGAGATATTCTTGTATTTCAAGAAATACATATCTTTCATAATATATTTTCAAGAAAATCTTTCTTGCCATTTATATTTCAATATTTTCGAAAATTGCTTCATGGATAACCAAGTGGGAGATTTCTTGAATTTAATGAGATAATCTTGTATTCCAAGAATACATATCTTCATTCCATAACAAAATTCAAAGAAAATCTTTCTCCCCTTTTATCCATAAATTTCGAAAATTATGAGGAAAAATAAGCAACAATATTTATTTTATTTTAAACACTTTTTTCAGTTATTGGACTATATGTTGTTCTACTTAGGGGGACCTTTAGGAGAATTAAGATTGGACCTTCCAATGGATCTTGAATTATCAATATTGAGCCACAATATTATTCAAGCCCATAAATATTAATTAATCCCACTACATAATTAATATTGCACTATCCATCTTAACCCTTATTACAGTCAATATGACTCCCGGTTATTATTTCCAGTGTTTAAGATTATCTAGCCCATTAATTAATTCAAGCCACTGAAATAACTTTCCATTAATTAATATCTTTTGTCCTTGGTTAAGGAACGATTCAACATTATTATCCATACCGGAAACTAGTTCCACTTGCAAGATTTGGTATGATAAAGCTTATGAACCTCCCAAGGGGGCAAATCGAACAAGCGTACTTGCACACGATTCTCCGTATTAAATCTTAGCAATCACATATGACCAATAATATTGCCCAAGATAAAAAGTATTGAATCTCGTTGATTCTCTACCCATGATAAGTCAAAGCAATAGTTACAAACCACACGTGATCCTATTTAAGGAACGAAGATTAAGAAATAACGAACCACTGAGGTCTAATTCTTCCTTGTTCAGTTCTAAAGAATTTGTCCTCCTGTAGGTCCTATTCAGTGCATCAGTCATGCACTAGTGTAATCTCTTGGTTAAGACAAGTCAATCCAAGCCTTACACTTCAACCTTTCACGATGGATTGTTCATTTCCATCTAGGTCGTGAATGATGTACTTTTAGTTACAAGGGTCTGTTAATTTAATCTTCTGTGATCTGGTATCACTAAATTAACTACAATGTAACACGTACTATTTATTGAACAGTTATACAATAAATATATGTAACATTCGATGATATTTAAAGCATCAGTGATAAACAATTTATTTCAGTAAATAAGTCCGAAATTCAGTTTTGATTATACAAAGTAAAAGCATACTTTCCTGTATAATCCCAACAATCTCCCACTTATACTCAAAGTCTGCTTTTAAGTATACTACAACATGTCTCGTGTAGTTCCTAATACGTGACATCTAATGTCACCTACACGAACCTAATAATTTCTCCCACTTATACTCAAAGAAGATTGGGAACGATCTTGACACCCATTCCTTCCACATGTCTCTCGAATGTATTCAGAGGCAGACCCTTTGTGAATGGATCTGCTAGGTTGTCTTCTGACGCTATCTTTACCACATCTATATCTCCTCTCTTAAGTATTTCCTTTCAATGTGTTTGCTGGCTTTGTGGGCTCTTGGTTCCCTTGAATTTGCAACTGCTCCGGCATTGTCACAATAAACAGTGATTCTGTTGGGCAAATTCGGAACTACATTCAAGCCCACTAGGAAGTTCTTGAGCCAAACCACTTCTTTCGCTGCCTCGCAAGCAGCTACATATTCGGCTTCCATGGTAGAATCTGCGACGCATTTATGCTTGACGCTTCTCCATGTCACGGCTCCTCCCCCCATGCAAAACACACTACCGGAGGTAGATTTTCTGGAGTTTATGTCTGATTTGAAATTCAAGTCCGCGTAGCCGATGGGGATTAGACTATCTGACTGGTAAATTAACATTATATCCCGAGTTCTTTTCAGATACTTCAGAATATTTTTAACTGCCGTTCAATGTTCTTTCCCCGGGTTAATTTGATATCTTGCCACCGTGCCAACGGCAAAGCAGATATCCGGTCTCGTACACAGCATTGCATACATAAGGCTTCCGACAAATAGAAGCATAAAAATGCCTCTCATGTCATCTATCTCCTTTTTAAGTCTTAGGGCACATTTTCTTGGATAGATGGATTCCATGTCCGAAAAGGTAAGCCTTTCTTGGAATCTGCATCTTTCAATCGTTTCAAGACAAAGGTCTATGTATGAAGCTTCGCGACAAGCCTATCATCCTTTTCTTGCGATCTCGAGTGATCTTGATCCCAAGGATGTGTGCGGCTTCCCTAAGTCCTTCATATCAAACTGCTTTTGAAAGCCATGCCCTTACGCCCGATAACACCTTTACATCGTTCGATGATCGAAATGTCGCCTCTCGTTATAGTACTAAGAATACCAATGCGATTCCGACACTCTTTTTGTACACACAACTTTCGAACTCGTTTTGATAAAACCCATAAGACTTTATAACATGATCAAAACATTGGTTCCAAGCTCGGATGCTGTTTGAGTCCGTAAATGGACTTCATGAGCTTACAAACTAGGTGTTCTTAGCCTTTTTTTTTCAATGAAGCCTTGGGGTTGTTGCATATAGATCTCTTCATCAAGACTTCCGTTAAGGAAAGCATCTTGACATCCATTTGCCGATTTCAAAAGTCGAGATGAGCAAAGAATCGATAAGAGAATTGGATGGACATGAGCATGGCTACGGGCAAAAAAAGTTTCCTCATAATCGATCCCTTCTTTCCGAGTATAACCTTTTCGCCACGAGTCTTGCCTTGAAGGTTTCCACCTTCCCGTCCCGATCCTCTTTTTTTTCTTATACACCCACTTGCAACCAATGGGTTTGACCCCATTAAGTGGTTCGACTAGCTCCCACACTGCTATGATACATAGAACTCATTTAGAAAACACATTAATCATTCTTTTTGTTTGCCAAGAATCAGCATCCTTGTCTTGGATTGCCTCGTCATATGTCCATGGGTCTGATTAAGTCTTGTCCGGAATCAAGTCCGAGGACTCTCCTATTCCCATGAATCTCTCGGGCTGTTTGACAACCCTCCCACTACGACGAGGTTCCGGTTGTGTAAGTGTGTCGTTTGGTATGTCATCTTGTACAGTTGGCATTGAGGTTAGCCCCCTTAGCTCATTTAAGGTAATCTCACTTCTGGGTCTTCTTTCGTTCATAAAGTCTTCTTCCAAAAATCTAAAGTGGGTGCTTATTACCACCTTTTGATCTTTGGGACCATAGAACATACACCCTTTTGTTCCCTCGGGGTATCCCACAAACAACCTTAATTCTGATCGAGGATCCAATTTACTGGCTTCCTTGTCCAACAAGTAGGCCAAACACCCCCAAATTCTCATGTGTCTCAAACTAGGCTTGCGCCCGGTCCACAATTCTTTGGGAGTTTTGGGAACCGATTTGGATGGCACCAAGTTCAGAATGTAGGCTGTTGTTTCCAAGGCGTGACCCCAGAACGACTTGGGAAGATCCGCATAACTCATCATAGATCTAACCATTTCCAAAAGAGTTCTGTTTCTTTGCTCTTTAACCCCGTTTTGTTGAGGGGTTCCGGGTGCAGTTAGCTGGGATGCAATCCCTTCATCAGACAAGTAGTTCAAAAACTCATCGCTGAGGTATTCGCCTCCACGATCGGATCATAGAGACTTGATACATTTTTCCCTATGATTCTCTGCTTGAGCCTTAAATTCTTTGAATTTCTCAAAGGTCTCAGATTTATGCTTCATAAGGAAAATATAACCGTACCTTGAGTAATCATCAATAAAAGTGACGAAATACTCATAACCTCCTCTTGCTTTGGTTGACATTGGACCACATACATCTGTGTGAACGATTTCTAACACTTCTTTGGCTCTATTCCCCTTAGCTCCAAATGCCCTCTTGGTCATTTTACCCTCCAAACATGATTCGCAGGTTGGAATTGGTTCAACTTGGAGAAACTCCAGTGAACCATCTTTCACCAACCTTTGGATCCTCTTTGGATATATATGTCCCAATCTTAAATGCCATAGAAGTATCTCGTTCACGTCTGATGAACGTTTTCTTTTCTCGGAAACAGTTGATGTGTTATAGGATGCATTTCGTGAGTGGCGTGCACAATTAATTGTATAGAGATTATTCGACAACGTTCCATGATAGATAAATTTATCAAAAAGAGAAATGGTAACAACTTTATTAAAAGTAACCGAATATCCATCAAGAAAAAGTTTAGAAACTAAAATTAAATTCTTTCTAAAATTTAGAACTTAAAGAACATCTCTTAAAATTAAAACTCTGTCTTCAAAAGACAGGTGCACTTCTCCCACTGCTTCAGCTGCCACTCTCGTAGCATCGCCCAGTGTGATGAGGATCTCACTCCGACTAAGTTCTTGGGATGTCCGCTTGAACCCCAGAAAGTGAAACAAACATGATCGATGGATCCTCAGATCCACCACCCATAAATGGGAGGCATACGCCGCTAAACAAGTTTCAACAACTAGTGCGTGAGAATTACCTTTCTTTCCATTCCTTTTGGGTTTGGAACAGGCTAACCTCCAATGTCCTTTCTCACCGCAATTAAAACATTTTCCTTTTGGTCCTTTCTTGACACCCAAACAACTAACTGTCTTTTTCTCACTTTTCTTAGTGATGAGTTTGCTTTGGTTCTGACCACTTTCCTTTTCTTGAGACTTGCCTTCCACTGGCCTAGATCTCGAGAAAAGACTTTTGGTTACCAATGCTTCGTCTTTCTTTCCTAAATGCTTCTCTATTTTCTCCAAGGCTTCTTGTAGGATGTCCATAGTAAACATGTGATCACTCATCACAAAACTACAGTAAAACCCATCGAAGCATCTTGGAAGAGTTAGCAAAAGAAATTCGATTTGGGCCTCATCACAATACTTAGTACCGAGATAAGCCAGTTTTTCAAAATGGTGTTTAATTCTGAGAACATGCTCCCTCACGGGTGTTCCCTCAGCCATCTTTAGCCTGGCCACATCGTCATTTTTAAACTGATTGATCATGCGGTATTTTGTTAAAAATATTTCTTTAAGACTTTGCATAATTTCTGCAGCAGACTCAACACCTTCATGAATGTGTCTCAAATCATCAGACAGTGAAGTCAAGATTACACGTTTCATGGGTTCATTGGCCTGCTCCCAAATATTATACGAGTGTCTTTCCACATTAGATGATTCATCAGTAGGCTTACATGGCTTAGGTACATCAAGAACCCAATGATGTTCTTGTGCAGGTAGGACAAAACTCATATTTCGTTTCCAAACATTATAGTTGTCACCAGTTAATTGGTGTTCTTTGAGTGTATATAACAGTGGATTAAAAGGTTGCGACATGATGAACTGAAATAAACAATAATATGCATAAGCACAAATATATCACAAGATTCAATCACATGCATCATATTAAAATCTCAAAAAATATGAAAATGCATCAGCCAACATCTCAAAACAGTTTAAATAAGCCACGTGGGGTGGGTCATTATTTAAACACATTCAAGCAGGTTACAAACAAGAACAGTTACAAACCTTTAATATCCAGATTAATAGTTGGCTCCCACTTGACCAATATAAAATTGACAGGGACTTCGGGGAAGTATATGCATATCAATTTTATACCTAAGTAATAACCATGATTAAATACAGGATTATTATTTCGCTTTGAACGAGCCTCGTGGGGAGGGTCATCGTCGCCACTAGTAATAATTCACAATCATCCATTTGGAATTCATTCATGTGAAAGCTAACTTTTAACCATCCCGTGGGGGGAATTTCTCCAAAAGAATTCACAAATAAATAAATCATGGAGGTCAAAATTAATTCAATTTTATTTTCCGGAATAAAATTGTCAATTAATTATTTAAACATACTTAGTAATTTTTGACGGTGAGATTTTTCATTGGGCAACTCTCATGCAAACACATTTAAACAAATTAAATAAAGCATAAGATAACACAATAATAAATCAAGCAAAGCGAAAAAATAAATATATTGGGCACAAATTATCCAATTGTCATGGTTTGATTTTTCTTGACTTGATTTTGAAGAAATACCGTCTTGAATTTCTCCCACTCGATCGTCTCGAAAAGAACTCCATCTCGAAAAGCCAAGCCAAGTAGCTCGCAGCCGGGATGCACGCCCAGATCTGCGCCGCCCCTTGGCCTAGCGACGCATGGCCGTTTGCCTCAATCCGCTTTGGCACAATACAAGACGCCCATTGGACCCGGCCTTTCGGCGACCTCGGCGTGCTGCGTTTTCGTCAAGCCTCGGCGGGGGCGACAACCAGAAGTAAAAATAGAGCGTACCCATTGATCTAATCAAATAAATCGTGCTTGTGGATTTTCTCACCGAGCAAAACGAATCCTAATCATGGCCCGCATCTTTTGTCGCCCATCCGCGCAGACGGGCCTGCCAAAAAAAATTTAAAATTCGATACGGCGCTTATCTCCTAGCATGGCCAAATCCTTAATGGCCTAAATTACAATTATTTTCGGAATCCTCGCCTCGGCCTCGGCCTGTTTCGCGCCCACGCGTTTAAATACTTTGCGTCATCCGCATCGCGTCGCGTGTGCCTTCAAAACCAGCGCGTTTAATTCACGCGACGCGCCGCGCGCCTTGCCCGGTTCTCTTATCCTTTAATTCTTCGCCTTCGCCTCCGTTTCCGGTTACAATTTTTTTACAAAAAATAAATAAACCTAGATCTAGACTAGTCTATTACATTGATCTAATCAAATAAATCCTAATCTACTTGTGGATTTTCTCACCAGGCAAAACGAATCCGAACGAATCGAATTAAAACCACAATTTATATGCATGCATAAATAAACACATTAAATTCCATGACAATTGGATACCTGCAAAAAAGATCTAGCAATTCTACTATCCAATTTCAAATTTAATGACAAAGAATTAAATTACAATTTAAAATTCAGAGCCCGAAACCGTGGCTCTGATACCAGTTGTTGGGAAATAAATTGCACGGATCTATTTGGGATGAATATTTAAATACAAATTTAATTCTTTCAATTATTACTAGCATGAATTAATCCTATATTAATTCAAATAATAATCCAACAACAAATCATGCATATAAACAATTCACGTAAATCCTACGCATGCGGAAAATCTACGAGTTTACGTGAACATACCTCTTGGGACGGCAATGATCTTGTTGATTAGACACACCAAAAGAACTTCCAAAGTATTCCCTTAATCCTTGCTCGACTATCCGGTGGTAGGACGCTTGAGAACAATTAACAAAAGGAAAAATAAACTTTCTTGCACAACCTTTGTGGATTTACTAATTTTTCCAGCACATGGAATTGTACTTGGGAATGAAAGAATCATCCCCTATTTATAGATAGGGTGGTGGTCGGAATTTTAGGAAAAAAACAATGTGGGAAAATCTTTTCTTGATCTCCAAGAAATCTTGAATATATCTCCTATATTCTTTTTCCCATAATTATAATATTCCACAAAAAATCCCACCTTATCTTTGTTATGGAATTTTCAAAATATTAGGCAAGAATCCAAGATTTGGATCTTCTTGAACTTATGAGATATTCTTGTATTTCAAGAAATGCATATTTTTCATAATATCTTTTCAAGAAAATCAAGAAAATCTTTCTTGCCCTTTATATTTCAATATTTTCGAAAATTGCTTCATGGATAACCAAGTGAAAGATTTCTTGAATTTAATGAGATAATCTTGTATTCCAAGAATACATATCTTCATTCCATAACAAAATTCAAAGAAAATCTTTCTCTCCTTTTATCCATAAATTTCGAAAATTATGAGGAAAAATAAGAAACAATATTTATTTTATTTTAAACATTTTTTTCAGTTATTGGACTATATGTTGGGCTACTTAGGGGGCCTTTAGGAGAATTAAGATTGGACCTTCCAATGGATCTTGAATTATCAATTTTGAGCCACAATATTATTCAAGCCCATAAATATTAATTAATCCCACTACATAATTAATATTGCACTATCCATCTTAACCCATATTACAGTCAATATGGCTCCCGGTTATTATTTCCCGTGTTTAAGCTTATCTAGCCCATTAATTAATTCAAGCCACTGAAATAGCTTTCCATTAATTAATATCTTTTGTCCTTGGTTAAGGAACGGTTCAACATTATTATCCATACCGGAAACTAGTTCCACTTGCAAGATTTGGTATGATAAAGCTTATGAACCTCCCAAGGGGGCAAATCGAACAAGCGTACTTGCACACGATTCTCCGTATTAAATCTTAGCAATCACATGTGACCAATAATATTGTCCAAGATAAAAAGTATTGAATCTCGTTGATTCTCCACCCATGATAAGTCAAAGCAATAGTTACCAACCACACGTGATCCTATTTAAGGAACAAAGATTAAGAAATAACGAACCACTGAGGTCTAATTCTTCCTTGTTCAGTTCTGAAGAATTTGTCCTCCTGTAGGTCCTATCCAGTGCATCAGTCATGCACTAGTGTAATCTATTGGTCAAGACAAGTCAATCCGAGCCTTACACTTCAACCTTTCACGATGGATTGTTCATTTCTATCTAGGTCGTGAATGGTGTACTTTTAGTTACAAGGGACTGTTAATTTAATCTTTTGTGATCTGGTATCACTAAATTAACTACATTGTAACACGTACTATTTATTGAACAGTTATGCAGTAAATATATGTAACATTCGATGATATTTAAAGCATCAGTGATAAACAATTTATTTAAGTAAATAAGTTCAAAATTCAGTTTTGATTATACAAAGTAAAAGCATACTTTCCAGTATAATCCCAACAAAATTCTCAGGACATCCTTACCCTTCTGATTTCAGTAAAAGAAAAGTTTTAAAAATCACTGAACACGTGTATTCCCCCCCCATACACGTGTAAGACTCGTTTGCACCGGGACCAACATGAGCGTCGCTAATACTTAGCAACAGTTATTTCCAAATCGTCGCTGTTGGTCCCGGTGGGAAAACCTATTTTGCGCGTGCGGAAGCAAAACGTTTGGTTTCGGTGCATATAAAACAGGGGAGAGAACAGAGTATTTCAATTTTTTTTTAACTTTGGAGCTCATGTGTTGTGTTTTGCTTATAACTAGATGCATATGACAAGTATAAACATAAAGCAGTAAACAACACAGCAATATATAGTGGTTCGGACAACCAGTCCTACATCCACTCTCCCTGACTCTTCAGAGAAATTCACTATCAACTTCTGAGCTTTCTGACTACCTCGTGTAGTTTACTTACTCAAACTCTTAGATGTTTAACGAGTTCACACTCCTTCGGGACTTATCACCCTCACTCAGGATCGCCTACAGATGTTTAACGAGTTCACACTCCAACGGGACTTATCACCCTCACTCGGGTTTGCCTAACAACTACCTCACTTCACCACTGGGTTTGGGTTTGGTGTTGTCTCCAACTATGGTGAGATTTTCCCTTACAATGATTTAGCCTCAGTGCTAAGGTTGGGAAAATCTCTCTAAGCTTATGATACATCGTGGGTTGCTTAGGTTGGGTTCTAGAACACTCTTTGAATATATTTGTATATCTACAGACTTGTGTTCTAGGGTGGGAAAACTTAACTCTCTTTGGCTCTGTAGCATCATTGCTATCTTCTTCGCACTTCCACACTCTCCACCTGATAATGAAGGAAGAACTTTGTATTTATAGTGTGGATTTGAATGTTACCGTTGGAGAGAATCACATTCAAATCCATTCTATTCTTTGTAAGTTCTGCCGACTTTTTTCAGTCGGGTTGTCTTCCTCTCGTTGGTCCACGTCAATTTGGATTCCAACGGCTATATTCCCTCGGCTTGGTTGCCTCGAAACTTTTAGGATATCTTGAGCATTGATTACTTCTTGAGAGTCTTGATATTTCTCACGAGTCTTCGAGTTCTTTTGAGTCTTTAGGTTCTCTGAGTCTTCAGGTTTCTCTGAGCCTTCAGGTTTCTCTGAGCCTTCAGGTTTCTCTGAGCCTTCGTTTTCTCAAGAGCCTTGAGTTTCTCTGAGCCTTGGTTTTTCAAGATATCTCTTGAGTCTTGATATCTCGATTTCTTCTTGAGTCTTGAACACTTAACTTTATATCTGCCGACTATACATGGTGCGAACGATAATATCCTGAACACTCTAAAATCCGAATCGACTCATCTCTATCAAGATTATCCCGACCATGTCATACTCGGGGTTTTGGGATCTAATCAAAATCCTTTTTTATTAAATTCATTTCCCAACAATTTCCCCCCTTTTGATGATGCCAAAACCTATCTTGTTACAAACATATAACCTATACTCAGGTTTCAGTTTTTCCTATTACAAGAATGGTAACTCTAATCAATTTAAATCATTCAACGATTTCTTGAAGAATGAATCTTTCCTAAATAGATCATTACTAAATACTTAAACAATTTCTCCCATAGCATCATATAGTTTCCCTTTTATATGAGCATACAATCGACAGAGACATTCAATCAGGCATATCATCATAAAAGACATGTAAAAAAGATAATGAGGTATTATCTTTGAGCATAAAGATAAAGGTTTCATTGATCGTATGTTTATCAGTTTACAGATTACAATGAACTTATCAAATAAATAAAGACAAAAAAAACATAAAGAATTACAAGTCTTCAGTTTTGGTGTTCAGTCTTCTGTCTTCAGCTCGGCTCCTCATTCTTCTTTAATGGACTTTTTATCCAATCGATCAATATCTTGACACTCATCTTGATCCGAGTTCCGAGTTTCTTCTGACTTCAGACATCTTGACCCTCAGGTCTTTTGACCTATACTGAGTCTCAGTTTTCCTTTACTTACTGAGTCTTAGATCACTTTACCCAAGCTATCTGATTTCTTCTTTGCCTGATCTGATTAGCTTGACTAATCAAATCAACACATCTTTAGATCAACATAGCATTAGGTCATTATATCGGGGTTAGCATCGCATTCGTTATCATATCGATCTTGATCACGCCTAATCTCGTCGATCTTCATCTCATTATTATATCTGATCTCGATCACGTCTGATCTTGATCAGTCTCTTTTGCTCATCTTCTGATTTGCAACCTTCTCTTCTGATTTGCTGGCTTTAGCTTTTCTTCACTTCTGGTTTATTGCACAACTTTATCATTTGAACTCTTCTAATTTATTTGATCTCGATCAGTCTAGTCTGCAGCCACGTCTGATCTTGACCATTTACTTTTGATTCCGTGAGTTCCCCCTCAAGTTGAGGTTCCCTTTTCAACTGATATAGACCGATATATCTGATTTGGTGAAGCTTTCAAGCTCAGCTGATTTTCTTCATTTGATCAGCTTTGTATGTAATCAGATTTTTGTTGACTTAATCTGATTCTCCTCAGATTAAGCTAATTCTTGGAAAGTGTTACTGCCAAAACTTAGTCTAGAATAGTAGCTTCTATTCCCTAAGTTGGTGCGTTTTGACATGCGTAGATATCGTCTGACACTCTCGATATGTCAATCCGCCGTAACTTTTTCCAATTATCGGTCGCGTGATTTCTACACGCTGTCCTTGTGATGCAAATTTTTTTTTCTAAAAAGGCTTTGAGAACTCAAATTTGCATCTGCACCCTTGCTTGCCTCTATAAATTGGACCAATGTTTTACACGACATAACTCATTTCACCATACATATCTTCTTTGTAGAATCATGTATCTGGTGAACCCTTGTTTCTTTATTCGATTGAGATTTCGAAAAACACTTTTACCCCCTTTTCCATGATTTCATCTTCTCAAATCAACCTGTGTGTCCCTTTTTGCGGTTCTCATCGTCATCAAAGATTTCTCATACAATCGTTGCTAAGCTTCTCTACCATCGTGGTGGTGGCGGATCTGTTTGATGTCATGGCCGAGAAGACACTTCTCCTAATCGTTATGCGGCTTTTGTGTGTCTTTCTGGATGGCGTAACCAAAGATTAGCGACTTCGGTCTGAAAATGAACGTGAGTTTGATATCTATAACTTGATCGGACAACGGTGATCTTCCTATATCAAACTCACCATTTAACAAATGGAGAGCCCACCCACTCTTTCTTAGGGCTCTGGCTTAAAAATCCTATCAAGGCCGCTCTCACTCCATTGGAGAGTCCATCGGTTCTTGGCATAGGATTACCTTTCAAGCCTCCCTCACCAATGACATTAAGTGGGGGAAAATGAGAGCATGAGATCTTAAAATCTCTCTCCTCCTCCTCTTAATCACCACCACTTGTAGATCGGGTTTGGGTTTGGATGAAGGTTTAGGGTTATGGCTTGAGGGTTTAGGGTATAGAGTTATGTATTGACCTCCGTGTTCTCTTGTATTTGTAACTTGTAATGTAACGACCTTGGTCTTTATCAATGAAAAGTTCTATTATTCCATTGTTGTGTAAAACTTTACTTTTTTTGATACCACTTGTTGGTATCGGATCGAGATAGGTTTTAAAAATAGATCCGCTTTCAAAGCATTATATTGAAGAAGTAATCTTTTGAGCACACGCTTTCCGATACCACTTGTTGGTCCTGGGAAAAAACTATTTTCTTGACTTTGCGAAGCAAAACGCGTTTGGTTTTGTGCATATATAAACAGGGAGAGAAAATGAGTATTTCAATTTTTTTTTTAAACTTTGGAGCTCATGTGTTGTGTTTTGCTTATAACTAGATGCATATGACAAGTATAAACATAAAGCGAAAAACACAAAGAATATATAGTGGTTCGGACAACCAGTCCTACATCCACTCTCCCTGACTCTTCAGAGAAATTCACTATCAACTTCTTAGCTTTCTGACTACCTCGTGTAGTTTACTTACTCAAACTCTTAGATGTTTAACGAGTTCACACTCCTTCGGGACTTATCACCCTCACTCGGGATCGCCTACAGATGTTTAACGAGTTCACACTCCAACGGGACTTATCACCCTCACTCGGGTTTGCCTAACAACTACCTCACTTCACCACTGGGTTTGGGTTTGGTGTTGTCTCCAACTATGGTGAGAATTTCCCTTACAATGATTTAGCCTCAGTGCTAAGGTTGGGAGAATCTCTCTAAGCTTATGATACATCGTGGGTTGCTTAGGTTGGGTTCTAGAACACTCTTTGAATATATTTGTATATCTCTCTGGACTTGTGTTCTAGGGTGGGAAAGCTTAACTCTCTTTGTCTCAGTAGCATCGTTGCTATCTTCTTAAGCACTTCCACACTCTCCACCGACGATAATGAAGGAAGAACTTTGTATTTATAGTGTGGATTTGAATGTTACCGATTGGAGAGAATCACATTCAAATCCATACTATTCTTTATAAAGTCTCTGACTTTTTCAGTGGTTGTCTTCCTCTTGTTGGTCCACGTCAACCGGATTCCAATCGGCTATATTCCTCGGCTTGATTGCCTCGGAACTTTTCGGGATATCTTGAGCATTCAAAGACATTCTTGAGTCTTGATATTTCTCACGAGTCTTGAGTTCTCTTGAGTCTTCAGGTTCTCTGAGTCTTCAGGTTTCTCTGAGCCTTCAGGTTTCTCTGAGCCTTCCGGTTTCTCTGAGCCTTCAGGTTTCTCTAAGCCTTGAGTTTCTCCTTGAGCCTGAGCCTTGATTTTTCTCGGTATCCTCTTGAGTCTTGATATCTCGGTTTCTTCTTTTTTAGTCTTGAACACTTAACTTTTGTTCTATATCTGCCGTGAATATATACATGGTGCGGATAATATCCTGAACACTCTAAAATTGAATCCTGACTCATCTATCAAGATTATCCTGACCATGTCATACTCAGGGGTTTTGGGATCTAATCAAAATCCTTTTTTATTAAATTCATTTCCCAACAGTCGCTAAGTAGCGACAGTTTTATCGAGGGTCATTTGGGACCCGGGTCAAAATAATCATCACTACACCGTCGCTAAATCACGAATTTACTAAAAAAAATGGCTCACGGTGGTTAGAACCTGGGCCTAGGGGCGCCAGAGTGGGCACCGAACCACCAGAGCCACGGACCACCTCGAACCCAACCACCAAGCATATCATATACTTCGTATAAGCCGCCAAGCCTCCCAATTAAATGAGGCAAATTGTCGCTCCCAAGGGGGACCGAACACGGGACCTATGGGTGCCTAAGCGGGGATCAATCTGCTCGAGCACTTGCTTTCTTGCGTTTACTTAATGAAATTAATTGTATATGTCCTAAAAAATTATTTTTTTTCAATTTTTTTTAAAATTCTTTATTTCAATTATCTTAAACGGCTGGGTTGACATTCCCATTCTTAGTTGGGACACTTATAAACCAACCAACCACCTTTAAAATGAGGTGGAATTGAACAAGGTGCCACACACCTAACCTAAATTGTCAGATCGTACTGTTTGGTAGGGTGACTGGTCATCGAGTTTTTTATATTTTTTGTGAGAAGAAGACAAGAAACTTCCCCCATCCGTGCGGTTGGTCTTTTAACTGGGTGAGACATTAATATAGAAATATACACAAATATAAGATACGTGTGTGGAAAAGTTTACTCCTCTGTTGGTCCCGGTGGGAAAACCCATTTTGCGCGTGCGGAAGTAAAACATTTCGTGCGATGCATATAAAAACAGGGGTGAAGGAATGGTGATTACAGATTTTTCTCTTTTTAAGCCCATGTGTTGTGTTTTGCTTATAATCGAATGCATATGACAATATAAGAACATAAAGCAGTAAACAACACAACAATGTATAGTGGTTCGGAGACTCAAGCTCCTACATCCACTCTCCCTGTTCCTAGAGAAATTTCTTCAAACACTTCCTCGAGCTTTACATACCTCAGTGTTTACTTACTCAACTTCGTACTCGAGTTTTTTGACGACTACTCCGCGTAGTTTACTTACTCAACCCGACCTTGAGCTTTACCTACCTCTTTAGTAGTTTACTAACTCAAAGCTGGACTTATCACCCTCTCGGGCTCGCCTCTTAGATGTTTAATGAGTTCACACTCCTTCGGGACTTATCACCTCACTCTTCGGGATTGCCTAACAACTACCTCACTTCACCACTACTTATCTCTTGCGAGAATGGGTTTGGGTTTGGTGTTTTCTCCAACTATGGTGAGATTTTCCCTTACAATGGTTTAGCCTCAATGCTAAGGTTGGGAAAATCTCTCTAAGCTTAAGATACATCGTGGGTAGCTTAGGTTGAGTTCTAGAACACTCTTTGAACATATTTGTATATCTACAGACTTGTGTTCTAGGGTGAGAATGCTTTGGGTATAACTCTCTTTGGCTCTGTAGCATCTCGTGCTATAATCTCCACGCATCCACACATCCACACCTTAGAATGATGAAAGACCTTGTATTTATAGTGTGGATTTGAATGTTACCGTTGGAGAGAATCACATTCAAATCCATACTATTCTTGTAAAATCTGGCCTTCTTCAGTGGTTGTCTTCCTCTCATTAGTCCACGTCGATTCTTCTAACGGCTATATTCCTCCAGATTCCTCGCCGTGGAATCATTCAGATTTTCTCCCCATTTGAGTCTCGGTGTCTTGATCTCCGAGCCTTGGTCTATCTTACCTTCAATCCCACTTCTCTTGGGACGGACCTTTAAAGTCGATTGTTTATCTTGACACTCGGTAGTTTACTAGTTCTTCTACCCTCTCGATCATCGACCTTCAGTCACTTTGACTCGAAGATCGATTTCTTCTTTGCGAGATCGGTTTTTGGGTCGGTTGATCGATCAACACATCTTCGATCAACACATCTTTAGATCAACATCTCGGGATAGCATCCAAAGTGCTCAATTACATTAGGTTTAACATATCGGTTTTAAATTCACATCTTATTCTTGATCTCAATCACGTCGATCTTGATCATCTGTTCATCTTCATATCTCGATCTCGATCACGTCGATCTCGTCGATCTAATCACCACTCTCCTCTTCCCAACTATCTGCAACCTTCTCTTCTTCGATCTTCTGAATCGGTTTCTTTCTCATCGGCTTTAGATCGCTCTTACGATCACCATATCAACTTCAAGTTGTTCTTTCCGATCATCCGATCGGTTTTGTTACGGTCATCGATCTTACGATCACCGGCTTAGCTTTTCTTCTTTTTCGATTTTGCACATCTCATCAGCTTAACTTCGGAACTCATCTAACTCATCGATCTCGATCGGTCTTCAAGCTGCAACCTCGCCCGATCTCGATCATCTACGTCTGATTTTGTGAGTTCCCCCTCAATTTGTTCTCTCGTTCCCCCTCAACTTGTTATCTGTAAATTAGCTTTAATAATACAAGTTGATAATGTTTTGGCATAATTCATCAAAACTAAAATATCCCAACAATTTCTCCCTTTTTGATAATGACGCCAAATCATTTAAAATATATGCATTTTTAAAGAAACGGGTTTTCTTTTAAAAGATCAGTTCAGGTGGTTACTTTGAAATCAGTGAACCGTTTGAACACCTGCTCTGATACCACTTGTTGGTATCAGATCAGAGACAGGTTTTTAAAAAAAAGATCTGCTCAGGCGATCACATTGAAAAAGGTAATCTTTTGAGCACCTGCTCTGATACCACTTGTTGGTATCAGATCAGAGACAGGTTTTTAAAAAAAGATCTGCTCAGGCGATCACATTGAAAAAGGTAATCTTTTGAGCACCTGCTTTGATACCACTTGTTGGTCCCGGTGGGAAAACCCATTTTGCGCGTGCGGAAGTAAAACATTTCGTGCGATGCATATAAAAACAGGGGTGAAGGAATGGTGATTACAGATTTTTCTCTTTTTAAGCCCATGTGTTGTGTTTTGCTTATAATCGAATGCATATGACAATATAAGAACATAAAGCAGTAAACAACACAACAATGTATAGTGGTTCGGAGACTCAAGCTCCTACATCCACTCTCCCTGTTCCTAGGGAAATTTCTTCAAACACTTCCTGAGCTTTCTGACTACCTCTGTAGTTTACTTACTCAACTCGGCCCTGAGTTTTCTGACTACTCCGCGTAGTTTACTTACTCAACCCGACCTTGAGCTTTCTGACTACCTCTGTAGTTTACTAACTCAAACTGGACTTATCACCCTCTCGGGCTCGCCTCTTAGATGTTTAATGAGTTCACACTCCTTCGGGACTTATCACCCTCACTCGGGATTGCCTAACAACTACCTCACTTCACCACTACTTATCTCTTGCGAGAATGGGTTTGGGTTTGGTGTTGTCTCCAACTATGGTGAGATTTTCCCTTACAATGGTTTAGTCTCAATGCTAAGGTTGGGAAAATCTCTCTAAGCTTAAGATACATCGTGGGTAGCTTATGTTGAGTTCTAGAACACTCTTTGAACATATTTGTATATCTACAGACTTGTGTTCTAGGGTGGGAATGCTTTGGGTATAACTCTCTTTGGCTCTGTAGCATCTCGTGCTATAATCTCCACGCATCCACACATCCACACCTTAGAATGATGAAAGACCTTGTATTTATAGTGTGGATTTGAATGTTACCGTTGGAGAGAATCACATTCAAATCCATACTATTCTTGTAAGTCTGACAGCTTCTTCATCGCACATTGAAAAGGCTGGTTGTCTTCCTCTCGTTAGTCCACGTCGGTGATTCTAATGGCTATATTCCTCGGATTCCTCCCAACCCGTGGAATCATTCAGATTCTCTCAATATAATCGAAGTCTCGGTGTCTTGATCTATCATCCAACCGAAATATCCCAACTATCTCCTTTTGAACCTTCAAATGACTTCTCTTGCGGACCTTGGTTACGAAATCGGGCATATCGACCTCTTTCCGACCGAGTTCGATTCTCATTGAAAAAGAATCGAGACATCCCGACCTTCAGTCACTTTGACTCAAAGATCGATTTCTTCTTTGCCTTTGATACTACTTGATCGATCATTTCGGTAAGAAACATCGGATCTAAACATCTTCGGATCAACACATCTTGAGATCAACATCTCGGGATAGCATCGGTCGTACATTAGGTTTAGCATATCGGTTTAGCACATCCGATCTCAATCACGCCTGATCTTGATCATCCGTTCATCTTCATATCCGATCTCGATCCGTCTCGATCTCGATCGATCTAATCTATCTCTCTTCCGATCAAATTCCGACACTGAACCTTCTCTTCCGATCTTACGTCGGTTTCTTTTCGATCGGCTTGTGCGCTCTTCGATCACCATATCGGCTCGGCGGTTCTTGATCATCCGATCAGTTCGTTTACCGTCATCCGATCTTTTGATCACCGGGCTTAGCTTTTCTTCTTTTTCGATTTTGCACAGGCTCATCGATTAACTTCGAACTCATCTAACTCATTCGATCTCGATCTCGATCGGTCTCTCTTGATTCACCGACCTCGTCGATCTCGATAATCTATGTCTGATTTTGTGAGTTCCCCCTCAATTTGTTCTCTCGTTCCCCCTCAACTTGTTATCTGTAGATTAGCTTTAATAACACAAGTTGATAATGTTTTGGCATAATTCATCAAAACTAAAATATCCCAACATCCTCAATCGAGTGGACAGTAAAAATTATGTCACACGCGGATTCGAACATGCGTTGTCCAAGAGATCCTACTCGGAAGTTGGGTCTTGAAACAGATTCTATTCAGTATTCATCGAGTTACTCTTTTACATAAAGAGACTAGTTATTCAAAAGGTAAGGTAAAATTCCGAAAAATAGGTCAAGTGTGGATAGCTCAAGTGGTTAGAGCTCCTCCACCTGAAACCTGAGGTCTTGGGTTCGAGATACAGAGAGGGAAAATTTATTCCCTCTTGTGGTGGTTGCAGTTCCGGTTGCGGTGCAGTTGCGGTTTTGGGTGGTCCCCCTCTTGTGGTGGTTGCGGTTCTGGTCTATAGTAAGACGAAATAATATTGCCATATGTCCCATGGTAGAAGGAGCTATTGTAATTGATTATCTTAGGGAACTATTGTAATTGATTGCCTTTAAAAAAAAAAATTCCGAAAATAGGCCTCCACCCCAATTCCGAAAAAAAAATTGTCTTTCATTTAAACAAGTTGTACTTTTCTTTTAAACAAGTAAAACTTTTCTTTTAAACAAGTACTACTTTTCATTTAAACAAGTTATATTTTTCTTTTAAACAAGTAATATTTTTATTTTTCAATAAGTACTACTTTTCATTTAAACAAGTTATACTTTTCTTTTAAACAAGTAATTCTTTTAAGTGCAAACAAGTAATACTAGCCAGTAAAACAAAAATATAAACGATATAAACTTTATACGTACATAAAAATAAATTATTCAAACTGATCGGACTACACACGGCCAACATCCAAATTTTTCATAGTGAATAATTAAAAAATAAAAAAAAGAGTCACATGAATGAATTATAAATAAAAACAGAGTTTCACGAAACACCGCCCCGGGTAAAAACTATCTTGAATATCATCACCACCATCATCCTCCAGATTAGTCGTAAAAAAATTCTCAAACAGAAAAGCATTTGGATCAAAAAAAAATTCATTGCCACCGCCAGCTACGACCCCAGCCCCGCTGCCACTGCCACTGCCACTGCCACCACCACAACGGACAATGACCAGGCCACCGCCTACGCCACTACCGTCGCCATCGCCTAGGTCAAGGTTGTCCTCCTCGTCGTTGGAAAGGTTGTCGAGGAAATAACCAGGCTGGACATCCATTCGACTAGCCAGTCGGGCCGCAATACGCCGCCACTTCCATGCATTTTCTTCTCTGAGCTCGGAACTGAGCCCTCCTTAATCTCTTCATCGGTTTGCTGAGGCGGCTGCGTGCGGAACTGGAGTAACAGAGGACTGAAACAAGTAGGGTTCTGTCTCCGTGATCAGGGCGGCAGACAACCTACCGTACCCGAGTACCTGTTATCTGGCGGTGCCAGTCTCCTTCACATAGATCTGAATCAAATTAGCTGGAGGTGGTGGATTTGAACTTGACGGTTCACCCGTCTGGGCCTGGCTGGCAGCTTCGACCTTTTCTCGCACCGTTATCTGTAAAAATTAAATATTATTAATTTTGGGTCTTGTAATAATTATGAAATACGACATTAATTACTTACGTGTACGTGGGTCGTGCGGTTGTAGGTGGAGGTCTTGTCTTCCTCATTGCAGGGGTGGCCGAGCGCCAACGTCTCAAGGCAGTTTAGAGGGCGTCCGAGCCGTTGTTCCTGTTAACAAATAAAAATATTAATATTAATTATTAACTTATTGTATAATTAAATAGATAAATTATTTACTTCCGTTATGTGGTGCTCTAGAATCGATCGGGATCCAGCGACGCCCCCATTCCCTCCTTGCTGGCTCAAGCGATTTTGGGATTCTTCCGGCACATCTCCTAGTATCTGGGATCGCTCCAAACCTCCACAATCGACTCCCAGACGCCTGGGTCCATCTGCTTCGTCAAATTCAGGCCTTCATCCTTCCACCCGACGTGCCATCTATAAAGCAAGTCCTTGTACCGGGCTTGGGCTATCTTATAGAACGGCTTGTAGAAATCGACCGATGTCAGACCCTCCCCTCCACTTCGTCTGTTTCTGCATTTCATTAACACAAAATTTAATTTATATGTATATATATATATTAAAATAAAATAATTAATCAATTATTGTATGTACCCTAAACTCGTTGAAGTAGAGTTAACGTTGTTGTTCAGACACGCCTCTCAAACTGTGGGCCCCCATAGCAATTCCAACTCGCAAGATGGAGTTAGTGGCTACGGTGGCAGCCTCGTGACAGGGTATGATGTTGAAACATTAAAAAATTAATAAGTATAA
The DNA here is from genome assembly GCA_037126765.1 of Stenogyne calaminthoides. NCBI lineage: Eukaryota > Viridiplantae > Streptophyta > Magnoliopsida > Lamiales > Lamiaceae > Stenogyne > Stenogyne calaminthoides. The sequence goes on from JBBCBC010000002.1 coordinate 24,681,036, forward strand.
TTAAATAATTAATTGTATAACTAAACAAATTAGTAAGTAAAAGTTATAACTTACTTTTCTGAGCTCAGATCGATCGCCAACCGAGCAGGCGGGCCGAGCCACGATGAACTGAGGTCAAGCCTGAGCTCGACTCTGCTGGCGATGACCCTGAGCCGTGGGTTGTGTAACACCCCGTTTTTAGAAAACTTGCATTTCATGTTTTAAACAATTAAATTATTTATTTAAGTATCAAAGTTGTGGATTATTTGAGTTTGTGCAAGCTTAAAATTTATGAATTTTAAGAGCTAATGTTTTCACTGGAGTTTTAAAGAATTTTTGCAGGGTAGCGTACGGAGGAGACCGAGCTTGATCGCGACTCACTCGATACAAGTAATTAATGAAAAGAGATAAGTTATTTTATTTGAACTAATTGTGACAAAATTGAATAATAATGATAGTACATTTAGTAATACTAAAATTTATATTATTTAATTATAAAAGATCACATATCAATAAATATTCAACACATATTATTTAGTTACAGAAATTCCTATAATGATGGGATTTAATTAGATTATTTCCATATCTTTATATATATATCTGAGTAAATCTTTCATATTAATTAATTAATTAAATTAAGAATACTATAATAATAATTTAATTAAAAAAAAACCTACGCATAAAAGAAAAGAAAAACGCACGCATATACTTTACATATTTTGTTCTTAATAATAAAATTAAATATATATATATTGCATAAAACACACAGAATACCAGGAGTCTTTCTTTTTCATTCCACGCCTCTTTCTTTTTCGACGTCTCCGTTCTCACTCCCACTCTCTAAAATTTCACCTCAAACAATCAACAATTTGAGCAAATATTCAAGAAATCAGTGATGATTCAAGAGAATTTCAAGGAAAGAGAAGAACAAAGACTCCATTTCAACCCTTTTCTCCAAACTAGGTTTCAAACGAAAATCTGCCAATTTTTCCTACAAGGTATTTTGGCTTTTTCCCAATTTCTTTCCCATGATTTCTGGTATTGTGGTGTTTAAGATTTAGTACTTTAAGCCTAAAAACGTTTTTGGTCATAGGGTTTGGGTATTTTGTTGGATTTTCTGATTTTCTTGTGGGATTTACCAATTATGTGACTATTTGATACTTGTTGATGAATTGCATGCTAATTTCGAGAATTTTTTTGACCTTTTATAAATTAATTTTATAAAACCCTTGTATCACAGTAAAGGACTTGAAGTCTAGATTGTGTGGAAAAAATTTCGGAATTTTTGGAGTTGTTTTCAATTTTATATGAATTTTCTATTAAACTGTTGCAGAGCAGAAAAATTGGCCATGTTTTTGACGATGATTGTAGGATTTACTGAGTGCAGATAACTTTTTATTTGAAATTGAATTTAGAATATGTTGTTCTATTGAAACTTAAATTTCATATTAATTTTATTTGGGTAAATTTGGAGTTATATTATATTTTTAATGATTTTTCTAGCAAACAGTGCTTTTACAGTGAAAAACGAGCAGTTTTATAGCCCTAGAACACTGTACAATTAAATAGGAAATTCAAAGATTTAAACTGTGATCATTTTAGTAGTGTTATTACTGACTCTTAAGATCGCGAAGGATTTTGTCTTACAATTTTATGAGAAATACACAAATTCTACCAAATTTTAGAAATTGACTTGACGTAAGCCTTTTCGAAACCTGCTTTTCAGTCCATTTGTGAAAATCACAGGAAAATATCTACATGTTATTTTGAATTGAATTTTTTATGATATGAATCTATATGTGTCATTAACCTACTGTATAAAATTCATTATATTCTGATGTGTTTGTATTTGTCTATAAATTATCTACTACAAGCTGTCTTTTAAGGAAGTTTAACATATAGAAGTGAGTTTGTAGATTGTTTTATTTAATCACCTAGTTAAATAAGAATATTAGCACTCCAAAATGAACCAATTGGACTTGTTATGGGAATTTTAAAATACTATTGTGATTCATTTTTTAGGTGTGGGATACTTACTTAAGTGTTATGATTCAACGTGTATATCCATGTGAATTTGCCTAGTTTCGCAACTCGAATTTTCTCGAAGTATGATTAAGCTAGTAGAAATATTTATACTCTTATGAATAACACGTGGGAATAAGGCACATATTTGTTAATTAACTTACATGAGATAGTGAAAATAATATGTGTGCATTTAAACTTTCAAAGATTTAAAAGACTGAAAGATAGATGAATGTGTCGAGCGCAGTGCGAGACGGCCAGACTCTGAAGGAGCTATCCCACAACATTCAAACGTCAAGAAAGTGGGAAACATTTAATTTTCTTTGTTGGGAAATTTATAGTTTTGATGAAAGTTCCAAAAACACATGTAATAGGACCAGTCAGACCTGTTAGCTGACTGATGTTTATATTACCTGCTATAGGAGACCAGTTGATAATTACTGTATAGAACAACTGATGTAATAGATAGGTCACATATTGAGGGGGAAACTCAATATGTATAGGTCAGATCTGAAGACTCAAAGAACAGCTGATATCCGACAGGCCAGAATGCTAGAGAAGAACAGAAGATCAGATCGATCTGATCTAGTCAGATATCTCAGCTGAAGTCATGAAGCTCAAACTCAGAATACTTGAAGATCAGATGACTTCCAGAAGATCAGACCAGAAGACCTACATCAGCCGAGTCTGCTAGTTGAAGCTAAGTCAACCGGCACCTGAAGACTCTATCGGTAGATCGATCGGCTTCAGATCGATCAGTCACCACCAGTGAAATCGATGTTTCACCTAATCATACGCCTATGATCCGAACAAGAAGAATGTCGTTTAGTTGGAAGAACAACACTGAAAAGTGAGTCTGCTATCCAATAAGAACAAGACACGTATGATCGGAGCCGGCAATTGTGGGATTTGATGCTACCTCTCTTTAACGGCTACAAAGTACAAATTCACGCTTTTGGCCATGTCGTTCCTGAAGCTCGTCACATCAAGCCTGCAAGTCTACCAAATATAGCCTGAAATTCAAATTGCTCTCCAACGGCTCTTTGATTTCAAGGTCTATATATATGGGATTACACTTTAGAGTGAAACAACGGAAACGCTGAACAATCAAGAAGCTCAAGCTAATTTCAGATTTCCGCACAAGAACACGATCAAGAAGATTATTTTTATTAAGTGTTCATCCCATAAGTTCTTAGCATAGAAATCTTTTCATCTAGCTGTTAGGCTGCTTATACGCAAGAAAAGATTTCATAGTTGGAACCAAACAATCTTACCCAAACCCCCAAGTTAGGTTAAGTTGTTTTAGCAAGATTTCAGACTAGGGTTTCTAGTTCTGATCTCTGGGATCGGTTGAGTGTGAACTCTTTAAACATCTAGTCGGTGTACTGTGTTGGACTAACACATAAAACTAAGTCCAGTTGGTTAAGTAGGTGCCCTTTTGTGATAGGGAAGAGTGGGCGTGGGGACCGGGTTTGTCCGAACCACTATAAATCTTGTGTGCCTTTACCGCTTTGATTAACTGTTTACACAATCACACACAACCTTTAAAGCGCATACACATTCCAAGTTGAGATCAGTTAGCACCAAGCTTCTGATCTGATCAAACTTGACACTTCAGTCAACTGATTAAAAGATTAACTTTGGAATCTGATTTATCAAAACTGGTTTTTCACACGGGTAAAACTTAAGCTTCCGCACACATCAGTTAAACTGATAGTTACCGAACTGATCTGCCTTCAGGCGATTAGTAAGTTGGTTATCAGCCCAAACTGATTCACTCAAGACTCGATCGGGCTAATCGCCTCACACCGATTTGTAATAAAAAGTTTTCGTAAGTCTATTCACCCTCCCCTCTAGACTTACGCCTCACTAAACCCGTTCGGGACCTACAAGTGGTATCGAGCGGGTTGGTTCTCTGCACCAATCGACTCTGTGTATCATCGATTCTTGAGGAAGAATCTTTGTGGTCAACTGAACTGATCTGAAAAACCGTTTTTAAAACTCATTCATTTTCCAAAATCACTCAGCATGGATAACACCTCAGGTATGTATCATGATCTGCCGAAGTTCTCAATCGATGAGTATGCAGATTGGGCCATATATATGTCCAACCATCTAGGCTCGATCAGTGGCAGAATGATGGAAGTCATCGAAAGAGGACCCATCATCATATATTACGACAACCCTGCAGTTGGAGGAGATCCGCATTTTGCCCCGGAAGTCTTGTATGCGAAAAAGCCCAAATTTTGATGGATGCGGAAGAAAGGAAATCGCATACTCTAGATACTATCGCAAGGCATATTATCATGAAAACAATGGATAAGGTCACCAAGGAAAAGATTAAGTATCTCAAATCTGAGAAAAGCAATGTGGGATACTCGCTGAAATATCGAGGAAATGAACAGGATAAAAGATAGCCGCTCTACAAACCCGAATCGGGTGAAGTTTGAAAAATCAAGATGTTTTCAACGAAACCATCAACGAACTCGATGGAAGAATTACAATGTCTATAAACAAGCCGAGAACTTGGTAGAGAGATGTCTGATAAAGATATCAACTACAAAATCCTAAGGTCTCTCACCAAGAAGTGGGATATGAAGGTCACGGTAATCAAGGATTGCCAAGACATTTCAAAAATGAAGCCAAGTAGCTTGTTCTTGAGCCTTAAAACTCATGAGTTCGATTTGATTGAGAGAGGACAAGTCGATGAAGATGAGGTGCCCACCAAGCCTCAACTTCAAAATCGGTTTGCTTTTAAGGCAACCAAAAGAGCGAACGAAGGCCAACAAACCTGTTGGGAATATAATGAGTCAGGCAGAACAGATCGCTCTGCTTACCAGGAAGCTTGAGAAGTCAAATGTCCAACTTGGTAAGTATCGAAGATTTTATAAGGACTATCAACATAGCCGCGGGAGAGATAGGAGATCACCAACACATCTCCGTGAAGAACCGGATCCGATGATCGGAGGGATCACAGAGATGAAAGGAGAAGAGATAATTAGATCGAGGAAGGAAGAGATAACCAATCGATGAAGAAGCTTTTCGGGACTACTATCGAAAGGGAAGTCACCGATAGGTCATACAGACGAGTGATTCACCCGGAAGGAAAGGTTCGGTGGATCAAGGAGCGTGCTTCAACCGTGAGAAGCCAGTCACTATAGCGCAGACCGGCCCGCACTGACGCCAAGAGAAAGGGAAGAAAAGAGGAAACGTAAGAGAGCAACGTTATAGGGACAAAGAGCCATGGTTGCCGATACGACAGAATCGACGATTCCTATCTCGCCTCCTCGAGGACTCGATACTCCTCCAGAGAAGACTTTCGCCGACAAGAAGGCTTTGTGACTTCTATGAAAAAATGAAGATCCGATATTCTCTTGAGACGATGATGAGATCCGCCCGATGGCCAGGGAGGACCAACTGAGGTAACCTCCAAACCTACTTCGCTCGCTTTCTACACTGCTATCATTAGCACACCCGCCGGGGAGATTGACCTGCTGCTCTACTCGAGCAATTGCTTGAGGATCTCTCCAATGCAAGAGACACTTATGCTATAGTGGAAGTTTAAAAATGATAAGTCGAGGACCGTAAATAATCACCTTTTAAAAAAAATGATCTCAAGAAAGCCTCCGAACTTAGATCACCGAAATCGCTTTCGAGGCAACCGAGGAATTTAAAATTCTCGGTTAAAGCTTCGATCGGAGAAGCAGATCAAAGATCACCGGCATTAACAAACAAAGAAGTCGATGAATTCAAAATCCTCGCAAGCAAAAATTCGATGAGCTGCTCCAAAAGCATGAAAGTCTAAAATCATCCGAGGAAAATCAAGATAAGAAAATGGAGGTTTTTTTTCAAAATCATCTAAAACCGCTTCAGACATGAACACCTATTTTCGAACAACGATTAATAAGAAGGACTTGGCTATGAGAACCCTTCCACATCCTCAAAAAGCCCCTACCGATTCATCTAAAAAAGGTGTAATCGACGAGTTTCAACAAAGATACACCAAAAGCCAAACATGTATCTAATAGGGAAAAGGACCGGGCTTGAGCGTAAGGCAGTGCCTAACCGTATGGGGAACAGAAATGGACCCCAACTGGTAAAGCATCACCGAGAATCAACAAGAACCCAGTTCTTCCGAAGAAACCTCAACCTAATCAATGATCGAAATCGAAAAAAGACAACCCGTAAAAAGGAAGTACAATCTGAGACCCAATCAAGGTCACCGCCTAATAAGCATGCTTCGTAAACCGCAAAAACCACCTATGCCGAAAAAGATATGAATCTTTTGATGGTAGCGAATGTACTACCCCCCCTATAATCGAAATCTAGGGTCACCGCACCGTAACCACATCGGATGAAAAGAAGACAAAATGTAAAAGATAAATCCCAAGTCTTCTAAGTCACCCAAGGTTCACACTAATAATCATACTAATCGAAAAGCATATAAAGAGACGTATGATTATGTTGATAGGTATGGGAGACAAATCGAGCCTTCGATCTAACCGATCACAATAGAAGTGCTATGTTTGTATGGATCCCCAAAACTAATCCTAACCCTCGGACCCAATCCAAAAGGGGTACCTAAAGCCCGATTTGGTCTGCAGGATCGCGTTGGTCCGCCAACAAAGGAGGTGTGCAAGCAACTATCCGGTACATCGATAGTGGATGCTCAAGGCACATGATGAAGCAAACATCTCCTCGGCTCTTACATAGAACGAAAGGCCAGCGTGTACTCTTCGGTGATGATAACTTTGGTTATACCAAAGGGTTCTAACCTTAGAGAATGATGATGTACAAGAAATCGAGTCTCAGATGTCGAAGGTCCAAGCACAACCTATTATTGGTTTCACAATTCTGCGACAACGGATTCAATTGTTGAGTTCTCGATCGATCAATGCACTATCAAGAATCGAGCCACTCAATGATTTTTGCTAAATCGGTTCAAGGAAAGGGACTATCTACACAAATGATTGGAACAATTTGCCCAAGAAATGCATGCTCGATTGTCAAGAGTTCCAAAAGTAGCGATTGGCTCGCACAAAAGAATGAGCCATCCCGAACTTTAAAACTCTTAATAAGATAACAAGGATGTCTCTTGTGGAAGGACTTCCTAATGAAGTATTTTCAAAGGATCGGACATGTCTTGCATGTCGGAAGGAAAACAGTCAAAGCTTCATTCAAGGGAATTCCGGACCGGCATCCAAAATCTTATCGCACTTCATATGGATCTGTTTGGACCAGCTTATACCAGGTCGATCTCAACGGACGCAAATACACTCTCTGTAATCGTGGATGACTATTCCAAGTTTACAGGTTATATTCTTACACAAGAAGAATGAGACGACAAATCTAAGATACCCGAAAATGCTAAAAAGATTACAAATTGAGAAGGTGTCAAAGATAGTACAAATCGGATCGGATAAAGGTACGCAATTTACGAACTCTTTTATTATCGATTTTTGCTCTAAGTTTGGTATACTGACATGAAACATCACCGCAAGGACGCCACAACAAAATGGAGTAGCGAAACGGAGGAACGTAACTCTCAAAGAAGTCGCCGCACGATGTTAAATGAACATGCAATACCAAGCCGTTTTAAAGGCGTATAATCAACATTGCATGCCATACTCGAATGTATGTCTTCCACTAAGGCTCACTACAAAACACCCTATGAACCGTGGAAGGACGAAAACCTCGTGTCTCTTACTTCCATGTTTTTTTTTGGGTGTAAGTGTTTCATACACAACAATGGGAAGAGTCAATTGAAGACTTTTGAGGCCAAGTCGGATGAGGGTATATTCTTAGGATATTCCTCATCTAGCAAGGCTTTCGGGTTTACAACAGATTTAACCCTACTTTTGGAAGAAACACCCCATGTAGTCTTTTGATGAAGCATCTTCCGAACAAGAGAAATCGCCATAACAAGATGTACCGATCAACAAGAACCCGATGTTCGTAAAATGGATCACCTAAAGATCAAGGAAAAAGAATCGAAACCGTAAATAATATACATTCTAGATCTAGTTGATTCACCGGATCATTCGGATCCTAAGGTACGAAAAAAAATCGTTTCGAAGAAGCCGACATACCGTGAGATTTGTATCAATCGAACCATCCGGTTCGGGGGGAACATCTGAAGTTCCCCGAACCAATGACATCGACATAATGAGTCCAACATCACCGAGAGACTTGTTCTTATCAAGTGGATCATAACTCGCACCACTCCCAATCGCTAGTAATAAAAAATTTTATCGAAACGGACGATGTTCTCCAAAATCGATGCAAATCGTAATGAAGGACTGGATAACCACCATCCAACCGATCGATAATCGGAGACCCATCCGATAAAGTTAAAACTAGACATCGACAGTGAAAGTGCCATGTATTGTCATATCCGCTGTATGAAGGAACCAACAACAATAGAGGAAGCTCTACAAGACGCAAGTCGGATTCTAGCCATGCGGAGGAGAGTCGAAATAGTTTGAGAGAAATCAAGTTTGGGAACTGGTAGACAGACCAAATCATCAAGACGTTATTGGCACGAAGTGGGTCTTCAAGAACAAGAGAGATGAGAAAAATGTCATCACCAGAAATAAGGCAAGACTTGTTGCTAAGGGGTATTCACAATCGGAAGGAATTGATTATGATGAGACCTTTGCACCGGCCGCTACTTTAGAAGCCATTCGGCTGTTTACGCATATGCTTCCCACGAGGGTTCACACTGCTCATCGATGGACGTAAAAAGTGCTTTCTTAAACGGGGTACTAGCAGAGGAAGTTTATGTCGAACAACCTCCAGGCTTTGAAAAGGGCAACCAGGTGTACCGTCTAAGAAAAGCTCTCTATGGTCTGAAACAGGCTCCTCGAGCTTGGTATGATACACTCTCTCGCTTCTTGATCGAAAAGTGGGTTCACTAAAGGAACAGTGGACAGAACCTTATTCAGAATAGAATATGGAAAAGATATTCTGATGGTTCAGATCTACGTGGACGACATCATCTTCGGATCCCCTAACAAGAGTCTATGTGAAAGATTCAAAGAAATCGATGCAAGGGAAGTTCGAGATGTCCATGATGGGTCGGATGAATTACTTTACGGGTCTTCAAGTAAAGCAAAGTGCGTATGGGATATTCATCTCCGCCAAGCAAAGTACACTAGGAATTTATTGGCTAAGTTTGGAGTTCAAAATTGTAAGGAAGCCAAAATTCCTATGATGACCGGATTCAAGATGGATCCGTAGATGAGGATGGTCGAAAAACAAATCGGAAAGAATATAGGGCTCTCATTGGATCTCTACTATACCGACCGCCAAAGACCCAGATATAACCTTCGCAGAGGGGTGTATGTGCGATTTCGTGCAAATCCAATGATAAGCCACCTAGAAGCAGCTAAGCGGATTCTTAAGTATCTGAAGGGGATGATAAATCTTGGTTTATTTTACCCATCGATGATAATCTAGTGCTTAGTGGGTATTCGATTACGATTATGGAGGTTGCAAGATTGACGAAAAAATCCACCTCGAGAACACCGCCGGTTCTTAGGAAGTAAAAACCGATCTCGTGGTTTTCAAAGAAGCAGACATCAGTTGCAACATCTACTACTGAAGCAGAATATATGGCTGCAGGAAGCTGTTGTTCCCAACTACTTTGGCTTAGTCAGCAGCTGAGGGACTATAACATTGAAGCTAAAAATGTACCTATTTTCTGTGACAGTAATAGTGCTATTGCAATCACTCAGAATCCCGTTCTACATACAAGATGCAAGCATGTGGATGTCAGACACCATTTTATAAGAGATCATGTTGAAAAGAAGAATATCAGAATGGAAAAGATTCATACTGATATACAGAAAGCTGATATTCTAACCAAGCCACTAGCTGAGATCAGATTCAGAGAATTATGCAATGAGCTAGGGCTTCTGAATCTTGGAGAAAATGCACCTAAAATGTTTGATGAAATGATCTCCAGAACCAGCTGGTTAAGAGACTAACCAGGTTGAAAGGAATCAGTTGAGTTTGGTATCTCAACTGATCAGAAGATCAGTCAAGAAACTGATGAGAGAAATCGATCAGATTTACAAGATTATCAGGTTAAAGGAACTGATCAGATTTAAGGTTTATTAGATTAAAGGAAACGCTCAATTTAAAAGGAATATCTGATTAAATCAGTTGGGTTATTTTACATCTTTGTAAGTCGATTAAGCTGATATTCAACAAGCAAGATTCACAAGTGGTATTCACAAGATTAAAGCTTAAAATCGCATAAGGATACAAGAATTTTACACAACAATGGAATAATAGAACTTTTCATTGATAAAGACCCGAAGGTCAGATTACATTACAAGATACAAGTACAAAGGACCCGGAGGTCAGTACATAAGTGATAACCAAAAACCCTAAACCTATAACCCTAAACCCTCATCCTAACCCAAGTAGAGCAGGGGAGAGAGAGATTTTAAATCTGATGCTCTCATTTTCCCCCACTTAACAAGGGTGAGAGAGGTTTTAAAGAAATCCTAAAGCCGCTAGCTGAAGCTAAAACCAGTGGAGCGACAGCGGCCTTGATAGGATTTTTAAGCCAGGAGCCCTAAGAAAGAGTCAGTGGGCTCTCCAGCTGTTAAATGGTGAGTTGATATACGAAGATCAGTTGTTGACTGATCAAGATCGCATATCAAACTCACGTTCATTTTCAGACTAAGTCTGTTGATGGTAGTTACGTCATAACGATAGACACACAAGGTGCATACGGTTAGGAGAAGTGTCTTCTCAGTTGCAACAGCAGAACCGCCACCGTGGTGGTAGAGAAGCTTTGCAACAATCGTATGTGAAATCTTTGATGACGACGAAAATAGTGATAAGGGACGCAAAGGGTTGATTTGAGAAGCTGAAATCATTGAAAAAGGGGTAAAGGTATTTGCCGGAAGTTTAACCGGAAATAAGGGTTCACCAGGATACATGATTCTACAAAGAAGATAAGTATGGTGAATGGGTTATGTTGTGTAAAACAATTGGTCCAATTTATAGAGGCCAAGCAAGGGTGCAAATGCAAATACGAGTTCTCAAAACCTTTTAGAGAAATCTGCACCAAAAGGACAGCGTGTAGGAATCACGCGACTGATAATTGGATAAATTTACGGCGGATTGACATATCGAAAGATTCGCATTTATAATTACGATAAACAAATTGCGCCAACTTAGGAATAGAGACTACTATTCTAGACTAAGTTTTGGCGGTAACACTTATTCCAAGAATTGATTGACTTGAGAAGAATCGATTAGGTCAACCAAAATCGATACATAATGGTCGATCGATGAGGAAGATCACCGAGCTTAAAACTCCAACAAATCGGATACATCACTATGGGAAAATGTAAATATCGGTTGAAGGGGAACTTCAACCCATCAAGGAGGATCGGAAGGAAATCGACGATATTCAAGGAAGATCACCGAGCTTGAAACCTCAACAAATCGATGCAAGTGAAGAAGATCGATTAAAAGGATCGGTTTGGAAATTTTAAGGCTTAGGCGTAATACTAAGATCAACAAGTGAAATCAACATGGACAAGTGGTATTGATCGACACAATATCACCAACCGACACGCTTTTTTTTTCTCTTGTTCTTTGCTTATTTATCGGATCTTATCTGATATTATTTGCCTTACTGTACCCATTATCCTTGTGACGTATTCTCTGCAAATCATTTAATGCGGACGTGGGGAACATGTATTAACTGCTATTAAACGTGCTTTTAAATCCAAAAGGTTTTCGTACGTGCTTTTCCTGACCCTACGATCAAAACCGCTTAATCTGGAGCGTTTAATCTTTTCAAACGGTTGATCTTCCAAATCGTGTCTTCTCTTTCCCTCCTCGTCTTTATAAAGTTCATCAAAAACCATACCAGAGTTTTCCATTTCACAAACTTGCGATTTATTCTCCGAAAACTCCAGATTACTTCTCTCAGATTCAAAGTGTTTTTCCTAAGTTTCAAAATCATCTTTTCGAAAAGCAGAATCTGGTAATTTATGTTTATTTGATGTATCTTTTTAAAATCCATTGATCTTAAATGTTTTTATCCTGTGTTATACTTTATTGTTTCTTAGTTTCCGCTTGTGTGATATTCTTTGTATTAATGCACAATTTTTAACCGAATCTATATTATATGTAGATGATCACTCACGATATGGGTAAAATAATGTGCAACTATGCGGAACTGGCAACAAATATTGTGGATGATAAGTTCGTACAATTCAATATCACTCGGGATCCGGAATCCATGGAGGTCGAGCAAATTTCGCTAAAGTTGTGCCTTGAGAAATTTTTTATGCTGCTCACTGCAATCCAGTGATGCAGTATGAAGCACTAGAATTCCTAAGGAATTTAAGAGTGGATACGGATGCTCCAGGAGAAGAACTACTTTCGACAGTCACCGGCGAAGAAATCAAACCGAACGAATGATGATATAACCCGTCTGCTCAAATTACCAAAAGGATGGATCTCTTTTGCTCATTACATTACAGGAGAACGAAGACGAGCCGATCGTAAAAGAGTTTTCTTGAGAGGTCGACAAACATCATACTTCAGTTTTGTCGAGGCCAATGCTCAAGAGGAAATACCGATTGTTGTTTGACATTTTGTCAAAAACAATAATGGGTATTGATTCAAATTTCTGAATGTTATTACATCCGGTCAAACTCAGATAAAGATGGTCGCAATAATTGATGAAGCCAAGAACATCAATTGGCATGGGTTTCAAGGCCATTCTACTCCAAGAACATGATAAATTTGGAGTTGATGAGTGGAGGCAGTATATCCGAAGAAGAAGATCGGCCAATCTCAACAAGGTTGCGGTTACTACAGATAAAATGCCAAAGGCCAAATGTGAAAGAATGGACCAAGTCCTATAAGGCCTTTCTCACGCCCACTTCAAATTTTTGGGCCACCAGACGATGATATGCGCCAACCCCCCCCAAAGTCAAAGAAAGGAAAAAGAAGAAGGCAACTTTTCTACAACAGATCGTGCGAATCATTTCGAAATGGTGAAGGACCCCCCGCAAGGCCCATCGATGCCCCCAAGAAGAAGAAAAGAAAACCGGTGAAGGCCCAGGAGAAGAGGTAAGAAGGCGGCGCAAGCTCCCATGACTCGATGCTAGAAGATGAGTCGATGAAGAAGGAGCGCCCGAATACCTCTGCTGCACCACAAAAATCAGTGAAGATCGACAGCAGAAGCCGAGAGCTCGCCAGATCATTCGAGGAAGAAGCTCGAGACGAACGATCTCCTTCTCCTCCAAACCACAAACCGATTCACCACTCGCATTAATCTACCTGCCGAAAGCATGTCTCTCCTATTCTTCCACCGCTCATAACTCCGAAATCAATCAAGAACCCGGCTTACCTGCTAGGAATCGAAGCACTGCTTCCACAAACAGAACCTCTCTGGTCGAACCGATCAGCCATCTTCCACCGCTCAAGCACAACCGTAACCTTCCACATCTCATCAAATTGAATCGACAAACAATTCCCGAGTCCAGATCAACAAAGATCATAACTGGAAATTTATCGAAATGCGAATCGAAAAGAGAAATTGATGAGTTGTATCCGAATCGTCGCCTAACCCGCCAAAGAGAAGAAGTTATGGAGATCCTCACCGAGAGATCTTCGATTAAAAAGCTTCTCGACTTTATAATAATTATTGAATGATGGGCGGTAAAGATGAGTTTGCGGACTTCGATTTCGACATGAGGAAATCGCTAGAGTGGGATCACCAAATGAGCCGATAATCGCTAAATGTCAAAGCTCGATCCACAGAAGCTAGGGGTTGCCGGAACAGACGAAACGAAATCACGACAAGGCTCCCAAGCGATGCCATCATGAAGGATCGCGAGAGCCGGCGATAGTGGAGCCGGTGCTGCAGCTTCATGACCAACCACCGGAGGCACAAACAATCAATCGGATCAAGTGACACTCAACATTCCAACATCACACGTCCACTATCGATCAACTTCAGAGATCAAATCTTGTCTCAAAGATCTCCTCGAAGAAGAAGTTGAGGGACCGATAGGCGATCAAAGGCGATTGCCATAAAAGAAATAACGAGATCAAAGGGAATTGGCTATTTCCCGATTGGGGCAATCAAAGATCGCTTCTCAAATCAGGTCCATCAGACAATTTGATCGATAAAGACCGTTGATGCCAAATCGACTCGGGTGGATAAACAACAAGTTTTTTTTCGATGCTCACCGACAAGCTAGAATTGACAAGAGAAAACTTGACAAACCGATTAAAACACTCTCTCATCGCCATGGAATCTGCCAAGATCGAAATTTGATATCGACGATTCAAAATCTAACTCGCTCAAAATCAAGGCATATCTGCTTGCATCTCAACAAAGCGATCGCAATCAACTTTGGTTCTCGACCTCCCACTCACTACTCTTTTTGATCAAACCAAAAAGGGGGGAAGGACAGATCATGAAACCAACTGACATAACAGGTGCAGGGACATCACAAACTCGGATCAATTGAAAAGATGTCCAAAGAGCAGAGAAATTTGAAGCCCAAAAAGCCAAGAAGAAAGAAGGGGCGTAAAAAATGGCAGAGGCGTAAAAAATCAAGAAGAAATTCGATCGAGAGTGAAGAAAGGAAGGGCCGGAAAATCCGTTTCGTAACCTAAGCCGCCAAAGAAGAGTTGATGAGATCATCCCAAAAACTGCTGCAAGATGCTAAGAAATTTGAGGAATGGAATAAGATCGAGAGGAATGGCTTTTGGATGCCTTTGTTCTTAATCTTGTTCCACAAGAAGAATCTCCCCATGAAGAATTCCTCAACCGGGTTAGAAAACAAAGACCCGGATTTTCCAAGTATCCGGAAAAATGAGGCCAAGCTGATCAATGTAAAAATAACTCGCCAAAAGTATGATCTGTTGGAGTACTCGAAGAAGGCAGATGGCTCATTTGACCGACTGGCATTTCAAAGATTCTACTTTGACATCCTGCGCAGAACGCACATAACTGATCCTCAGCAGACTGATGATGTCAAATGGAAACTTTATCAGATTTTCAACGTACCTCAAGATCAAAGAGAGATGCCAGAAGGATACAAGCCTAAAGAATGAAGAATCAGAAGACTACTCAGGATCATCTGTTATTATTTTCAAACTTTTCTGATGTAACATGTAATCATCATTCTTTAATGAGAAAAGTTTATTTTTCTGATCCTAAGACAAAGTCTCATTGTCTTCTGATTATATGCTCTTAACTGTTCTATTTTTATCAACTATATTTGGTTTCTCAAGTGTTTTGGTTTCATCAAAAAGGGGGAAATTGTTGGGAAATTTATAGTTTTGATGAAAGTTCCAAAAACACAAGTAATAGGACCAAATGGACTCATTAGTGATCGATGTTTATATTACTCGCTATAGGAGACCAATTGATAATTATCAGATAGAACAACCGATGTAATAGATAGGTCACATATTGAGGGGGAAACTCAATATGTATAGGTCAGATCTGAAGACTCAAAGAACAGCTGATATCCGACAGGCCAGAAGGCTAGAGAAGAACAAAAGATCAAATCGATCTGATCTAGTCAGATATCTCAGCTGAAGTCATGAAGCTCAAACTCGTAATACTTGAAGATCGATGACTTCCGGAAGATCGCACCGTAAGACCTACATCACCGAGTCCGCTAGTTGAAGCTAAGTCAACCGGCACCAAGACTTATCAGTAGATCGACCGGGCCAGATCGATCGTCACCACCAGTGAAATTTGATGTTTCACCTAATCATACGCCTATGATCCGAACAAGAAGAATGTCGCTTTAGTTGGAAGAACAACACCGGAAAAGTGAGTCTGCTATCCAATAAGAACAAGACACGATGATCGGAGCCAAGAATTCTTGGATTTGATGCTACCTCTCCGTAATGGCTACAAAGTACAAATTTACGCTTTTTGGCCATGCCGCCTCTGGCTCGTCACATCAAGCCCAAGTCTACTAATATAGCCCAAATTCAAATTGCTCTCAACGGCTCTTTGATTTCAAGGTCTATATATATGGGATTACACTTTAGAGTGAAACAACGAAACGCCAACAATCAAGAAGCTCAAGCTAATTTCAGATTTCCGCAAGAAGAACACGATCAAGAAGATTATTTTTATTAAGTGTTCATCCCATAAGTTCTTAGTATAGAAATCTTTTCATCTAGCTGTTAGGCTGCTTATACGCAAGAAAAGATTTCATAGTTGGAACCAAACAATCTTACCCAAACCCCCAAGTTAGGTTAAGTTGTTTTAGCAAGATTTCAGACTAGGGTTTCTAGTTCTGATCTCTGGGATCGGTTGAGTGTGAACTCTTTAAACATCTAATGGATTGTCTTGTGTTGGACTAACACATAAAACTAAGTCCAGTTGGTTAAGTAGGTGCCCCTTGTGATAGGGAAGAGTGGACGTAGGACTGGTTTGTCCAAACCACTATAAATCTTGTGTGTCTTTACCGCTTTGATTAACTGTTTACACAATCACACACAACCTTTAAAGCGCATACACATTCCAAGTTGAGATCAGCTAGCACCAAGCTTCTGATCTGATCAAACTTGACACTTCAGTCAACTGATTAAAAGATTAACTTTGGAATCTGATTTATCAAAACTGGTTTTTCACACGGGTAAAACTTAAGCTTCCGCACACATCAGTTAAACTGATAGTTACCAATCGATCTTGCCTTGAGCGATCAAGAAGTTGGTTATCGACCAAAACGATTCACTACGCACTCTCGATCAAAGCTAATCGCCTCACACCTGATCTGCACAAAAAGTTTTCAGAAGTCTATTCACCCCTCCCCTCTAGACTTCTGCCCTCACTAAACCCGTTCGGGACCTACAGTCTTTGTATTAGTTAGTTTAATTTGTGTGTAAGATACAAATAAGCAGATCTTCGGATTTTGCTCTGTGTGGATTATGCTATGTGGATTACGCTGTGTGGATTATGCTATGTGGAATTATGCTGTGTGGATTAGCCGGGTCGACGGGCCTTGGCATGTACTCATTTCTTCACATCAAATGACTTTCTTTAATGCATTAGTATATTAAATGTTATCCCACTGGGCTTTCTCTCTGGGGGAAGACTCATGATGCTACTTTAACTTTTTCGTGTCCCTGTTGACGATTTAGACTCGACGTGGTGAGGATCGACCGGGAGACTCCGTTAAATCTACTTAGTGTGGTTTATCACTTATGTAAAGTGGATTAAGTATTAGTTTGTCTTAAATTATGGTTTTGAATTATGTATGAATTTTTAGGATAAGTAGTTGAATCTTTTGCAAACTACTAGTTGGTCTTTTGAAAGGTTAAAATGTTGTTTGAAATGTTTGGTTTCATAATTGTGCAAACATTGTTAGGTCAAGTAATCAAAGTTTTTTTTGAAAGTGCTATGATAATGTGCTGACCTTTTTAATATTAAAATTGCACGTATGACGGGTCTGCTTTAAATGAACTCTTATTATATTAAGTTAATTATAACGTACTTATGTTCATATTAACCTAATTTCGGATTTGTCTTATTTAAGTAAGTGTTTGGCTTAGAAATGTGGGTAAGACACGAGTTAGGCACAAATAAAGTTAGACACTTTAATACAACAAAATATATATATGTATATATATAAAAAAAAAATCACTCGTGTTTTCATAAATGTGGTCTTCCGCTTTAATCACTTTAAGTATAAAATTTAAATTCTTTAAGCATCAAATGATTTTCTCCTAAGTGAGTGGCGTCGATTTTCGGGGCGCTACAGGCTGGGGGCGGGTGCTGCGAGTTGGACCCTTCGTGGGCCGGCGCCTTTGAGGGTGGGTGCAGGTGGACCTGAGGTCTCATGATCCTCTTTCTCCTGGTGCTCTAAGGAACTGGGCCGGCACCACGACCATCGCCACGACCACCAGTGCCGCTTCCGAGACCATTGTCACTATCACGTCAACCTCGACTAGTACTCATCTGTATTATATAAAATAAATTCATAACATATTTGACTAACAATCTAACAAATAAACTTGTCCAAATTTCGATAGAGTCTCAACTGTATTATATAAAACTCATCTCTAAGTCAACCAACAAATTTCAATTCTAATTCCTAACATATTGACTTACAATCTAACCAATCAAATAAATTGACATAAATTAATTAATTAAAATAATTAATTAAAATCGCGCCTAAATTTCGGCAGAGTTTCGACTGTATTATTTTAAACTCATCCTAGTTAACCAACAATCTAACAATTCTAACATATATCACATAATTAATAATTCTAAAATAATTCCATAAACATAGTTAAAATAATTTAATGTACGTTAAATTGACTAATCTAACATTATCTAACCAGACTCTCTATCAACCAGACTAATCGAACATAAAATTGACTAATATTCTAACATATTAATTTGACTAATTAATCTAACATGCTTATATAATGTATGTATAATTTGACTAATTAATCTAACATGCATATATAATTAATCTAACATATTAACCAAACTAATCTCCTAATCTAACATAATCTACGTATTTGACCGATCTAACATAAAATTGACATATATTCTAACATAATTTAACAAAATATATATAATATTCGTATGATATATATATATATATATATATATATATATATATATATATATATGTATGTACATAAAATGAAAAAATAAATAGTAAAAAATTAGAAAATTATCGTCAAATAGAAAAACGTGATGGTACGAAGCTTTTCACGTGCACCGAATGCTCACAACAGCGACAATGAACAGTGTACGGCGGCGGCGGAGGAGTTTCTAATTGCGGAAAAAATGTTGCAAAGTGCTACGGCCGAAGTTTATATAATTGAAATTCAGCGACGGTTTTTTAATGATAGCGATGGTTATGAACCGTCGCTATATTAAAAAAATTGTCGCTAACCTCGGTCTCGCAAAGGCGGCGAAGTGCTTGGCACCACCACAGGTCCGACATTAAAGACGGTTTGAATTGTCGCTAAATACCTCAATTTGACCCGGTTTGAATTAACCGTCGCTATGTCATCGCTATTAGCGACGGTTTTGGTAACCGTCGCTAAATCTGGTGACTTTGACTGTCTGACTGAAACCGTCGATAAAATCGTCGCTACTAGTGACAGTTGATGGAACCGTCGCTAAAAACCATTGGTAAACAACGCGTTTTTTGTAGTGATACTACGCGGTATGAAAAGAACAAATACATATTTATTTTTAAATTATACATTGAATATCTGAATATGAGATTGTGATAATAATGATTTCAACGGTGTACAGTAAAAACTCCATACAATTATATTGTTGGGACCGGAAAAAAATATTACTATACGGAGGTTATTCTTAAATAGAGTTTTACATAGAAAAATATTTTTTTTTAAATAATACATTCAATATATATAATACTCACTCCGTCCCAGGATGATTGCAATAGTTGACTTTTACGCTCATTTTTGCAAGCGAGTTTTGTATAAGTAATTGAGTTTTGCGAGATCTTTGGGAGCTCGTGTTGCAGGACTAACCTTCCGAACTTTGTGGATGGACAATCTTATACTTTTTGTTCTTGCAATAATATGAGCTAAGCATTTTTGCGCTAAAAAAAATAATTAAGGAGGGGTATGATAGATGAACCCCTTATCTATCATGCCCCTCCTTAAAAGTCACTTTATCATTTCAATTACTTACACAAAAGTCGCTCGCAAAAATGCGTGTAAAAGTCAACTGTTGCAGTCATCCTGGGACGGAATATTATACTACATGTATGTAAATTTATTAACAAATATTGGGGTTATACGTGAAAGTATGCTTTTACGTAATAACAGACTAATGTACTCTTATTTACTGAATATAAATAATTTATCGTTGTTGCTTTAAATATGAATAAATGTTATTTATTTACTGCAAACCGTTCAATATTAGTACAATATTACATTGTAGTTAATGTGGCGATACAATCACGAGATCACATTAACAGTTCCTTGTAAATAAAAGTACAACTTCACAACCTAGATGGAATTGAACACTCAATTGGTAGAGGTTGAAGTGTAAAGGTCAGATTGACTTGTCTTGACTAAGAGATTGCACTAGCACATTGTGATGTGCTGAAGAGAACCTACAGAGAGGATAAATTCTTCCGTACTGACTTATGGGATGAAGAATTAGACCTCAGTGGTTGTTGATTTCTTAACCTCTGTCACTTAAATAGGATTGTGTATAATTAGTAATTATTGCTTTGATCTGCTTTGGGTTTAGAGTTAGAGAGTGATTCTATACTTTGCATTTTGAGCAATATTATTAATTACATGACAATTGCTAAGATTTAATACAGAGCCACGTGTGCAAGGAAAATCTTGTATGATTTGTCCCCTTGGTGGACTCAGAAGTTTTATCATACCAAATCTTGCAATTGAAATTTGTTTCTGGTATGGATAATAATGTTGAGCTGTCTTTACTCCAAGGAAAAACATATTAATTAATATAAAGCTTTTCAGTGGCTTAATTAATTAATGGACTAAATAATCTTAAACACGGGAAATAATAACCGGGAGTCATATTATCTTAATATGGATTAAGATGAGTAGTGCATTATTAATTTTATAGTGGAGTAAATTAATATTAATGGATTGAATAATATTGTTGCTCAATATTAAGAAATTCAGAGCCCATTGGAGGTTCAATCTTAATTCTCCTAAAGACCCCTCAAATATCCCAATATCAGTCCAATTAATGAAAAGGACAATAAAATATTATTGCTTATTTTTTCAATATTTTTGAAAATTGTAGGCCAAAGAAGAGGAAAAATTTTTCTTGATTTTCTTGAAAAGATTTTATGGAAAAAGATAACTAATCTTAGAATACAAGATTATCCCATAAATTCAAGAAATCAAATCTTGTTTCTTTTGCCTTGTATTTTTCACAAATTATATAAAGATATGGGAAGATATCTTTTATGATTATTTATGGAAAATAGAATATATGAGATATATTCAAGATTGTATCTTGGGAAGATACAAAGAAATTTTCCATAACCCTAATTAGGGCACAATTTTCGTCCATCCTATTCTTGGAATACAAGATTATCCCATAAATTCAAGAAATCAAATCTTGTTTCTTTTGCCTTGTATTTTTCACAAATTATATAAAGATATGGGAAGATATCTTTTGTGATTATTTATGGAAAATAGAATATATGAGATATATTCAAGATTGTATCTTGGGAAGATACAAAGAAATTTTCCATAACCCTAATTAGGGCACAATTTTCATCCCCCCCCCATAGTCTATAAATAGGGGATGAATACACAATTCCAGTCTTGAAAAAAAATAAAAATCCACGAAGGTGGTGCAATATATTTTTTTTGGTTTTCTCCTTTGTTATAATTGTTCGTGAGAATTCTTCCACCGGATTACGAGCAAGGATGTGGGATATATTTGAGAAGGTGTTTGAGTTGATCCATTTACTAAAAGGTTGTCACTTTGAGAGGTATGTTTCTCGTAACTCCTAGATTCCGCATGTATAGAATTTACGTGAAATTAATTGTACGCATGATGTTGTTGGTATTTAATTGTTATTTAAATATGTATTAAATAATTAATATGTATTTGACTAAAATAAATACATAAGTATATAAATACATATGTATAAACTAATATGCATGTACCTAGAAACTAAACAATAGGTATTTCCCACATGTGTATAAATGTTTGTTTAATATATGTATATTTTTCATAAAATTAGTACACTTTTTTCTATTTCAAGCAAATGGCACCCAAGAAGGTGTCTATGCGGACGAGTTATTACATATATGCAAGTTGAAGGATGTAGTGATAATCCATAAAATTAAGATGTCGACACAATTAACCATAGATAAATATTTAGGTCATCTTAATTTTAATGATATATAATGTAATTTATTCTTATATGGAGGCATAAATCCTTAAGAAGGGACCAGAAAAAAATTTGTCTTATTACAATGTGGGGTTTATTTCTAAATATAACTGGTTTCGAGTTGGAATTGTGATTTTTTATTACTATAGAAAGTTTACTTCTAAATAGAGTATTCCTATAGAGAGTTTTTACTATACATACATTTTTTAAATAATATCAATTCATTATATATTTTTATGTACTATATATACATATTACACGTTTAGATACAAAGTATTGATTATCGAGTTAAATAATATCACATTATTAAGAAATTAAAATATTTATATTAGTTATATTGTCAACAATACAATCATTACAAAAACACAATTATTATCATTTAACTTACAATAGTAAAAGAATGTATTATTATCATTCAGAATTATTGATTTTCACATGAACTTTCATCCATCCTTACTACTACATTCCACCCATTCCAAAAACATGTTTAATTTTCATTGTAGTTTCATATATGAGGATAACTTTGACTACTTTTAAAATAAAAAAAATATTTTCACATTAACATATTTTAATAAAATTTTAAAAAATTGTACATTCAAAATATCATATATCATGTTAAACTAAATAAACATGTTAAAATAAAATTGTATCTTACTCCACCTTACGAAATCTTTAAAAATATACAGCTAAAAATATTTAATTTTGATGATATAATTTATTTAAAATTTATATATATATATATATATATATATATATATTTTTTATCAACATTATTTTAAAATGTATCGAAATTTACAATTATAATACACACATCTTTTCTTTTTTACAATTAATTATATATTTTCAAATCAATTACCAAAACTATAAGTAATATAAAATTTATGTCAATTCATAATGTGATTATACTAAGTGAACATAAGATCATGATATTTTAAATATTTGAGTTTGATATTTTTTCTCCAAAAATTATATTTTAATCCATCATTTCTAATTCTTTGAAAAAATAGAAAACTTTTATGATCAGAATGAGAAGCGATAAACATAGAATGATAAATTTGCGGATCATGTGCAGGTCGAACCGAGTCAAATAAAATTTTCAATAAAATTCGCGCAAAGGTAAAATAGTGAAACTCGCTCCGAGATCTGTATTATTATAAGGACATACACGTGTTAGTGTAAGAACGAATCTGTGAAACATGATCATTGGGTTAGAAGGAGAAGCATAAACACAGAGAGAAAAATTTGCGAATCTTATGTGTTGGTCCCGTTTGAAAAACCCATGAATACGTTAAATACCAATTGTAATGCATATAAAACAGGAGTGAGGGAATGGTGGTTCCAATTTTTCTTACACACGATTTTTATAGTGGTTCGGGCAACTCGTCCTACATCCACTCTTCCCTTCATGGGGCACCAACTTAACCAATAGATGTTTACCGAGTTCTCACTCAAACGAGACTTATCACCCTCACGGGATCGTCTACCCTCCCTTTCGGGATTGCTTAGATGTTTTAACGAGTTCTCACGCACCTACAAACTTAACCTATCAAACTGATTTGGGTAAGGTTTGTTTGGTTTCCAACTAGGTTGAGATTTTCCCTTACATTTGTTTAGCCTCAATGCTGAGGATGGGAAAATCTCTCTAAGCTTAGGATATTACATTTGTGCTTAGATCTAGGGTAGAACACTCTTGAATATATGCGTGTATTTCTTGCTCAGTGTTCTATGGTGGAAATGCTAGATGATTTGGCTTTTTGGATGTTTCACGCATTTCCCACACAAATAATGAAGGAAGAACTTGTATTTATAGTGTGGATTTGAATGTTACCGTTGGATGGATTCACATTCAAATCCATACTATTCTGTAGCTTTTGCAGCTTTTTCAGGCTGGTTGTCTTCCTCTCATTGGTCCACGTCAAATTTGAATCTAACGGCTATAATCTTGAGGATCATTACGAGTCTTGAGTTCTTACGAGTCTTCACAATTCTTGATTCAATGAGACTTCTCTTGGCCGGACCTTATGCGATCGTCGGGTATCTTGACACTTCGAAATTAAGCGAGTTCGGCTCTTCGACTTCGACAATCGACCCTCAGTCACTTGCACTTTCGAGTTATCGATCATCGGTAGTGTTACGATTCTCGGTGAACATGACTTGGATGACTTATCTCTAGGTGACATCGGTCGATGCGCTGTGTTTCTTTATTCGGATCTTCTTACTCTTGTCTTACGATTTGGTCGCTTTGATCTGGTTTTGCAGATTTACGGTTTTACGATATCGATTTCTTCTCGCTTTGATCCGATCGGCTCACTGATCGGTCGATCTGACATCGATTCGGGGATATCGGGTTAGCTCATCGGTTTAACATTTTAGGTCAGTTGCATCAGGTTATCTCATCTGATCTCGATCACGTCTGATCTCGATCAGTCTTATCTGCTCATCTTCTGATCATCAACCTTCTCTTCTGATCTTCTGGTCAGTTATGTTCTGATCAGCTTGTCTGCTATTTTGATCACCAAATCAGCTCGTCTGTCCTTCTGGTCATCTGATATGTTCATCTGATCAGCATATCTGCTCTGGTCATCTGATCAGGTAACTCTCCTTCTTCTGATCAGCTGGCATAGCTTTTCTTCTTCTGATTTTGCACAGCTCATCAATTAACTCTGGAACTCATCTTACTTATCTGATCTCGATCAGTCTCATCTGTAGCCTCGTCTGATCTTGATCATCTTCTTTTGATTTCGTGAGTTCCCCCTCAACTTTGTTCTCTCGTTCCCCCTCAACTTGTTATCTGTAAGTTAGCTTGAATAACATAAGTTGATAATGTTTTGGCATAATTCATCAAAACTAAAATATCCCAACATTATACAGGTCGAAATAGGTCAAACCGATTTTTCTATATAATTCACACAAAGGCAAAACATCATAACTCGCTCTGAGATCTGCGTTACTATAGGGCAAATATGTGTTACTGTAAGGAGAAATAACACATACTTATTTTTTCAGTACACATATTTTTCTATAAGGTATTGAAAATGTGTTATTATACACACACAAATGTGTTATCGTAAAAAGAAATGTGTGTTTATTTATGAACAAAAAGACACTTCCTCTATTTTCATCCATTGTCTTATGTAAAGACACAAACCACTAGATTAAACCATTAAATTAGTATGAATATCTTTTTTTCCCATCATTATATAGTAACACAGAGTGGATGTGAGTTTTCCTATATTGCCTTTGCACAAATTTTTCAAAAAAATATCCGCTTGACCGATTCGACTTACATAGATGCCGCAAATTTTTCGTTCCTTCCTATTTGAACTAATATTTTAAGGTGAAACATTTCATAGGAAAGTCTCCCTTGAAATATATTCACAAATTAGATATAGTTGTAGCTATTAAAAATTGATATTGATATTTTCTCCAAAATTTTGTCTTAATTCATATATTGGTGTTATTACCATAACAATGAGCCTAAAGATTATTAAGATTCGCTAAAGTATTACAAATAACTCAATAATATTTGCATTTTAATTATAAAATAGAACTTTATATCGATTGGAGGAACTTCTGTAGAAATAAATTGTCATTGATTTATATGAATTAGATTAAATCTCAAGTATAACTTCATATTATCCGTCAAATTATTACAAAAATTTCGCTGGTAATTGACCGCACTGTCGAGGTGCGACAAAAATAAATACCTAAATCTACCCTACTAACTCGTAGTAGTGGAAAGTAAGGGGTCGATCCACAGGGAACATAGAATAATTATTATGTTAATTGTATAAATTTATAGGGACAAACATGCAACACGAAAAAGGGGGTTTCAAAAAAGATTTTCTAACAACTAAATTGCAAATAATAAAAAAAAAAACAAATAACAACTATGAAGCTTTAGCAAACGAAATCAAGAGGAAATAAGTATCCCAACTCACGGTTCATTCATCCCCCGGATTAACACGACAGTTTCAATCTCAACGTTCACTCTATTGATTTTCAAGATTAATGCCCCTTGGGGATCAAAACGCTTCGATTTCCCGGTCCTATCCCCATAGTTATTAATGGCGCAAGGCGCCACAAGGCGCGAAGCAGCGCCTAGCGCCTGGCACCTTAGGCGCGTGCCTTGCATCCCTGGAAAAAACAACATAAGACCTTGATAATTTCTTAGTAAACCTAACCATTGCTTCTGTAGCAATACCCCAAGTCAAATTTTCACCTTGGTGAACCAACTCATCTTCATCTTCCATTAGACCAACCATCCACTCATTGCTTTCATCTATATCCCTCAAAGAGATAGGATCAATGTGATTACGTGAGTCATACCGATTACCGATGCTTCAACGCACGATTATACTTGATAAAAAGTGAATCTTGAAACCCTATATGCGTTTCACTTAAATATTAAGACTTAAGAGATAGTATTTTTTATTATTCTGATGTTATTTGACAAATAAAAAAATGTTTATTTTTATTTCAAACCCTAGATGTACGCAAGGCACGCCTTTGCCCGAGTCAAGGCGGCGAAAGGCGCCGAAAGGCGCCCCCAGGCGAGCGCCCAGTAAATCCTAACCGCCTGGACCTATGGCAGGCGAGGTGGCTAGCGCCCCAAGCGCCTTGCGCCTTAGGCGCGCCTCGGGCGCGCCTTTAATAACTATGCCTATCCCTTAGTTATATTCAATTGAAAAGACGCCTCTTCAAGAGAACATTTCTAACTAAGCAGTCTAGGTACGCCCATAGATTTAACCCAGTAAAAGCATTACGAATTAGGATAGAGAGCAAACAAATTCCCAGGTACGCTAGCTCGACCCGAAAGAACCTGACTTAATTTACCCTAGTGAACCCACTAGTTGTTACCAATTGTCACCACATATAACAATTACACGGATTATATGCTTAGAACTAACAGGCATATTTAAACAATTAACCTAGATGGCCAGTCTAAACCAATTAATTTAAACACGCAATAAATTAAAACAGATAAATTAAACAATTCAAAAACAAATATCATAAACGACTTGAATCAAAACATCAACATTAAACACGGGTTATAAATTCTTAGAGTTAGGATAAAATACTAACTAAATACGACTCTCAAAACTGCACGTGCTCCAGTCTCCTCTGCCTGCGTCGTGATTCTGCTCTGAATGTTGGCGTCCAACTGCTCTCTCCTGCCCTCCGGTCGCGAGTCTCCTCCACTTAAATAATCCTAGGTTAATTTGATTAGTAGTCATGGGCTAATGATGAGGCCTTTTGCTGCCCACATAAACAATATCTTAGCCCATCTTAATAAACTAAGCTTTTGGGCCTTAGTTATGCGCGGGATACCCTCAATCTTGGGCGTTATCTTCGTATCGACTTGCATTTAATTATATCTCCACATTTGACTTGTCTCAAGCTTTATTAAAAAGTTTCATAAATACCTGAAATTCACCAAAAATACAAGAAATAGATCAAGTGTAGAATTTTATCATTAAAGTACACATAAATAGAAAAACATGTAATTCTAACATAATCGAGTACAATAAAATTGCACTTAAACAACTAAAAACATGCACAATTTCCTACTTATCAAATCCCCCACACTTAAATATTTACTTATCCTCAAGTAAAATAGCACAAACAAGTTAGCAAAGGAGAAGTTAAGAGGTTCACTCAGGTCCTTTTTACACACAGAACGTGACACCAAAATAAAGTAGCAACTCATGAATTCCTGGGCTAAGATCAATGCAATTAGAAATTGTGAACTTTTGAAATATTCCACTCAAGTTCCCAAAATCATTTATGATAAATCCTCAACTCTTTGACTTGTCAAGCCCCTTACCATGCTTCAACTCCCCTACAATTTGTTTCATCTAAAATAGGCAACCCAACAAACTCTGCATTCTAATGTACCCCCCATCTCCTTATTATTATTATTTTTTAAGGTCTGCAACACCACTCTACTTGTCGGGTTTTAGCTCTAATTGTATCCGACTTTGAAACGTTCGAACTCCCGAAAGTAGGCAACTGTCTCAGACCTTTTTTTTTTTCAAACGCAAAACCGCAACTTCACTCCATCGTTAGGTTTTAGCTCGGAATTTTTTTTCGAGCCCCTAAAAATGGGCAGCTGTACTGGTTTTTTTTTTTTTCACAATTCTTCAACTAAACTCCATTTCCTCAAAACCACATTCAATTTTTTTTTCCAACCTTAAGGGGCACAACATAAATGCATCATCTATCCAAGCGACCTAATTAGACTATTATATGGAGTCAAAGCACAATTTAGTATCATAACTCATCAATTCACCAATTTACTATCACAAACTCAAACGGATCCTCTCATGATACCTTCATCTACTCACAACATCCGCATGCACCAAACAAAGTAAATTTAACCAGAACTCCACAATGTACCACCAAGCAATAATATCACATTCTTTATAATAAATTACAAAAAAAATGACACACACAATCACAAAAATTCAGATCATACCACCAATTCCCCCCCACAAATCACACACAAAAAGCACAAAAATTATTCACACCATTCCCCGGCAACGGCGCCAAAATTTGACCGCACTGTCGAGGTGCGACAAAAATAAATACCCAAATCTACCCTACTAACTCGTAGTAGTGGCAAGTAAGGGGTCGATCCACAGGGAACGTAGAATAATTATTATGCTAATTGTATGAATTTATCGGGACAAACATGCAACACGAAAAAAGGGGTTTCAAAAAGGATTTTCTAACAACTAAATTGCAAATAATAATAATAATAAAAACAAATAACAACTATGAAGATTTAGCAAACGAAATCAAGAGGAAACAAGTATCCCAACTCACGGTTCATTCATCCCCCGGATTAA
Source organism: Stenogyne calaminthoides (assembly GCA_037126765.1). Taxonomy (NCBI): domain Eukaryota; kingdom Viridiplantae; phylum Streptophyta; class Magnoliopsida; order Lamiales; family Lamiaceae; genus Stenogyne; species Stenogyne calaminthoides. The sequence goes on from JBBCBC010000002.1 coordinate 24,709,792, forward strand.
CACTACGGTTTCAATCTCAATGTTCACTCTATTGATTTTCAAGACTAATGCCCCTAAGGGATCAAAACGCTTCGATTTCCCGGTCCTATCCCTTTGTTATATTCAATTGAAAAGACGTCTCTTCAAGAGAACCTTTCTAACTAAGCAGTCTAGGTACACCCATAGATTTAACCCAGTAGAAGCATTACGAATTAGGATAGAGAGCAAACAAATTCCCAGGTACGCTAGCTCGACCCTAAAGAACCTGACTTAATTTACCCTAGTGAACCCACTAGTTGTTACCAATTGTCACCACATATAACAATTACACGGATTATATGCCTAGAACTAACAGGTATATTTAAACAATTAACTTAGATGGTCAGTCTAAACCAATTAATTTAAACACGCAATAAATTAAAACAGATAAATTAAACAATCCAAAAACAAATATCATAAACTTCTTGAATCACAACATCAACATTAAACACGGGTTCAGAAATTCTTGGAGTTGGGATAAAATACTAACTAAATACGACTCTCAAAACTGCATGTGCTCCAGTCTCCTCTGCCTGCGTCGTGATTCTGCTCTGAATGGTGGCGTCCAACTGCTCTCTCCTGCCCTCCGGTCGCGAGTCTCCTACACTTAAATAATCCTAGGTTAATTAGATTAGTAGTCATGGGCTAATGATGAGGCCTTTTGCTGCCCCCGTGAACAATATCTTAGCCCATCTTAATAAACTAAGCTTTTGGGCCTTAGTTATGCGCGGGATACTCTCAATCTTGGACTTTATCTTCGTATCGACTTGCATTTAATTATATCTCCACATTTGACTTCTCTCAAGCTTTATTATTATCTCACCAGTTCATTAGATATAAAATCATCTCACCAGATCATTAGATATAAAATAAGAACCTACAAAGTAGAAATTCTCAAAGCAACATAAAAAGTAAGTTTTTCTGTATGGAACTAGCACGTAACCCCGCATACGACGCATGATTTAAAATAGTTTCCATAGTATTCATTTTAGATTAAATACTTCAAACATTTAATTAGTTTGATTAATTCAAAGACGTGATTTGTTTCTTATATTGTATATGTATGTTTCTATTCATTTCTTACTTCAAATTATAAATTATGAAGTATGTATTTAATATAATGTATATGTGCAAAGAAGAATTGTGGATGAAGGAAGACGTATACTGAAATTCAAGGACCATAAAATCGGAAATTGGAATCAAAATTTTTGTAAAACATAAATTATATAATATCATAAATAAAGAAAACTGATAAAAAGCTCAAAAAATATAGAAAATTATAGAAAATGCTTCTATTATATACATCATAAACAAATAAAAATGTTAAAACATGTTTCAACAGTTAATAAAATAAACATATGAACAACCGCATTCCCCTGCTAATATTGACCAGTTCCCCCTCTTACCATCCCAAAGATCTAAATTGATTTTGGTGACTTGCACAAATCTAAATTTATGTAAATTTACATAAATTGCTTGTCCCTATCTAAGGTGAGATGCATGAGATGGGAGTGGGTGACTTTCTAGTCCAAAAATGGGAGTTCAAGTACTAATAGGTGCAAGAATTTTTTTTAAGTACTAGGAGGTCCAAAATCATATTTAAAAAGATAAAAATATCCCTTTTATCCTATTTATGAAAATCTTGTCCTTCCCTTAAGGGAGTGGATGAAATTCAAAAAATAGAAACATGCATATGTGCAATTTAATTACAATTTAATACATCCACATAATTTAATCCTAAAAAAAGCATTAGAATCTTAAAATTTTCATATCAAAATTGAAAATTACATAAATTTACATATCTAAAAACAAAAAAATTACATATCTCTGTCCAAAATCTAAAAAATTACATATTTTTGTCCCCAGTTCAACATGCACATATGCATGTAAAACATGCATATGTTCATTTTTTAATGAACCTATGTATCTCCATTACAAACCAGATTCGAAAAAGAATCACAAACAAATCCAGATCCTACATCTACAACTCAAATTCAAACAAAATTCGTTTGCAAAAAATCATCTTCTATTTCCCAAAAAATCAACAAAATCAACAATCTTGCAGAACAAAATTCCTCTATTTCCAAACCCATCGTCTTCTACCTCCATCATCAATCATCAATCTTGCAGAAACACTAGAGACACCAAACTCACTGGAAAATTACAGAAAAACACTAACTCTTAAAAAAAATAGAAACCAAATTTCCAACAACACAAAACCAGATCTTCCTCCATCCATCCTCTTGCAGAAAACACAAATCTAAACCAAAAAATAAATAAATTTGAAATTAAAAAAATTCATAGGCAAACCCAACAAATCTAGAAAATTGAAACCGCCGACCTCATCGTAGCCTCAGAGCGCGTTTGATTCGTTCTTCGTCTCCACCACCGATCCAAATTTTTTTCAGATCTGTAACATCTAAAAAAAATCCGATGGGATCTATAAATCAAAAATAGAAATAAAAAAACCACATATCTGTAAATTAAAACTAACCAAAAATCAACAAAAAAGGCAACATTTAATTACAAAAACCAACAAAAAAAGCAACATTTAATTACAAAATGTTGGAAAATTAGGGGTGCCCGGATCTATTCGAGGTGAATTTAAATACATATTTAAATAAATTAATTAATTATTAACATGAATTAATCCTAAATCAATTCAACATAATAATTAAACAAATAAATAAGCAACATGCGTACACGTAATCCACATAAATCCTAAGCATGCGGAATCTAGGAGTTACGAGATCACATACCTCTTGTAGAGACAATCGTTGATACGATGGATCAACCCAAAGAGCCTTCCCAAATATGTCCCACGTCCACGAACGTAATCCGGTGGAAAGATTTTCAACGAACGATTTTAATTAAAGGAGAAAGTAAAAATATTTGCCACCACCTTTGTGGATTTCTAATTTTTCCAACACATGGAATTGCATTGGGGATGAAAAATTCATCCCCTATTTATATGACTAGGGGGGGACGAAAATTTGGTGTAGAATAGGATGGGAAATTTTTTTTCTTGGTCTCCAAGAAATCTTGAATATATCTCATATATTCTTTTTTCCATAATTAAATATTCCACAAAATCCCACCTCCTTGTCTTATGGGAATTTTCGAAAAATACAAGGAAACAAGAATCAAGATTTGATTTCTTGAATTTATGGGATAATATTGTATTCCAAGAATACTTATCTTTTTCCATAAAATCTTTTCAAGAAAATCAAGAAAATCTTTCCTCTTCTTTTCCTACAATTTTCGAAAATATCTAGGAAAAATTAGGCAATAATATTTTCTTCTCCTTTTCATTAATTGGATTTTAATTTGGGTTATTTGAGGGGCCTTTAGGAGAATTAAGATTGGACCTCCAATGGACTATGAAACTTTAATATTTAGCCAAAATATTATTCAAGCTCATTAATATTAATTTATTCCACTATAAAATTAATATTGAACTATCCATCTTAACCCACATTACGACTTCACAATAATATGACTCCCGGTCATTATTTCCCGTGTTTAAGATTATCTTAGTCCATTAATTAATTAAGCCACTGAACAAACTTTATATTAATTAATATCTTTGTCCTTGGAGTAAAGACAACTCAACATTATTATCCATACCGGAAATAAATTTCCACTTGCAAGATTTGGTATGATAAAGATTATGAGCCCACCAAGGGGACAAATCAAGCAAGACGTGCTTGCACACGATTTTTCGTGTTAAATCTTAACAATCGTCGTGTAACTAATAATATTGTCCAAGATACAAGGTATCGAATCGCATTGATTCTCTTCCCATCATAAGTCAAAGCAATAGTTATTAATTTCACACGATCCTATTTTAGGAACGGAGATTAAGAAATAACGAACCACTGATGTCTAATTCTTGTATATTCAGTACCGAAGAATTTATCCTCCTGTAGGTCCTATTCAGCGCATCATAATGCACTAGTGTAATATGTTGGTCAAGACAAGCCAATCTGAGCCTTACACTTCAACCTTTCATGATGGATTGTTCATTTCCATCTGGGCTGTGAATTTGTACTTAATCACGAGGGATTGTTAATTTGATCTTCTGTGATCTGGTATCACCAAATTAACTGCAACGTAATACGTACTTACTTATCGAAGGTTAGCAATAAATATATATAACATTCATTCATATTTAGTGCAACAGTGATAAATAATTTATTTCAGTAAATAAATAAGAAATTCAGTTTGGTTATACAAAGTAAAAAGCATACTTTTCAGTATAACCCCATCACAAAAACCAACCAAAAAATACTCATCTTCTACGTTAGATCCACCATCTCATCGACCCCACAATTATTTTGTCTCCACCGCCGCTCATTCGTCTTCAATCTTCGTCTCCACTGAGCTGCCTTCGTTTCCACTGCTCTGACTTCATCTCCGCCACTGACCCCAAAAAGTGCACAGATCTGTAAATTGGGAAGGTGGCGCCGCCGTCGTCTGTGTTGGTGTGGTGGGATGGCTTCGCCGTCGTTTATTGGTGGGGTGGGGTGGCGCCGCCGTCGTGTATTGGTGTGGTGGGGGCAGCGCATGTGTTGTGTGAGGTTGGTGAGATTGGGTTAGGTGTGGTGTGGTGGGGAACGACTGAAGTGAATTAGGTTAGAATGAGGAGTGTAAGAATTTAATAAGGAAAATGGTAGTTTAGGGTTTTTAGGGTGTGTTTTGGACCCCAGAGTTATTTTAAAATCAGTTTGGACCTAAGAGTTATTATATGGGCAAGATTGGACCTAAAAGTCTTTTATTTCTTGAAAATTCGCGGATCATTTATTGATCAAATCGGGTCAAATAGGTTTTTTCCAAAAAAAATCACGCTAAGGCAAAATAGGAAAACTCGCTCCAAGATATGAGTTACTTATAAGAGAAAACATGTGCTATTGCTAGTACAAGTAAGTGTTACTATAAGAACAAGTAACATATACTTCTCGTTTTAGTACATATGTTTGTCTTTATAGTAGCACATATAAGGTACTGAGAATTGTGTTACTATGTACACACAAATGTGTTATTGTAAATAGAAAAAAATTTGTCACTCTATGTAATGAGAGCGAGTTTTCCTGTTTTACTGTGGATTTTTAGAAAAAAATTCTATTAACTCAATTTGACCCGTGCAAGATCCACAAATTTTTAGCTCCTTCCCATTTATACTAATATTTTATGTACAATATTGCATAGAAGAGTTTCTCTTGGACAAATATTATGAGGATTCATTTATGACTAAATTTTTACCTCTCCCCTAAGTAAGTAACTAACTAATTAAAAAAAAGTTAATCTTCACTCATAAATCAAACACAAAAAAAAAAAAAAGGATAAATCAAATACATGAAAATTCTTAAATTCCTACTAACAAACATAATAAATTCTAAAAGTGTTGTATTCATTAATAAAAATAAGAAAAATAAAATATTGGAGCAAAATGTATAGTTAAAAATGGTATTAGTTGCTATTATACTCTCATGTTTTAGGTTCGAGTGTTAAATTGAATTATTTTAGTAGGCTAAAACTGTAAACTTTGTCATATGATTTCTGAATTCATTGTTTTTTTTTTTTTTATAACTTTTATTTATCTAAGAAAACTATATAAATCAACAGTTGGTTGATTCAATTACATAAGGGGGAATTTTTTGTGAAATGTTAATTCAAAAGGGAAAGAGCTAAAAATTCGCGGATCAGGCGAGTCGAGCCAGATCAAGCATAATTTTTCTAAAATTTCAAGCAAAGGCAAAATAGAGAAACTTGCTCCCAATGTATGTTACTATAAAGACATGTATGTGTTACTGTAAGGGAAATTGTGTGTTATTACATAATGATGCTTTTTTTTATACTAATTTAATGATATAATCTAGTAGTTTGGGCATTTACGTAAGACAGTTGGTCACAAGTTAGAAGGAGAAGTAGATAAAAAACAGAGGGGGAAACAAATAAAAATAGAAGGAGTGTTATTTTGTTCATATAATACCTTACATTTCTTTTTATAGTAACACATTTGTGTATGTAAAATAATACAATTTTCAATACCTTATAGACAAACATGTGTAGTGAAGAAACAAGTATATGTTATTTGTTCTTACAGTAACACATACATGTACTCATAGTAACACATTTTTTCTTTTATAGTAGCACATATCTCGGAGCGAGTTTTGATGTTCTGCTCTTGCACGAATTTTATTAAAAAGTCTGTTTGACCAGTTTCGACCCACATAGGATCCACAAATTTTTCATTTTGTGTTTATGCGCTTCTCATTTTGACTCGCGGATCATATTTTATGTATCCTAGATCCGTAAAACATTTCATATAAAAATTTATCATTACATAACCCTTCATATTTATGATTTTTTTTTGTAATAATAATGAATGACTTGTATTCTTAATAACAACTAGTATTTGAACTCGTGCGATGCACGGTTATGATGTATTAATCTCTCAAAAAATTTAAATTAATATAAAATGAAAATATTTGTTGTTGTTGGAAATTCAAATAAAAGTTTAGGCTTGTAGGGAAAAGAGATAAGAGAAATAAATTGTATTCAACTAATTTTTCTCAATCTTGACTTTGATCAATGTGTTTTTTTTTTTTTTTTGAATTTGAACTTTCTATATAATTGTTGAAATTAGAGACAAATTTTTCTTTCGCACAAATAATGCTTATAAAATTCAATTTATGGAACTTAGAATTTAACATATAAGATTTTTAAAAAAATATTAATGCAGGGTTGAGATTAAATTTAAAATGAAATTTTCTACATATTTTTTTCAAAAAAAAATTCCTAATTCGTTATAATTTATTAATATTTATTCCATACATATGTATTCATAAGATTTTTCCATATTTCAAAGATTTGTTCCCAGTTTAACATTAGTGTTTGTGAAAATATCCTACATATTTTTTTCAAATATTTTTCTCAACTCATTATAATTTGTTAATATTTATTCCATACAAATTTATTCCAAAGATTTTTTCCAATTGATTATAATTTATCAATATTTATTTAAAATTTTTGTTTCTCAATTTAACATTAGAATTTGTGAAAATATATTATATATTTTTTTCAAAGATCGCAATTTAACATTAGAGTTTGTCCCATTTTAAGATTAGTGTTGTGAAAATATTCTACATATTTTTTTTCAAAGATTTTTCTCAATCCATTATAATTTTTTAATATTTATTCCAAAGAATTTTCCCCGATACAGAGATATAAATTTGATCATAATTTTTTATTTGAGATATATAGATCTGATCATAATTTTATTTGGAATACATTACAATACTAAAATATTTTTTATATTGAGAGTTTCCCAAAGTAATATAGGAAGTCCATATAATATTTTAGGGACAATAGTAGTCGTAAGTATGATATATTTAACCAATTTCTAATTGGATAAAATGTTTGAATTGTGTATATTTTTTATTGGAGAGTTTCCCAAAATAATATGTATGAATTGATTTGCATGAACCTTATAGAAAAATAATAATAAATTTGAAATAAAATCTAATGCAAGATTTTTTGAGAAATCAATAAATTTGATCATAATTTGTGTATATTTTTATATGGGGAGTTTCCCATCATTATTATTTATTGATATTTATTTCAAAGATTTTTCTCAATCCATTATTATTTGTTAATAGTATTTCAAATATTCGTTTCCCAATTTAGCAATTATTTTTTGCGGAAAAATTCAATGGTTTTCAAATTTGGGTCAGTTTCTGCTAGATTTGATCATGATTTGTGTATATTTTTTATATGGAGAGTTTCCTATCATTATTATTTATTGATATTTATTTCAAATATTTCTCTGAATCCATTATTATTTGTTAATTTTTTTTCCAAATATTCTCAAAGATTTTTCTCAATCTATTATTATTTGTTAACATTTTTTTTATATTTATTTCAAAGATTTCTCTCAATCCATTATTATTTGTTAATATTTTTTTTCAAATATTCTCAAAGATTTTTCTCAATCTATTATTATTTATTAATATTTCTTTCAAATATTCGTTTCCCAATTTATCAATTATTTTTTGCGGGAAAAATCATTTTTAGTCAATTTTTGCTTATATATATATTACAATAAATAAATGAAAGATGTATTATGCTTAATCATTAAATTGGTAATAAATTCAAGTCCTAGATATTTTTTCCCTTTTATGTTGCTAGGGAGGTGAGATATCTTTTCTGAATATTCTATTTTAAGTCCCTTAAGCATTAGATAAATAATTACGGAAAATTATAGGATAAACACGTTTCACACAAACAATACATGACACTAATTAAGGAGTATCACTTATATTACAAAAAGGATACATTACAAAAGGATATAAGTCGTGATAAATGAAAGGTTAGGTCTATCAAAATACATATTTAAATTCAATAAAAAATATTCAACCACAATAAATTAGTGATTTAGATTTAAAATTTTATATATGAGTAACACTCCTGTGATCCGTTCTATACATGAACTCTTAATTGCTATGCACAAAAACTATCACTATTTTAGAAACACTTTATATTTCAAATAGTGTTAATTTTTGTGCATAATAGTTATAGTTTTTATTCATAACAATGATAATTTTTGTACACATCAATGATATTAAAATTTGTCTTTATATATTATATAGAAAAACTTGGTATGAGTGTTCAATAAACGATAAGTGAAGTTCTGTCTTGTGACATAACCTCACAAAAACTCCCAAACACAATATATGTGTCAAGTTTGAATATCTGTCTTTAATTGACTCCTTAGTTACTAGAGATTTTACTTTCAGTAGGAAATCAAATCTTTATATTATCGATAATTTTTGTTACTTCCCCCGTCTACCAATCTTATGCATAGTTGATTTTTACACGCATTTTTACAAGCGAGTTTTGTATTAATAATTAAAATAATAAAATGACTTTTAAGGACTGGTATGATATATAAGCCCCAAATTAATTAAAAAATTAAATAGAAGGATTGGATAGGTTCGGATAAAAATATGAGTATATGAATTGTGGATTTCTAATTTTTCCAACACATGGAACTGTGTTGGGGATGAAAAATTCATCCCCTATATATAATACTAGGGGGGGAACGAAATTTGGGTGTGGAATAAAGATGGGAAAATCTTTTTCTTGATCTCCAAGAAATCTTGAATATATATCATATATTCTTTTCTCCATAAATAAATATTCCACAAAATCCCACCTCTTTATTTTATGGTAAATTTTGAAAAAATAAGGAATAGGAATCCAAAATTTGGATCTTCTTGAATTTATGAGATAATCTTGTATTCCAAGAATACATCTTCCATAATATCTTTTCAAGAAAATAAACAAAATCTTTCATTCCTCATTAAATCAAAATTTTCGAAAATTTCAATACAAGATGCCAAGTAGGAGATTTCTTGAATTAATGAGATAATCTTATGTTGGGTGTAGGTCCCGAATGGGTTTCGTGAGGGCAGAAGTCTAGAGGGGAGGGGTGAATAGACTTCTGAAAAACTTTTCGTGCGGATCAGGTGTGAAAGCAGGTTTCCTGATCAGAGTGCGAGTGAGTCAGTATGGACTGATATCCAACTTACTGATTGCCTGATGGCTGATCAGTTCGGTGTCTATCAGTTTAACTGATTGTGCGGAAGCTAGTTTATACCCGTGTGAAAAACCAGTTTTAACAAATTAGATTCACGAGTCTGTTTTTTAATCAGCTGACCAAGGAGTCAAACTGATCAAATCAGTTGCTTGATGCAAACTGATCCTAACTCGGAATATGCATGAGATCTTAAGTAAAGTCATGTGCGATGGTGTAAAGCAGTTAAGATCAGATAAATGCACACAAGATTTATAGTGGTTCGTACAACCAGTCCTACGTCCACTCTTCCCTATCACAAGGGGCACCAACTTAACCAACTTGGACTTAGTTTATTGTGTTAGTCCAACACATTACATCCAACAGATATTTATAGAGTTCTCACTCAACCGATCCCAGAAATCAGAACTGGAAACCCTAGTCTGAAATCTTGCTAAACAAACTTAACCTAACTTTGAGTTTGGGTAAGATTTGTTGTTTTTCCAACTGGAAATCTATCCTAGTATTTGTGTAGCCTAAAAACTAAAGGATGAGATTTCTATGCTAAGAACAATGGGATGAACACTTAGAAATAATCTTCAAGTTTGTATTCTTTGTGCGGAAATCTTGTTATAGTATGAGCTTCTTGATAATTTCCTTGTCTTCACTCTGAAGAGTAATCCCATATTTATAGACCTTGAAATCAAAGAGTCGTTGGAGAGCAATTCGAATTTCCGGCTATATTTGGTAGATATGCAGGATTTGATGTGACAGGATTCAGGGACGGCATGGCCGAAAGTGTGAATAGTTGTCCTTTCTAGCCGTTTGACTATGCAGCACCGAATCCCGCATCGTCAGCTTGTTCATACGTGTCATCTTCTCATTGGTTGATACATACAACATTTCAGTGTTTGTTCACCAACTAAAGTTGACATTCTTCTGGTCTGGCTTACCCCGTATGTTTCTGATAAGTAGATAAGCTTATCATCCTGCTGACTTGGCCTGAACTGATATCAACTTCTACTGATCAGTAGCCTTGAGTCTACTGATGTGGTTGTCTTAGCTTCAACCAATCGACTCTTGCTGATATCTTCATAGAGTAGGTCTTCTGGTCTTCAAGTAAAGTCTTCTGAAATCCGCTACTGATCTTCGGCTGTTGATCTTACTACTGATCATCGCTCTGCTGATCTTCGCTTTGCTGATCTTCACTTAACTTGTGCATCTTGAGTTCTTCTTTAATAAAGACCTAGTCTAATACTTCATCTGTCTAACATGTTCAGCTGGTTTCCTATCATATCATCAGTCGACTAACATGTTCGATTGGTCCTATTACAACTGTTTTGGAACTTCCATCAAAACTATAAATTTCCCAACAATTTCCCCATTTTTGATGGAACCAAAACATTTTTACAGAAAGAATGATGAACAAAGTTAAACATAAGTAAAAAGAAAGAGAGAGAGTTCAGAAGACAATGAGATTTTTGTCTTAAGATCAGAAAAGGATAGAATTTTCATTAAAGATAAGATTTTTACAAGTACATTAAATTCTATTCTGATCTTACCACGAATAGGTCTTCTGATTCAAAATCTCTCTTCCACCAAAACAACACATATCTCGAACAACCTGCCTTGACTTCTGCAGCTCTACTTTCTTCAAGGATGTCATCTTGTGCAAGACACTTGTTGAGTACTGCATTGAAGAGAATTTTATCAATCTTCCCATCTGGAGTCTTCTTGTAATCCATGGTCTCCACTTCTGGAGCAACTGGGATGCAACTCAGCTTCTTGGCCGCTCTCATGATGTTGTTGTAGAAAGCTGGATGCTTGTTATTCAACCAATCCCTAAATATTTCATCTTTATCCACGTTGGTTGGAATAACTTGGTTGATGTGGGCCGAGATGTACCATTCTCCCTTGATCAGATGCCATTCCTTGGCCATATTTATGTCTGGCTTTACGATGACATCTACATCGCCAGGAAGAATTGGCTCTGTTACATGTGTGCCTTCTCCGGATTCAGCAACAAGCCCTTTCCTCTTCCTCATGCGATAAGTCTTGTCAAGGCTTGCGGCTTCTTCCATTCTTTTCTGTATATCCAGCTCTGCCTTCTTCAGTTCTTCTGCTTTTCTGATCTCTGCTTCTGAAGCTTTATTTTTCTTTGTAGGGACAACAACTGGTCTCTTTGATTTCTTGGCATGCTCAACTGACTCAGTGGATGATGAAGAAATGACTTCTTCTAATTCTGCAGTAGTCTTTGCATCTTTCTTTAACCTCTTCTGTTCCAGAGTTATCTGGATCCCTGCTACATAATTCTCCACCTGATTCAGCCTCTGAATGGTATCAGCATCCTTCTCAGTATTCTTCTCTTCTTTCCCCTTTTTGGTTCCCTAAAAAAGAGCTTTCAGCTCAGAGGTGAGGTCACCAATTTGCTTAGATAGATCTTTCTTCAGAATATCTAGGGCAGAAGAGTCACCAGAAGGGCTTACTTGTTCGATCACAGTCAGCAGAGCAAAGATCAGCAGAGCGATGATCAGTAGTAAGATCAACATCCGAAGATCAGTAGCGGATTTCAGAAGACTTTACTTGAAGACCAAAAGACCTACTCTATGAATATATCAGCAAGAGTCGATTGGTTGAAGCCAAGACAACCACATAAGTAGACTCAAGGCTACTGATCAGTAGAAGTAGAGATCAGTTCAGGCCAAGTCAACAGGATGATAAGCTTATCTACTTATCAGAAACATACGGGATAAGCTAGACCAGAAGAATGTCAACTTTAGTTGGTGAACAAACACTGAAATGCTGTACTTGTTAACCAATGAGAAGATGACACATATGAACAAGCTGACAATGCGGGATTCAGCGCTGCTTAGTCAAACGGCTAGAAAGGACAACTATTCACGCTTTCGGCCATGCCGTCCCTGAAGCACGTCACATCAAATCCTGCATATCTATCAAATATAGCCGAAAATTCAAATTGCTCTCCAACGGCTCTTTGATTTCAAGGTCTATAAATATGGGATTACTCTTCAGAGTGAATACACGGAAATTATCAAGAAGCTCATACTATAGCAAAATTTCCGAACGAAGAACACAATCCTGAAGATTATCTTTAAGTGTTCATCCCATTGTTCTTAGCATAGAAATCTCATCCTTTAGCTTATAGGCTACAGAAATACTAGGATAGATTTCCAGTTGGAACAACAACAAATCTTACCCAAACCCACCCAAAGTTAGGTTAAGTTTGTTTAGCAAGATTTCAGATTAGGGTTTCTAGTTCTGATTTCTGGGATCGGTTAAGTGAGAACTCTATAAATATCTGTTGGTTGCAATGTGTTGGACTAACACAATAAACTAAATCCAAGTCGGTTAAGTTGGTGCCCCTTGTGATAGGAAAGAGTGGACGTAGGACTGGTTGTCCGAACCACTATAAATCGTGTGCATTTATCTGTTCTTAACTACTTTACACTATTGCACACTACGTTGATTTAATCTGCATACATATTCTGAGTTAGGATCAGTTCACACCAAGCAACTGATCTGATCAGTTTGACTCCTTGGTCAGCTGATTGAAAACAGATTCGAGAATCTGATTTGTTAAAACTGGTTTTTCACACGGGTATAAACTAGCTTCCGCACAATAAATTAAACTGATAGACACCGAACTGATCAGCCATCAGCGTCGATAAGTTGATATCGATCCATCTTGACTCACTCGCTTTCGATCGAGAAACCCGCTTTCACACCGATCCAAGACGAAAAAAAGTTTTTTTAAGTCTATTCACCCTTCCCCTCTAGACTTCTGCCCTCACGAAACCCGTTCAGGACCTACAAGTGGTATCAGAGAAGTGGTTCTACAGACCACTGGCTTTGAATATCATCGGTTCTTGAGGAAGAACCTTTGTGGTCACTTGAACAGATCTTGAAAAACCATTTTTAAACTTCATCTATTTTCTAAAACTCACTCAGCCATGGATAACACATCCGGCATATATCATGATCTTCCAAAATTTACCATTGATGATTATGCAGATTGGGCCATACTCATGAGCAACCATTTGGGAGCCATCAACAATAGGATGATGGAAGTTCTAGAACAAGGACCAATCCTCATCTACCACAACAATCCAGCTGAAGGTGGTGACCCAGATTTTCCAGTTGGCTCTCGAATCAGAAAGAGTCCAGTTCTGATAGATGCTGAAGAAAGGAAGCTGTCAACCTTGGATACAGTTACGAGACACATAATCATGAAAACAATGGATAAGATCACACGTGAAAATATCAAGTATCTCAAGATAGCCAAACAGATGTGGGATACACTTGCTGAAATGTGTGAAGGAAATGATCTGATTAAAGACAGCAGACTGCAAGCCGAACTGGTGAAGTTCGAGAAACTTAAGATGCTGCCAAATGAAACCATCAATCAGCTCGATGGGAGAATCACTATGTCTATCAACAAGCTACGAGAACTTGGACGAGAAATGTCAGTCAAAGATGTTAACTACAAGATCTTGAGATCTCTGACTAAGAAGTGGGATATGAAAGTCACAGTAATAAAGGATTGTCAAGATATTGCTAAGATGAAGCCAAGCAACCTGTTCTTAAGCCTTAAAGCCCATGAGTTCGATCTGATCAAAAGAGGGCAAGAAGAAGAAGACGAGTCGCCTGCCGAAGCCACTCCTGCCACATCAAAATTAGTTGCATTCAAAGCAGCCGACAACAACTCAAAGTCTACTGAACCTGTTGGAAATATTATAAGCCAAACTGAACAGATTGCTTTGCTAACCAGAAAACTTGAAAAATCTAACATTCAACTTGGTAAGTATCGTAGATTTTATAGGGATTATCAGAATAGCAGAGGAAGAGATAGGAGGCCAACCGACAGATCTCCAAAAAGGACCAGATCTGATGATCGAAGAGATGATCATAGAGAAGATCGCAGAGAAAATAATAAAAGAGATGATCGATCTGACGAAAGGAGAGACAACAGATCAGAAAGGAGAAACTCAAACTACAATCAGACAGGTAAGTCACCTGACAGATTCTACAGACGAAATGACTCACCTGGTAGAAGAAGTTCCCTGGATCATGGAGCATGTTTCAACTGTGAGAAACAAGGTCATTACAGCGCAGATTGCCCAGACCTGACACCGAAAGAAAGAGAAGAGAAGCGGAATAGAAGAGAGCAACGTTATAGAGACAGGAAAGCCATGGTTGCTGATACATCTGGGATTGATGATTCTTATCTGCCTTCTAAAGATTCAGGCTACTCATCTGTAGAAGACTTCTGCCTGATGAGTAATGCTGATGATTTCTACCACTACGATGATCTGATATTCTCTTCTGATGATGAAATCTGTCTGATGGCAAAGGAAGAAGACCAATCTGAGGTAACTTCTAAACCTTCTATGTTTTCTGATTCCACACCAGCTATGATTAGCACACCTGCTGGAGAGATTGACTTGCAGCTCTATTCTGAGCAATTGCTTGATGAACTATATACTGCAGTAGACACCTATACAATAGTGAAAGCTGAAAACGATAAGCTAAGGATTGAAAATACTCAGCTTGTTAAGGAAAATGCTGTCAGTAAAGCAACTGAACTAAAATCAGCTGAAGCTGCTCAGAAGATAACTGAAGAACTGAAAGTTCTGAAAGTTATCTCTTCTGATCAGGAAAATCAGATTAAGGAACAACTGGCTATCAATAAACAGCAAGCTGATGATTTTAAGATCCTACAAGCTAAGTTTGATGAACTCTTCCGAGTACATGAGAGTCTGAAATTAACTGAGGATAGTTTACGTAAGAAAATACAGGTTTTCACGAAATCTTCTAAAACCGTTCAGGATATGAACAACTATTTTCGTATGACAACTAATAAGAAGGGAATTGGGTATGAAAACCCTTCTACATCCTCAAAAGCCCCGTCTGATTCACTTCAGAAAAGTGTAATCAAACGAATCTCTGATAAAGATACACATAAAGCTAAAACTGTATCAGATAAGGGGAACAGACCAGCTGAACATGTAAAGCAGATGCCTAATCAGAAAGGGAACATAAATGGACCCCAACTGATCAATCATCAGCCAAGGAATCAATAGAAGAACCCAGTTCTTCTGAAGAGACCTCAACCTGATCAGCAGATTAGGTATCAGAAAAGACAACCTCTCAAGGGGAAATCTAATTTGAAACCTAATCAGGTCCAGCTGCCTAACAAGCAAGCTAAAGGTAAACTACAAAGACCAGCTATGCCAAAAAGATATGAATCTTTTAATGGTAGCAGTCGTACCTACCCTTACAATCAGAAACCTAGGGCTGCTGCACCATAGCCCCACTGGGTTAAAAGAAGACAAATAACAAGAAAAAATCCCAAGTCTTCTGATTCACCCAAGGCTCACACGAATAATCATACTGATCAGAATGCATATGAAAAGATGTATGATTATGTAGATGTTATGGGAGACAAATCAGACCTTCTGATCTATCTGATTACAATAGAAGTGCTCTATTTGTATGGATCCCTAAAACCAACTCGAACCCCTCAGGACCCAATCCTAAAGGGGTACCTAAAGCCTGATTTGACTGCAGGTTCGCGTGGGTTTGACCAACAAGGGAGGTGTACAAGCAACTATCTGGTACATCGATAATGGATGCTCAAGGCACATGACTGGAAGCAAACATCTCCTTAGCTCTTACACAGAACCAGATGGCCCACGTGTACTCTTTGGTGATGATAACTTTGGTTTTACCAGAGGATTCGGAACCTTAGAGAATGATGATGTACAGGTTACAGGAGTCTCGTATGTCGAAGGTTTAAAGCATAATCTGTTATCAGTTTCACAACTCTGTGACAACGGATTCAGTGTTGAGTTCTCAGCTGATCAGTGTACTATCAAGAATCGAGCTACTCAACAGATCTTGTTAACTGGTTCAAGAAAAGGTACGATTTATACAGCAGATTGGAACAGTTGTCCAAGAAATGCATGTCTGATTGTTAAGAGTTCCAAAAGAAGCAGTTGGCTCTGGCATAAGAGAATGAGCCATCTGAACTGTAAAACTCTTAACAAGATAGCAAGGATGTCTTTGGTTGAGGGTCTTCTGAATGAGGTATTCTCTAAGGATCAAACATGTGTCGATGTCAGAAGGGAAAACAGGTAAAAGCCTCATTCAAGGGAATCCCTGGACCAGCATCCAGCAAAGTACTGCAACTGCTTCATATGGATCTATTTGGACCAGTTACACCAGTCAGTCTCAGCGGACGCAAATATACGCTGGTAATCGTGGATGACTATTCCAAGTTTACCTGGATTGTATTCTTGTATAAGAAGAATGAGACAACAACAAAGATACCCGAGCTGCTCAAGAAACTACAGAATGAGAAGGGTGTCAGTATAGTAAAAAATAGATCAAATAAAGGTACAGGATTTCTGAACTCTTTTATTACTGATTTTTGCACTAAGATTGGAACACAACATGAGACATCAGCTGCAAGAACACCACAACAGAATGGAGTAGCAGAACGGAGACACAGAACACTCAAAGAAGTTGCTCGAACTATGTTTGCTGAACATGCAACTCCAAGCCGTTTCTGGGCAGAAGCCATCAACACTGCGTGCCATACTCAGAACAGATGTTCTCTAACTAAGGCTCACTTCAAAACACCCTATGAACTGTGGAAGGGCAGAAAACCTCGTGTTTCTTACTTTCATGTTTTTGGGTGCAAATGTTTCATACACAACAATGGGAAGAGCCAGTTGAAAACTTTTGAGGCCAAGTCAGATGAGGGTATATTCTTAGGATATTCCTCATCAAACAAGGCTTTCAGGGTTTACAACAGGCGAACCCTAGTTGTGGAAGAAACACCACATGTGGTCTTTGATGAGACATCTTCTGAACAAGAGAAATCTGCCTCAGAACAAGCAGTACCAGATCAACCGGTACCTGATGCACAGAAAATGGATCAGCTAAGTATCAAGGAAAAAGGATCAGATCACGTAACAGTGTATGTTCCAGAACTTGATCTTACTGATTCACCAGGTCATTCAGACCCCAAGGTACATACAACTGTCAATGAAGAAGCTGGTACAGCTGAGACAGTAACAACTGAACCATCTGGTTCAGGGGTAACACCTGAAGTTCCTTCGGACAGACATCAACACATGATGAGTCCACCATCAGCTGAGACTTGTCCATGTCAAGTGGATCATAATTCTGCACCACTCCCAATCTCTAGTGATGAACTACTATCAGAAGAGGATGATGTTCTCCAAACTGATGAGAATCAGAAAAGAAGGACCTGGATAACAAGTCATCCAACTGATCTGATCATCGGAGACCCATCTGATAGAGTTAAAACTAGACATCAGATTGGTGAAAGTGCCATGTATTGCTGTTATCTGTCTTTGAAGGAACCAATTGAAGTAGAAGAAGCTCTACAAGATGCAAACTGGATTTTAGCCATGCAAGAAGAACTGGAACAGTTTGAGAGGAATCGGGTTTGGAAACTGGTGGACAGACCAACCCATCAAGATGTGATTGGCACAAAGTGGGTATTCAAGAACAAGAGAGATGAGAATAATGTCATAACCATAAATAAGGCAAGATTTGTTGCTAAGGGGTATTCACAATCAGAAGGAATTAATTATGATGAGACCTTTGCACCAGTCGCTCGCCTGGAAGCCATTCGGCTGTTTCTGGCATATGTTGCCCATAGAGGGTTTATTGTGTATCAAATGGATGTAAAGAGTGCATTCTTAAATGGGGTACTAGCTAAGGAAGTTTATGTTGAACAACCTCCTGGCTTTGAAAAAGGCGACCAGGTGTACCGATTAAGAAAAGCTCTTTATGGCCTGAAACAAGCTCCTCGAGCTTGGTATGATACACTCTCTCAGTTTTTGATAAACAGTGGTTTCACTAAAGGAATAGTGGACAGAACCTTATTCAGAATAGAAGGTGGAGAAGATATTCTGATGGTTCAGATTTATGTGGACGACATCATCTTCGGATCTCCCAACAAGAGTTTATGTGATAAATTCAGCAAGCTGATGCAAGGGAAGTTCGAGATGTTTATGATGAGTCAGATGAGTTACTTTCTGGGTCTAAAAGTTAAGCAAAGTACAGAAGGGATATTCATCTGCCAGGCGAAGTACAATAGGAGTTTGTTGGCTAAATTTGGAGTTCAAAACTATAAGGAAGCCAGAATTCCTATGATGACTGGATTCAAGATGGATCCAGATGAGAATGGTCAGAAAACTAATCAGAAAGAATACAAGGCTCTCATTGGATCTCTACTATATCTGACTGCCAGCAGACCAGATATCACTTTTGCAGTAGGTGTATGTGCCAAATTTCAGGCAAATCCAATGCAAAGCCACCTGGAAGCAGCTAAGCGGATTCTTAAGTATCTGAAGGGGACAGTAAATCTTGGTTTATTTTACCCATCAGATGATAATCTAGAGCTTAGTGGGTATTCTGATTCTGATTATGGAGGTTGCAGAATTGACAGGAAGTGAACCTCAGGTACATGTCAATTTTTAGGTTGTAAACTAATCTCTTGGTTTTCAAAGAAGCAGACATCAGTTACGACATCTACTACTGAAGCATAATATATGGCTGCAGGAAGCTGTTGTTCCCAACTGCTCTGGCTGAGTCAGCAGCTGAGGGATTACAACATTTTAGCTAAGAACGTACCTATATTCTGTGACAGTAATAATGCTATTGCAATAACTCAGAATCATGTTCTACATACAAGATGCAAGCATGTGGATGCCATACACCATTTTATAAGAGATCATGTTGAAAAAAAGAATATCAGAATGGAAAAGATCCATACTGATAAACAGAAAGCTGATATTTTAACCAAGCCACTAGCTGAGATCAGATTCAGAGAATTATGCAATGAGCTAGGGCTTCTAGATCTTGGAGAAAGTGCACCAGAAATGTTTGGTGGACTGTTCTCCAGAACCAGTTGGTTAAGAGACTAACCAGGTTAAGAGGGATCAGTTGAGTTAGGTATCTCAACTGATCAGAAGATCAGTCAAGGAACTGATCATAATAAGGCATATCAGATTAAAAGGAACTGATCAAATTGGTTGTTTCATATTTTGTAAGTCGATTAAGATAATGTTCAACAAGTAAGTTACATAAGATTAAAGCTTCAATCGCATAAGGAAACAAAAACCACACAACAATGAAATCAAAGAACTTTTCATTAAAAAAGACCCGGAGGTCAGAATTTACATTACATTCCATTACAATAGACCCGGAGGTTAGTACATAAATCCTAAACCATAAACCCTAACCTTAGAGGGAGTGAGAGAGGCTTTAAAGATTTTAAAGCCTCATGCCCCTAAAACCCCAATCCTAAATGGGGTGAGAGAGGCTTTGAAATAATCCTAAGCCACCCTCAAAGCTTTGGAGTCGGGAGCGAGAGCTGCATTGAAGGATTTCTAAGCTAGAAGCCCCAAGTCCTAAGATCAATGGGTTCTCCAGCTGTTAAATGGACACAAGTGCCAGACATGTGGTACAAAAAGCACATGGACACAAGTGTCACATGCAAATATTGGGTTTTGTCTGATCAAGATCGATCATGTCTGATCAAGATCGTATAAACAAAACCCATGTTACATATCAGACTGAGTCTGTTGATGCTAATTCCGTCATCTCGATAGGCACACAAGGCGCATACGGTCAGGAGAAGTGTCTTCTCATTTGCGATAGCAGATCCACCGCTTCGGTGGTAGAGAAGCTTGGCAATAATCGTATGAGTATTCCTCAAAAACGACAAAAGCAGTAATAAGGGACGCACAGGGTTGATTTGAGAAACTGAAATCATTTGAAAAGGGTTGAAGGTTTTTGCTGGAAGTTTCACCGGAATCAAGGGTTCACTGGAATACATGGTTTACAAAGGTTGAAATAGATAAGTATGGTGAATGGGTTATGTTGTGTATAAATCATTGGTCCTATTTATAGAGGACAAACAGGGGTGAAAGTGCAAATTTGATTTCTCAAAGCCTTTCAGAGAAATTGGCACCGCAAGGACAACGCGTAGGAGACATGCGACTGATGATTGGATAAGTTTACGGCGATTGATATCACAAAGTATCCAGACTATTATTACGAATGTCAAATCTTGCCGACTTAGGGAATTGAGATGACTCTTCGATTTCCCAAGACTAAGTTTTGGCGGTAGCACTTATCCCAAGAATTGACTTAATCTGAGTGAAGATCAGATTGGATCAACAAACATCTGATCAGAAAAGAGACTGATCAGATAAGGAGGATCAGTTGAGTAAAGTACCTCAGATAATCAGATAGCTCAGTCAAGAAGTAATCAGACATAACAATTGAAGGGGGAATATCAACTGATCGGATAGGATCAGAAAAAGGGGATATCAGACGCAGGGGGAACAGATCAGTTAAGAAGGACAGTGTTGGGAAATATTAAGGATTAGGCAGAAAACTAAGATTAACAAGTGGTACAAACAGACTTCATGTGGTATTGACTGTTTACAATATCAGTTAAACAGATACGCATTTCTGATCCCCCTACTGATTAAATCAATTGTTTTACCTAAACCTTATTCATTTTTACTGTACACTTACTTTATGATGCACGTCCTACAGAGCATTTAATGCGGACGCGAGGAACATGTATTAAATACATTAAATGCGCGTTTTAAATCCAAAAAGTGCTATCTTATATTCTTCAACACCGCACGATCTCAATATATCAAATCCGGATCGTTCATCTTAAATTAAGCGATGTTTCGGTTTCCTTTTTCAAAACCCCCTATCATTCCCTCGTATTTCTAAAAAGCTTCATTTGCATGATTTCATATACACAATTTTTTATCTGCAAATTACTCAAGCGTTCACAATTTTTCTGCAACACTTCTCCAAATCAATATGCTCTACTTGCTTATTATCTCTGCATATCCATATCTGGTAAGTTATTACCTCTTGCATTTCATCATGATATGTTAATCTATATATGCTAGGGTTATTGCTTTCATATTGGGGATTAAATTGGGACATATACATACATTATCTGAATTTTCTGCAAAATTATTGTTTTCAACTTAGTACATTTACGATGAATTGTGGATTTTGTTTCAGTAATGGCTTCCAAAGTACTTGCAATTACACAAACCGCTCACTCCTCATCCCACGCTTCACCAGAACCAGAAGATCCAATCTTCTGGGATTTTGCCGATGACATTATTGAGGAAAGGTGTGTTGATTTTCGGACCACCACAGATCCAGAGTCCATGGAGATCCTTAAAATGCTTAAGGAGTGCGGCCTCAAGACCTATTGTTCAACGAGTTCCGACTCGATTTTATTAGATGGGGCTTTGTAATTCCTATATAATCTCCGAGATCACGAAGATGTTCTGTATTCAGAGGTACAGGGAGAGCATCTGGAAATCACTGATGATGATCTCATCAGAATCTTTAGTCTTCCTGCACCAGCAGACGACATCATGCCCGACGCTTATCTGGCTTCAGAAGAAAGCACAGTAATCAGAAATCTCCTGCGACCAGTGGATGCTCATCATACTAAAAGCTTAAGGAGTGCGTCACCTTCAGTTTTGATGCAGTTACACAGGAGAAAGCTCGAGTCATGACCGCTATAATTCACAATGCGAAGGCCAATTGGTTGGGTTTCTTGAAGAGGAGATTATTGGAAGAATCTGGGAAATTTGTTGTGAAGGATGGAAAATGGGTTCTTTCATCCAAGATTACTCTTCTGCACAAAGTTTCCTTGATTCTGATAGACCTGATGAGGAACAGGGATTGGAGTGAAGATGAAATGATTCCGTATAAGCTTGCTCATAAGAAAATGCTGATACTCAATCGTCAGCTGCCTGGCCTACCTGATGATGATGATGAGCCTACTGTTAAACCAGCACTGGAAGTTAAAAGGACTGGAAGAGGTGGCCAGAAGAGAAAGACAACCTCCAGAAAGACTGAGAAGGGAGTTGTCATCAAAGAACCAGCAGCCAAGAAATCTAAGTCTACATCTGCTGCTGAAGTTGCTGAAAAAGGAAAGAAGAAATTTTTTCTGGTGGATGAGTCATCTGACTTAGATGATGATCACATCATCCTCAGCCAACTACCTCCCAGAGGAACTGCTCATACTGCTCGTGCATCCAAGTCTGCTCAGACGGAGCCTTTATAGCAGACCACTCAGTTCACTACCGTATCCGTAGAATCTGAGCACATGGATACTTCTGATCATCAGATGCCAGATCCTCAACCCACGCCTGCTCGGTCTTTCTCTCCTTCTCTATCGCCCATGCCTGAAGCAGAAACACTCTCATTTATTGTGAAAATCGTCCGACGGCGCTTAGAGAAAATGATCGAGGACAGATATCCTGAGCTGGCCCTTAATGATAAAGCCAAGACCACCGTTCTCGATGTTCTCACCTCGATAGATATCCGCTTAAAGAAATTTGAAGATTTTGGCATAGTGATGGAGCAGAAAGGTGGAGTTCGTTCCTTTCTGGATTATGAGCTGGAAATCAGAATGATGGCTGGAGTGGAGACTGCTCCAGAACTGATTTCAGATGAGGCAGTTGCTGGATTAATTACTCGACAGTTGGGACTGCCAGATACCACCATGCACAGAGAGATGACCCACAAGATGGTCAAGTACAGTCGAGTGATGCAGCAAATGAAGGTTTCTGTTATTACTGAAGAACTTGCTGTTGTCGGCTCGATCAAAATTGAAGAGATACTTGAAATAGGGCCTGACACCGAACAAACAACAAAAGAGATGATAATCTTTGAGGAACTCGAAGAAGCTGCCGATGAAGCTGGTGCGGGAGATGCGGCACAGTCCCCATCAGCTGAGGCTCAAACAACCGAAAATGTGGTTGACTTGACTACTGGAGGGAGTCCAGCCCAGGAGATTGAACAGGAAGGTGCATCTTCTCCAGCAGATCAGGTCACTCAAGTGTTACAAACTTCTCCTGAATTTGAGGCCAATCTGATGAAGTACATCAAGAATTTATTCAGTGCAAACATGGCTCAGATGTTTCGCGATGATGTGAGCTTCTTCATACCAAAGCAACTGGAGACCACCATTCGTACTGAACGCGAACTTGTATCCTCTCACTGCACTCGTATTTCTGAAGAACTGAGGGATACAACAGCTGACAAAATGGTGGAAGTTAATGAGAAACTGACCAAGATAGAGGAGAACAGAAATCAGCAGTTCATGCTGATGATGAATGAAAAGTTGGCAGAATTGACCAGATTACAGAAAGATCTTGCTGGTGCTGCGACCAGAGTCAATTCTGCTGCTGATAAGTTTGAAAATCTGTTCGACAAAGTCAGTCAAATTGTGGATAAAGCTCATTCTTCCATGCTGACTGTGATCGAACAAGTAAGCCCTTCTGGTGACTCTTCTGCCCTGGATATTCTGAAGAAAGATCTATCTAAGCAAATTGGTGACCTCAGCTTTGAGCTGAAAGCTCTTTTTGAGGGAACCAAAAAGGGGGAAGAAGAGAAGAATCTTTGAGAAGGATCTTTGATACCATTCAGAGGCTGAATCAGGTGGAGAATTATGTAGCAGGGATCCAGATAACTCTGGAACAGAAGAGGTTAAAGAAAGATGCAAAGACTGCTGCAGAATTAGAAGAAGTCATTTCTTCATCATCCACTGAGTCAGTTGAGCATGCCAAGAAAATAAAGAGACCAGCTGCTGCAGAAGACTGCAAAGACCAGCTGCATGCCAAGAAAACAAAGATGCAAAGATTGCTGCAGAATTAGAAGAAGTCATTTCTTCATCATCCACTGAGTCAGCTGAGCATGCCAAGAAAACAAAGAGACCAACCTCACGTCCCCGCAAAAAAAAAAAGAAAGCTTCGTAAGCGAGATCGAAAAAAAAAGAATCAAGAAGGCAGAGCTGGATAGATAGAAAAGAATGGAAGAAGCCGCAATCCTTGACAAGAATTATCGCATGAGGAAGAGGAAAGGGCTTGTTGCTGAATCCGGATAAGGCACACATGTAACAGAACCAATTCTCCCTGGTGATGTAGATGTCATCGTAAAGCCATACAGAAATATGGCCAAGGAATGACATCTGATCAAGGGATAATGATACATCTCGTCCCACATCAATCAAGTTATTCCAACCAACGTGGATAAAGATGAAATATTTAGGGACTGGTTGAATAACAAGCATCCACCTTTCTACAACAACATCATGAGAGAAGCCAAGAAGCTGAGTTGCATCCCAGTTGCTCCAGAAGTGGAGACCATGGATTACAAGAAGATTCCAGATGGGAAGATTGATAAAATTGCCTTCAATGTAGTACTCAACAAGTGTTTTGTACAAGATGACATCCTTGAAGAAAGTAGAGCTGCAGAAGTCAAGGCGAGGTTGTTCGAGATATGTGCTGTTCCGGTGGAAGAGAGATTTTGAATCAGAAGACCTATTTGTGGTAAGATCAGAATATAATTTACTGTACATGTAAAAATCTTATCTTTAATGAAAATTCTATCTTTTTCTGATCTTAAGACAAAATCTCATTGTCTTCTGAACTCTCTCTCTCTCTCTTTTTACTTATGTTTAACTTTGTTCAGCATTCTTTCTGTAAAAATGTTTTGGTTCCATCAAAAAGAGGGAAATTGTTGGGAAATTTATAGTTTTGATGGAAGTTCCATAACAGTTGTAATAGGACCAGTCGAACATGTTAGTCGACTGATGATATGATAGGAAACCAACTGAACATGTTAGACAGCTGATGTGTTAGACTAGGTCTTTATTAAAGAAGAACTCAAGATGCACAAGTCAAGAGAAGATCAGCAGAGCGAAGATCAGCAGAGCGATGATCAGTAGTAAGATCAACAGCCGAAGATCAGTAGCGGATTTTAGAAGACTTTACTTGAAGACCAGAAGACCTATTCTATGAAGATATCAGCAAGAGTCGATTGGTTGAAGCTAAGACAACCACATCAGTAGACTCAAGGCTACTGATCAGTAGAAGTTGAGATCAGTTCAGGCCAAGTCAGCAGGATGATAAGCTTATCTACTTACCAGAAACATACGGGATAAGCCAGACCAGAAGAATGTCCACTTTAGTTGGTGAACAAACACTGAAATGCTGTACTTGTTAACCAATGAGAAGATGACACGTATGAACAAGCTGACAATGCGGGATTCGGCGCTGCTTAGTCAAACGGCTAGAAAGGACAACTATTCACGCTTTCGGCCATACCGTCCCTAAAGCACGTCACATCAAATCCTGTATATCTATAAAATATAGCCGGAAATTCAAATTGCTCTCCAACGGCTCTTTGATTTCAAGGTCTATAAATATGGGATTACTTTTTAGAGTGAATACACGGAAATTATCAAGAAGCTCATACTATAGTAAAATTTTCGAACGAAGAACACAATCCTGAAGATTATCTTTAAGTGTTCATCCCATTGTTCTTAGCATAGAAATCTCATCCTTTAACTTATAGGCTACACAAATACTAGGATAGATTTCCAGTTGGAACAACTATAAATCTTACCCAAACCCAAAGTTAGGTTAAGTTTGTTTAGCAAGATTTCAGATTAGGGTTTCTAGTTCTAATTTCTGGGATCGGTTGAGTGAGAACTCTATAAATATCTGTTGGTTGTAAGGTGTTGGACTAAAATAATAAACTAAGTCCAAGTCGGTTAAGTTGGTGCCCCTTGTGATAGGGAAGAGTGGACGTAGGACTGGTTGTCCGAACCACTATAAATCGTGTGCATTTATCTGTTCTTAACTTCTTTACACTATTGCACACTACGTTGATTTAATCTACATACATATTTTGAGTTAGGATCAGTTCGCACCAAGCAACTGATATGATCAGTTTGACTCCTTGGTCAGCTGATTGAAAACAGACTCGAGAATCTGATTTTTTAAAATTGGTTTTTCACACGGGTATAAACTAGCTTCCGCTGTCAATCGTTAAACCGATAGACACCCGGCCCGATCGGCCATCGGCGATCGATAAGTTGGATATCAGTCCATACTGACTCACTCGCACTCTGATCAGGAAACCTGCTTTCACACTTGATCCGCACTAAAAGTTTTTCAGACGTCTATTTACCCCTCCCCTCTAGACTTCTGCCCTCACGAAACCCGTTCGGACCTACAATACGTGTCATCTTCTCATTGGTTGATACATACAGCATTTCAGTGTTTGTTCACCAACTAAAGTTGACATTCTTATGGTCTGTCTTACCCCGTATGTTTCTGATAAGTAGATAACTTATCATCCTGCTGAATTGGCCTGAACTGATCTCAACTTCTACTGATCAGTAGCCTTGAGTCTATTGATGTGGTTGTCTTAGCTTCAACCAATCGACTCTTGCTGATATCTTCATAGAGTAGGTCTTCTGGTCTTCAAGTAAAGTCTTCTGAAATCCGCTACTGATCTTCGGCTGTTGATCTTACTACTGATCATCGCTCTGCTGATCTTCGCTTTGCTGATCTTCACTTAACTTGTGCATCTTGAGTTCTTCTTTAATAAAGACCTAGTCTAACACATCACCTGTCTAACATGTTCAGCTGGTTTCCTATCATATCATCAGTCGACTAACATGTTCGACTGGTCCTATTACAACTGTTTTGGAACTTCCATCAAAACTATAAATTTCCCAACATTGGTATATTTTAGTTTTGATTATTTATGCCAAAATATTATATATTTGTCAACTTGTATTGTTTAAAGTTCATCTATACAGGTAACAAGTTGAAGGGGAACTGATCTGAAGTTTCCTGAGAAAATATGCCTAAAGACAAGTGGCCTGAATGAAAAATAGGTCTTAAGAAAAGTGGCCTGAATGGAAGAAGGCTGAAGTCCAATACCGCTGAATGTCAAAATGGCTTGAACGTGAAGTGCTGAATGCTGGAATACTGAGTGTTGAGTGCTGAGTGTTGAGTGTTGAGTGTTGAGTCTTTGAATCTTTGAGTCTTTGAGTAATCTTGAGTCTTTGAATCTTTGAGTCTTTGATCTTTGAGTCCTGAACACTGAGGGTATGTTTGTTTCGGGACTCACCCGGATGGACTTAGGACTTTGCGATACAAGTCACATACTAGTTGCGGATTTCCACATCCAGCTTTTAAATCCACTCCTATAAAATACACATATACACCTATTTTCACAAAATTAAATACAATCATATCACCACTTTTCTTCCACCCACTTATTCTCTCTCCTACTTTTCTCTCACCCAATACAATATAATAATATCACATTAATCACTATTTCATATTTATTTGACATAAAGCAAAAATCTCACCCTACCAAAATCTCAAAACAAACACATACTTTTACTATTCATCAGAATTTTTAAATTCATAGGATTTTGAAGTCATGACTTCCTCCGCACATCTAAATCCCGAAACAAACATACCACGAAATCAACATTGAACGCTTTGAAATCTCGAATCTTGATTCTTTGAAATCTGAATCTTTGAATCTTTGATTTGAAGGCTGAAAAAGTGACGTGGACCAATCAGAGGTGGTAAAAAAGCATGACTAAAAGCTACAGAAATAACAGAATAGTATGGATTTGAATGTGACTTTCTTCAACGGTAACAATCAAATCCACACTATAAATACAAGCTCTTCCATCATTTTAAGTGTGGAAAAATGCTATCAAGCTAAGA
Source organism: Stenogyne calaminthoides (assembly GCA_037126765.1). Lineage (NCBI taxonomy): Eukaryota > Viridiplantae > Streptophyta > Magnoliopsida > Lamiales > Lamiaceae > Stenogyne > Stenogyne calaminthoides. The sequence goes on from JBBCBC010000002.1 coordinate 24,738,046, forward strand.
GTCATATCTTCAAGCATTCCCACCATAAAACACAAATCTGTAGATATCCAAAATATATTCAAGAGTGTTTTAAACCCAATCTAAGCAACAAATATTATATCCTAAGCTTAGAGAGATTTTCCCAACATTAGCATAAAAACTAAACCATTGTAAGGGAAAATCTCAACCTAGTTGGAGACAACACCAAACCCAAACCCAAACCCATTCTAGAGAGAGAAGTAGTGGTTAAGTGAGATAGTTGATGAGGCAAACCCGTGAGGGTGATAATTCCAGTTGAAGAGGCAATCCCGTGGATGGTGACAAGTCCAGAGGCAATCCAGTGGAGGGAGATAAGTCCCGTTTGAGTGAGAGCTCTATAAATATCTGATTGTACTGTGTTGACTAACACAATAAACTAGTCGAGTGAGTTGAAGGAATTTTCCTGCGGATAAGGGAGAGTGGACGTAGGAGCTTGAGTCTCCGAACCACTATACTTTGTTGTGTTCGTTATTGCTTTATGCTCTTGTCTTGTGCAAATGTTTACTAACAAACAAATCAATTTTGTAAGAAGAAAGAAAAATTTTAATCACCATTCCCCCCTCCACTTTTTCATAAAATTAATTTTTTTTTGGGACCAACAACTGGTATCAGAGCAGGTGTTCTAAAGACCACTGATTTTGATAATTATTGTTTTCTTTTAAAGAAAAAATTATTTGTGGTCACCTGAATAGATTCTTTTTAAAAAAATGGGGAAGATAAATTATTTTTTTGAAGCAGTTTTAATGGTTTTGGCATCATTATCAAAAAGGGGGAAATTGTTGGAATATTTTAGTTTTGATTATTTATGCCAAAACATTATATATTTGTCAACTTGTATTGTTCAAAGTTCATCTATACATGTAACAAGTTGATGGGGAACTGATCTGAAGTCTCCTGAGAAAATAGGCCTGAAGGCAAGTGGCCTGAATGGATGAAGGCTGAAGTCCAATACCTCTGAATGTCAGAATGGCCTGAACGAGAAGTGCTAAATGCTGGAATGCTGGAATGTTGAGTGTTGAGTGCTAAGTCCTGAACGCTGAAATCCTGAACGCTGAACACTGAAATCCTGAATGCTTATTGCTGAAATCCTGAATGCTGAATGCTGATTTCAGAAGGCCTGAAAGCTGACGTGGACCAATCAGAGGTGGTCAAAAAGTCTGACAAAAAGCTGCAGAAATTACAGAATAATATGGATTTGAATGTGACTTTCTCCAATGGTAACATTCAAATCCACACTATAAATACAAGCTCTTCCATCATTTTAAGTGTGGAAAAATGTTATCAAGCTAAGAGTCATATTTCCAAGCATTCCCACCACAGAACACAATCTGTAGATTTCCAAAATATATTCAAGAGTGTTCTAAACACAATCTAAGCAACAAATGTTATATCCTAAGCTTAGAGAGATTTTCTCAACCTTAACATAAAGGCTAAACCATTGTAAGGGAAAATCTCAACCTAGTTGGAGACAACACCAAACCCAAACTCATTCTTGAGAGAGAAGTAGTGGTTAAGTGAGGTAATTGAAGAGGCGAACCCTTGATGGTGATAAGTCCAGTTGAAGAGGCAATCCCGTAGAGGGTGATAAGTCCAGGGGCAATTCCGTGGAGGGAGATAATTCCCGTTTGAGTGAGAGCTCTATAAATATATGATTGTACTGTGTTGACTAACACAATAAACTAGTCGAGTGAGTTGAAGGAATTTCCCTGCGGATAAGGGAGAGTGGACGTAGGAGCTTGAGTCTCCGAACTACTATACTTTGTTGTGTTCTTTATTGCTTTATGTTCTTGTCTTGTGCAAATGTTTACTAACAAGCAAAACAATTTTGTAAGAAGAAAGAAAAAAATTAATCACCATTCCCCCCCTTCCTTTTTTCATAAAATTAAATTATTTTTTGGGACCAACATCTTATATTCCAAGAATACATATCTTCATTCCATAAAAATTCAAAGAAAATCTTTCTCCTCCTAATCTTGTATTTTTTGAAAAATTTCATGGAAAATTGGGCAACAATATTTTTATTTTATTTTAATCACCTTAATATTATTGGGCTATTATTGGGCTACTAGATGGGCCTTTAGGAGAACTAAGATTGAACCTCCAATGGAGTTATGAATATCAATATTGAGCCACAATATAATCCAGCCTATTAATATTAATTAATACCACTATTAAATTTGTTGATGTTGCACAGATGTTGTTCCAAATGTTGGACAACATTCTGCACAACATCATAAATTTACCCTTTCTCCTAACACTAACTCCGGTTTAATAGATGTGTTTCTCTATGTTTCCAGCATTGCAGGTTGAAGATAATCTCGGATATTATCAAGCGGTTGCACTGATGGAGTGAGAATAGAAAGATCATGGGTGGTTACACCAAGATCATAGAGATAGTGGAGGAGAAGTTCAAGGCTGTTCACACCAAGTGGATAGGACAATGCAGTTGGTCCGAAAGTCTATAAATAGACTGCATTGGTCGACATTCAAGTTTGAGTTAAAGTGAAATCCCATTTGCTCTACTCCAAACTTAAGAGAGTAACATCCAAGACACAACCAAGAGTGAAAAACTGAGTGTTTGTAATTCTAGGAGTGTGAGGGTCGTTGTTATTCTATGTGTACTGGTCGAGGGAATACAATCTCTCCTATCAGTATTGATTTTGTCTTATTAGATCAAGTTTTAGGTTGAATAAGATCACTAGTTACTTGATTGAATAGATTGATTTTGATGTGTGGTTTTTCACTACACCTTTTAGGATCTTGTAAGAGATTCGTGTGTATCTCACTACTTGTTATAATGATGTTTTTAACCATGAGGTTCATATAGTCTGGATTACAGACTATACAAAATTTTGAAATCCGTTGCACTGCATTTTTATGCTTCTGCTGTCATATATTATTTTACATGTTGCATAACATTTTTAACAACACTCTGAAAAATACACGCACACACACTGTCAGTTGGCGCCAGAGCCATAAACTTGATACACTAAGTTAAAGGTCCTGTGTTTAAATGTGTTTTTGCAATGGATTATCCACTGACTCAGTCTTTAAAACCTCCAATTTTGGATGAATCAAATTACCCATATTGGAAACCTAAAATGTGCATGTACATTAAGTCTATTGATGAGAGAGCATGGCGTAGTGTGTTATCTGGTTGGAATCCTCCAAGAACAATTGATGATAGAGACGGAGAATCGCAAGTCAAAAAGGAGATTGATTGATCAAATGATGAATGCACATCGGCCAATTTCAATTCTAAAGCTCTTAATGCTATATTTACTGCCACTGATGTTTCAATGTTTAAACTGATATCTAACTGTGTTTCTTCTAAGGATGCATGGAAAATATTGCAGGAACATTGTGAAGGATCATAAAGTGTTCGAAGGACTAGACTCAGAATGTTGGGAACCAAGTTTGAAAACTTGAAGATGAAGGATGATGAAAGCATTTCATCATACAATGAAAGGATAAGTGAGATTGCTAATGAGTCACACTCACTTGGTGATCCAATTTCTAAAACTCGGTTAGTCAATAAAATACTTAGAACTGTTCCTAAACGATTTGATGCTAAAATATGTGCAATAGAAGAGGCTAAAAACACAGATTTATTGAGTCAAAATGAGTTAATCAGTATTTTGAAAACTTATGAGATAAACTCAAATATGTTAGATGATGATAAACATGAGAAAGATAAAGACAAGAAAGTACTTACTTTTAGAGGTGAAACTTCTGATAATGTTGGAAAACATCCTTATGTAACTGAAGTTGATTCTGATGAAGATGTTTCTGATTTATGTGATGAAAACATTTCTGAACAATTTGCTTTTATCACTAAGCAATTCAAATCTTATATAAAAGGAAAGTTCAGAAGACCAAATGGTCAATTTCAATCAAAGGATAAGTTTAATCAAAACTCTTCTCCCTCTGATAAAAAACTTGTTCCAAATCAGTCTTCCAATTTCAATCAACCTAGACAATTTACAAAGGATAACAAGTTCAAATATGATCCTGAGTACAAAAAAAAAGGTTAAATGTGATGCATGTTCTGGATATGATCATTATGCTAATGAATGTGCTAATACTTTGCTTAGGAAGAAGATGAACTTTAATGCAACCTTGAGTGATGATTCTGATGATGAAACTGATGCTGATAAATGTGAACTAAGTTCTATTTCTGCTAGAATAGTTTATGATGATACATTTGATGATGATCTCGATGATTATTGGTCTGAAGCAGATTCAGATGTTATCACAACATCTGAAACAACATTCAGTAAAAATGATTCTGAGATTAACTATTTTGCTGGAACTATTCTGAATACTGAAACATTAAGTTCTGCTGATTATAACTCTGAATATCTGAAGTTTAAATCTGATTTAGAAACTCAAAAACAGGTGTTGAGTTCTTTATCTTTAGAAAATTCAGATTTGAAAGAAAATCTTGTTAAACTTGAAGTTCTTCTAACTAGAAAAGATGTGAAAATTTCTTCTTAGAAAGATGAACTTAAAAACACTACTCTTAGCTTTAAAAAGTTTTCTGCTAGCACTACTGATTTGAATGATGCATTAATGATTGGTAGACATGGTAATGCTGGACTTGGCATTGAAAAATCTTTTGAGAATACTCCTATATCCTGTGAACCTATTTCTTTTGTAAAAGCTGGAACTTCTGTATCAAAATCTTTGAAAGGTAAACAAAAGAAATCTGATGGTTTGTTTAAAGAGTATGTCTGTTCTTATTGTGCTGGGGTAGGTCACATTCGTCCATATTGTTCTAAGTTAAGAAGAGATATAAAAGTTGGAATATTTTTACCTGATAAAATTGAACATCCCATAAAACAGGTTAACAACACTAAAAGTTGATTCATGAGAACATGTCTTGTAATGTTGTGTATACATCTTTGAAAACATGTGTTCCTGGATCTTGGTATTTTGATAGTGGTTGTTCTAGACACATGACTGGTTAAGTTAATCATCTGACTAATTATACATCATACAATGGTGGTCATGTTACCTATGGTTGTGGTTCAAAAGGTAAAGTTGTTGGTAAAGGAACATTGAATGTTTCTCGTTTTCTAAAGTTGACAAATGTGTTACATGTAAAAGGTTTACTTGCTAATCTGATTAGTATTAGTCAGTTATGTGATGATGATTTACATGTGAAATTTGACAAGAATTCATGCTATGTGTTTGATAAGAATGATGAATGTTTAATGACTGACAATAGATCTGCTGATAATTGTTATTTGATTGGTTCAAATCATACTTGTAAAAGTGCTAAAGCAGATGATATTATTCTGTGGCATCAAAAACTTGGTCATGCTAATTACAGAAGTATTCAAAGATTGCATAGACTAGGTGCTGCTGTTGGTTTACCTGATCTTAACTTTGAAAAAGGAAAAGTCTATGGACCATGTCAGAAAGGTAAGCAAGTGAGGACAACACATCAAATGTTGTCAACATGTACAACAAACAGGTGTTGTGAATTGATTCATATAGATATAATGGGTCCTATGGAAACTGAAAGTTTAGGTGGAAAGATGTATTCTTATGTTCTTGTAGATGATTTTTCAAGATATACTTGGGTTATATTTCTGAAAGAAAAATCTGATACTTTTTCTGAGTTTAAAATTCTTTACAAAAAGTTTAAAACTGTTTTATGTTTAAAGATCAGTAGGATAAGGTCTGATCATAGAAGAGAATTTGAAAACAGTTTGTTTACTAATTTCTGTGAAAAGAAAGGAATATTGCAAGAATTTTCCTCACCTAAAACTCCACAACAAAATGGAATTTCTGAAAGAATGAATAGAACTTTGCAAGAAATGGCAAAAGTTATGCTAACCTCAAATAGTCTTTCTAAGAAATTCTGGGCTGAAGCTTTAAATATTGCTTGTCACATTGTGAATAGAGTCTATATTCGTTCTGATAGTAATTGTACTCCCTATGAGATTCTGAATAACAAAAAACCAAATTTTAAATACTTTCATGTGTTTGGTTGTGTTTGTTACATTTTGAACGATAGAGATCAGTTACACAAGTTTGATTCAAAAAGTGATAAATGATTTTTCTTAGGATACTCTAAGAATAGCAAGGTATATAGAATCTATAATTTGAGAACTGATACTATACAAGAATCTGTTAATGTGGTATTTGATGAACTTGCAAGTCTTGCAGGAAAAAGTGCTGAAGATAATGTATCAGATTTGATAGAAGTATCCAAAGATACTGATGACACTGAAGATAGTAAGGATGTTGATCAGAATGTTCCTTCAACATCTGATTCAGCATTACCTAAAAGTTCAAATACTGAAAATCTGTCACAAGATTCACAGTATTCAAAACAGTTGGTTCCCTCAACAAAGATTATGAAAAGTCATCCATCAGATCAGATCACTGGAGAAGCTACCATAGGTGTACAAACTAGAAGAAGAATGGGTATTCATATCAATAACCTTGTAAGATCAGTTTGCATGTCATCCATATGCATCAGGTAACTTTTGAGTGTTATCATTCTGCAATTGAGCCGAAGAATGTTAAAGAAACTCTTAATGATGAAAATTGGATAAATGCTATGCATGAAGAGCTTAATCAGTTTGAAAGAAATGATGTTTGGACACTTGTACCTAGACCTAATTCTGATATTAATGTCATAGGAACAAAGTGGATTTTCAAAAATAAAACTGATGAATCTGGTAATAATGTGAGAAACAAGGCTAGATTGGTTGCTCAAGGTTATACTCAGATTGAAGGAATAGATTTTGATGAAACATTTGCTCCTGTTGCTAGAATAGAATCTATTAGATTACTTCTTGCTATTGCATGTTTCATTAACATTAACTTGCATCAAATGGATGTTAAAACTGCTTTCTTAAATGGTATTCTGGATGATGAAGCTTATGTTGAACAACCTAAAGGTTTTGAAAATCTAGAATTTCCTGATCATGTTTACAAGTTAAAGAAAGCTTTGTATGGTCTAAAACAAGCACCTAGAGCTTGGTATGGTAGACTTACTGATTTCTTACTTGAATTTGGATTTTTGAGAGGTGAAGCTGATATAACCTTGTTCATTAAAAATTCTAAGAATGATATCATGGTTGCTCAAATATATGTTGATGATATTGTATTTGGTTCAACTAGTAATGATATGCTTGAAAGTTTTGTTAAAGAAATGACCTGTACTTTTGAAATGTCCAAGGTTGGAGAACTAAATTTATTTTTTAGGTCTTCAAATCAAACAAATGAAAGATGATATTTTTTTTTGTCAAAATAAATATGCTAAGAATCTAGTGAAAAAGTTTGGTTTGGAAAGTGCTAAAACTATGAAAACTCCTATGGGTTCAACTCAAAAGTTGAGTAAAGACTTGATTGGAAAGATGTTGATCCTACTTTGTATAGATCAATGATTGGAAGTCTTTTGTACTTAACTTCTAGTAGGCCTGATATTATGTATAGTGTATGTCTTTGTGTTTGATATCAAGCTAATCTTAAGGAATCACATCTCAATTCTGCAAAAAGAATTATAAGATATGTGGCTGGAACATGTGATCTAGGTATTTGGTACTCAAAGGATACTAATTGCTCTTTAGTTGGCTATAGTGATGCAGATTGGGCAGGTGATCGTGATGACATAAAAAGAACTAGTGGAGGATGTTTCTACATGGGAAACAACATTATCTCCTGGCATAGTAAGAAACAGAATTGTGTTTCACAATCAACAGCTGAGTCTGAATATGTTGCTGCTGGAAGTTTCTGCACTCAACTGCTATGGCTTAAAAAGATGTTTGATGATTATGGGTTGAAAAGTGGTATTTTGACTGTTTATTGTCATAATAATAGTGCTATCAATATTTCCAAGAATCCTGTGCAACATTCTTTGACTAAGCATATAAGTATAAGACATCACTTTATAAGAGATCTTGTAGAGAAAGAAGTTGTGAAGTTAGAATACATTTATACTGAAAAATAAGTTGCTGATATTTTCACAAAAGCCCTTGATTATGAGAGGTTTTCTTCACTTAGAAAATCTCTTGGTCTTTGCTATATCTGAAAATAAACACTAGATGTTGTGACAAATGTTTCCAAACATTTGAAGCAACATTGTGGTTCTGATAATAAGTTTGTCTGCTGTTTTGCTTATTTTTGAGCTTTAAATGATAGTGTTTTGATCTTATGGTTTGAATCATGGTTTAGATACAGAGTCCTTGACATATATCTCTTAAATGCATTAAAAACAAAACACAACTTAGATGTGTAATAACTGAGTAACTATGGGACACGGAGCTCGCTACTATGATGTTCTCTTTTCAAAAGGTGATTAAATATACATCCATGTTTGTTCACAATCAATTGAGTAACTATGGGGCACGGAGCTCACTACTACGATGCACTCTTTTGAAAAGATGGTTTAATGTGAACATGTGTTTAAAGAAAAAAAATCAAAATTTACAACACTTTGATGATGAATTTCATGCAAAATTGAGTGTTGAGATATATGTGTGCCGACATTTTATGAAACCTTAAGTGATTCGAACTTTATCTATCATACATGATTTGTTTAATGTTCTGAATAAGTTAAATTCGTGGATTGAACAAGTTATTTTAACTGATTTGTGTTTATTTAATTTTATATATGGTTTCCTAGTTTTTGAAAATGTTTTTGGCGGCTTACACACATTCACACGATCACATTTGCCTTAGTGGGTGGTTACTTTGTCCCACTCCTAGTCAGTTTTTGTGGTGGTTTTGTGTTATAACCTCCATTCTTTCTTCTCTACTTAAATTCGATTTATCTGTGATGTTTAATATTGAAAGCTGAAAAACATTGTTGCTGCATATTGGATTCGAGGTTTGTTGTTGTTCTTGTATTATTTCATATTTCGCAGTCATATGCTTCTTTTCCCTTCTATTTTCTGATTTTATTATTTTAATTACCTGTGTATTTATTTGATTGGACAGAAAAGAGGTGAAATGACTGAAAAACAAAACCCATTGGTCACTCAAAACCAGTCACAAACTCACGCAAACCCTTCTTCCTCAAAATCTTCCTCTCCAGAAAATTCAAACCCTCTGAACCTTCTCGCTGAAATGGTGTCGCAAAATCCAGATTATGATTCCACTAATGTTGGTAGATCATCTTCTTCTTCCGTACCAAAACCCACTCCGTACGAATTTCCTGAAGATACTCCTCAATCTCTGGTTCGACTGATCAGTGAACAAATGCTTGAGAAAAATCTTCCTGTTCTTCCTGATATTTTTGTTGGCAAAAGACAAGTCAACATTAATGACCTTGTTGATCTTTCTGTAGGTCCCGAACGGGTTTCGTGAGGGCAGAAGTCTAGAGGGGAGGGGTGAATAGACTTCTGAAAACTTTTTCGTGCAGATCAGGTGTGATTGCAGTTTTCCTAATCAGAGTGCAAGTGAATCAGTTTGGACTGATATCCAACTTACGGATCGCCTGAGGGCTTATCAGTTCGGTGTCTATCAGTTTAACTGATTGTGCAGAAGCTAGTTTATACCTGTGTGAAAAACCAGTTTAAAACAAATCAGATTCCGAAGCTGTTTTCAATCAGACGACTATGGAGTCAAACTGATCAGACCAGTAGCTTGGTGCTAGCTGATCCTAACTCAGAATATGTATGCAAATTTACTCAAGTTGTGTGCAATAGTGTAAAGCAGTTAATCAAACAGGTAAATGCACACAAGATTTATAGTGGTTCAGACAACCAGTCCTACGTCCACTCTTCCCTATCACAAGGGGCACCAACTTAACCAACTAGACTTAGATTATTGTGTTAGTCCAACACATTACACCAATAGATATTTATAGAGCTCTCACTCAACCGATCCCAGAAATCAGAACTAGAAACCCTAGTCTGAAATCTTGCTAAACAAACTTAACCTAACTTTGGGTTTTGGGTAAGATTTGTTGTTTGTTCCAACTTTGAAATCTATCTTAGTATTTAAGTAGCCTAACAGCTAGAGGATAAGATTTATGTGCTAAGAACTATGGGATGAACACTTAGAAAATAATCTTCAAGGTTGTGTTCTTCGTGCGAAAATTTTGCTATAGTATATGAGCTTCTTGATAATTTCCGTGTTTTCACTCTGAAGAGTAATCCCGTATTTATAGACCTCGAAATCAAAGAGCCTTTGGAGAGCAATTTGAATTTCCAGCTATATTTGGTAGGTTTGCAGGATTTGATGTGACGTGCTTCCAGGAAAGGTATGGCCGAAAGCGTGTATGTCATTTTTCTAGCCGTTTGACTATGCAGCGCCGAAATCCGTAGTGTCAGCTCAGGTCATACATGTCTTGTTCTTATTGGTTAACAAGAACAGCATGTCAGAGTTTGTTCACCAACTAAAGTTGACATTCTTCTTGTTCAGATCAACAACGTATGAGTTGGTGAAACATTAGTTGACACCTAGTGTGAGCTGACCTGATCAGTTACAACTGATCAGTCTACCTGATAGAGTCTTCTGATGCCAGTTGTCTAAGCTTCAACTTGCAGACTCGACTGATGTAGGTCTTCTGGTCTGGATCTTGATCTTCTGGTAGTCTTCTGATCTTCAGGTCTTCTGAGCTATTGGCTTCATGTCTTCACCTGATCATCTGATTAAGTGATCATTCGACTAACTGATTATCTGATCTTCTGACCTTGTTTGTCTTCTGATCTCAACTGGTCTTCTGACCTGACCTATACATATTGAGTTCCCCTCAATATGTGACCTACCTTATACATCAGCTGTCTATACATTTCAGCTGGTCATCCTAACCTGATTCTAAAACATCAGTCAGCTAACAGGTCTGACTGGTCCTATTACAAACTGTTTTGGAACTTCCATCAAAACTAAATACAAATTTCCCAACAATTTCCCCCTTTTTGATGGAACCAAAACATATAATCAGAAAAATAGATAACCATGCAAAATTTAAAAACATAAACAACAGAAATTAGAAGACAATGAGATGTTGTCTTAAGATCAGAAAGGTAACTTGTTTTATATATAAGAGATGAAGATTACATGTACAAATTTTACCTATCACCTGATCTAAGACATCTTCAGATTCCTTCAATAAGCAAACTTCTGAAGACTTTATAGAATGTTGAAAATCTTGTACATTCTCTGCAGCAAGACCTCCAATCTTTCACTCTCAATAATGTCTCCTCTCTTAGAAAAATCATAGAAGAGCTGTTTGAATCCATTTGGGTCAGGAGAGTTATCAGCTCTGAGTGGTGGAATCATTGTCTAAAATTTGGGTGCAGAAGGTGTTAATGTCATGATTTTTCCTTCATGCATCACCACTTTGAAGAATCTGGGGTGTTTGATCTCCAGCCAGTTTTGAAACTCAGCATCAAATTCACCCTGATCGGCATGTTCTGGTATCTTCTGAATAATGTAGACGTCGCTCAGCCAGTCGATTTTAATCCTTGTCCATTAAGGAAGCAAGTCTCGTCTGGCCACCAGAATGCTTTCAACTTCCGTAGGGAAAGCTCTCTCTTCCCAATCTACTTCTTCTGCATCTACTGCCATCTTAGATATCCTTTTGACATATCTTCGGTCCAGGCCGGCAGCTTCAGCAAGCTTCTTCTTCTTGATAGCTGCTTCAATGACCCCACACCTCATCAGTTGTTCTTCTTTATCAGCATCTGATGTCTGCAACTGAGTCTGGGTCACGATTGGATTCTTGATTTGCTTCTTAGCTTGCTTGCCTTTCTGCAGTTGTCTTTCTTCAGCAGTGTTTTCTTCTCTCTGCAGCTTCTTTGCCAACTCGAGACTTTTCGCCTGATCCTTCTGATCAAATCTTTTCTGTGCAGTTGATGAGAAGTCTTCAATCTTGTCCACCCTGGCAACAACTTTAGACAGGGCTGTCTTCTGCTCATTGATTTCTTTTCCCTGAGCCTCGATCTCCTTGCTGTGTTGATCCACATATTGTTTTAGTTCAGCAGTAGGAGCGATCTCAGAATGGGTGACTTCAGAAGGAGTGGCATCAGACGGAGTGACCTCAGGTAAACCAAAATGGGTGACTTCTGGTAAATCAACAGTTACCATCTGCATCTGTTTTTCTTTATCTTGTCCTTCCCCCTTTTTGGTTGCATCAAAAAGGTGTGACAGCTTGAGATTCAAGGCCTGAAACTGACGTGTTATCTCCTCCTTAGGTTCTTCCACAGCAAGAGGAGTGATATGAACATTTGCAGAAGTAGTTGCAGTACCCAGGAACCTATTTAATTCAGATTCAATAACTTTCTTGGCCTGAGTAATAGATTGATCAAATCTTTTTCTGCTATTGTCCAGACACGAATCAGTCCATTCCAAGGATCCCCAGACACTTTCCAAGAGAACCTGCGTCTCTCCAAGCATATCAGTCTAGATCCTCATCTTGTCAGCAAGAAGGTCAATTTGTTTTGTTATCGATTCGAGAATAGAATCGTGCATATGTGTGATCTTCTCGACTGTTAACTTCCTCTCACTGTCAACCAGGTTTGAGATCTGGTCAACAATTAGCTTCCTCTCTTTTTCAATCAGGTTACTCTGTGCTTCTTCAAATTTCTGCATCAGATTTGCAGCAAGAGTTGTAAATTGTGTATCAACTGAAGCTTTTACCCCATCTTGTATTTTCGCAGTAATCAGATCTAGGATATCAGCACTTAGCACAGTAGTCTGACCATATGTTGAAACCTCGCCTGGCTGGGTCTCATCTGCAGCACCCATACCTGGTTCATCGGCAGATTGCTCATACTCAGTATAAGCATAAGTATCATAACCTTCTTCTTCTTCAGAAATACCCAGCTTCTGGAGCACCAGCCATCTGATATCAGCATCTGTAGCTAGTTCGGCTGCGTTGGATACACCGGCATTCTGCTTCGCCTTCTTCTCCAGGTCAACAAAGTAATCAGACTCCAAGGCATTCATTAAAATTAGGAAGTTTTCAATATCCTTGAGTCTGATGTTCCTCCAGAAGACTATCTCCTCCATCTGCTGTCTGATCCCAATATGATCGATGAGTTCAGGAAAGTTCTCGTCCTGAGCGAGTTCCAGAATAGGTGTTGGAACAAGTTCCTGAATGATTTCTTGAACAGGTTCCTGAACAACTTCCGAAACAGGTGGATTTAACTGAGAAGATTCGGGAGGGGGTGGAGGATTTTCTGGTTGACTGGTTGAAGGTTGATCGGGATGTGGTTCTAATGTGGTTGAAGTTATTTTGGGAGAGGGGGTTCGAGAGGGAGAAGGGGTAAACGGTTTCCCGGTGGAAGGTTCAGTTGAAGGTGGTTATCTGGTTGATGGTTCGGGTGAGGGTGATGGTTTTTTGGTTAAGGGTTCAGGTGAAGGTGATTTTGAAGATGAGGTGGGTGAAGTGGGGCAGTAGGTGGTTTCATGCCCTCTGAAAAGAGAACTTATGTGGGCTAAGTCTGATGGTTCAGAATCAGACTGATTCTCTTCAGGTTGAACATCAGCTCCACGGGTTTCCACCTGAACTGGGTTTTCCACCAGCATTAACTCTCAACCTGATTCTTCAGGTTGATCTTCGCCTGATTCCAGAATTTAAACATCACTTCCTTCATCTTGAAGACCTCCATAAGGAATACCATCCTTCTTAGGCAGCATTGTAGTAAGTGTTTTATGACGTTTCGCACCTGCATCTGAAGGCTTACTCACAGCCTGCTTCCTCTTTCTCGTTCCTCTCTTTGATGGAGCTTTGCCTTTAGGATTTTTAGGCTTCGGCACATATGGTGTTAGATCATCATCAGATAATCCAGATAGTGCCTCATCCTTGTAAAGCAAGGCTTAGAATTTCTCCACATATTGCTTCCGCCCATTTTGTGACCAAGGATAGTCTCTGGGAAGCTTATCAGCCAAAATTATAGACACCTTGTGAATATTACTGATATTCTTGGTCAGCTTCACTTGTTTTTCTTCATCTGTGGCAAACTTATCAGTTTCCCGCAGCAAACGATGCTTGAATAACCCCATCCAGTTCATATTTGGGGCCTTCTCAATGATTGCGGCCATAACATGCTGCTTTTGCTGGGTTAAAGCATCTGGGCTGAAAGAGATCCCAAGAATGACTTTCGAGACAATTTCGAAAAGCAGTCTATACTTCCTTCGGAGGTAAGGAACTTTGACATGTGTGAGCTGATTGATGTTCCTAGGTCTCAACAACACTTTCTGCAGATACTCCTTATCTGACATTCCAGCAGTGAACTCATCAGGGTATTTCTTGCCCATTTGAAGATCAAAGATTCTTCTGAGACCATCATTGGAGACATCGATCCTAGTCCTTCTAACGAATGAGAATAGTTCTTTGTTGTCCGTCTCCTTTAGTCATCTTAGGAATTCCAACGATTCAAACATATGGACAGTTTCCTAATGGCAATAACAAAATTGATCAAGTCCACAGGCTCTTAAGCATTCGAGTATCTCCCTTGATTCTGGATCATTTGTGGTATTGAAAATGACATACTTTTCATTAATGACATTTTTGAGCATAGAAGCATAGTCACAAGTTTCCGATAACACTATTGACGATTCCATTTTCTGAAATCATAAACAAACATACAAAGTGATTGCTATGTGAAACAACATAATCAATCACACAGTGTTATTCATAAAAGAGCAATTTTGCGAATTAATACACATGAATATCTATCCCCAATATGAATATAGTTTATGATGTATATAGAAATGACAATGACTGATTTAAATTCTATTTGATCATGATTAATAGTAATACACACAATTTCTATACTCTGATCATGATATGTTATTCAAAAATAACAAGATGAGTAAGTTACCAGAAAAGCGATATGAGGGTTTTGGAAGATAGATTAATCGCTTGAATATTTTGAATGTTTGAGAGAATTTTCTGGAACTAAATTGCGGTTTTAGAAAGTATGAAATGCGAAAGGTTTTCAGAGAAAAGGTATTTAGGGTTTTAAAAGATGGGAGGGAAACATTTTGCACTATTATTTTTGAAGGTACTTGAGTGTCCTTGATTTAAGTGGACGGTCAAGATTAAGGCGGTTGAAAAGTAATTCAGTCGTGCGGTTAAGGTTTTAAACCGGCAGACTTTTGGACTTAAAGGTTCGAAATAAATGCATTTAATACACAAGCCCTGCGTCCGCATTTAATGTTTGCAGGCATGATATCATAAAGTAATGTGAACAGTAATAGCTAACATAGAATAGGCATGAAGATAAATCAGAAAACGTATCTGACTGACTGATTTGTAATCAGTCAGTTACCACTGTTGATCTTATCTGGTTGACCTGATTATTGTTGACCTTACCGATGGTTGCCTAAACCATAGTATTTTCCAACAATGTCCCACTTATCTGATCAGTTTTCTGATGAGCCAAACTGATCAGGTTACGTTCCCTTTTCAACTGTTATCTCTGAACAACTCTTTGACTGATCCTTTCTAATCAGTTGAGATACCATACCCAACTGATCCTTCTTATCTGATCAGTTTTCTTCGGATCCATCCTGATCCACTCTTGACCTAGGTCAAGTCTTGGAATGTGCGCTCCTGCCAGAACTTAGTTCTTGAGGAGTCGAAGAGTCGTCTCGATTCCCTAAGTCGGCGTGATTTGACACTTCGTAATGATGGTATGGATACGTTGTGATAATTCACACCGTCAACTCATCCAACCATCAGTCGCGTGTTTCTTACGCGCTGTCCTTGCGGTGTAAATTTCTCCTAAGGGTCTTGAGAAATTAAATTTGCACCTATACCCCTGCTTTTCTTCTATAAATAGATCTGAGGTTTTAGGCAAACAACACAACATAAACCATTCATCTTCTTTATTTAGCTTATACTCCATGTTTTCCGATGAATCCCTATTTCCGGTAAAACTTCCGGCAAAAACCTTTAACCCTTTTCAAATGAATTCAACTTCTCAAATAAACCCTGTGCGTCCTTTATTACTGCTTTCGTCGTCATCGAAGATTACACATACAATTATTGCCAAGCTTCTCTACCACCGAGGCAACAGATCTTGTATAGCAAATGAGAAGACACTTCTCCTAACCGTATGCACCTTGTGTGCCTATCGAGATGACGGAATTAGCATCAACAGACTCAGTCTGATACAAAACATGAGTTTGGTATTAGATCTTGATCAGACAACAGCTGATCATCGTATATCAAACTCAATATTTGCATGTGACACTTGTGGCCATACGGTCTTTGGACCACATCTTTGGCACTTGTGTCCCATTTAACAGCTGGAGAGCCCATTGATTTTAGGACTAGGGGCTCCTGGCTTAGAAATCCTTCAAGGCCGCTCTCGCTCCTCACTCCGAAGCTCTGAGGGTGGCTTAGGATTATTTCAAAGCCTCTCACACCCCTTTTAGGGTTGGGGGGAAAATGGGAGCACCAGACTCTAAAATCTTTAAAGCCTCTCTCCCCCCCTTCTAGGGTTAGGCTTAGGGTTTATGGTTTAGGGTTTATGTACTGACCTCCGGGTCCTTTTGTACTTGTAACTTGAAATGTAAATCTGACGTCCGGGTCTTTATCAATGAAAATTTCTATTATTCCATTGTTGTGTTTTTTCTACTTTCTTATGCGATTTGTAGCCTTAATCTTATACAACTTGCTTGTTGAACATAGCTTAATCGACTTACAAAGTATAACCTTCCAATCTGATCAGTTCCCCCTTAATCTGATAATTCTTTTCTGATCAGATCTGATCAGTTGAGGTATCTTCCTCAACTGACTCTTTCTATCTGGTCAGTCTCTTAACCAACTGGTCTTGGAGACTAGTCCACCAAACATTTCTGGTGCACTTCCTCCGAGATCCAGAAGCCCTAGCTCATTGCATAATTCTCTGAATCTGATCTCAGCTAGTGGCTTGGTTAAAATATCAGCTTTCTGTTTATTAGTATGGATCTTTTCCATTCTGATATTCTTCTTTTCAACATGATCTCTTATAAAATGGTGTCTGACATCCACATGCTTGCATCTTGTATGTAGAATAGGATTCTGAGTGATTGCAATAGCACTATTACTGTCACTGAATATAGGTACGTTCGTAGCTATAATGTTATAATCCCTCAGCTGCTGACTTAGCCAGAGCAGTTGGGAACAACAGCTTCCTGCAGCCATGTATTCTGCTTCAGTAGTAGATGTCGCAACTGATGTCTGCTTCTTTGAAAACCAAGAGATCAGTTTACTACCTAAAAATTGACATGTACCTGAGGTTGACTTCCTGTCAATTCTGCAACCTCCATAATCAGAATCAGAATACCCACTAAGCTCTAGATTATCATCTGATGGGTAAAATAAACCAAGGTTTACTGTCCCCTTCAGATACTTAAGAATCCGCTTAGCTGCTTCCAGGTGGCTTTGCATTGGATTTGCCTGAAATCTGGCACATACACCTACTGCAAAAGTGATATCTGGTCTGCTGGCAGTCAGGTATAGTAAAGATCCAATGAGAGCCCTATATTCTTTCTGATTAATTTTCTAACCATTCTAATCTGGATCCATCTTGAATCCAGTCATCATAGGAATTCTGGCTTCCTTACAGTTTTGAACTCCAAACTTAGCCAATAAACTCCTAGTGTACTTCGCCTGACAGATGAATATTCCTTCTGTACTTTGCCTAACTTGTAAACCCAGAAAGTAATTCATCTGACCCATCATGGACATCTCGAACTTCCCTTGCATCAGCTTGCTGAATTTATCACATAAACACTTGTTGGGAGATCCAAAGATGATGTCGTCCACATAAATCTAAACCATCAGAATATCTTCTCCATCTTCTATTCTGAATAAGGTTATGTCCACTATTCCTTTAGTGAAACCACTGTCTAACAAGAACTGAGAGAGTGTATCATACCAAGCTCGAGGAGCTTGTTTCAGGCCATAAAGAGCTTTTCTTAAACGGTACACCTGGTCGCCCTTTTCAAAGCCTGGAGGTTGTTCAACATAAACTTCCTCAGCTAGTACCCCATTTAAGAATGCACTCTTTACATCCATCTGATACACAATAAACCCTCTGTGGGTAGCATATGACAGAAACAGCCGAATGGCTTCCAGGCAAGCGACTGGTGCAAAGGTCTCATCATAATCAATTCCTTCTGATTGTGAATACCCCTTAGCAAAAAGTCTTGCCTTATTTCCGGTTATGACATTATTCTCATCTCTCTTGTTCTTGAATACCCACTTTGTGCCAATCACATCTTGATGGGTTGGTCTATCCACCAATTTCCAAACCCGATTTCTCTCAAACTGTTCCGGATCTTCTTGCATGGCTAGAATCCAGTTTGCATCTTGTAGAGCTTCTTCTACTTCAGTTGGTTCCTTCAAAGACAGATAACAACAATACATGGCACTTTCACCAATCTGATGTCTAGTTTTAACTCTATCAGATGGGTCTCCGATGATCAGATCAGTTGGATGACTGCTTACCCAGGTCCTTCTTTTTTAATTTGCATCTGTTTGGAGAACATCATCCTCTTCTGATAGCAGTTCATTACTAGTGATTGGGAGTGGTGCAGAATTATGATCCACTTGACATGGACAAGTCTCAGCTGATGTTGGACTCATCATGTGCTGATGTCTGTCCGTAGGAACTTCAGGTGTTCCCCCTGAACCAGATGGTTAAGTTGTTACTGTCTCAGCTGTACCAGCTTCTTCATTGACAGTTGTACATACCTTAGGGTCTGATTGACCTGGTGAATCAGCAAGATCAAGTTCTGGAATATACATTGTTACGTGTTCTGATCCTTTCTCCTTGATACTTAGCTGATCCATTTTATATGCATCAGGTACCGGTTGATCTGGTACTGCTTGTTCTGAGGCAGATTTCTCTTGTTCAGAAAATGTCTCATCAATGACCACATGAGGTGTTTCTTCCACAACTAGGGCTCGCTTGTTGTAAACCCTGAAAGCCTTACTAGAAGAGGAATATCCTAAGAATATACCCTCATCTGACTTGGCCTCAAAAGTCTTCAACTGACTCTTCCCATTGTTGTGTATGAAACACTTGCACCGAAAAATATGGAAGTAAGAAACACGAGGTTTTCTGCCCTTCCACCATTCATAGGATGTTTTGTAGAGATCCTTAGTCAGTGAGCATCTGTTCTGAGTGTGGCATGCAGTATTGATGGCTTCTGCCCAGAAACGGCTTGGTGTTGCATGTTCAGCTAACATAGTGCGAGCAACTTCTTTGAGTGTTATGTTTCTCCGTTCATCTACTCCATTCTATTGTGGCGTTCATGCAGCTGATATCTCATGCTGTATACCAAACTTAGTGCAAAAATCAGTAATAAAAGAATTTAAAATTTTGTACCTTTATCTGATCTGATTTTCACTATACTGACACCCTTCTCATTCTGTAATTTCTTGAGCAGCTCGGGTATCTTTGTTGTTGTCTCATTCTTCTTATACAAGAATACAACCCAGGTAAACTTGGAATAATCATCCACGATTACCAGAGTATATTTGCGTCCACTGAGACTGACTAGTGTAACTGGTCCAAATAAGTCCATGTGGAGCAGTTGCAATACTCTGCTGGATGTTGGTCCATGGATTCCCTTGAATGAGGCTTTAACCTGTTTTCCCTTCTGACATGCGACACATGTCCGATCCTTAAAAAACATCTCATTCGGAAGACCCTCAACCAAATACATCCTTGCTATCTTGTTAAGAGTTTTAAAGTTTAGATGACTCATTCTCTTGTGCCAGAGCCAACTGCTACCTTTTGAACTCTTAACAATCAAGCATGCATTTCTTGGACAACTGTTCCAATCTACTGTATAAATCGTACCTTTCCTTGAACCAGTTAACAAGATCTGTTGAGTAGCTCGATTCTTGATAGTACACTGATCAGTCGAGAACTCAATACTGAATCCGTTGTCACAAAATTGTGAATCTGATAACAGATTATGCTTTAAACCTTCGACATACGAGACTCCAGTAACCTGTACATCATCATTCTCTAAGGTTCCGAATCCTCTGGTAAAACCAAAGTTATCATCACCAAAGAGTACACGTGGGCCTTCTTGTTCTATTTTGATAATCCCTGTAAAATCTACGATACTTTCCTAGTTGAATGTTAGATTTTTCAAGTTTTCTGGTTAGCAAAGCAATCTGTTCAGTTTGGCTTATAATATTTCCAACAGGTTCAGTAGACTTTGAGTTGCTGCTGGCTGCTTTGAATGCAACTGATTTTGATGTGGCAGGTGTGGCTTCAGCAGGCGACTCGTCTGCTTCTTCTTGCCCTCTTTCGATCAGATCGAACTCATGGGCTTTAAGACTCAGGAACAGGTTGCTTGGCTTCATCTTGGCAATATCTTGACAATCCTTTATTACAGTGACTTTCATATCCCACTTCTTAGTCAGAGATCTCAAGATCTTGTAATTTATGTCTTTATCTGACATCTCTCGTCCAAGTTCCCGAAGCTTGTTGACTGACATGGTGATTCTTCCATCGAGCTCATTGATGGTTTCATTTGGTAGCATCTTGATGTAGGTCCCGAACGAGTTTTGTGAGGGTGGAAGTCTAGAGGGGAGGGGTGAATAGACTTCCAAAACTTTTCGTGCGGATCAGGTGTGAACTGCAGATTACCCGATCAGAGTGCTAGTGTATCAGTTTAGACTGATGTTCAATCTTACTGAGTGCCTGAGGGCAGATCAGTTTGATATCTGTCAGTTTAACTGAATGGTGCGGAAGCTTGTTTTTACCCGTGTGAAAAACCAGTTTTATCAATCAGATTCTTAAGTTAGTTTTTAACCAGTTGACTGAAGTCTCAGACTGATCAGATCAGTTCCTTTTTGCAGACTGAACTTTAACTTTAGACTATGTATGCAGTTTAAACTCAGTTGTGTGACTTGTGTAAAGCGAAAAGAAAGCAAGTAAATGCACACAAGACGTTTTATAGTGGTTCGGACAAAACCCGTCCTACGTCCACTCTTCCCTTAACACAGGGGAACCTTAACCTACTTTAACCTGCGGGACTTATATCCTTTTCAGGATGGCCGAGATGTTTACTGAGTTCCCACTCAAGCTTAACCTACGGGACTTATATCTTTTTCAGGATAGCCGAGATGTTTATCGAGTTCCCACTCTACAACGTAACCAACGGGACTTATATCCTACAAAGAGGATAGCCGAGATGTTTAATGAGTTCTCACTCTACAGACTTGACCTAACTTGCGTTTGGGTAAAGAATGATTGAGGGTTCCGACTGGAAATCTATCCTAGTGCTTTATATAGCCAAAATGCTAGTGAATAGAATTTCTTGCTAAGAACTATGGGATGAACACTCGAAGAATAATCTTCAGATGTTGTGTTCTTTTGAGTGGAGATTTGCTGTAGCTTTAGCTTCTTTTGCAATGTCTCCGTGTTTGTTCTTGCGTTTTTCACTTGTTGAACCTCTTCTTCAAAATGAAGAATGATCCCATTTTATAGACCTCGAAAACAAGAAGCCGTTGGAGAGCAATTTGAATTTCGGGCTATATTAGGTAGGCTGTAGGATATGATTGAGACGTGCTGATTTTCGGCGTGGCCGTCGGCATGATTAACGTCGTTTTTGTCTGCAGCATCGTATCCCATATTGTTAGCTCTTTTTGTGCACGTGTCGCTTTCTCTTTCTCCCAGCCGGCGGCGACTTCGTAAATTTGCCGTTAGACGATTGATATTCCTTTTGGAGAGGATTCGTCTTGTCTGGTGTATCTTTTTTATTGTCACCAAGTGTGAGCTGACTTGATCAAGTAACTGATCAGTCTACCATGTTGAGTCTTTGGTTGCACATTATCTTAGCTTCAATATGCGACTCTACTTAAAAGTAGGTCTTGGTCTCTTTTGATCTTTAGGTGTCTCTCGAGCCTCGATGTATTGAACGTCTTTCGTCTTGAGTTTGATCTTTGAGTCTTGAGTTTATCTCGAGTCTTGAGTTCATCCGAGTCTTGATGTTATCCCGAGTCTTGAGTTCATCCCGAGTCTTGATGTTATCCGAGTCTTGAGTTCATCCGAGTCTTGAGTTCTTTTGAGTCTTGATGTCTTCTTGTCTTCACGATCTTGACTTCTTATCTTCGATTTAAGCGCTTAGTCTTGAGATCATCGACCTTCTCTCTCGGGTCATCGATACTTCGACGACCTATACATCTTGAGTTCTCCTCAATATGTGACCTATATTTTACATCGACTATCTATACATTTCAATTTGGTCATCTTATTACGAATCTAAGTCATCGGTTAGCTAATGTGTCCGACCGTCCTATTACAACCTTGTTTTGGAACTTCCATCAAAACTAAATTACATATTTCCCAACAATTTCCCCCTTTTTGATGGAAACAAAACTCTTAACAAAACTTGATCGAAAAAAAGAGATACCATGAATGGAAATGTAGATAATGCAAATAAGACATACCTCGAAAGACAATGAGATGAATGTCTTAGAATCGATTGGGATGGAAAGCTTTATTCGATAGGTGTGTGCATTGTAAAATAGTGTAAAAGCGTATTTATCATCTAATTCCAAGTTGTCTTCTTCTTCAGTGTGTACTTGAACATTTGCGCTTCTTTGGGGATGCCAAACATCCTGTACATCCTTTGCATTAGCTTGTCAAACTCTTTTTTTCTATGGATTCCTCCTTTTCCAAATTAGTCCATAGTAGATGTTCTTGAATTTAACGGGATCTAGCTTGTTGTCCGGACGCCTTGAGTGGAAGGAGTAGTTCAAAGGGTGGAGCTTACGGTATGAGTGACATGATCTTGCCTTCTGTCATCATTATGCGGTAGAAGTCCGATATTTTTGTTTCTAACCGGTTTGAAATTCATCATCATTTTCGATCCGATCTTGATGAATTGGAATCTTCTCCATGATGTAGACGTCCACATAACCATTCTCCTCGATCGATTCCATTCAGAAGCAAATCTTGTCGTGCCACGAGGATGCCTTTGACCAGTCTTTGGAAGAGCATTTTTCTCCCAAGCAATCTCCTCTGCTGCAGCTTTTCGGTCTTCCTCTTCCTTCCGGATGTAGGCAATGTTCAGCCCCTTTGCCTCTGCTTAACCTTCGCTTCTTAATTGCGGCCTCTCTTATTCTCTGTCTTGTTTTGCTCTTGAACTTGTTCAGAGTCTTCCGCTTTTGGTGGAGAATGTATGGCCTTGTCTCTCGATCTTCATGATTGCTTTCATCATCTTGCCTTTGCCTTTCTTCCTCCTCGAGTCTCCCTTTCGTTCATCTTGTTCTTCTTCTTCACTAATTTCTTAGTGAGTTCAAGGCTCTTGGCCCGATCATCGACTTCCATTCTTTTACGAGCGGATGAAGAGAAGTCTTCAATTTTGTCGACTCTGGTAGTAATCTCGAAAGAGTACTTTTACCTTTCGGCGATCTCTTTCTTGTGTTGCTCCACAGTTTCTTTTATTTCAGCAACGCGATCGGTAGATGGAGTGGGCCGGCAAGTTAGATCTGATGGTTTTTTTGGTAGAGATGAAAATTTTACCAAGCTGTATCCGAGTCTTCTTCTTCCTTCTCTTTTTCTTGAGTCATTTTTTTAGTATTCTCTTTTCCTTCAGACTCTTTTCCAGTCTCTTTTCCTTCCCCCTTTTTGGTTGCATCAAAGAGGTTGGACATCTTGCGGTTCAGAGTTGTTAATTGCCGTGAGATCTCCTCTCTAAGTTCCTCGACAACAAGAGGAGTGATCTGGACGGTGGCAGAAGGTGCAGGTGTGTAGAAGCGTCTGAGAGCAGTTTCAATTTCCTGTCTTGCCTTTTCTGTAGAAGCTAGAAAATGTTTCCAACCCATATCCAAGTGATTGTTGGTTTTGTCCAAGGATGCCCAGACACTCTCCAAAAGTACCTGTGTCTGATTGAGCATCTCTGTCTGAACTGAGAGTTTGTCAGACTGGAGCTTGAGCTTCTCAGCAAGAGGGTATACTAGTTGCATTACTTCAGCAAGGATGGCATTGTGCATCCCAGCAGTGTGACTTCGTTCCTTGTCAACTAGTTTTGCTTGCTCATCTTCAAACCGCTTCATCAGATCTGCTGTGAGCGCTGCGAATTTGTCTTCAAATGCAGCTTGGATCCCATCCTGAATCTTCTTAGAATGATGATCTAGGGTATCAGAGCTCATTTTAGCAGTCTGTTCAGATGTTGAAGCCTTGCCAAATTGGGTCTAATCTGCAGCACCCATTCTTGGTTCATCGGCATTTCCCTCATGATCTGTAGGAGGTTGAATGGTTTCCTCCCTGTTATCAGTAATTCCGAACCTTTCGTGAATCAGCCATTGGATATCATCGTCTGATGCTAATTCAACAACACTTTCAATCCCAGCATTGTGTAGACATTTCAACTCAAAGTCTACAAAGAAGTCTGATCCCAGAGTTGTCATTAGAATCAGAAGTTCTTCAATGCTCTTCAGTATGATATCCCTCCAGAACACTATCTCTTCTATATGTTGCTGGATGCCAGGATGTTGATCCAATTCAGGGCATAGATCCAGCAGACACTCTTTGATCTGTTGCTTCATTATTCTTACGATGGGGCTCTCTGGAGCAGGTGAAGCAAGTACTGTTCTGGTGTTGAAAGGATTATGAGAGATGGACACATGATCGTCGACTCTCTCAGGTTCTTGGGACTGGATTGGGGATTGGGATGTTTGTTGTTCAGGTTCATTTTTAGCTTGTAGAGGGTGTTCAGTTTCCTGAACGGGTTCATTGATTGGTGGTGTGGGAGATTTTGTTCTGAGTGGTGAGGGTGAGGGAGAGAAGGTTTTGTGGGGAGAGGGTGGAGGTGATGATTTCTGAGGAGAGGGTGATGGTGATTTGGAAGTGGGAGTTGGCGATCTTGCTCTCTGGAAGATCTTGGTTAGAGGCGCGAGAATCGGATGGTGATTCTTCCAGGATTGCACCACTTCATCGCCGATGGATTTCTCTCATACATTGCGATAATCTGTTCTTCCCCAGCTTCTCGATAGTTGGCTCGAATCGGACTGCTTTCTCTTAAATCGATCTTTCTTGCATCGGATCCTCTGCTCCTGGCGCTTCTTTGTCAGAACTTGGAAGCGATTTTAGAGGAGATGAGACTCTCTTCCGGCGTTCCGCCCCGAGCATCTGGTTTCTTGGCGGATCCTTCCTCTTTATCCTCTTCTCTTGAATGGCCTTTTCTGCACTTGAGACGATGCGATTCGTTATCTTTTCCTTTCTTTTCTCCCTTGGGTTTGGGCACATAAAAGTCGGATCCTCATCGGCTTGTCGGTGAGGGACTCATCTTTGCCCAATATGGCCTTGTGCTTTGCTTGATAAATCTTCGCTCCATTCTCGTTCCATTCATAATTAATGGCGGCTTATCGATGAAATGATAGAGATTTTGTGTATGAATGAGCACTTCAAGATAAGCACACTTCATTGCTCGGGTCACTTCGAACTTCCCGAGTCTTTTCTAAGTCTTGCTTTGACCATACCCAACCAATCGATGTCCAAGCCTTCTTGATTATTGCAGCCCATTACACTTATCTTGTATGAAGTGACCGCATCAAGGTCAGATATGTTGAGCACATGATCACCTTCCGAACGATCTCTAGAAGAAGGCGATACTTTCTTTTTCGGATAGGAGGCTTTGACGTTAAATCGTGTTCTCCTTGTTTGCTGGTCTCAACAGCTCGGCTTCAAGAAACTCCTTTTCTCCTACAGCAGTTGTGTAGGTCTCTGGATTGATGCTTCCTCGAGTTAGTCCAAATATCCTCTGTAGATCGTCATTCGTCACTCGGACTTCCATTCCGCCAACGGAAGAAATCAGGTCAGCATCATTGTCATCATCCCTCTGCAGATTGTAAAGAAACTCCAGGGCTTCATGGGTGTGAACGATGTTCTGATGAGTAGAGCAATATCGTTCCAGTCCACACGCTCTTAAGCACTCAAGAATTTCCAGCGATTCCGGATCTGAGGTGATGTTGAAGACGACGTACTGTTTATCAATCATGTAAACCTAGGTACCATAGAGAATTCTAGATCATGCAAATGATTTAAAACAAGAAATTACCAGTAATTGATTCGAAGGATTTTAAAATCAGAAGTGTAGAATCAAATGATTTCGAAGGTAATTCTCGAGAATTTTAAACAAATGTGATCTTTTTCGAATTTTGAGAAGACGGCGTAGTGGGAAAGCGGTTTTCGAGAAAAAAAAATGGATTTTGTAGAAAACGAGGGAAAACCTTTTTGCACAACTTTCCAAAGTACTCAAGTATCCGTGTTTTGAAATCGATGGCTGAGATTAGTCGGCCAAAAAATATTTTGATCGCAAGGTTGAGAAAAACAGTCTTCTCGTTTTTCGGACTCAAAAAATCGTAATAAAAACATTTTGAAAACATTTTCAGGTCTGCATTAAAAGCTTTGCAGGGCATGCGTCATGAATAGTGTAAAATAAATCAATTAAAATAAATAACGCATATAAAGATATTCAGAAAGAGATAAATAAGAGAGCGTATCTGACTGATTGATATTGTAATCAATCAGTTACCACGGTGATCTGATCTTGTACTTTGTTGACTTATCTGATGTTTGCCTCATGCATTTCCCAACAATATCTTCGCTTATCTGATCAGATTCTTTGCATGTAACGCTTCGCCACTTATCTGATCCTCTTTTCTGAAAAAACTTCATCCTTCAGTTTTCTTCTATAATCTCGCATTAACTGAGGTCAACTCCCGCCAAAAATTTAACTTCGGGGAGTCCAAAAGTCGCCTCGATTCCCAAATCGGCACGATTTGACATTCCGTAATAATGGCATAGATACGCTATGATTTAATCACACCGTTAACTCATTCAACCATTAGCCGCGTGTTCCAAACGCGTTGTCGATGCAAATTTCTCTTAAGATCTTCTGAGATGATAAAATTTGCATTTATACCCCTAATTTCCTTCTATAAATAGCCTGGGGTGTTAGGTGAACAACACAATCATAAACCATTTCATCTTCTTTAGCATATCATTCATGCTTTTCCGATGAGTTCCTTATTTCTGGTGAAACTTCCGGTGGGAACCTTTAGCCCTTTTCTAATGAAAACAACTTCTCAGATAAACCCTGTGTGTTCCTTCACACTGCTTTCGTCGTCATCTAAGATTTCACATACGATCAATGCTAAGCTTCTTTACCACCATGGAGGCGGATCTGCTAAGGCAAATGAGAAGGCACTTCTCCTAACCGTATGCACCTTGTGCGCCTATCGAGATGACGATATTAGCATCAACAGACTTAGTCTGAAACAAAACATGAGTTTGATATACACAATAGTGTATCAAACTCAATATTTGCATGAGACACTCATGGCCATATGGTCTTTGTGACCAAACCTGTGGCACAGTGTCCCATTTAACAGCTTGGAGAGCCCATTGATTTTAGGTCTAAGGGCTCCTAGCTTAAAGATCCTTCAAGGCTCGCTCTCGCTTCTCACTCCAAGATTCTAAGAGCGGCTTTCAGGATTCTAGAAGCTTCTCTGCTGCCCCCTGGGTCGGAGAGTCTGAGAGCATCAACTCTTAAAATCTCTCTCTCTCTCCTTCCCTGCCTAGGGTTGTCTTAGGGCTGATGGTTTATGTATCGACCTCCGGGTGTTCTTGTACTTGTAATACCACTTGAAGATAGATGTAGCATTTGTAATCTTGTGATATCACTTGTAACTTGTAAATCTGACCTTCGGGTCTTTATCAATGAAAAACTCTGTTATTCCATTGCTGTGTTGTTTTCTTCTGACTTATGCGATCTGTAGCTTTACTCTTGATTTGCTTGTTGACTGCAACTTTAATCGTCTTATAAAGTATTCTTCCAATCTGATCAGTTCCCCCTTAATCTGATATATCTTGAACTGATCTGCCCTTTGTCTGCACTTCAGATCGGCTACCTTTCTAACTTTCTGATCTGCTCCTATCCTCGAACTTGATTGGCTCGCCGTCTGTTAAATTCGATCGGTTGAGATTCCTAACTCAACTAATTCCACTTAACTTTGGGTTAGTCTTTTAACCAACCGAATCAAGATCAATCCTTGACCATATCTCGTGTGCATTTTCTCCAAGATCCAGAAGCCCTAGCTCGTTACATAACTCTCTGAATCTGATCTCAGCTAGTGGCTTGGTTAAGATATCAGCTTTCTGCTTGTCAGTATGGATCTATTCCAACCTGATTTTCTTCTTTTCAACATGATCTCTGATAAAATGGTGTCTGACATACACATGCTTGCATCTTGTATGTAGAACAGGATTCTGAGTGATTGCAATAGACTATTCTTTATCCTGCGAGAATATAGGTATGCGTTCTTAGCTACGATGTTGTAATCCCTCACCGCCGACTTAGCCAGAGCGATTGGGAACAACAACTTTCTGCGACCATATATTTCTCTCGCTTGATGCGTAGATGTCACAACTGATGTCTGCTTCTTCGAAAACCAAGAGATCAGTTTATTTCCCAGAAACTGACATGAACCTGAGGTTGACTTCCAATCGATTCTGCAACCTCCGTAGTCTGAATCAGAATACCCACTAAGCTCTAGATTTTCATCTGATGGGTAAAATAAACCAAGGTTTACGTCCTTCGAAAACTTGAGAATCCGGCTGTCGCTTCTAGGTGGCTTTGCATTGGATTTGCTTGAAATCTGGCACATACACCTACTGCAAAAGTAATGTCTGGTCTGCTGGCAGTCAGGTATAGTAGAGATCCTATTAGAGCTCTATACTCCTTCTGGTCATCTTCGTCTGGATCCATCTTGAATCCGGTCATCATTGGAATTCTGGCTTCCTTGTAGTGTTGAACTCCGAACTTTGCCAGTAGATTCCTTGTGAACTTCACCTGGCAGATGAATGTCCCTTCTGAACTCTGCTTGACTTGTAATCCCAGAAAGTAATTCATCTGACCCATCATGGACATCTCGAATTTCCCTTGCATCAACTTGCTGAACTTCTCACATAACCTTTTGTTGGGAGATCCGAAGATAATGCCGCCCGTGAATCCGAACCATCGAATATCTTCTCCATCTTCTATTCTCGAATAAGGTTACATCCCCACTATTCCTTTAGTGAACCCGGCCGCCACAAGAACCGAGAGAGTGTATCATACCAAGCTCGAGGAGCTTGTTTCAGCCAGAAAGAGCTTTCCTTAAACGGTACACTTGGTTGCCTTTTTCAAAGCCTGGAGGTTGTTCGACATAAACTTCCTCTGCTAGTACCCCGTTTAAGAATGCACTCTTTACATCCATCTGATATACAGAGAACCCTCTGTGGGAAGCATATGCCAGAAACAAACGAATGGCTTCTAGGCGAGCGACTGGTGCAAAGGTCTCATCATAATCAATTCCTTCTGATTGTGAATACCCCTTAGCAACAAGTCTTGCCTTATTCCTAGTTATGACATTTTTCTCATCTCTCTTGTTCTTGAATACCCACTTTGTGCCAATTACGTCTTGATGAGTTGGTCTGTCCACCAATTCCCAAACTTGATTTCTCTCGAACTGTTCCAGCTTCTCCTGCATGGCTAGAATCCAGCTTGCGTCTTGTAGAGCTTCCTCTACTATAGTTGGTTCCTTCATGACGGATAACAACGGATATGGCACTTTCACCAATCTGATGTCTAGTTTTGACTCTATCGGATGGGTCTCCGAATCGATCGGTTGGATGACCGGTAATCCAGGTCCTTCTGTTCTGATGTGCGTCTGTTTGGAGACCATCTTCCATATCTGATAGTTCATTACTAGTGATTGGGAGTGGTGCAGAATGATGTCTCAGCTGATGTTGGACTCATCATGTGCTGAAGTCTGTTCATAGGAACTTCAGAAGTTCCCCCTGAACCAGATGGTTCAGTTGATCTGTATCTCTGTAACAACTTCTTCACTGACAGTTGTGCGTACCTTTGGGTCTGATTGACCTGTTGAATCAGCAAAGATCAAGTTCGGATGTACACTTTTTTACGTGTTCGAAACTTTTCTCCTTGTTGCTTAGCCGATCCATTTTTTGCGTGTCGTAATCTAGCAGTTGATGCACGGCTTGTTCTGCGAGGCGAACTTTCTCTTGTTGTTCAGAGGATGTCTCATCAAAGACCACATGGGGTGTTTCTTCCACAACTAGAGTTCGTTTGGTTGTAAACTCTGAAAGCCTTGTTGGATGAGGAATATCCTAAGAATATACCCTCATCGACTTGGCCTCAAAAGTCTTCAACTGATTTTTCCCATTGTTGTGAATGAAACATTTGCACCCAAAAACATGGAAGTATGAAACACGAGGTTTTCTGTCTTTCCCACATTCATAAGGTGTTTTGAAGTGAGTCTTAGTCGAGAACATCTCATTACGAGTATGACATCTTTGTGTTTATTATACGCTTCCTTTTAAACGACTTGGTGTGGCATGTTCAGCTAACATAGTGCGAGCAACTTCCTTGAGAGTTCTGTTTCTCCGTTCTGCTACTCCATTTTGTTGTATGCGTTCTTGCGGTGACGTTTCATCTTTGATACCAAACTCAGTTCAAAAATCAGTAATAAAGGAATTCAGGAACTCTATACCTTTATCTGATCTGATCTTTACTATGCTGACACCCTTCTCATTTTGTAGCTTTTTGAGCAGTTCGGGTATCTTAGTCGTTGTCTCATTTTTCTTGTATAAGAATACAACCCAAGTAAACTTGGAATAATCATCCACGATTAAAAGAGTATATTTGCGTCCACTGAGACTGACTAGTGTAACTGGTCCGAATAGATCCATATGGAGCAGTTGCAATACTCTACTGGATGCTGGTCCTGGTATTCCCTTGAATGAGGCTTTAACTTGTTTTCCCTTCTGACATGCGGCACATGTCTGATCTTTGGAGAATATCTCATTCGGAAGTCCCTCAACCAAAGACATCCTAGCGATCTTGTTAAGAGTCTTGAAGTTCAGATGACTCAATCTTTTATGCCAGAGCCAACTGCAACTTTTAGAACTCTTAACAAATAAACATGTATTCTTGCGGCAACTATTCCAATCTGCTATGTAGATCGTGTCTTTCCTTGAACCAGTTAGCAAGATTTGTTGAGTGGCTCAATTCCTTATCGTACACTTGTCGCTCGAGAACTCAACCCTGAATCCGTTGTCGCAGAATTGTGATACTGATAGTAGATTGTGCTTCAATCCTTCGACATACGAGACTCCAGTTACTTGTACATCATCATTCTCTAAGGTTCCGAATCCCTTGGTAAAACCAAAGTTGTCATCACCGAAGAGTACACGTGGGCCTTCTTGTTCTTTGTAAGATCTAAGGAGATGTTTGCTTCCTTTCATGTGCCTTGAGCATCCACTATCGATGTACCAGATAGTTGCTTGTGCACCTCCTTTGTTGGCCAGTCCCACGCGAACATGCAATCAAATCAGGCTTTAGGTACCCCTTTGGAATTGGGTCCTGGGGGGTTAGTGGTGGATTTAGGGATCCACACAAACCGAGCACTTCTATGAAAATCTGAAAGATTAGAAGGTCTGATTTGTCTCCCATATATATCAACATAATCATGCGTCTCTTTATATGCTTTCTGATTAGTATGATTATTAGTGTGAGCCTTGGATGACTTAGAAGACTTGGGATTTTTCTTTATATTTTGTCTTCTTTTAATCCAGTGTGGCTCAGGTGCAGTAGCCCTAGATCTCTGATTATAGGGGTAGGTACGACTGCTACCATCAAAAGATTCATATCTTTTTGGCATAGGTGGTCTTTGCAGTTTACCTATAGCTTGCTTATTAGGCAGCTGACCTTGATTAGGTCTCAGATTAGATTTCCTTCTCATGGGTTGTCTCTTCTGATACCTAATCTGTTTTCGAGTTGAGGTCTCTTCGTAAGAACTGGGTTTTTTCGTTGATTCCTCGGTGATGCTTTATCGATTAGTCCATTTCCATTCCCTTTTCTCGATTAGGCACCGCCTTTACTTGCTCAGCTGGCCTTTTTCCCTTATTAGATACAATTTTAGCTTTTAGTGTATCTTTGTCAGAGACTCGTTTGTTTACACCCTTCTGAAGTGAATCAAACAGGGCTTTTGAGGATGTAGAAGGGTTCTCATACCCAATTCCCTTCTTGTTAGTCGGCGTTCAAAAATAGGTGTTCATTTCTTGAACGGTTTTAGATGATTTTGTGAAAACCTCTATTTTCTTCCGCAGACTATCCTCAGTAGATTTAAGACTCTCATGTAGTCGGAATAGCTCATCAAATTTAGCTTGAAGGATTTTGAAATCATCGACTTGTTGCTTTTGTTGATTGCTTAGTCGATCTTTGATCTGTTTCTCTGATCGAAGATTTAACCTTGAACGTTAAGTTCCTCGGTTACCTTCGGCGGTTTCAAAGATTTCGATTCAAGAGCTTTCTTTGAGGCGTTCTCTTTAACAAGTGATTATTTCGATCCTTAGCTTGTCATTTTCAACTTCCACTATTGTATAAGTGTCTCTTTTTGCTTGAGAGAGATCATCAAGCAATTGCTCGTAGTAGAGCTGCAAGTCAATCTCTCCAAAGAAAGTGCTAATAATAGCAGTGTGGAATTTGAAAAAAGTAGAAGGTTTGGAGGTTACCTCCATTGGTCCTCCTTGGCCATTAAAGCGGAACTTCATCGTCATCTAAAGAGAATATCAGATCTTCATGCTCGTGGAAGTCAACAACACTGCTTATCAGACAGAAGTCTTCTACAGATGAGTACCCAGAGTCCTCAGAAGGCAGATAGGAATCATCAATTCAAGATGTGTCAGCTACCAGGGCTTTCCTATCTCTGAGGCGTTGCTCTCTTTTGTTCCGTTTCTCTTCTCTTTCTCTCGAGTCGGTCGAGGCGCCAGTGATGTAGTGACCTGGTTTCTCGCAGTTGAAGCATGATCCTCGATCTACGGAATTTCCTCTGCCAGGTGAGTCACTCCGTCTGTAGGATCTGTCAGGTGACTTCCCTTTCTGATAGTAATCAGAACTTCTTCTGTCAGATCTGTTATCTCTTTTCTCATCCGCCGGATCATCCTTTTCTTTTTCTTCTCTGTGATCTCTTCGATCATCGATCTGGTTCTTTCTCGTGATCTATCGGTTGGCCTCTGTTTCTTTGATAGTCACCGTAGAATCTCCGATACTTACCAAGGTTGAGTATTTGTTCTTTCAAGTTTCTTGGTAGCGAAGCGTCTGCTCGCTTGACTTATGATGTTTCCAACGAGTTCAGATGGCCTTCGATCTGCTGCTGGTTGCTTTAAACGCAATTGATTTAGACGTTGAGGCTTCAGCAGGCGTCTCGTCTTCATCTGCTTGTCCTCTTTCGATTAAATCGAACTCGTGAGCTTTAAGGCTTAGGAACAAGCTACTTGGCTTCATTTTTGAAATGTCTTGGCAATCCTTGATTACCGTGACTTTCATGTCCCATTTCTTGGTGAGAGATCTTAAGAATCTGACATCTCTCTACCAAGTTCTCGTAGCTTATTGACTGACATGGTGATCCTCCCATCGAGCTCGTTGATGGTCTCGTTGGGCAACATCTTTAACTTTTCGAACTTCACCAGTTCAGCTTGTAGGCTGCTGTCTTTGATATGATCATTTCCTTCGCAGATCTCAACAAGAGTATCCCACATTGCTTTTACGGTTTTGAGATACTTTATCTTCTCTTTGGCGACTTTATCCATTGTGTTGGGAAATGAATTTAATAAAAAAGGATTTTGATTAGATCCCAAAACCCCTGAGTATGACATGGTCAGGATAATCTTGATAGATGAGTCAGGATTCAGTTTTAGAGTGTTCAGGATATTATCTGCACCATGTATAGTCGGCGCAGATATAGAATGAGTTAAGTGTCAAGACTCATGAAGAAAAATCGAGATATCAAGACTCGATGAGGATACCGAAAACCCAAGGCTCGGAGAAAAACTCAAGGCTCGAGAGAAATCTGAAGGCTCAGAGAAACCTGAAGGATCAGAGAAACCTGAAGACTCAGAGAACCTGAAGACTCAAGAGAACCAAGAGACTCAGAGAAATATCAAGACTCAAGAATGTCTTTGGCTCAAGATATCCCGAAAGTTCCGAGGCAATCGGGCCGAGGAATATAGCCGTTGGAATCCAGCTGACGTGGACCAACGAGAGGAAGATAACCAGCCTGAAAAAGTCAGAACTTAAAAAAGAATAGTATGGATTTGAATGTGATTCTCTCCAACGGTAACATTCAAATCCACACTATAAATACAAGTTCTTCCTCCATTATCAGGTGTGGAGTGGAGAGTGTGGAAGTGCGAAGAAGATAGCAACGATGCTACAGAGCCAAAGAGAGTTAAGCTTTCCCACCCTAGAACACAAGTCTATAGATATACAAATATATTCAAAGAGTGTTCTAGAACCCAACCTAAGAAACCCACGATGTATCATAAGCTTAGAGAGATTTTCCCAACCTTAGCACTAAGGCTAAATCATTGTAAGGGAAAATCTCATCATAGTTGGAGACAACACCAAACCCAAACCCAGTGGTGAAGTGACGTAGTTGTTAGGCAAACCCGAGTGAGGGTGATAAGTCCCGTTGGAGTGTGAACTCGTTAATCATCTATAGGCAAACCCGAGTGAGGGTGATAAGTCCCGAAGGAGTGTGAACTCGTTAAACATCTAAGAGTTTGAGTTAGTAAACTACGGAGGTAGTCAGAAAGCTCAGGGTCGGGTTGAGTAAGTAAACTACGTGGATTAGTCAGAAAGCTCAGGGCCGAGTTGAGTAAGTAAACTACGAGGTAGTCAGAAAGCTCAGAAGTTGATAGTAAATTTATCTGAAGAGTCAGGGAGAGTGGATGTAGGACTGGTTGTCCGAACCACTATATATTGCTGTGTTGTTTACTGCTTTATGTTTATACTTGTCATATGCATCTAGTTATAAGCAAAACACAACACATGAGCTCCAAAGTTTCAAAAATTTGAAATACTCTGTTCTCTCCCCTGTTTTATATGCACCGAAACCAAACGTTTTGCTTCCGCACGCGCAAAATAGGTTTTCCCACCGGGACCAACAAGTGGTATCAGAGCAGGTGCTCAAAAGATTACTTCTTCAATGTAATCGCCTGAGCAGATCTATTTTTAAAACCTATCTCTGATCTGATACCAACAAGTGGTATCAAGGAAACAGAAAGTTTTACACAACAATGGAATAATAGAACTTTTCATTGATAAAGACCCGAAGGTCAGGTTACATTACAAGTTACAAATACAAGAAAACCTGGAGGTCAATACATAACTCTATACCCTAAACCCTCAAGTCATAACCCTAAACCTTCATCCAAACCCAAACCCGATCTACAGGGTGGTGATTAAGAGGAGGAGTGAGGGAGATTTTAAGATCTCATGCTCTCATTTTCCCCCACTTAACAGGGTGAGGGAGGCTTGAAAGGTAATCCTATGCCAAGAACCGATGGACTCTCCAATGGAGTGAGAGCGGCCTTGATAGGATTTTTGCCGTGAGCCCTAAGAAAGAGTCATTGGGCTCTCCAAACAGAAATGGTGAGTTTGATATAGGAAGATCACCGTTATCCGATCAAGTTCGTGATATCAAACTCACGCTCATTTTCGGACCGAGTCTGCGAATCTTTGGGTTACGCCATCCGTCGAAGACACACAAGCCGTGATAACGATTAGGAGAAGTGTCTTCTCGATTGCATGACGGCAGATCCGCCACCGATGGTAGAGAAGCTTAGCAACGATTGTATGAGAAATCTTTGATGACGATTTAGAACCGCAAAAAGGGACACACAGGTTGATTTGAGAAGATGAAATCATGGAAAAGGGGGTAAAAGTGTTTGCCGGAATCTCACCGAAAACAAGGGTTCACCAGATACATGATTCTACAAAAGAAGATATGTATGGTGAAATGAGTTATGTCGTGTAAAACATTGGTCCAATTTATAGAGTCCAAGCAAGGGTGCGGATGCAAATTTGAGTTCTCAAAGCCTTTTAGAAAAATTTATATCACAAGGACAAATATGTAGAAATCACGCTGACCGATAATTGGAAAAAGTACTACGGGATTGACATATCGAGAGTGTCGGGGCGATATCTACGGATGTCAAATCGCACCAACTTAGGGAATAGAAGCTACTATTCTAGACTAAGTTTTGGCAAAGAACACTTTCCAAGAATTAGCTTAATCGAGGAGAATCGATTAAGTCAACAAAAATCGATTACATACAAAGTCGATCAAATGAAGAAAATCAAATTTAACTTGAAAGCTTCACCAAATCGGATATATCGGGTCTATATCACTTGAAAGGGGAACCTCAACTTGAGGGGAACTCACGGAATCAAAAGTAAATGGTCAAGATCGGGCGTGGCTCAGCAGACTAGACTGATCGAGATCAAATAAATTAGAAGAGTTCAAATGATAAGCTGTGCAATAAACCAGAAGTGAAGAAAAGCTAAAGCCAGCAAATCAGAAGAGAAGGTTGCAAATCAGAAGATGAGCAAAAGAGACTGATCAAGATCAGACGTGATCGAGATCAAGATATAATAATGAGCGATGATGAAGATCGACGAGATCGACGTGATCAAGATCAGATATGATAAATCTAATATGCTAACCTGATATAATGACCTAATGCTATGTTGATCTAAAGATGTGTTGATTTGATTAGTCAAGCTAATCAGATCAGGCAAAGAAGAAATAAGATAGCTTGGGTAAAGTGATCTGAGACTCAGTAAGTAAAGAAAAACTGAGACTCAGTATAGGTCAAAAGACCTGAGGGTCAAGATGTCTGAAGTCAGAAGAAACTGAACTCAGTCAGCATGAGTGTCAGTATACCTGATCAGACAAAGTCCATTAAAGAAGAATGAGGAGCCGAGCTGAAAACAGAAGACTGAAGACCAAAACTGAAGACTTGTAATTCTTTATGTTTTTTTTTGTCTTTATTTTTTTTATAAGTTCATTGTAATCTGTAAACTGATAAACATACGATCAATGAAACCTTTATCTTTATGCTCAAAGATAATACCTCATTATCTTTTTTTTACATGTCTTTTATGATGATATGCCTGATTGAATGTCTCTAATCTGATTGTATGCTCATATAAAAGGGAAACTATATGATGCTATGGGAGAAATTGCTTAAGTATTTAGTAATGATCTATTTAGGAAAGATTCATTACTGAAGAAATCTGTTGAATGATTTAAATTGATTAGAGTTACCATTCTTGTAATAGGAAAAACTGAAACCTGAGTATAGGTTATATGTTTGTAACAAGATAGGTTTTGGCATCATCAAAAAGGGGGAAATTGTTGGGAAATGAATTTAATAAAAAAGGATTTTGACTAGATCCCAAAACCCCTGAGTATGACATGGTCAAGATAATCTTGATAGATGAGTCAGGATTCAGTTTTAGAGTGTTCAGGATATTATCTGCACCATGTATAGTCGGCAGATATAGAACAGGTTAAGTGTCTGAAGACTCAGTAAGAAACTGAGATACTGAAGACTCAGTAGGATACTGAGAAACCTGAAGGCTCAGAGAAACCTGAAGGCTCAGAGAAATCAGAAGGCTCAGAGAAACCTGAAGGATCAGAGAAACCTGAAGACTCAGAGAACCTGAAGACTCAAGAGAACCTGAAGACTCAGAGAAATACTGAAGACTCAGTAATGTACTGAAAGCTCAGTATATCCTGAAAGTTCCGAGGCACTGAAGCTGAGGAATATAGTCGTTGGAATCCAGCTGACGTGGACCAACGAGAGGAAGACAACCAGCCTGAAAAAGCTGCAGAACTTACAAAGAATAGTATGGATTTGAATGTGATTCTCTCCAACGGTAACATTCAAATCCACACTATAAATACAAGTTCTTCCTCCATTATCAGGTGTGGAGTGGAGAGTGTGGAAGTGCGAAGAAGATAGCAACGATGCTACAGAGCCAGAGAGAGTTAAGCTTTCCCACCCTAGAACACAAGTTTGTAGATATACAAATATATTCAAAGAGTGTTCTAGAACCCAACCTAAGCAACCCACGATGTATCATAAGCTTAGAGAGATTTTCCCAACCTTAGCACTAAGGCTAAATCATTGTAAGGGAAAATCTCACCATAGTTGGAGACAACACCAAACCCAAACCCAGTGGTGAAGTGAGGTAGTTGTTAGGCAAACCCGAGTGAGGGTGATAAGTCCCGTTGGAGTGTGAACTCGTTAAACATCTGTAGGCAAACCCGAGTGAGGGTGATAAGTCCCGAAGGAGTGTGAACTCGTTAAACATTTAAGAGTTTGAGTTAGTAAACTACGGAGGTAGTCAGAATGCTCAGGGTCGGGTTGAGTAAGTAAACTACGTGGAGTAGTCAGAAAGCTCAGGGCCGAGTTGAGTAAGTAAACTACGAGGTAGTCAGAAAGCTCAGAAGTTGATAGTAAATTTCTCTGAAGAGTCAGGGAGAGTGGATGTAGGACTGGTTGTCCGAACCACTATATATTGCTGTGTTGTTTACTGCTTTATGTTTATACTTGTCATATGCATCTAGTTATAAGCAAAACACAACACATGAGCTCCAAAGTTTCAAAATTTTGAAATACTCTGTTCTCTCCCCTGTTTTATATGCACCGAAACCAAACGTTTTGCTTCCGCACGCGCAAAATAGGTTTTCCCACCGGGACCAACACATTGTCTTCATGATTATATGCCTAGCGATTGTGTCTAGAGTGAACAACTTTCTTTCCTCTACATCCATCAAAGCTGGGCTGTTTCGCACAAGACTTCCCGTGGTAAAGTCTAGATCTCCTCCGACTGCTGGGTTGTCGTGGTATATGATGATGGGTCCTCGTTCGATGACTTCCATCATTCTGCCGCTTATCGAACCTAGATGGTTGCACATATATATAGCCCAATCTGCATACTCATCAATTGAAAATTTAGGCAAATCATGATACATACCAGAGGTATTATCTATGCTGAGTGATTTTGAAAACGAATGAGTTTTTAAAAATGATTTTTCAAGAACTGTTCAAATGACCACAAAGATTCTTCCTCAAGAATCGATGATACTCAAAGCCAGTGGTCTGTAGAACCACTGCTCCGATACCACTTGTAGGTCTCGAACGGGTTTTGTGAGGGTGGAAGTCTAGAGGGGAGGGGTGAATAGACTTCCAAAACTTTTCGTGCGGATCAGGTGTGAACTGCAGATTACCCGATCAGAGTGCTAGTGTATCAGTTTAGACTGATGTTCAATCTTACTGAGTGCCTGAGGGCAGATCAGTTTGATATCTGTCAGTTTAACTGAATGGTGCAGAAGCTTGTTTTTACCCGTGTGAAAAACCAGTTTTATCAATCAGATTCTTAAGTTAGTTTTTAACCTGTTGACTGAAGTGTCAGACTAATCAGATCAGTTGCTTGGTGCAGACTGAACTTTAACTTTAGACTATGTATGCAGTTTAAACTTAATTGTGTGACTTGTGTAAAGTGATAAGAAAGCAAGTAAATGCACACAAGACATTTTATAGTGGTTCGGAAAAAACCCATCCTACGTCCACTCTTCCCTTAACATAGGGGAACCTTAACCTACTTTAACCTGCGGGACTTATATCCTTTTCAGGATGGCCGAGATGTTTACCGAGTTCCCACTCAAGCTTAACCTACTGGACTTATATCATTTTCAGGATAGCCGAGATGTTTATCGAGTTCCCACTCTACAATGTAACCAGCTGGACTTATATCCTACAAAGAGGATAACCGAGATGTTTATCGAGTTCCCACTCTACAACATAACCAGCGGGACTTATATCCTACAAAGAGGATAGCCGAGATGTTTAATGAGTTCTCACTCTACAGACTTGACCTAACTTGCGTTTGGGTAAAGAATGAGTGAGGGTTCCAACTGGAAATCTATCCTGGTGCTTTAGATAGCCAAAATGCTAGTGGATAGGATTTCTTGCTAAGAACTATGCGATGAACACTCTAAGAATAATCTTCAGATGTAGTGTTCTTTTGAGTGGAGATTTGCTGTAGCTTTAGCTTCTTTTGCGATGTCTCCCTGTTTGTTCTTGCGTTTTTCACTTGTTGAACCTCTTCTTCAAAATGAAGAATGATCCCATTTTATAGACCTCGAAATCAAGAAGCCGTTGGAGAGCAATTTGAATTTTGGGCTATATTAGGTAGGCTGTAGGATATGATTGAGACGTGCTGCGATTTTCGGCGTGGCCGTCAGCATGATTAGCGCTATTTTTTTCTACAGCTTCGTATCCCGTATTGTCAGCTCTTTTTGTGCACGTGTCGCTTTCTCCTTGGCTTTGCGAGGTGGCACTTCAGATCATCTGACCTTCTCTGGGTCATCTGATACTTCGACCTGACCTATACATACTGAGTTCTCTCTCAATATGTGACCTATCTTTTACATCAACTATCTATACATTTCAGCTGGTCATCTTATTCTGAATCTAAGTCATCAGTCAGCTAACAGGTCTGACTGGTCCTATTACAACCTGTTTTGGAACTTCCATCAAAACTAAATTACATATTTCCCAACACTTGAGTTTCTCAAATTTCACCAGTTCAGCTTGCAGTCTGCTATCTTTAATCAAATCATTTCCTACACACATTTCAGCAAGCGTATCCCACATCTGTTTGGCTATCTTGAGATATTTTATCTTTCCTCTGCTTATCTTGTCCATGGTCTTCATGATTATGTGCCTGGCTATCGTATCCAGAGTGTACAACTTTCTCTCTTCAGCATCCATCAGGGCGGGACTCTTTCTGACAAGACTTCCAACTGCAAAATCTGGATCACCTCCAATAGCTGGGTTGTCATGGTAGATGATGATGGGTCCTCGTTCAAGAACTTCCATCATCCTGCTGCTTATTGATCCCAGATGATTGCTCATGTAAATCGTCCAATCTGCATACCCATCAATGGAAAATTTAGGCAAGTCATGATACAAACCCAAAGTATTATCCATGTTAATCGTGATTTTGAAAACAGATGAGATTTGAAAAGGTTTTTCAAGATCAGTTCAAGTGACCACAAAGGTTCTTCCTCAAGAACCGATGATATTCAAAGCCAGTGGTCCGTAGAACAACTGCTCTGATACCACTTGTAGGTCCCGAACGGGTTTTGTGAGGGCATAAGTCTAGCGGGAAGGGATGAATAGACTTCTGAAAACTTTTTCGTGTAGATCAGGTGTGATTGCAGTTTGCCTGATCAGAGTGCAAGTGAATCAGTTTGGACTGATATCCAACTTACTGATCACCTAAGGGCAGATCAGTTCAGTGTCTATTAGTTTAACTGATTGTGCGGAAGCTAGTTTATACCCGTGTGAAAAACTAGTTTAAAACAAATCAGATTCTGAAGCTGTTTTCAATCAGATGACTATGAAGTCAAACTGATCAGATCAATAGCTTGGTGCTAGCTGATCCTAACTCAGAATATGTATGCAGATTTACTCAAGTTGTGTGCAATAGTGTAAAGCAGTTAATCAAACAGGTAAATGCACACAAGATTTATAGTGGTTCAGACAACCAGTCCTACGTCCACTCTTCCCTATCACAAGGGGCACCAACTTAACCATCTGGACTTAGATTATTGTGTTAGTCCATCACATTACACCAATAGATATTTATAGAGCTCTCACTCAACCGATCCCAGAAATCAGAACTAGAAACCCTAGTCTGAAATCTTGCTAAACAAACGTAACCTAACTTTGGGTTTTGGGTAAGATTTGTTGTTTGTTCAAACTTTGAAATCTATCCTAGTATTTAAGTAGCCTAACAGCTAGAAGATAAGATTTCTGTGTTAAGAACTATGGGATGAACACTTAGAAAATAATCTTCAAGGTTGTGTTCTTCGTGAGGAAATTTTGCTATAGTATATGAGCTTCTTGATAATTTCCGTGTTTTCACTCTGAAGAGTAATCCCATATTTATAGACCTCGAAATCAAAGAACCGTTGGAGAGAAATTTGAATTTTCGGCTATATTTGGTAGGTTTGCAGAATTTGATGTGACGTGCTTCCAGGAACGGCATGGCCGAAAGCGTATGTCGTTTTTCTAGCTGTTTGACAATGCAGCGCCGAAATCCACAGTGTCAGCTCAGGTCATACGTGTCTTGTTCTTATTGGTTAACAAGTACAGCATGTCAGAGTTTGTTCACCAACTAAAGTTGACATTCTTCTTGTTCAGATCAACAACGTATGACTTGGTGAAACATTAGTTGACACCTGGTGTGAGCTGACCTGATCAGTTACAATTGATCAGTCTACCTGATAGAGTCTTTTGATGCCAGTTGTCTTAGCTTCAACTAGCAGACTCGACTGATGAAGGTCTTCTGGTCTGGATCTTGATCTTCTGGTAGTCTTCTGATCTTCAGGTCTTCTGAGCTATTAGCTTCATGTCTTCACCTGATCATCTGATTAACTGATCATTCGACTAACTGATTATCTGATCTTTTGACCTTATCTTGTCTTCTGATCTCAACGGGTCTTCTGAACTGACCTATACATATTGAGTTCCCCCTCAATATGTGACCTACCTTATACATCAGCTGTCTATACATTTCAGCTGGTCATCCTAACCTGATTCTAAAACATCAGTCAGCTAACAGGTCTGACTGGTCCTATTACAAACTGTTTTGGAACTTCCATCAAAACTAAATACAAATTTCCCAACACTTTCTGCTAAACCCTTAGTCACAGAAATTCCTAAAGAACCTTCTCTAGAAATACCCTCAGAAACTCCTATTGCTGACCCTGTTTCTGAAAACCCAAATCAAACAGCCGATGTTGAAATGAAATCTGCTAACTCCTCTGATTCAGAAGGAATGGGGGAGAAATTGAAGAACATTAGGCTAAGAAAGAAGCAATTGGCTCCCAGAAGAGGTGTTGGTAGATGGGGAAAGAGAAGAATGTCACAAAGAAACTTAGGGAAAAAGGTTGATTATACTGGGAAACGTCCTAAGAGAACTGATGGTGGTTCTGATGATCCCATTCACGTTGAGGATTATGATGAAGAAATGGCTGTTCCAAATGTTCCTGTTGCTGAGTCAAAAGATTCAGATGATGACTTAACCATGCAAGAATTGTTGGCTAAGAAGGAAAGGAGAACCAAACAGAAAAATGATCCTCCGGTGAATGCTGCTACAAATGTTGCTGAATCATTTGATTCTGAACCAGACATTGATCCTCAAGCTAAGGATACTGAAGAAGATGAACCTGAAGAAGAGGAACCTGAAGAAGAGGAACCCAAAGAAAATGTACCTGAACAAAATGAGTCTGATAATGAACTTGATCAAATCTTTGATGAGGTAATGGAATCTGACTCTGACTCAGATGATAAGGTTGAGCATGATAGAAAATCTGCTGTTGTTAAATCCATGCTTAAGAGATTCATTGTGGATGAAAGGATCATCAAAATGCCTGATTTTGAAGCTCAAAATCTGATAGGTTTTCTTGAAAGTAGATCTCTGTTGCATGCTCTACAATATGCCAAACCTTATTATGTTACTTAGGTTGCTGAATTTTATGCTAATCTGAAAAAGAGTTGTGGGAATAGGCAGTCTTCAAACTATGGGAAAGTAAGGTTTAGATACAATGTTCTTACCATTAACCCTAAGATCATAAACATCTTTCTGAAGACTAAACAAGTGGAAGATGATTCCGGAGAATTGGACATAGGGGAAGTGAAGTCAGTCATCACTGGTGGTAGACATTCTGTGTGGACTTTACAATTTTCTGCTGCAAAACTGACCTCTTTATACTCTGTGTTGTATAAGCTGCTAGTCTCTAATTGGTTGCCTTCCAAGAATTCTACTGTGTTAACCAAGGAACAGACATTCTTGCTGTACA
Organism: Stenogyne calaminthoides; assembly: GCA_037126765.1. Taxonomy (NCBI): domain Eukaryota; kingdom Viridiplantae; phylum Streptophyta; class Magnoliopsida; order Lamiales; family Lamiaceae; genus Stenogyne; species Stenogyne calaminthoides. The sequence continues at coordinate 24,781,793 of JBBCBC010000002.1, forward strand.
AGATTGTGCACCTGAACAAATTTAACATAGGTCAAATCATATTTGACAACATTGTATCCTATGCTGGTAAAAACTCTGAAGGAACTATTCTGCCATATCCAAGTTTGATCTGTTAACTCTTGGATAGACTGGAGTTTGAGAGACCTAAAGGAGAGAGGATCAGTGGGTATATACCATGTTTTGGTATCTCACATGTACTGAGGTCTGGAAACCGTACTGTTGATCTACCTTTAGAAGATCCTGCACCGCAAGCCAAAAATGTTGCCCATCCTGTTGGCAACATTCCTTATACAGTAATCAGAAAGAATGGTACACCCTCTGTTCATTTTACAAACTCTTTCATTACTGATCAGATTACTTCCATCCAGCAGAACATAGATACTTTACTTAAACAACAAGCATTCTAGAGAAACCTACTTTCTACTCCAACAGGGGGAGGATCACCTGATGATGGTCCTGATGATGGTGGTGATGATGGAGCTGGTCCATCTGGCCATACAGGTGAGAAGGATGATGCATCAGATGCTGCGGAAGATGATGTTTATGTTGCTGCTGATCAGAATAATGCTGAAGATAAAGAGGTGGAGGATGTTGTACAAGATGATTTTAATGAGGCTGTGGAGGATTCTGTGGATGATGTACTCAATACTGATGCTGCGGCTGCTGCTGATTAAATGGTACCTGATGATGCTGAACTAGTTGATGATAGCCCTGATTACACAGATGATGAAGTGTTGGTGACACCTACCAGGGAGAATTTGTCTCCAGAGAGCATTGCTATCATTGATCAACTTTATGGAGCTGATAACTGGTGATTGGATTCAAGACAGCTGGGAATTTTGAAGTATGGGGGAGCATTTGCAGAATATGGAGATGCAGCCATTCCTTGGCCCAGTCCTTCCCTTTATTTCTCTATAAATTTCCTGTCTGTGTTGTAATCTTTTATTTCTGCTCTTTACTTTTTAAACTCTGTTAACGGACAACTAGTTGATAGGTTTATATTTCTGTCATTTACTTTATGCTGTTGGATACTTTGGCCTAAGTACACTGCTGATGTACTTGGTGCTTGTGTTTGTTTATATTTATGATTTGGTTGAATAGTAGTTGTTCTCTGAATGACTATTATTTGTTTCTTTCCTGACACAAGTTTGGATGTTGTTTTTAACATCAGGTGTGTTGTAGTAGAAAGGCCAAATTGGGGGAGTTTGTTGATGTAGCACGAATGTTGTTCCAGATGTTGGACAACATTCTGCACAACATCATAAATGTGCTCTTTCTCCTAACACTAACTCCGGTTTAATAGATTTGTTTCTCTATGTTTCCTACATTGCAGGTTGAAGATAATCTCGGATATTATCAAGCGGTTTCACTGATGGAGTGAGAATAGAAAGATCATAGGTGGTTACACCAAGATCATGGAGATAGTGGAGGAGAAGTTCAAGGCTGTTCACACCAAGTGGATAGGACAATGCAGTTGGTCCGAAAGTCTATAAATAGACTGCATTGGTCGACATTCAAGTTTGAGTTAAAGTGAAATCCCATTTGCTCTACTCCAAACATAAGAGAGTAACATCCAAGACACAACCAAGAGTGAAAAACCGAGTGTTTGTAATTCTAGGAGTGTGAGGGTCATTGTTATTCTATGTGTACTGGTCGAGGGAATACAATCTCTCCTATCAGTATTGATTTTGTCTTATTAGATCAAGTTTTAGATTAAATAAGATCACTAGTTACTTGATTGAATAGATTGATTTTGGTGTGTGGTTTTTCACTACACCTTTTAGGATCTTGTAAGAGATTCGTGTGTATCTCACTACTTGTTATAGTGATGTTTTTAACCATGAGGTTCGTATAGTCTGGATTATAGACTATAAAAAATTTTGAAATCCTTTGCACTGCGTTTTTATGCTTCTGCTGTCATATGTTGTTTTACATGTTGCATAACATTTTTAACAACACTCTGAAAAATACACGCACACACAATGTCAAAATTAATATTACACTATCCATCTTAATCCATATTACGATAATATGGGCTCCAGGTTATTATTTCCCGTGTTTAAGATTATTTAGTCCATTAATTAATTAAGCCACTGAAGAGCTTTATATTAATTAATATCTTTATCCTTGGAGTAAGGACATCTCAACATTATTATCCATACCGAAAAATTAATTCCAGTTGCAAGATTTGGTATGATAAAGGTTCTGAGCCCACCAAGGGGACAAATCATACACGACTTTCCAAGCACACGATTCTCTGTATTAATTTAGAAATTGTCATGTAATTAATATTATTGCCCAATATATAAGGTATCGAAGTCGTAATGATTCTCTTCCCAGCATAAGTCAAAGCATTAATTATTAATCACACACAATCCTTATTAAGTGACAGCGATTAAGAAATCAACAACCAATGAGGTCTAACTCTTCATCCCATAAGTCAGTACGAAAGAGTTTATCCTCTCTGTAGGTCCGCTTCAGTGCAACAAATGCACTAGTGTAATATCTCGGTCAAGACAAGTCAATCTGAGCCTTACACATCAACCTTTACCAATAGATTGTTCAGATTTATTTAAGTGTGTAACATGCACTGTTTACAAGGGACTGCTAATGTGATCTTCTATGATCTGGTATCACCACATTAACTACAATGTAACACGTGTTATTTTACGAACAGTTTGTAGTAAGTATATATAACATTCATTCATATTTAATGCAACAGTGATAAATAATTTATTTCAGTAAATAAGTGTTTAATACATAGGTTATACAAAGTAAAAACATACTTTCACGTATAACCCCAACAATCTCCCACTTATACTCAAAGTGTGCTTTTAAATATACTACAACATATCTAATGTATTACTACGTGACATCAAATGTCACATACACCAACCTAATAACATCTCCTACTTATACTCAAAGCAGATTGGCAACGCACTTGACACCCATTCCTTCCACATGTCTCTCGAATGTACACTGAGGCAGACCCTTTGTGAATGGATCAGCTAGGTTGTCCTCCGATGCGATCTTTGCCACCTCTATATCTCCTCTCTTAATGATTTCTCGTATAAGATGGTATTTCCTTTCAATGTGTTTGCTGGCCTTGTGGGCTCTTGGTTCCCTTGAATTCGCAACTGCTCCGGTGTTGTCCCATAATACCGTGATAGTGCTGGGCAAATTCAAAACTTCGTCCAAATCGACTTAGAAGTTCTTGAGCCACACCGCTTCTTTCGCTGCTTCACAAGCAACTACATATTCGACTTCCATGGTAGAATCTGCGATGCATTTCTGCTTAACGCTTCTCCATGTTACAGCTCCTCCTCCCAAACAAAACACACTACCTAATGTAGATTTTCTGGAATCTAGATATGATTGGAAATCTGAGTCCGTGTATACCACTGGAAATAAACTGTCTGACTGATAAACTAACATTCTATCCTGAGTTCTCTTTAGATACTTCAGAATGTTTTTAACAGTAGTCCAGTTTTGATTTCCTGGGTTACTTTGATATCTTGCTACCATGCCTACGGCATAGCAAATATCCGGTCTCGTACACAACATTGCATACATAAGACTTCCTACTGCCGACGCATAAGGAATGTCTCTCATATGATCTATCTCCTTCTGTGTCTTACGACACATATCTTTGGATAGATGGATTCCATGTTTGAAAGGTACAAAACCTTTCTTGGAATCCTGCATACTGAAATGCTTCAAAACTGTATCTATGTATGAAGCTTGCGATAAGACTATCATCATTTTCTTGCAATCTCGAGTGATCTTGTTCCCAAGGATGTGCCCGGCTTCCCCTAAGTCCTTCATATCAAACTGTTTTGACAGCCATACCCTTACGTCTGACAAACCTTTTACATCGTTTCCGATGAGCAAAATATTGTCTACGTATAGTACTAAGAATACCAAGGCAGTTCCGTCACACTTCTTATACACACAACTCTCGAACTCATTTTGATCAAACCCATAAGATTTAATTACCTGATCAAATCATTGGTTCCAAGCACGAGATGCTTGCTTTAGTCCGTAAATGGACTTCTTGAGCTTGCAAACAAGATGCTCTTGGCCTTTCGCAATAAAACCTTCGGGGTGTTGCATATAGATTTCCTCATCAAGACATCCATTCAGGAAAGATGTCTTGACATCCATTTGCCAGATCTCAAAATCTAGATGTGCAGCTATTGTCATGAGAATACGGATGGACTTAAGCATAACTATAGGCGAAAAGATTTCCTCATAATCAATACTCTCTTTCTGAGTATATCCCTTTGCCACTAGCCTAGCTTTAAAGGTTTCAACCTTCCCATCCGGTCCTCTTTTCCTCTTGTAGACCCACTTGCATCTAATGGGTTTTATTCTATTGGGTGGTGTTGGGGTTATACTGGAAATGTATGCTTTTACTTTGTATAACCAGACTGAATTTCGGGCTTACTTGCTGAAATAAATTATTTATCACTATTGCTTTAAATATCATTGATTGTTACATATATTTACTGCATAACTGTTTGTTGGTCCCGGTGCTAACGAGTCTCACGCGTGTATGGGGGGGGGAATACACGTGTTTAGTGATTTTAAAACTTTTCTTTCACTGAGGTCAGATGGGTCAGGTTATCCTCATGATTTTGCCCTGAGAAGCACGGATTGCCCTGAGTCAAAGTCTACTGAGACAATGATCCTGAGCTGCTTTCAGAAGCTTCAGATTAGCCCAACTGAGCCTGAGTTTATCAGAGATCCTGAGGCTCTTGGATCAGATAATTATCTTACTGAACCCTCGATGAGAGTTAGTTCGATTTTGTAACTATCTGTTTCTAGCTACTCAAGTGTCTTGGAATGGTTGGCCCTAAGTTTATACTCGTTTTAGCTTTTGCTTTGAAAATCTTCCCTTCAATAAAAAAAAGGATTAAGGTTTGTGATCAATTTGATGCAAGTTCAGTGGATTGGTTCCAACTGAATATCAGTGAACTATGCTTTCAGTGAAAAACATGCAACAGATAATAATGTAGTACAGAAAGCAAAACAACACAGCAATTATAGTGGTTCAGAGACTCAAGCTCCTACGTCCAATCTCTCTGATCTTCAGAGAAATTCCTTAACCACTTCCTAAAGCTTTCTGGCTAACTCACTGTAGCTTACTCACTTTTCTACCTTGAGTTTTCTGGCTGACTCACTGCAGCTTACTAACTCAAACACACACAAGTGTTCAGACTACCACAAGTAGCTTACTAACTTCTTCTCTAGAGTTTTCTGGCTAACTCACTATAGCTTACTAACTCTTTACAACTCTAACTCACCAACAAAACACATACAAACTATCTTAACAATGGGTTTGGGTTTTGGGTTGGTTTCCAACTAGGGTGAGATATCCTTTACAATAAGAACTAATGCAAAGGCTAGGATATATCTTCTAAGCTTTGGATATATCTATCACTCTAGGCTTAGAATAGTGAGCTCTCTCCAATGTGAAACACTTGGGAAATTCTAGGGTTTTTCGAGTGCTTCAATTTGCAATAATACGAATGAGCTCTTGAGTTGCTTTGAAATTTCCCATGACCTCTCAATGTAAAGGGTCACTGGTATTTATAGGCAACCTTCACCAAGGTTACTCTTGAAAAACTATCCGTTGGATGAGATAGTATCAAGGGTTTTCTCTTCTGGTGTTTGATGAACGGCTATATTTAGGGTTTGAATACTCCCTTGCATGTTTTAGGAAATATGCAGTCATGTAGCCAATCACCAATTTTTGCGATGCGAACTTAGTACTCACCGACATGATTCAGTCCCGTCCGCTTTCGATTAATAGTAAAGTACAGTGTTGTCTTCCTCAGATTGGTTCTTGTCTTCAGTGAATGTAGACAAACAAAACGACTCTATTTGGTCAATCTCTCTGAATGAGACAACCTTAAACAACACTTAGACTTAGTTCTTTTTGTCTGCATATGAATGTTTTGGGCAATATCTACTTTTCTGAATATTTGCGTTTTTCTCAGATTTTGTAGTCTTCAGATAGATTATATTCAGTGCCTCTGAACATTCAGGTTATACTGAGTATTCAGTATCTTACTGAGTCTTCAGTTACTACTGGGTCTTCAGTATCTTCTGAGTCTTCAGTGTCTTCAGTGACATCTGAGTCTTCAATGTCTTCAGTGACATACTGAGTCTTCAGTGTCTTCAATGACATAATCAATGACATCTTCAAGAACTTCATTGTCTTCTTCAAGAACTTACTTAGTCTTCATGTCTTGAAAGAACTTCATCGAGTCTTCATGTCTTGCCATTTCATGAGTCTTGATGTCTTCAAAATCTAACCTGATCTATATCTGCTGACTATACATGGTGTAGATAACTTCCTGAACAATCTATACTGAAACCTGACCCAGTCTATCAAGATTATCCTGAACATGTCATACTCAGGGTTTTTTTTTTGGGATCTAATCAAAACTTCTTTATTAAATTCATCTCCCAACAATTTCCCCCTTTTTGATGATACCAAAACCATCTTGTTACATTTAAGAAAACCTAACCTATCCTCAGGTTTCAGTTTATCTATTACAACCAAAATGGTATTTCTCCAATCAAGTTCTTTAACAATCTGGCATATCAAGACATGTAAAAAGATCTATTATCTTTGAGCATAAAGATAAAATTTTCATTGATGTAGGATAAGAGTTACAGATTATAATGAAAAAAAAAAAAAAAGTACAAAGTCTTCAGTCTTCTTCCACTTCATCCTATGGCACTTCCAGGTTGAACATCCCGTAGTATCTCTTCTTCAGTTCATCTCTTGCCTTGATGATTTCAGGGTTGTTTCCTGTTAGGCCTAGCTGGATGGCATACTGGGCTATTTCCTGAGAAATGGCTGCCTCATTTACATAGCCATTCTCAAACATAGGAGTTGGGTACATGTATGGACCAGGAGCTATTATCTGAGTGTTTCCTTCATCTGCCAAGTTGATCCAACTTTGTAGGTACTTAGGATAGAATGTCAGTAAGTACTCAATAAAGGATTCATTCTTATCCGAGCTGCTCCCCCTCCATTCTCTCAGAATCTCATAATAAAACCAGAAGGTTCTCTTGATCTCTTCCCATGCATCATTGAACTGTATATAGCATCCACTTGTCAATGTGCGCCACTTCCTCGAGTCTTTTACGTACCTCTCCTTTTTGCTTATAAACTTTTTGAATCCACCTCTTCTTTTATGTTCTTCTTCTTTCTTCTTTCTGATCAGAGGAGCACCAGATACTGAAGCAGTAGTTCTTTTCTCCTTTTCAATCTGCAGGGCCTTCTTGAGTCTTCTTGGTATCAAAAGTCTCCGGTTGAGCTTCGATTTCCTTTTACGTCCTTCATCGATTCTTCAAAATCCATAATCGCCTTCCTCTCGAGTAGGTTTAGCTACCTTTGCTCTTTTCTTCTTTTCAGTTTCAACAAAGGCAACTGCTTTTCTATTTTCTGGTCTGGCTTGTTCTTCTTCTGCCTTGCTTGTTCCAACCATCCTTCTATCACTCAATTTCTCATAAATTACTTCCTGATCAGTTTGCTCAGATGTTTGAGTGAAGATAGGTTTCTCAGCTTCTTTGAACTTTAGTTTCTCAGTGGCTTCAATTTCTCATAAGGCATCAACAATTTTCTTTCCTTCAGCTTCTTTTTGAGCCTTTCTCTCCAAGGTTTGTGCCAACAACTCACTTAATTTGCCACCAGGCCTTTCCCCCTTTTTGGCACCATACATTGGGAGTAGTTGAGTCAGTGCAGTATCCATATAGTATTGCTCCTTACTCATACTGCGCACTTCTCGTGCCAACTGATTATTCTCATCTTCTAGCCTTATCATGTAATTCTTGGCCATTGAGAACTCATCCGAAAGAGGAGCAAAATGTTTTGAGAAGACATCATGCATCATCTCTGTCATCTTGGTCATGAGCAGAGAGCCCATTTCCTCAACAGCTGTTTTGATCATCAGATCATTCTTCTCAATCAACTTGGCTTCAAGATAGGCAGTTCTTTCTTGATACATCTGCTTCATGTTGGCATTAAGCTCTGTATGTACTCCATCAATCTTTCCATCTAATGTAGCTAATTTACTTGATAGAGTTTGTTTGAGGCGTGTCGGATGATGAACTCGGAGTTCTCCATTTTCTCGATTTTGAGCAAACGAGAAACTAACTCCATCCGGAGTCATCTTGTCTGTGAGAATTGTTTGCGGATGCTTGATGAAGAGCTTAGATTCTCAAGATTTTGAGATTGACTTTCGCCAAAGATCTCTTCCATCCTTGGCTCTATCTTCTTTAACTCATCCAGGATTGGTGTGAAATCAACCACTGGAGTTTGTACAACATTTTCCAACAGAGCTGGGTGCTCCAACTGAGCCTCAGTCTGCATATCATAAACATCAAATTTAAATCTAGGTACTTCAAGAACCCGGCATAATGTATAATAAAGGCGCAAGGTACCGAAGAATGCTAACTTTCGGTTTGAGGTTGTCGATATCGATTAGTTCAAAGATCGATTCTGTCCCCCATCCGACTCTCGCCCTTCTCTTTCTCAAGATCTATCTGAGGTTCATTCTCCTTCTCAGATTTCTTTTCTGCATCATCTCCCTTATCCTTATCTTTATTTTGATCATAGGAGCTGGAAGCATCAACTCCTTCAGTAGCTTTCTTTTCAGCTAGCTTCTTTTTTCACTAATTCATCAAAATCGCCAGACTTTTCATTCTCGGCTTGGTTTTTCCAAACCCGAGAATTTTGTCGAGGCAAATTGCCTTAGCATTCCACCACTCTTCTCCTCTGTATGAAGCAATGTACAGCATCTCCGGGAGTGTTTGATTCAGAATATACACTGTGGTTCTGAGCCTGAAGAACATATCCTGAAGGTCAGGATAGGCATTCAACTCATGGTATCTGTCTAAGATGAACCATTCCCCCTTGCTTTGCCATTCAGTCTCTTCGGCTTCTCCCTTCTTCAATCTTGGGCTTTCAGAAGCAGTAGATTCAGAGTGCATGAGTTCTATTGCTGATGGATCTAGAAATGGTTGATTCAGAAGCGTATCCAAGTTTAGCAATTCCTGAGGTTCAGACTGATCTGGAGTCTGAACAGGTCTTTCTTCAATAGGGATCTGAGGTCCATTGAAGATTTCCTGAGAGATTTTATCTGAGCTCAGAGAGGTTTCGAGTACCTCAGAAAAAACATGTTCCTTAGTTTCTTGCTCCTACACATTTGTCACTACCTGAGCAAGAACCTGAAGTGGAGATTTCAACCCTTGCTGGCCTTCAGGTTGAGTTTCTTCAGTTTCACTGGCCTCCTTCTCAACAATAGATTGAAACCTTCTGCGCTTCTGAGGAGCCAGTGCTTTCTTCTTCAGTTTCTCTCCTTTCTCTCTTTTAATATGCATCAGGGCTTTCCCCCTAGCTTGTTTGGCTTCTTCATCAGTTTCTTCTTCAGCACTCTCCTTCTGAGACTCAGAGTTTTTCTCTTTCTTTCCTCTCAAAGTCTTCTTTGTTGGTTTGAACTTGATTTTTGACTTTGGAAAGGAAGTGGAATTGGCAAAGATGTCGTCCTTTTCTCTGCACATTTCCAAGATAAATGCAATCTTGGTTGCATGTAGAATCTTTCCTTTGATAACTACAGAGCCATTCACCTTCTGAATTTGATTTTTGCTTGATCACTCACCACCTTGATCAAATAGTGCAACCAATTGAATGTCGTGGAAGGTGAATCTTCAATCGCCGCCATTAGCCATAACTTAGGTGTGCTTATCTGTTCGAAACTACCAGATCTACTAATGATGCATTTGCTTACAATATCCAACAATACTCGATATTTAGGCTTCAAATGCCTCTTATTCAGAGTAGCTTCAAACTTTACTGGATGCTCAGTAATTTTATCCAAATATTCTTATTCCCTACCCATCATGTATACCGTAGGGTCTTCACCTCTATCACTTAATCCATATATGGCATTTAGATTCTTAGGAATAATATATAATTCCCTAACAAAATCCACATATTTTGAACCATGCTCCAAATGCGAGACTGTAATCTGAGATTCTATGCAATTCTCATAATCTAACTGCATATTAGAGATAAACTCAATTACCTCTTTCGCATATTCGGCCTCTGGTTGATTCGTGACCAGGCATGTAAGCTTTGCCAAATGAATCATATGCAACGCCTCCTCCCCGTGAGTTGCATTGGACGAGCTTTCTAGAGAAAAGACATATTCGTACCAAGGTTTATTGGAAATGACGAGTTTGTCGTATACAGAAAGTGTCATTTTTGGAGAATTTCTGGTGAAGGATTTTGAGATAGGTGAAAATTTCTGGGCAATTGAGGGTTTCGAAGCAGAGTGTTTGCGAAGATGAAGGCTTTTTGGAATAGGGCTTTGAAATAAAATTTTCCAATGGATATGGGATTTTGATTTATGGAAAATCGCATAGATGAAGAAATCGACGGTTGAGATTAAAAACCGACTAAAATGGGTATATGAAAGGACGATTTTGCAAATACTAAGCCACAAATTTATCCCTATTGGTGATTAATGAACAATGCATTTAATTACTGTTCCTGCAGACCATTGACTTTCCTCGTGGATTTCAAAGGTCCCGCCCAATTATTTCTTCAGGTGTTTTGTCATTTATTGCCAATGATTACTGAGATTCAGTTAGACAATAAATGTGTTGCATGAGTCAATACTTCTTTAGACTAATTTTCTCCATCGGTCTTACTGAGTTTTGACCTTGATAAAATGTCAGTATAATACTGAGTACTGATCTTCAGGATAACTGAGTTTCCCAAGACTCGGTGTTCAAGATTTCAATTTTATCCCGAGTTTTTTCAAGAAAACTCGAGAAAAAACTTTGTGCATCCGAAAACCTTCAATTTTTCGATTTGCTTTATTCACCTGGATCCAACATACCTAATTCAACTGATAGTTCCTGAAATCTTGATTCAGCCAAAGGTTTAGTCAAGATATCAACTCTCTGTTTATCAGTATGAATTTTCTCCATTCTGATGTCTTTTTTCTCAACATGATCTCTGATGAAGTGATGTCTCGATATCAACATGCTTACATCCGTGTGTGTAATACAAGATTTTTGTGTAATAGCAATTGCACTATTATTATCACAAAATATAGGTACTTCATTGGCTATAATCTTATAATCCCTCAATTGTTGTCTGAGCCAAAGAATCTGTGCACAACAGCTTCCTTCGCACCATGTATTCAAATTTTCTGAAGAGATCGTCTTCTTTGAGGTTTGTTTCTTTGAAAACCATGATATCGGTTTACTTCCAAGAAATTGACAAGTTCTTGTGGTAGACTTCTGTCAATTCTACATCCTCCATAATCTGCATCCAATAACCCGGTTAATTCAAGGTTATCATCACCGATACCATAATCCTCTATTCACAAATTGCCTTTAAGATATTTCTCGAATCTTTTTGGCGACCTCCATGTGACTAGCCTTAGGATTAGCTTGGTATCTTGCATATATCCCAACAAAGAAATGTTATATCGTGCCTACTTGTCGTGAGATATAGCAGATGATCCAATGATCCTCTATAATCGGTGTGATTCTTGATTTGCCTTCGTGATCGAGATCCATCTTGTAGTTAGTATTCATAGGAATTCTAACTCAGATTGCAATTCAGACACCATACTTTGCAATCGATCTCTCCGTGTATTTTGCTTGATTGATGAAAATTCCTTCCTTAGTTTGTTTCACCTGAAGTCCAAGAAAGAAATTCATCTCCCCCATCATTGACATCTCAAACTTTCCTTTCATCAGGGTAGAAAACTTTTCACACAGCTGATGATTTGGAGATCCAAATATGATGTCATCTACATAAATTTGAACAAGTAACATGTCTTTCCCATCTTCTATCCTGAACAGAGTCCTATCAACAGTTCCTTTGATAAAACCATGGTCAGTAAGAAACTGAGAAAGGGTATCATACCATGCTCGTGGTGCTTGCTTAAGACCATACAAGGCTTTCCTGAGCCTGTAAACTTGGTCATTCTGTATGAAACCAGGAGGTTGTTCTACATAAACCTCTTCCTTAAGCACACCATTCAGAAATGCACTTTTCACATCCATCTGATAGACTGTGAATTTCATGTGGGCAGCATATGTAAGAAACAATCTGATAGCTTCTAGTCTTGCAACAGGTGCAAAGGTTTCATCATAATCCAAGCCTTTTTCTTGGGAATAACCTTGTGCAACTAGCCTTGCCTTGTTTCTCACAATGTTGTTGTTTTTATCCCACTTATTCTTGAACACCCACTTAGTTCCAATCACATTGTGCATCTTAGGTCTATCCACTAGCTCCCAAACTTCATTCCTTGAGAACTGATTCAGATCTTCTTGCATAACAGTAATCCAAAATGAATCTTGTAGAGCTTCTTCAATCTCAGTAGGTTCTTTTTCAGATAGGAAGCAGCAGAACAAAGCACTTTCTCCATGGAACTTTCTTGTTTTGACACCATCTGATAGATCACCCATAATCTGACTTGTAGGATGACTATCCAACCATTTTCTCCTGGATGTTCCCCCTTCAGTAGTATCCTCAACATCAGAAATGTTAGGTTCAGGTAGTTTATTAAATTTAGGGAACAACTGAAAAGGAGAAAGAGAATCATCTTCCTCAGGGGAAATTCCATTCAGAACATTGTCAGAGACATTTGTTCCCCATTGGTTGATAGATTCAGAGTTTACCTCAGCTGTGACCACATCTTCATCGGCATTACATACCTGAGTCTGAACTGGTGTATGTTTAGATTGGCCAGCTTCAGTGTGTTGGCTTTCCTTCAGTGGAGAATTTCCATCCTGAGTTTCACCATCCTGAGTTTTTCCATCCTAAACTTCTTTGTCTGAGTCTGATTCACTCCATTCATAGAAAGTGACTGACTACTTCTTTTCAGGTTCAGAGGATGTTTTATCATTCTTTTTCAGGCTAAGTCTGGTGATTCTCTTGATCGGTTCTCTGAAGTCATGTTCTGTTTCTTCTGAACACAAGTAAATTCATCAAAAACAACATGAGGTGTTTCTTCCACAATAAGAGTCCTAGAGTTGTAAACTCTGAAGGCTTTACTGACTTCAGAATATCCTAAGAATATCCCTTCATCAGCTTTGCTATCAATAGTTTTCAACTGATCTTTACCATTATCGTATATGAAACACTTGCAACCAAACACACGGAAGAAAGAAACAAGAGGCTTCCTTTCATTCAACAGCTCATATGAAGTTTTTCCTTGGTTCTTGGTCAGCATGGATCTGTTCTGAGAGTAGCATGCAGTGTTGATAGCTTCAGCCCAAAATCTCTTAGGAATATCAGCTTCAACAATCATAGTCCTTGAAGCTTCTTTCAAAGTTCTATTTCTTCTTTCAAAAACACCATTACATTGTGGGGTCCTTCTGCAAATGATGTTTCATGAGCTATTCCATTTCATTTGCAAATAATCGATATGATATGATTGATAAACTTCGATTCAATTATCGATCGATTTTGACCACACTCGGATTCTTTTTCAATCTTGAGCCTTTTCATGGTTCGTAGTTTTGTGCGAGTCTCTTTCTTCTTGAGTAAGAATATGAACCATGTGTATCTAGAGTAGTCATCAACTACCACAAGTGTGTATTTTACGCCATTAGTGCTCCACAGTGTTCTTTTGACCAAAGAGATCCATATGTAACAGTTGTAGTATTCTATCGAGAAAACATCTACTTTGCTTTTGAAAGATACTCGGTTTTGTTTTCCTTTTCGACAAGCATCACATACATGATCTTTCTTGAACACTTCATTGGGTAACCCCTTACAAAGTGCTAATCTTGCAAGTCCTGTTCAAGGTTTTGAAGTTTAAGTGATTCATTCTTTTTCGCCACAACCAAACCGGTATCAATGGAACTTTTTGCAACCAAACATGTATCTTTAGGAGTTGAACTCAATCGAAGAAGATACACATTTCCTTTTCTAGTACCCGGTCGGTAGAAAATTTTCTCAGAAGTATTGTCTTTTTACATAACATAAGTTCTTTGAGAACTCAACACCGAATCCTTTGTCACAAAATTGACTGATAGAAAGCAAGTTATACGTTAGACCAGACACATATGAAACACAATTGTTGGGAGATGAATTTAATAAAAGATTATATGATTTTGATTAAGATCCCAAAACCCCTGAGTATGACATGTTCAAGAATGATCTTGATAGTTGAGTCGATTCGCTTTTAGAGTATTCGGGATGTTATCTCGCAAAATGTATAAGTCGTGAGATATAGTTTTGAAATAGTCTCAAAGACTCGATATGAAACCGAGAGAGATCAAGACTTCAAAGATGAAGACTCGATAAAAAGATAACAAGATAAATCAAGACTCGAAGACTCAAAGACTCGAAAGACTCAAGACACAAGATCAAGACCGAGTATCCAAGATCAAGAAAACTAAGAGCACAGTAATTAGTGAAGACTCAAGAATATATCTTAGATGCTCGATATGAACCTGAATGTTCCGAGGCACTGAATATATCTATCTGGAGGATGCAATACTGAGAGAAACGCGATGCCTTAAAAAGTTAGATATTGCCAAGACATTCAAATGCGCATAAAAGGAACTAAGTCGGAAGTATTGTTAAGGTTATATCAAACTCAGAGTTTGTGATCAAAAGAGCCGTTAAAGGTGTCTACCCTTAACTGAAGACAAAAGTCAAAAAGAGGAAGATGACACTGTACCATACTGACAATGACAAAGGACAAGCATTGAAAAAGATGTCGGATGTCGAAAGTTCCGTGATCGCAAAAAGTGAAGACCGCTACATGAAAGGCTATTGCTTAAAACGTGTTAGGGAGTTTCAAACTCTAAATATAGCCGTTTTCTCACACACCATAAGAGGGAACTCACGAAGCTATCTCTCCAACGGATAGTTTTCAAGAGTGACCTTGGTGTATGCCTATAAATCTTGGTGACCCTCTACATAGTAAGGTTCACGGAAATTTATATCTAAACAAGAGCTCAAACTTATTCTTGCGAATGTTAAAGCACTCGAAATACCTTGAATTTCCCAAGTGCTTTTATATTGAAGAGAGCTCAATTTACTAAGCCTAAGCGTGATAAGTTTTATCCAAAAGCTTAGTCGAGATATCCTAACCCTTTGCATTGTGCTTTATTGTAAAGGATATCTCATCCTAGTTGAAAACCAACCAAGAAACCCCAAACCCTTGAGAAGGTAGTTGGAGTGTGTTTGTTGGTAAGAAGAGTTGTAAAGAGTTAGTAAACTACGCCGAGTAGTCGAAAAACTCTAGAGAAGAAGTTAGTAAGCTACGGGGGTAGTCCGAAAGCTTGTGTGTGATTGAGTAAGTAAACTACTTGAGGTAGTCGAAAAACTCAAGGTCGGGTTGAGTAAGTAAACTATGTGGAGTAGTCAAAAACTTCGGGGCGAGTTGAGTAAGTAAACTACGAGGTAGTCGAAAAGCTTCGGTTTGATAGTGAATTTCTCTCAAGAGTCGGGGAGAGTGGATGTAGGAGCTTGAGTCTCCGAACCACTATAAGCTGCCGTTTCTTTATCGCTTTCCTTATCTCATGGCTTAATTGTTGCATCAACTTGATTTTGAAAGCATACTTTTCATTGATATTCGGTTGGAATCAATCCAATTTAAAGTTGTATAAGTAATTCACAGCCTAATCACTATTTCATAAGGGAAGGTTTTCAAAGAAAGCTTAAAACGAGTATAATCTAAGGGCCAACCATTCAAGACGATCGAGTAGCTAGAACAGAGATAGTTACCAAACTGAACTCTCATCCGAGGATTCATGAAGTTAGTTATCCGATCCAAGCAACTCGGGATCTCGACACTCGGGACTCGGTTGGGATTATCTCGAGGTATCTGAAAGTTTTCCAGGATCACCGTCTCGATGAGACTTTGACTTAGAGCGATCTGTGCTTCTCAGAACCTAATCTTCAGGATTTTCTAACCCAAGCTGACCTCAGTAAGAAAAAGTTTTAAAATCACTGAACACGTGTATTCCCCCCCCATACACGTGTAAGACTCGTTCTCACCGGGACCAACAACGTGGTATCGAGGATTTCAACTTGACCACTGTTGTGTTGACCAAAGTTTTATTTTCAAAAATACTGGTGGTCTATCTGAACTGATCTTATTTGCTTGAAATTCGTTTCTTTTCAAAAGATCAGAAAAATGTCTTCTAAAAAACTTTCCATGTTCTCAGTAGAGAACTATGATCTATGGAGATTGAGAATGCAGGCACATCTGTATTCCAAACATGAGCGTATGTGGAGAGTGGTCTCTCAAGGACCATTCAAATTTACTGTGGTGAATCCTAGAATTACAGAAGAGGAGAGAATTGACCCTAGAGAAGAATTTCCTAAGTCGATGACCAACTAACTCCCCGAGGAGAGGAAGTTAGTCAATCTAGACTACATGACAAAAAAGACACACTATATAGTACAATTGATGATGGTGTGATGGGAATGATCTCTCAACATAATCTTTTGCTAAAGAGATATAGGATACACTTAGGCTTTTATGTGCCAAGGCACGAGATCATATAAAAAGAAAACAAACTTTTCGTTGGCAATTGGAAAGTTTGACCGTTTTTGAAATGGATGATGGTGAATCAATAGACAAATTGGAAGTCAGATTCACTAGCATCATGAATGATCTAAATGCACTTGGAAAGAAATATCCACAAAGAGAAGTGGCATTAAAAATTCTTAGAGGTCTTTCTAAGAAATGGGATATTCATGCAGTGGTGATTGAAAACACCAAGAACATTAGCTCAATGCCATACCAACAGGTCTTCTCTGAATCGAAAAGCCTATGAATTTGTAATTGATAAGAAATCCAAAAAGGCCGACAAAGAAAGATGATTCTTCATCAAGTAAAAATGTGGCTTTAAAAGCAAAAAGATAAAACACAAAAAACTAAAGAGTAAAAACCCCCATGCCAAACATCGGGGATGAGCTTGAGGAAAAAGCTAAAGACCGATGGCAAGGAGGTTTGACAAGACTTAATAGTAGATTTGGAAAATACAAAAAGCTTTTACAGAACAACAGTACAGAAGAAACCCGAGGACGGATCAACCGAAGAAGAAGAAGGACCGAAAAGTCAAGGATCTTCATCCGAAAGAAGGACTCCAAGTCGAAAGAAGAAAATGATCGGGATGATGATGCTAACAGATGCTATAATTGTCGAAGAAAGGTCACTTCGAAATGATTGTCGAGTTGAGTGCTTGGGAGAGAAGAAAAGACAAGCTAAAAGAGACCGGAAGTTCTCAAAGGCCATGGTTGCGCGAAAAAGAACATTACGAGGAGGAATCTAGCTCTTCGTATGAGATATTCTCGAATAAATGATAGTGATGACATTTGTCGATGGCCATTGAGGAGGTAAACTCTTACGTCTCTGTTATTGCTCCTACACTAGCACAAGAGTTTTCAAGTTCCAATTTGAAAACAACATTTTGACCTTGATGGATTCTTTTGAGAATCGATGAAGGACTATCTTTGTTTTTGCAAGGATCGCTAAATAAAACTCAAGAGCGAGAATAAGGAAACCAATCTTTGAAAATCTAAAATGGAAAGACTCTATAGCAAAACCAAATCACTTCTCAATTTATGGAGCTCTTGATGAACTAGATGTTACGAAAGTACAACTCTCGAGAGAAAGAGAAGTTGATAGAGACCCTAACCTAAAAGCTAGAGAAATCCACCAAGAAACTTCAAATTAATCGAAACTAAGTTCAATGACCTCTCTACGAGAAGCATGAAACTTCTGTAGAATCGTGAGGATAGTGCCTGAAGAAGTTAACTCTATTGAATAATGCATCTAAAGTAATAGATGAAATTCGAGTTACCAGAGATATGTGACTATAAAATCTGGATTGGGATACATTCCAGGGGGAACCTCACAAGGTCATCTGAATGCTGCATCATGTAGCAAGAAGACAATCTTTGTAAAACCAGTGGCACCTACACTTCAAACTGAAGTAATGCCCAAGGTTGTAGATAAGGGAAAAGGACCTATGGTTTCAGTAAAATTGAATGATCAGGTTAGAAAGCCCAAACCTCAGGTGAAGGCTAGAAAACCTGAGCAGCCAATTAGAAAATTTCAGGCAGGTACTTCAAAGCCTCAGGCTAAGAATGCAAACTTGAAAGGATCTACACCAACCATCGGAGGAATCTTCGGAAGAGAAACACTCAAAAGAGATATTCTCAACCTAGAGAGACCAAGTCCTCAAGACAATTTGAAAGGCCAGTTCAAGATGCATAACCTAAACCTTACTTGCCTAAAGGTAAAGGTTATCTGAACCCGAATCAACAAAGATTTAGACCGACTGCACAAAAGCCTAAGCATCTGAACAGAAGGCCTGAACCAAAGAAGAATACAAAGGCACATGTTCAAGCTAAAGCTAGCACACATATATACGTCTGACTCTAAGGCACCCGTAGTAGTGGATGTATATGTTGATGTTTACTGAAGACAGATCGGCCACTCTAAAGTAATGAGAGTTGTCGAGCGATTTGGATTCCGAAAGGTACATCTAACCTTGTAGGACCCTACACAAATTGGGTACATAAGAATTAATTTGTTTTTTCGGGGAGGAAAACAAGGGCACTAAACCCGACTAAAGATCACATGGCAATGATGGCCGAGATGAAAAAACTCCTGATATATGGTATCTTGACGGTGGATGTTCAAGACATAAGACAGATACAAGAAGCTACTTTCAATGACTATGTTGAACATAGAGGCCCATGTATCACTTTTGGAGATAACTCCAAGGGATGATCAAGGATATGGAACTTTGGAAATCGACTTCGATTCATATCCATGGTGTTTCATATGTATCCGGATTGAAGCATAACCCGCTTTCAATTAGCCAATTTCGTGATAAAGGTTTTAATGTTGAGTTCTCTAAGAACTTATGTTTTGTGAAAGATGATACATCACGAAAAGTATTCTTGATTGGTACAAGAAAAGGGAATGTGTATCTTGGTCGATTGGAGTTCAACTCCTAAAGATACATGTTTAGTTGCTAAAAGTTCCACAGATACCCGATTGGTTATGGCATAAAAGAATGAATCACCTAAATTTCAAAACCCCGAACAAGCTTGCAAGATTAGCTCTTGTGAGAGGGTTACCTAACGAAGTGTTCAAGAAGAACATATTTGTGATGATCAAGTGCGAAAAAAATGAAACAGATAAAAGCATCATTTAAAAGTAAAGTTGAGGTTTCTCTTTTGAAGAATACTTGATTACTTCATATGGATCTTTTTGTCCTATAACACCTGTGAGCACAAATGGCGGGAAATACACATTGGTAGTAGTTGATGACTACTCGAGATATACTTTGGTCATATTCTTACTTAGTAAGAAAAGAGACTCGAATAAAAGCGCCAGAGCTCTTGAAAAAGGCTCGATATTGAGAAGAATCGAGTGTGGTCAAAATCGGATCGACAAAGGAACCGAATTTATAAATCATATTATATCGATTATTGTCCAAAACAAATGGAATTTCTCATGAAACATCACCGCAAGGACCCCTCAACAAAATGGTGTTCTTTGAAAAAGAAGGAACAGGGACTCAAAAAGAAGGCTGCGAAGGACAATGATAATAAATTAAGGTTGATATTCCTAAAAGATTTTGAATTTGTATTTTCAACCTTTGCATGCTACTCACGTAATAGATCCATCTTGACTAAGAGTCAAGGCAAAACACCTTATGAGCTTTGGAATGAAAGGAAGCCTCTTGTTTCTTTTTTTTGTGTGTTTGGTTGCAAGTGTTTCATACACAATAATGGTAAAGATCAGTTGAAAACTTTTGATAGTAAAAAGCTAATGAAGGAATATTCTTAGGATATTCGGAAGTCGATAAAAGCTTTTCGAGTTTACAACTGTAGGACTCTTATTGTGGAGGAAACACCTCATGTTGTTTTTGATGAAACTATTTGTGTTCAAGAAATGAGGGAACATGATCTTGAGATGAACCGACTAAGAGGATCACCAGATTAAGCCCGAAAAAAAAAGAAAAATCATCTATTGAACTCGAAAGGTCAACAATCTATGATTGGAGTGACTCGAGACTTCGATAAAGAAGTTCGAATGGAAATCGGGATGGTGAGACTCGGAAAACCAAAGCCTCCAAAGGTAACTAATCTGAGCAGACACAAGTTCGGACTTCGGTATGTGATGCCAATGAAGATGTGGTCACAAATGAGGCAAATTCGAATCTATCAACCAAAGGGGAACAAATGTCTCGACAATGTTACGAATAGAATTTCCCCGAGGAAGATGATTCACTTTCTCCTTTTCTGTTGTTCCCTGAGTTTACTGATATAACTGAACCTAACATTTCAAATGTTGAGGATACTATTGAAGGGGGAACATCAAGAAGGAAATGGTTAGATAGTCATCCTACAAGTCAGATTGTGGGTGATCTAACCTCAAGGTGTTAAGACAAGAAGGTTCCATGGTGAAAGTGCACTATTCTGCTGCTTCCTATCAGAGAAAGAACCTGCAGAGATTGGTGAAGCTCTACAAGATTCGTATTGGATTACTGCTATGCAAGATGAGCTGAATCAATTCTCAAGGAATGAAGTATGGGAGTTGGTAGATAGACTGAAAAGGCACAATGTCATTGGAACCAAGTGGGTTTTCAAGAATAAAAGAGATGAAAACAACAACATTGTAAGAAACAAGGCAAGGCTAGTTGCACAAGGTTATTCCCAAGAAGAAGGCTTGGATTATGATGAAACTTTTGCACCAGTTGCTAGACTAGAAGCCATCAGATTGTTTCTTGCATATCTTTTTGCCCACATGAAGTTCACAAATCTATCAAATGGATGTGAAAAGTGCATTTCTGAACGGTGTGCTTAAAGAAGACGTTTATGTGGAACAACCTCCTGGGTTCAAACAGAATGACCAAGTTTACAGGCTCAGAAAAGCCTTGTATGGTCTCAAGCAAGCACCCAGAGCATGGTATGATACTCTTTCTCAGTTTCTTACTGACCATGGTTTTGTCAAAGGAATTGTTGATAGAACTCTGTTTAGGATAGAGGATAGGAAAGATATCTTACTGGTTCAGATATACGTTGATGACATCATTTTTGGATCTCCAAACCATCAGCTGTGTGAAAAGTTTTCAACACTGATGAAAGGCAAGTTTGAGATGTCAATGATGGGAGAGATGAATTTCTTTCTAGGTCTTCAAGTGAAACAATCAAAGGAAGGAATATTCATCAACGTGCAAAGTACACCAGATCCGATTGCGAATATGGTGTACAAAATCGCAATGCGCTTAGGATTCCTATGAATACTAACTACAAGATGGATCCCCGATTCGGAAAACCGTCGAGAAATCATAATCGATTATAGAGGAATCATTGGATCATTGCTCTATCTCACAGACAAGTAGGCGGATATAACATTTCTTTGTTGGGATATGTGCAAGATACCAAGCTAATCCTAAGACTAGTCACATGGAGGTCGCTAAAAAGATCTTGGGAGATATCTTAAGGGCACAGTGAATAGAGGATTATGGTATCCAACTGATGATAACCTTGAATTAACTGGTTACTCGGATGCTGACTATGGAGGTTGCAGAATTGACAGAAGTCCACAACAGGAACTTGTCAATTTCTAGGAAGCAAACCGATATCTTGGTTTTCAAAGAAATGACCTCGAGAACGATCTTCTTGAAGATTATACATGGGCTTAGGAAAGGCTGTAGCTTTCATTCTTTGCTCGGACAACAATTAAGGGATTATAAAGTTGTGGCCAATGAAGTACCAATATTTTGTGACAATAATAGTGCCATTGCTATTTCACAAAATCCGGTATTACACACCGATGCAAGCATGTGGATATCGGACATCACTTCATCGAGAGATCATGTCGAGAAAAAGACATAAGGATGGAGAAAATTCATACTTGATAGGCAAAAAGTCGATATCTTGACTAAACCTTTATTTGAATCAAGATTTCGGAACTTTCGATTGAATTAGGGATGTTGGAACCAGTGTATAGAGTAAATCGAAAATTGAAGATTTTCGGATACATAAACTTCTCGAAATTCTCTTGAGAAACTTCGGGGATAAAATGAAATATTGAACCGAGTCTCAAGAAACTTCAGATTCTTGATAGGTCAGACTTTCGATTATCTTGAACTCTTTTCAATTATTCGATATTATCTTGACATTTTATCAAGGTCGATTAAAGAAGAAAATATAGAAGGAAATTAGTCGAAGAAGTAATGACTCATGTGAGCCATTTATTGCTTAAATAAAACTTCGGTAATCATTTGCAATAAATACAAAACACACGAGGAATGTTTTTGGGCGATCGTTTTAAATTCAAGAAGGATCATTTAATGCTCTGCCAATTGACCACAGAGGATATTTTGGCGGCTTACTTTTTCGGAGATCGTTTGTTCATATACCCGATTAATCGAGATTAATCTCAACCATTTACTTTTCACCTAACCTACACGATTCCCCACGATCTTGAATCTATCTATACCTCTTCAAGCCATTCAAGCCAAAATTTTATCAAACCCTTCTTTCCCAAATACTCTGTAACTAAAATCCTCTTTTGCCCAGAAATCGCAAAACCCTAAAGCTTCAAATTCTTCAATCTCATTCTAAAATGGCTCCAACCGGTATGCGAGAGATTGGTCATAACCAATAAGCCATGGTGCGAGTTTATTGTCCCACTTGAGAGCTCAACCAACTCAAAGCCGAAGAGGAGGCTCAGAATATGATCCGACTGGCCAAACTCACCCATCTAGTCTCAAGTCGACCAGACTAGGAGTTCGCAAAGGAGGTAATCAAATTCATCTACAATTTGAAAACAGATGAAGAAGATTGTATGCACTCTTCGACATCGATATCTCATCTAGATCACTCATCAAAATACGTCGATTTTGAGAGGGAGGTGTGCATTATTCCAAAAATCAATGATGTGTTTGAGCTATGTGATAGAGGAGAGGATCCCAATGTATATGTCGGGAAGAGAGCAGAGTACCTAGATAGGATTGCCGAGAATCTTTTGAGGCAACTTTGAACAAGAAGCACCTAAAGCCACAATATCGTGTCTTTGATGGATATTATGAGCAAGAGCGTCATGAGTCTTCTGGGAGTTTTGAGCAGATTAGTACCCGGCTCGATCGATGGCGGCGATCGAGGCATCTCCCACCACTGACTTCAACTGGCTGAAATTCCTAGTCCAGATGGTGTCGGAGCAAGCCAAGATCATAAAAAGAGTCAATGGGGAAATCACAATGAAAGGCAAGATCCACCATGCCACCAAAATTGCCTATATTTTGGAGATGTGCAGAGAGGAAGAGGATATCTTTGCCAACTCAACCCCATTCCCTAAATCCAAAATTCTCTTCAAACCCACTGCTGTGAAGAAGCAGGCTATTCGAGGGAAAAGAGAAAAGAAGGTAGAATCACCTTCTGGTTTCTTAAAGAGATTCAACAAACCGGGGAAGGTTCTTTGAAGGCAAAAATAGAAACAAGGAGCAAAACCTGTTGAGGCGAAATTGGTGGTTCTCTCACCGACGATGGTAGCAAAGGACTTTTCACCTTTACAAGTCTTGGCTCG
This sequence comes from Stenogyne calaminthoides, assembly GCA_037126765.1. Classification (NCBI taxonomy): domain Eukaryota; kingdom Viridiplantae; phylum Streptophyta; class Magnoliopsida; order Lamiales; family Lamiaceae; genus Stenogyne; species Stenogyne calaminthoides. Next base: position 24,805,414 of record JBBCBC010000002.1, read on the forward strand.
GGTTATCTCAAGGACACAGATCGATCGAGGCGGGGTCTTCTCGAGGTCTTTGAGACATCACTCGGCCGAGATAAAATTTCTCGTGAAATTTTTCAAGGAGCTCAGACCTCGTAAATGCCTACCTCAGATGAACAGCTCAGATCAAGAGCCACCAGAGTCGATACCAGAGTCGATCCAAGATTGGCTCATTTCAGAGTCAACTGTTCAGACCGCTCATTGCCAACCTGCATGCCACCAGTCTCGAACCCACTCAGATGCAACCGAGGACTGAATGCACAAGCTTCAGATACTACCGAGGCTCGGTGTACTTGAACTCCCCTCGAGTGACCTCACCGCTTGATCCCTTAGCAGGCTTCCCATAACTAGATGGAAGAAAGGCGAGGGTAATGGAGGAGCAAGGGGGAACGGTTCATCCTCACCGATACCCCGAGCTCACCATACCCCGATCCGAAGATATATTCTTCGATTAAGGACGATTATATCCTCAATCGTGTCTCTTCCCGAGATGCTTGATATTGCCGCATCTGTGAGGGGAAGACTGGTGGAATGAGGAGACACCTTCCCCGACCGAATTGTGGTTCGTATGACAAAGCCTGATTGAAAAAATCCGATCTTGATGAAATTGGTTCATAGGAAGCTAGGCGAGAAAGAAAGCAAATGAGGTTGGTGCCCCGTGGCGAGACAAATCCAAAGATGGAGATGGGGACCAACAGGGGAGAAGCCGAGGATCGGTCTCAAACGAAATAGAGACTTCATTCTTTCGATCAACCTCAGATCGAAGCTAGCACTCTTCAGTACCTTTTTCACTATTGATAATGATGCGGAGTTCTTGAAAGTACTATCTTTAATTCTGAAATGTCGATAAAGAGACCGAGGCTCAAGCCGAGGATGGAGCTCGGGATGAAGCGAAGCTCAGATGATGATCAAACAAAGACACAAGGTCGAGAAGGTCACGAGATTGATCTCACTCCGTAATGGAGAAACTTGAGAAGATTGAGCCAATGGCAATCAAAATTGCTCGAGATGGAAGAAACATTGGCCAATCAAGCTCGGACAATGGAAGGACTTAGCCATTCTTCGGGAACCGTGCGGATACAAAACACTCGACCACTCGGATGACCTCCATGGAAGAAAAGCTAAAAAGAAAAGTTTGGAGTCAATGCGAGAGATAAGTGATGAAATGAAACAAAAGCACTGTGAGAGTCGATCAATTACTAGAGGTGAAACCGAAGAGAAATATGAGGTTAAATCTGTATTGCTGAGGAAATGAGCTCGGTGCTTTCATGACCAAGATGACAGAGATGCTTAAAGATGCACTCTCTCGGGTCAATGCCCACATTTCAAGAACCTGTCTGTGGCTAAGAACCACATTAGAAGAATGGAAGATGAGCAAGATCACTAGCGTGAGAGATCCGCCGTGTGAGCAAAGAAAAAAGATCATATGGACACACGCCTCTCCGGACTTCTTCCAAACTACGGTGCCAAGAAGGGGAAAGGGAAGGTCTGCAAACCTCGTGAAGTTCATGGCACGTGCTTTGGAAAAAGAAGGCTCGAAAAGATGTTTGAAATGTACAATTTAGCCCAAGCCTTTAAAGAAGTCGATGCTCTTGAGAAGTTAAAATTTGCTCAAGTAGAGAAGCCATCGCCTACATTCGAAGTTTCTAAGCAAACCAAGCTTGAGGTTGCAAGAGAGAAACGAAATATAGAACTAAGGTTGGAACAAGCCCGGTACTCTTTGAATCGCATGAAGAGGAAAGCCTTGGGCGTTGTTCAACTTTATAAAGCAAAAGTCATTTAAAGATTCTAAGCCAACCCGGAGAGAAACCGATTACGGAAAATGAAGAAGAATCGAGTCTCAACCTCGAAAGAAAGTCTTCAACTCGGAGAGAGGCTCGATGACACTCCAAAAAGAACAAGCTAAGAAAGCTAATGCTTCAGTCTCCTTCGATGGATCGGAAAAGAGATAGACGAAGATAAACGAGCAAGAGGAAGGGAACATCGAAAAGCGTGAGTGGTGGCCCCATGTTGATAAATGGATGCCCATTAAACTCAAACATGTGGGAAGAAGTGAAGAGAACCTTCGGTTCAATTTTGATGTTCTCGGAATGGAGAAGGAAGGCTCGATCGAATCGAAGCTTTCATTGAACATCTTCTCACCTTTTATCCAAAGTATCTACAAAGTCGGATTAATCTTGCGGATGAAGGTGGAGTACGATAGTAGCCCCGGTCCATATTCCTATCCTCCTCCTAAATTTGGTAATGGCTTGGTAAATGAAAAGGCCATTACGCAAAGAAATTGCTTTCGATCTGTTTGGTCGATGGGACTAATCGGAAACAGTCCAGACATCATCAGGGAAAGAAATGAGCTGAAGAAGAGATACTTTGGAATGTTTGATCTGGAAGTACCCACTGATGAAATCGAAAATGAAGCAAAACAGAAAGGTAAGATCAAGAGCCAAATCAAGACTCAGAAGATTTTGTGTTTCTTCAAATGTTTGTCTTTTTGATTTTGTTTGATAAATTCATTGTAATTTGTAAAGCAACACTTATCATCAATGAAGATTTATCATTATGCTCAAAAGATAATACCTCAATATCTTATTTTACATGTCTTTTGATATGCCTGATTACTGATTGTTTGGTGATGAAATGCTTGGGAGACTCTCTGAAATTTTTTTTGGGAGATTCTCTGATTCAGGAAACTGTTGGGACATAACCAATCTTGTAATAGATAAAACCGAAACCCGAGAATAGGTTATATACTTGTAACAAGATAGGTTTTGGCATCATCAAAAAAAATTGTTGGGAGATGAATTTAATAAAAGATTATATGATTTTGATTAAGATCCCAAAACCCCGAAAGTATGACATGTTCAAGAATGATCTTGATAGTTGAGTCGATTTAGGTTTTAGAGTATTGAGGATGTTATCCGCAAAATGTATAAGTCGGTGATATAGTTTCGAATAGTCTCTCAAGACTCGATGATGAAACCGGAGAAAGACTCATCATGAAGACTCGGAAAAGACGGTCGATAAATCAAGACTCGAGAAGACTCGAAGACTCAAGACAGAGATCAAGACGAGTATCTTTCAAGAAAACTAAGAGCACGATAATTAGTGAAGACTTCGAGAATATCTTCAATGCTCGATATGAACTGAATGTTCCGAGGCAATTGAATATATCTATCCGGAGGATGCAATCTTGAGAAAACGCGATGCCTTAAAAAGTTAGATATTGCCAAGACATTCAAATGCGCATAAAAGGAACTAAGTCGAAGTATTGTTAAGGTTATATCAAACTCGAGTTTGTGATCAAAAGAGCCGTTAAAGGTGTCTACCCTTAATCAAGACAAAAGTCAAAAAGAGGAAGATGACACTTTAATCTTGACAATGATGAGGTGACAAGTCAAAAAAGATGTCGATGTCACGAAAAGTTCCAGACCGCAAAAAGTGAAGACCGGCTACATGAAAGGCTATTGCTTAAAACGTGTTAGGGAGTTTCAAACTCTAAATATAGCCGTTTCTCACACACCATAAGAGGGAACTCACGGCTATCTCTCCAACGGATAGTTTTCAAGAGTGACCTTGGTGTATGCCTATAAATCTTGGTGACCCTCTACATAGTAAGGTTACGGAAATTTATACGCAACAAGAGCTCAAACTTATTCTTCGAAAAGTTAAAGCACTTTCGAAATACCTTGAATTTCCCAAGTGCTTTTATATTGAAGAGAGCTCAATTTACTAAGCCTAAGCGTGATAAGTTTTATCCAAAAGCTTAGTCGAGATATCCTAACCCTTTGCATTGTGCTTTATTGTAAAGGATATCTCATCCTAGTTGAAACCAACCAAGAAACCCCAAACCCTTGAGAAGGTAGTTGGAGTGTGTTTGTTGGTAAGAAGAGTTGTAAAGAGTTATTAAACTACGCGGAGTAGTCGAAAAACTCTAGAGAAGAAGTTAGTAAAGCTACGGTAGTCCAAAGCTTGTGTGTGATTGAGTAAGTAAACTACGGAGGTAGTCGAAAAACTCAAGGTCGGGTTGAGTAAGTAAACTACGTGGAGTAGTCGAAAAACTTCGTACGGCCGAGTTGAGTAAGTAAACTACGAGGTAGTCGAAAAGCTCGGTTTGATAGTGAATTTCTCTCAAGAGTCGGGGAGAGTGGATGTAGGAGCTTGAGTCTCTCGAACCACTATAAGCTTTGTGTTCTTTATCGCTTTCCTTATCTCAAATTGTTGCATCAACTTGATTTTGAAAGCATACTTTTCATTGATATTCAGTTGGAATCAATCCACCGAAAGTTGCATAAGTAATTCACAAATTAATCACTATTTCATAAGGGAAGGTTTTTTTTGAAAGCTTAAAACGAGTATAATCTAAGGGCCAACCATTCATTTAATCGAAAGTAGCTAGAAACAGATAGTTACCAAACCGAACTCTCATCGAGGATTCATAAGTTAGTTATCGATCCAAGCAACTCGGGATCTCTGACACTCGAGGACTCGGTTGGGATTATCGAGAGGTATCTCGCGGCTCGGGATCACCATCTCGATGGACTTTGACTTAGAGCGTCTGTGCTTCTCGAACCTAATCTTGAGGATTTTCCGACCCAAAAGTGACCTCGATGAAAAAAGTTTTAAAATCACTGAACACGTGTATTCCCCCCCCCATATACGTGTAAGACTCGTTCTCACCGGGACCAACAACAATGGATATGAACAGAGTCAACTTCAAGAGTTCCATATGCTTCAGTTTGTCCTTTGGAATTGTCTCCAAATGTGATCTGAGGGCCTTTTTGCTCAACATAGTCAGTGATTAGTTGCTTATATCCTGTCATATATCTTGAACATCCAATCGTCCGGATACCATACAAAGAGCCAATTCATTTTTCACTCATCGATCTTATGTTATTTTCATTCATTTCGATGCCTTTTCCTTCACTTTGAAAAAACAGATCAGTTCTTAGGTACCCATTTGGTGTAGAGTCCTACCAGGTTAGCTGTACCTTTTGGAACCCAAATCTTCCTAACACCTCTAATTACTTTAGAGGGGCTGATTTGTCTCCCATAAACATCTACATACACATTCACCACCCTAGGAGCCTTGGCAGTATCCTGTGCATGAGTGCCAGCCTTAGCATGAACATGAGCCTTAGAGTTCTTCTTGGATTCAGGCCTTTTGTTCAAGTGCCTTAGCTTTTGTGAAGCTGGTCTCTGTCTCTGCTGACTTGGGTTTAGGAAACCTTTACCCTTAGACACGTGGGGTTTAGGTTGCCTGTACTGAAATTGGGGTCTTTCAGTAATCTGAGGACTTGGTCTTTTCAGTTGAGAATATCTCTGGAAAATTCCTCTGATGGTTCAGTGTAGATCTCTTTAGGTTGGTATTCTTAGCCTGAGGCTTTGAAGTACTTGCCTGAAAAATTCCTACTCTTGAGTGTTCGGGTTTTTCTAGTCTTTTCTAGAGGTCCAGGCTTTCTTTCTCCGAACCTTGATTTTTACAAACCATAGGTCCTTTACCATTGTCTAAAACTACGGCGCTTCTTGATGAAGAAGATTAGATGCCACCGGTTTAACAAAGATAGTCTTGGTGCTACTAGAAGCATTGAAAGACCTTGTGAGGTTCCCCCCTGGAATGTATCCCAATCCAAATTTTTATAGTTCTTGTCTTTGATAACTCTGAATTTCATCTATCACTTTAGATCTGAGAATTCAATAGAGCTAACTTTCTCTGCAAGACTATCCTCACATTTCTTTAGAGTTTCATGCTTCTCAAAGAGGTCATTGAACTCGATTACGATAAAAGTTGAATCTCTTTAGTGGATTTCTCTAATTTTTCATTCAGGATCTCTATCACCTTCTCTTTTTTAAGAGTTGTACTTTTCGAAACATCCGGTTCATCAAGAGTTCCCATCAATTGAGAAGTGATCTCAAGATTTTTAGAGTCTTTCTACTTGATTCTCGTGATCCGGTTCCTTGTTCGCTCTTGAGTTTCATGAGTAGTTCTTGTAACCTGAAATAGTCCTTCATAAGATTCTCAAACGAATCCATCGGTCAAAGTTCTCGTTTATAGTTGAACTTGAGAACTCATGTCCTTGTGTAGGAGCAAAAATGAGATAGAAGAATTTACCTCCTCCACAACCATAAGTCGGACATCATCCTTTATCCTTTATCGAGAAAATTTCATTTGAGGAACTGGAACCTTCTTCTGAATGTTCTTCCTCTTCTGCAATCATAGATTTCTTGCTGGAGATCTTCCTGTCTCTCTTGGCTTGTCTCTTCTTTCTTTCTTTAGCTTTTCATTTCGGGGCATCCATATTGAAAGTGACCTTTTTCTTCGGCAGTTGTAAGATCTGTTGGTATCATCATCCCGATCACTTTCCTCCTTGGTCTTGGAGTCCTTCTTCTTGGATGAGGATCATACGCTTTACTGTCCTTCCTTTTCTCGATTATCCCTCGACTTGATCTCTCTTGTACCTGTGATTCCTGTAATATTTCTTATATTTCCCATATCTACTATTGATTCTTTCAAACCTCCTTGCCATCAGTACTAGCTTATCCTCCTGCTCATCCTAATTTTTGGCAAGTGAGTTCTCAGACTCTCTAGACTTATAGGATTTCTCTTTGGCTTTGAAAGACACATTCTTACTAGATGAAGAATCATCTTTGCTGTCAGATTTCTTAGTTTTCTTGTCAATCACAAACTCATAATGTTCCAGTTCAGAGAAAACTTGTTGATATGGCATGGAATCAATATTTTTGGTGTTTTCAATCACCACAGTATGTATATCCCATTTCTTAGATAATCCTCTAAGAATTTCCAATGTCACTTCTCTCTGTGGGTATCTTTTCCCAAGAGCACTCAGATCATTCATGATGCTAGTGAATCTGACCTCAAGTTTGTCAATGGATTCACTATCTTCCATTTCAAAGCTATCAAACTTTCCAATAGCAACAAAAAGTTTGTTTTCCTTTATATGATCTGTACCTTGACACATAATAGCAAGTGTGTCCCATATTTCTTTTAGCAATGTAGTCCAGATTGACTAACTTTCTCTCATCAGGAGTAAGTTGATCATCAGGCTTTGGAAATTCATCTCTGGGATCATTCCTCTCGATGACGGTGATTAAATTCACAACAGTAAATTTGAATGGTCCTTCAGAAACCACTCTCCACATTCTTTCATGTTTTGAATACAGATGAGCCTGCATTCTCAATCTCCATAGGTCATAGCTCTCAACAGAGAACATAGGAAGTTTCTTAGAAGACATGATGGTGAGCCTTGTAAGATATCGACAAAATGATCTATTCAATGAGACCACCAAAGTCTTTTCAAAGAAAATAAACTATGGCTACCAAAGCAAGTGGTCAAAATGAACCACTGCTCTGATACCACTTGTTTGTCCCGGTGCTAACGAGTGTCACACGTGTATGGGGGGGAATACACGTGTTCAGTGCTTTTAAAACTTTTCTTTCACTGAGGTCAGATGGGTTAGGTTATCCTGATGATTTTGTCCTGAGAAGCACGGATTGCCCTGAGTCAAAGTCTCTTCGAGACAATGATCTGTTTGCTTTCGAAGCTTGATTAGCCCAACCGAGCTGAGTTTATCGAGATCTGGGCGCTTGGATCGAGATAATTATCTTCTTGAACCCTCGGTAGAGAATTAGTTCGGTTTGGTAACTATCTGTTCTAAATTACTCAAGTGTCTTGAGAATGGTTGGCCCTAAGTTTATACTCGTTTTAGCTTTGCTGAAAATCTTCCCTTCAATAAAATAGTGATTAAGGTTGTGATCAATTTGATGCAAGTTCAGTGGATTGGTTCCAACTGAATATTAGTGAACTATGCTTTTAGTGAAAAACATGCAACAAATAATAATGCAGTACAGAAAGCAAAACAACACAGCAATTATAGTGGTTCAGAGACTCAAGCTCCTACGTCCACTCTCTCTGATCTTCAGAGAAATTCCTTAACCACTTTCTAAAGCTTTCTGGCTAACTCACTGTAGCTTACTCACTTTTCTACCTTGAGTTTTCTGGCTGACTCACTGCAGCTCACTAACTCAAACACACACAAGTGTTCAGACTACCACAAGTAGCTTACTAACTTCTTCTCTAGAGTTTTCTGGCTAACTCACTTATAGCTTACTAACTCTTTACAACTCTAACTCACAAACAAAACACACACAAACTACCTTAACAAAGTGTTTGGGTTTTGGGTTGGTTTCCAACTAGGGTGAGATATCATTTACAATAAGAACTAATGCAAAGGCTAGGATATCTCTTCTAAGATTTGGATATATCTATCACTCTAGGCTTAGAATAGTGAGCTCTCTCTAATGTGAAACACTTGGGAAATTCTAGGGTTTTTCGAGTGCTTCAATTTGCAATAATACGAATGAGCTCTTGAGTTGCTTTGAAATTTCCCGTGACCTCTCAATGTAAAGGGCCACTGGTATTTATAGGCAACCTTCACCAAGGTTACTCTTGAAAAACTATCCGTTGGAGGAGATAGTATCAAGGGTTTCCTCTTCTGGTGTTTGATGAACGACTATATTTAGAGTTTGAATACTCCCTTGCATGTTTTAGGAAATATGCAGTCATGTAGCCAATCACCAATTTTTGCGATGCGGAACTTAGTACTCTTGGCATGATTCGAGGTCCTGTCACTTTCGATGTCGATAAAAATGCGATGTTATCTTCCTCCTCTGATTGGTTCTTGTCTTTAGTGAATGTAGACAAACAAAACGGTTCTTTTTGGTCAATCTCTCTGAATGAGACAACCTTAAACAACACTTAGACTTAGTTCCTTTTGTCTGCATATGAATGCTTTGGGCAATATCTACTTTTCTGAATATTTGCATTTTTCTCAGTTTTTGTAGTCTTCAGATAGATTATATTCGATTACTCTCGAACATTCAGTTATAATTGAGTATTGATATCTTCACCGAAGTCTTCGATTACTCTTTGGTCTTGATATCTTCGAGTCTTGATGTCTTGATGTCTTGATGACATCTTGAGTCTTCAATGTCTTCAGTGACATACTGAGTCTTCAGTGTCTTCAGTGACATACTGAGTCTTCAGTGTCTTCAGCAACTTACTGAGTCTTCAGTGTCTTCAAAATCTAACCTGATCTATATCTGCTGACTATACATGGTGCAGATAACTTCGTGAACAATCTATACTGAAACCTGACTCAGTCTATCAAGATTATCCTGAACATGTCATACTTAGGGTTTTTTTTTGGGATCTAATCAAAACTTCTTTATTAAATTCATCTCCCAACACTGTTCAATAATTAGTACATGTTACATTGTAGTTAATTTAGTGATAACAGATCACAGAAAATTAAATTAACAGTCCCTTGTAACTAAAAGTACATAATTCACAACCTAGATGGAAATGAACAATCCATCGTAAAAGGTTGAAGTGTAAGGCTCAGATTGACTTGTATTGACCAAGAGATTACACTAGTGCAATATGATGCACTGAAGAGGACATACAGGAGGATAAATTCTTCAGTACTGAATATAGAAGAATTAGACCTCAGTGGTTAGTTATTTCTTAATCCCCGTCCGTTAAATAAGATCGTGTGGAATTAATAACTATTGCTTTGACTTACGATGGGTAGAGAATTAATCTGATTCTATACCTTGTATCTTAGGCCATATTATTAGTTACATGACGATTGCTAAGATTTAATACTGAGAATCGGTGTGCAAGTGCGTCTTGTTTGATTAGTCTCCTTGGGAGGCTCAGAAGTTTTATCATACAAAATCTTGCAAGTGGAATTAGTTTTTCGGTACGGATAATAATGTTGAGCCGTTCCTGAACCAAGGAAAAAAGATATTAATTAAAGTGAAGTTATTTCAGTGGCAGAAATTAATTAATGGACTGGATAATCTTAAACGCAGGAAATAATAACCGGGAGCCATATTAACTATAATATGGGTTAAGATGGATAGTGCAATATTAATTATGTAGTGGGATTAAGTAATATTTTTGGGCTTGAATGATATTGTGGCTCAATATTGGAAATTCAAGGTCCATTGGAAGGTCCAATCTTAATTCTCCTAAAGGCTCCTCAAGTAGCCCAAATATAAAGTTCAATAACTGAAAAAGGTGTTTAAAATTAAATAAAATATTGTTGCCTATTTTTTCTATTTTTTTCGAAAATAAATAAATAAAAAAGGGAGAAAGATTTTCTTTGAATTTTGTTACGGAATGAGGATAAGTATTCTTGTAATACAAGTTTATCTCATAAAATTCAAGAAATCTCCCACTTGGCTATTTATTGTGTAAATTTCGAAAATAATGAAGAAAATAAGGAAGGAAAGATTTTGTTGATTTTCTTGAAAAGATATTATGGAAGATATGTATTCTTGGAATACAAGAATATCATATAAATTCAAGAAGATCTCAATCTTGGAAATCTTGGCCCTTATTTTCGAAAATTCCATAAATTACGGAGGTGAGATTTTTTGTGGAATATTTTAAATACGGAGAAAAGAATATATGAGATATTCAAGATTTCTTGGAGACCAAGAAAAAAAATTTCCCATCTTATTCCTCATCAAAATTTCCGACCACCACCTTGTTATAAATAGGGGATGAATTTTTCATCCCCAAGGCAACTCCATGTGTTGGAAAAATTAGAAATCCACAAAGGTGGTGCAACATAATTTTATTTTTCCTTTTGTTAATTGTTCGCGAACATCCTTCCACCGTATTTGTAGGTCCCGAACAGGTTTTGTGAGGGTGGAAGTCTAGAGGGGAGGGGTGAATAGACTTCTAAAACTTTTTGTGCGGATCAGGTGTGAACTGCAGATTACCCGATCAGAGTGCTAGTGTATCAGTTTAGACTGATGTTCAACCTTACTGAGTGCCTAAGGGCAGATCAGCTTGATATCTATCAGTTTAACTGAATGGTGCGGAAGCTTGTTTTAACCCGTGTGAAAAACCAGTTTTATCAATTCAGATTCTCAAGTCAGTTTTCAACCAGTTGACTAATGTGTCAATCTGATCAGATCAGTTGCTTGGTGCAGATTGAGCTTAACTTAGAATATGTATGCTGTTTTAAACTCAGTTGTGTGAATAGTGTAAAGCAATAAGAAAGCAAGTAAATACACACAAGACTTTTTATAGTGGTTCAGACGAAACCCGTCCTACGTCCACTCTTCCCTTAACACAGGGGAACCTTAACCGAACTTAACCTGCGAGACTTATACCCCTCACGGGATGGCCGAGATGTTTACCGAGTTCTCACTCTACAAACTTAACCTGCGGGACTTATATCCTTCAAGGATGGCCGAGATGTTTATTGAGTTCACACTCTACAGATGTTTATCGAGTTCACACTCAACCGAACTAGAAATCAGAAAACTAGAATCCCTAGTCTGTAAAGAATGTTTGAGGGTTCCAACTGGAAATCTATCCTGGTGTTTTAGGTAGCCAAAATGTTAGTGGATAGGATTTCTTGCTAAGAACTAATGGGATGAACACTCTAAGAATAATCTTCAAATATAGTGTTCTTTGAGCGGAGATTTTGCTGTTGCTTTAGCTTCTTTTGCGGTGTCTCCGTGTTCGTTCTTTGCTAGTTGTCTCTCTTGTCTTCAATTGACAAGCAATCCCATTTTATAGACCTCGAAATCAAAGAGCCGTTGGAGAGCAATTTGAATTTCGAGCTATACTAGGTAGTTTGTAGGATATGATTGTGACGTGCTCCGATTATCGGTGTGGCCGTAGGCATCATTAGTGTCATTTTTGTCCACAGCATCGTATCCCGCATTGTCAGCTCTTTTTGTGCACGTGTCACTTTCTCATTGGCTTCGCTAGGCGGCACTTTCAGAAATTTGTTCGTTAGACGATTGATATTTCTTTTGTAGAAGATTTGTCTTGTCTGGTATATATTTTAGATTGTTACCAGGTGTGAGCTGACTTGATCAGGTAACTGATCAGTCTACCTTGTTGAGTCTTCAGATGCACATTGTCTTAGCTCAATATGCAGACTCTGCTGATATAGGTCTTCAGGTCTTTTGATCTTCAGGTGTCTCTGAGCCTCAGTGTATTCAGTCATACTGAGTCTTCAGGTTTATCTGAGTCTTCAGGTTCATCTGAGTCTTGATGTCTATCCGAGTCTTCGAGTTCATCCGAGTCTTGATGTCTTCTTGTCTTCACCTGATCTTCTGACTTCTTGTCTTCTGATTTGTGCTTAGTCTTCTGATCATCTGACCTTATCTGGGTCATCTGATACTTCGACCTGACCTATACATATTGAGTTCCCCCTCAATATGTGACCTATCTTTACATCGACTATCTATACATTTCAATTTGGTCATCTTAATCGATTCTAAGTCATCGATCAACTAACAGTCCGACCGTCCTATTACAACTTTGTTTTGGAACTTCCATCAAAACTAAATTCTGATTTCCCAACAATTTCCCCTTTTTGATGGAACCAAAACACTTAATCACACTTAATCAGAAAAACAGATACCATGAATAGAAATGTAGATAATGTAAACAGTACATACCTCAGAAGACAATGAGATGTTGTCTTAGAATCAGTGAGATGGAAAGTTTCATTCAGATAGGTGTGTGCATTGTAGAATACATGAAAAGCGTACCTATCATCTGATTCCAAGTTGTCTTCTTCAGGTGTACTTGAACATTTTTAGTTCTTTGGGGATGCCAAACATCCTGTACATCCTTTGCATTAGTTTGTCCAGCTCTTCTCTTCTATGGATTTCTCCTTTTTCAGCAAGTCCATAGTAGATATTCTTGAATTTAACAGGATCTAGCTTGTTGTTGTGCGGGCCTTGAAGGTGGAAGGAGTATTTGAAAGGGTTGAGCTTCTGGTATTAGTGACATGATCTTGCCTTCTTTCATCACTGTCTGGTAGAAGTCTGGATACTTTGTTTCTAACCAGTTCCGAAATTCATCATCATTCTCAGTCTGATCTTGATGAATTGGAATCTTCTCCAGGATGTAGACGTCACATAACCATTCTCCTCGATCGATCCCATTCTCGAAGCGAGATCTTGCCGTCTACGAGGGATGCCTTTAAACAGTCTTGGGAAGGGTATTCTTCTCCCAAGCAATCTCCTCAAATTTACAACTTCGTTCTTCCTCTTCCTTCGGATGTAAGCGATGTTCAGTCCCTTAGCCTCTGCTAACTTCTGCTTCTTGATTGCGGCCTCTCTTATTCTCTGTCTTGTCTGCTCTTGAACTTGTTCAGGAGTCATCTGGCTTTTGGTGGAGAATAGATGGCCTTGTCTCTGATCTTCCGCAGTTGCTTTCATTATCTTGCCTTTGCCTTTCTTTCTCCTCAGAGTCTACTCAGGTTCATCTTGTTCGTCTCTTCAGCTATTTTCTTAGCGAGTTCAAGGCTCTTGGCCTGATCATCAGTTTCCATTCTTTTCTGAACGAACGAAGAAAAATCTTCAATTTTGTCGACTCTGGCAGTAACCTCTGAAAGAGCACTTTTCTGCTCAGCGATCTCTTTGCTATGTTGCTCCACAGTTTCTTTCATTTCCATTGAGATTGGTAGATGGAGTGGGCGGCAAGTCGATCTGATGGTTTTTGGTAGAGATGAAAAAGTTACCAACTGTGTCTGAGTCTGTTTTTATTTCTTCTCTTTATTCTCTTTTCCTTCCCCCTTTTTGGTTTCATCAAAGAGTTTGGACATCTTGCGGTTCAGAGCAGTTAATTGCCGTGAGATCTCCTCTCTGAGTTCCTCGACAACAAGAGGAGTGATCTGAACGGTGGCAGAAGGTGCAGGAGTGTAGAAGCGTCTGAGAGCAGTTTCGATTTCCTGTCTTGCTCGTTCTGTAGAAGTTAGAAAATGTTTCCAACCCATATCCAAGTGGTTGTTGGTTTTGTCCAAGGATGCCCAGACACTTTCCAAAAGTACCTGTGTCTGATTGAGCATCTCTGTCTGATCTGAGAGTTTGTCTGACTGGAGTTTGAGCTTCTCAGCAAGAGGATATACTAGTTGCATTACTTCAGCAAGGATGGCATTGTGCATCCCAACTGTGTGACTTTTGTTCCTTATCAACTAGTTTTGCTTGCTCATCTTCAAAACGCTTCATCAGATCTGCTGTGAGCGTTGCGAATTTGTCTTCAAATGCAGCCTTGATCCCATCCTGAATCTTCTGATTATGATGATCTAGGGTATCGAGCTCATCGTGGCGATCTGTTCGAGATGTTGAAGCCTTGCCAAGTCGGGTCTCATCTGCAGCACCCATTCTTGGTTCATCGGCACTCCCTCATGATCTGTAGGAGGTTGAACGATTTCCTTCCTGTTATCAGCAATACCGAACCTTTCATGAATTAGCCATCTGATATCATCTTCAGATGTCAATTCAACAGCACTTTCAATCCCAGCATTGTTTAGACATTTCAACTCCAAGTCTACAAAGAAATCTGATCCCAGAGTTGTCATTAGAATCATAAATTCTTCAATGCTCTTCAGTCTGATATCCCTCCAGAACACTATCTCTTCTATCTGTTGCTGGATGCCAGGATGTTGATCCAATTCAAGGCATAGATCCAGCAGATACTCCTTGATCTGTTGCTTCATTATCCTTATGATGGGCTTTTCATGCGAGGTGAAGCAAGCCGCGGTTACGGTATTGAAGGGATTATGAGAGACGAACACTCGCTTGTCGGATCTCTCAGGTTCTTGAGACTTGATTGGGGATTGGGATGTTTGTAGTTCAGGTTCGTTTTCAGCGTGTTGAGGGTGTTCAGTTTCTTGAACGGGTTTATCGATTGGTGGTGTGGGAGATGTTGGTGATCTGATAGGCGAGGGTGAGGGTGAGAAGGTTTTGTGGGGAGAGGATGGTGGTGATGACTTTTGAGGAGAGGGTGATGGCGATTTGGAAGTAGGCGTTGTCGATCTTTCTCTTTGGAAGATCTTGGTGAGAGGCAGAGAATCAAATGGTGATTCTTCCTCAGATTGCTCCACTTCTGTCCCTCTGACAGATTTCTCTCCTTCTACTGCGATCATCTGCTCTTCCCTTTCTTCTCTGATAGTTGGCTCATAGCGGACTGCTATCTCTTCTTCTGATCTTACTTGCATCAGATCCTTCGTTCTGCTGACTTGATGTGCAGAACTTGGAGCAGTTTTCAGAGGAGATGAGACTCTCTTCTGACGTTTCCGCAGAGCATCTGGTTTCTTGGCCAGATCCTTCCTCTTCATCCTCTTCTCTGGAACGGCCTTTTCCTTCACTTCAAACGATGCAGTTGCCTTATCTTTTCCCTTCTTTTCTCCCTTGGGTTTGGGCACATAAGGAGTTGGATCCTCATCAGATTGTCCATGTAGGGACTTATCTTTGCCCAATATGGCCTTGTGCTTTGCTTGGTATATCTTTGCTCCATTCTCGATCCATTTATAATTCTGTGGCAGCTTATCTGACAGAATGATAGAGATTTGTGTATGAATGAGCACTTGGAAGATAAGCACACTTCATTGCTCTGGGTCAGTTCGAACTTCCCGGAGTCTTTTCTCAGTCTTGCTTTGTCCATACCCAACCAATCGATATTTGAAGCCTTCTTGATTAGTGCAGCCATGACACTTATCTTGTACGAAGTGACTGCATCAAGACTGTAGGTTGAGCACATGATCACCTTCTGAAATATTTCAAGAAGAAGACGATATTTTCTCTTCAGATAGGAGGCTTTGACGTTCGTCATGTTCTCCTTATTTGCTGGTCTCAACAGCTCGGCTTCAAGAAATTCCTTTTCTCCTACATCAGTCGTGTAGGTCTCTGGATTGATGCTTCCTCTAGTTAGGCCGAATATCCTCTGGAGATCGTCATTCGACACTCGCACTTCCAGTCCTCCAACGGAAGAAATCAGGTCAGCATCAATGTCTTCATCCCTCTGTAGATTGTAGAGAAACTCCAGAGCTTCATGTGCGTGGACGATGTTCTGATGTGTAGAGCAATAACGTTCAAGTCCACACGCTCGCAAGCACTCCAGAATTTCCAGCGATTCAGGGTCTGAGGTGATGGTGAAGACTACGTACTTTTCATCAATGATGTCTTTCTTCATCGATGAAAAATTGTAGAACTTTTTCCCTTGGCCTGGTCGTGGAATAAGATATGCCATTTCTGTACGATATGCAAATTGATGTTTAGTTTGAGTAAGATATTTCAATAGATTCAGTCAAACTAATAATTTTAGCATCAATTTAGTAAATAAGCGTTTAGATCTAATAAAGATTACAAAAATATATCATCACGATTTGTAAACCTAGGTACTAGAGAGAAATTGAGATCATGCAATTAATTAAAACAAGAAATTACTAGAAATTGATTCGAAAGATTTTAGAAATCGGAAGAGTAGAATCAATTGATCTCGAAAGTAATTCTCTGAAGATTTTGAAAAATGTTTGATCTTTTAAGAACTTTGAGAAGACGAAGTAGTGGAAAGCGGTTTTCTGAGAGGGATTTGGATTTTATAGAATACGAGGGAAAACCTTTTTGTACAACTTTCCAAAGTACTCAAGTATCCGTGTTTTGAAATCAGTGGCTGAGATTAGTCGGCCAAAAAGTATTTTGATCTCACGGTTGAGAAAAGTAGTCTTCTCATTTTCCAGACTCAAAAAATTGCAATAAAATGTTTTGAAAACATTTTCCCAAGTCCACATTAAAAGCTTTGCAGAGCATGCGTCACGAACAGAGTAAAAAATAAATCAATTATTTAAATAACGCATGTAAGGTATTCAGAAAGAGATAAATAAGAGAGCGTATCTGACTGATTGATATTGTAATCAATCAGTTACCACGGTGATCTGATCTGGTACTTTGTTGACTTATCTGATGGTTGCCTCATGCATTTCCCAACAACATCTCACTTATCTGATCAGATTCTTGCTTGAAACACTTCGCTACTTATTTGATCCACTTATCTGATACACTTCATCCTTCAGTCTTCTTCTAATCAATATTTACTGAAGTCAACTCCTGCCAAAACTTTTACTTCGGGGAGTCCAAAAGTCGCCTCGATTCCCAAATCGACGCGATTTGACATTTCGTAATAATGGCATAGATACGTTGTGATTTAATCACACCGTTAACTCATCCAACCATTAGCCGCGTGTTCCTGACGCGTTGTCGATGCAAATTTCTCTTAAGATCGTTTGAGAAGATAAAATTTGCATTTATACCCCTAATTTCCTTCTATAAATTAGCCTAGGGTGTTAGGCAAACAACACAACATAAACCATTTCATCTTCTTTAGCATATCCTTCATGCTTTTCCGATGAGTTCCTTATTTTCGGTGAAGCTTCCGGTGGGAACCTTTAGCCCTTTTCCAATGAATTCAGCTTCTCAAATCAACCCTATGTGTTCCTTCACACTACTTTCGTCGTCATCTAAGATTTCACATACGATCAATGCTAAGCTTCTTTACCACCATGGAGGCGGATCTGCTAAGGTAAATGAGAAGGCACTTCTCCTAACCGTATGCACCTTGTGCGCCTATCGAGGTGGCGGAATTAGCATCAACAGACTTAGTCTGAAACAAAACATGGGTTTGATATACAAAATAGTGTATCAAACTCAATATTTGCATGAGACACTCATGGCCATATGGTCTTTGTGACCAAACCTGTGACACTGTGTCCCATTTAACAGCTGGAAAGCCCATTGATTTTAGGTCTAAGGGCTCCTAGCTTAAAGATCCTTCAAGGCTCGCTCTCGCTCCTCACTCCAAGATTCTAAGAGCGGCTTTCAGGATTGTAGAAGCTTCTCTGCTGCTCCCTGGGTTGGAGAGTCTGAGAGCATCAGCTCTTAAAATCTCTCTCTCTCCTTCCCTGCCTAGGGTTGTCTTAGGGCTTATGGTTTATGACCTCCGAGTCTTCTTGTACTTGTAATACCACTTGAAGATAGCTTGTAGCATTTGTAGCTTGTGATATCACTTGTAACTTGTAAATCTGACCTCCGGGTCCTTATCAATGAAAAACTCTGTTATTCCATTGCTGTGTTATTTCTTCTGACTTATGCGATCTGTAGCTTTACTCTTGACTTGCTTGTTGACTGTAGCATTAATCGACTTATAAAGTAATCTTCCAATCTGATCAGTTTCCCCTTAATCTGATATGTCTTGAACTGATCTGCTCCTTGTCTGAACTGCAGATCGGCTACTTATCTGACTTTCTGATCTGCTCCTTATCTGAACTTCAGATCGGCTCCTCGTCTGGTCGAGTGATCAGTTGAGATTCCTAACTCAACTGATTCCACTTAACTTGGTTAGTCTTTTAACCAACTGGTTCTGGAGATCAGTCCTTCAACCATATCTGGTGCATTTTCTCCAAGATCCAGAAGCCCTAGCTCATTGCATAACTCTCTGAATCTAATCTCAGCTAGCGGCTTAGTTAAGATATCTGCTTTCTGCTTATCAGTATGGATCTTTTCCATCCTGATACTCTTCTTTTCAACGTGATCTCTGATAAAATGGTGTCTGACATCCACATGCTTGCATCTTGTATGTAGAACAGGATTCTGAGTGATTGCAATAGCACTATTACTGTCACAGAATATAGGTACGTTCTTAGCTACGATGTTGTAATCCCTCAGCTGCTGACTTAGCCAGAGTAGTTGGGAACAACAGCTTCCTGCAGCCATATATTCTGCTTCAGTAATAGATGTCGCAACTGATGTTTGCTTCTTCGAAAACCAAGAGATCAGTTTATTTCCCAGAAAATGACATGAACCTGAGGTTGACTTTCTGTCAATTCTGCAACCTCCGTAGTCTGAATCAGAATACCCACTAAGATCTAGATTGTCATCTGATGGGTAAAATAAACCAAGGTTTACAGTTCCCTTCAGATACTTGAGAATCCGCTTAGCTGCTTCTAGGTGGCTTTGCATTGGATTTGCTTGAAATCTGGCGCATACACCTACTGCAAAAGTGATGTCTGGTCTGCTGGCAGTCAGGTATAGTAGTGATCCAATCAGAGCTCTATATTCTTTCTGATTAACTTTCTGACCATCTTCATCTGGATCCATCTTGAACCCGATCATCATTGGAATTCTGGCTTCCTTGCAATGTTGAACTCCAAACTTTGCCAGTAGATTCCTTGTGTACTTCGCCTGGCAGATGAATATCCCTTCTGTACTCTGCTTGACTTGTAAACCCAGAAAGTAATTCATCTAACCCATCATGGACATCTCGAACTTCCCTTGCATCAATTTGCTGAACTTCTCACATAGCTTCTTGTTGGGAGATTCGAAGATGATGTCGTCCACGTAAATCTGAACCATCAAAATATCTTCTCCATCTTCTATTCTGAATAAGGTTCTGTCCACTATTCCTTTAGTGAACCCGCTGTCTATCAAGAACTGAGAGAGTGTATCATACCAAGCTCGAGGAGCTTGTTTCAGGCCGAAAAGAGCTTTCCTTAAACGGTACACTTGGTTGCCTTTTTCAAAGCCTGGAGGTTGTTCGACATAAACTTCCTCTGTTAGTACCCCGTTTAAGAATGCACTCTTTACATCCTCTAATACACAGTGAACCCTCTGTGGGCAGCATATGCCAGAAATAGCCGAATGGCTTCTAGGCGAGCGACTGGTGCAAAGGTCTCATCGTAATCAATTCCTTCGATTGTGAATACCCCTTAGCAACAAGTCTTGCCTTATTCCTGGTTATGACATTTTTCTCTTCTCTCTTGTTCTTGAATACCCACTTCGTGCCAATTACGTCCTGATGAGTTGGTCTGTCCACCAGTTTCCAAACTTGATTCCTCTCAAACTGTTCCAGCTCCTCCTGCATGGCTAGAATCCAGCTTGCGTCTTGTAGAGCTTCCTCTACTGTAGTTGGTTCCTTTAAAGACAGATAACAATAGTACATGGCACTTTCACCAATCTGATGTCTAGTTTTGACTCTATCAGATGGGTCTCCGATAATCAGACCAGTTGGATGACTGGTAATCCAGGTCCTTCTGTTCTGATGTGCGTCTGTTTGGAGAACATCATCCATATCTGATAGTAGTTCAATACTAGTGATTGGGAGTGGTGCGGAATTATGATCCACTTGATAAGAACATGTCTCAGCTGATGTTGGACTCATCATGTGCTGATGTCTGTTCATAGGAACTTCAGATGTTCCCCCTGAACCAGATGGTTTAGTTGATACTGTCTCAGCTGTAACAGCTTCTTCACTGACAGTTGTGCGTACCTTTGGGTCTGATTGACCTGTTGAATCAGCAATATCAAGTTCTGGGATGTACACTGTTACGTGTTTAGGTTCTTTTTCCTTGATGCTTAGCTGATCCATTTTCTGTGTGTCAGGTAACGGTTGATCTGGTACGGCTTGTTCTGAGGTAGCTTTCTCTTGTTCAGAAGATGTCTCATCAATGACCACATGGGGTGTCTCTTCCACAACTAAGGTTCGTTTGTTGTAAACTCTGAAAGCCTTGTTGGATGAGGAATATCCTAAGAATATGCCCTCATCTGACTTGGCCTCAAAAGTCTTCAACTGATTTTTCCCATTTTGTGTATGAAACACTTGCACCCAAAAATATGGAAGTATGAAAAATGAGGTTTTCTGCCCTTCCACAGTTCATAAGGTGTTTTGAAGTGAGTCTTAGTCAGAGAACATCTGTTCTGAGTATGGCATGCAGTGTTGATTGCTTCTGCCCAGAAACGGCTTGGTGTGGCATGTTCAGCTAACATAGTGCGAGCAGCTTCCTTGAGAGTTTTGTTTCTCCATTCTGCTACTCCATTTTGTTGTGGTGTTCTTGCAGCTGACGTCTCATGCTGTATACCAAACTCAGTGCAAAAATCAGTAATAAAGAAATTTAGGAACTCTGTACCTTTATCTGATCTGATTTTTACTATGCTGACACCCTTCTCGTTTTGTAGCTTCTTGAGCTGCTCGGGTATCTTTGTCGTTGTCTCGTTCTTCTTGTATAAGAATACAACCCAACTAAACTTGGAATAATCATCCACGATTACTAGAGTATATTTGCGTCCACTAAGACTGACTGGTGTAACTTGTCCGAATAGATCCATATGGAGCAGTTGCAGTACTCTACTAGATGCCGGTCCAGGTATTCCCTTGAATGAGGCTTTAACTTGTTTTCCCTTCTGACATGCGGCACATGTCTGATCTTTGGAGAATATCTCATTCGGAAGTCCCTCAACCAAAGACATCCTAGCTATCTTGTTAAGAGTCTTGAAGTTCAGATGACTCAATCTTTTGTGCCAGAGCCAACTGCTACTTTTGGAGCTCTTAACAATTAAGCATGAATTCTTTGGGCAACTGTTCCAATCTGATGTGTACATTGTGCCTTTCCTTGAACCAGTTAGCAAGGTTTGTTGAGTGGCTCGATTCCTAATCGTACACTTATCGCTTGAGAACTCAAGGTTGAATCCGTTGTCACAGAATTGTGATACTGATAGTAGATTGTGCTTTAATCCTTCGACATACGAGACTCCAGTTACTTGTACATCATCATTCTCTAAGGTTCCGAATCCTTTGGTAAAACCAAAGTTATCATCACCGAAGAGTACAAGTGGGCCTTCTTGTTCTTTGTAAGAGCTAAGGAGATGTTTGCTTCCAGTCAGGTGCCTTGAGCATCCACTATCGATGTACCAGATAGTTGCTTGTACACCTCCTTTGTTGGCCAGTCCCACGCGAACCTGCAATCAAATCAGGCTTTAGGTACCCCTTTAGAATTGGGTCCTGGGGGGTTAGTGGTGGATTTAGGGATCCACACAAACAGAGCACTTCTATGAAAATCAGATAGATTAGAAGGTCTGATTTGTCTCCCATACATATCAACATAATCATACGTCTCTTTATATGCTTTCTGATTAGTATGATTATTCGTGTGAGCCTTGGATGACTTAGAAGACTTGGGATTTTTCTTTATATTTTGTCTTCTTTTAATCCAGTGTGGCTCAGGTGCAGTAGCCCTAGATCTCTGGTTATAAGGGTAGGTACGACTGCTACCAACAAAAGATTCATATATTTTTGGCATAAGTGGTCTTTGCAGTTTACCCATAGCTTGCTTATTAGGCAGCTGACCTTGATTGAGTCTCAGATTAGATTACCTTCTTACAGGTTGTCTCTTCTGATACCTAATATGCTGATTAGGTTAAGGTTTCTTCAGAAGAACTGGGTTCTTCTGTTGATTCCTCGGCCGATGCTTTATCTGTTGGGGTCTATTTCTGTTCCCTTTCTGATTAGGCACCTGCCTTACTTGCTCAGCAGGTCTTTTTCCCTTATCAGATACAAGTTTAGCTTTTAGTGTATCTTTGTCAGAGACTCGTTTAATTACACCCTTTTGAAGTGAATCAAACGGGGCTTTTGAGGATGTAGAAGGGTTCTCATACCCAATTCCCTTCTTGTTAGTCGGTGTTCGAAAATAGGTGTTCATATCTTGAACGATTTTTTATGACTTCGTGAAAACCTCTATTTTCTTGCGCAGACTATCCTCAGTAGATTTTAGACTCTCATGTAGTCGGAATAGCTCATCAAATTTAGCTTGAAGGATTTTGAAATCACAGCTTGCTATTTGTTGATTGCTAGCTGATCTTTGATCTGCTTCTCCTGATCAGAAGATTTATCTTTCAGAACGTTAAGTTTCTCGATTACCTTCCGAAAGCGGTTTAATGATTTCGATTCGAAGAGCTTTCTTGACAAATACGTTCTCTTTAACAAGCTGATTATTTCTGATCCTAGCTTGTCATTTTCAGCTTCCACTATTGTATAAGTGTCTACTGCATCAGAGAGATCATCAAGTAATTGCTCAGAGTAGAGCTGCAAGTCAATCTCTCCAAAGAAAAGCTAATGATAGCGGTGTGGAAATTGAAAAAAGCAAGGTTTGGAGGTTACCTCAGATTGGTCCTCCTTGGCCATCGAAGCGACTTCATCGTCATCCCGAAGAGAATATCGGATCTTCATGCTCGTGGAAGTCAACAACACTACTTATCGACGACGTCTTCTCTGGATGAGTAGCGGAGTCCTCGTAAAGCGATAGAATCATCAATTTCGGATGTGTCGTGACGGGGCTTTTCTATTTCTGAGGCGTTGTTCTCTTCTTCGTTTCTCTTCTCTTTCTCTAGGAGTCGGAGTTAGAGGCGTCGGTCTTTGTAGTGACTGGTTTCTCGCGATTGAAGCCACGATCCTCGATCTCTGGAACTTCCTCTGCCGGTGAGTCACTCCGTCTATAGGATCTGTCAGGTGACTTCCTTTTTTGATGGTAATCTGAACTCCTTCTGTCAAATCTGTTATCTCTTCTCTCATCTATCAGATCATCTCTTTTCTTTTCTTCTCTGTGATCTCTTCGATCATCAGATCTGGTTCTTTCTAGTGATCTCTCAGTTGGCCTCCTGTTTCTTCTGTTGTCTTGATAGTCACTGTAGAATCTCCGAAACTTACCAAGCTGAGTATTGTTCTTTCAAATTTCTGATAGCGGAAGCGTCTGTTACCTTGACTCATTATGTTTCCAATAGGTTCAGTGGCCTTCGATCTACTGCTGGTAGCTTTAAATGCAACTGATTTAGACATTGAGGCTTCAGCAGGCGTCTCGTCTTCATCTGCTTGTCCTCTTTTGATTAAATCGAACTCGTGAGCTTTGAGGCTTTGGAACAAGCTACTCGACTTCATCTTTGAAATGTCTTGGCAATCCTTGATTACCGTGACTTTCATGTCCCATTTCTTGGTGAGAGATCTTAAGATCTTGTAGTTGATATCTTTGTCTGACATCTCTCTTCCAAGTTCTTCGTAGTTTATTCACTGACATGGTGATCCTCCCATCGAGCTCGTTGATGGTCTCGTTGGGCAACATCTTTAGCTTTTCAAACTTCACCCGGTTCGAAATTTTGTTGTCACCGTCTTTGATCCGATCATTTCCTTCATATCTCGGAAGAGTATCCCACATTGCTTTGGCGGTTTTGAGATACTTTATCTTCTCCTTTGTGACTTTATCCATCGTCTTCATGATTATATGCCTGGCGATTGTATCTAGAGTATACAATTTTCTTTCTTCTGCATCCATCAGGGCTGGGTTTTTTTGTACAAGACTTCCCGGTGCAAAGTCTAGATCTCCTCCAACTGTTGGGTTGTCGTAATATATAATGATGGGTCCTCATTCAATGACTTCCATCATTCTGCCGCTTATCGATCCTAGATGGTTGCAGATATATATGGCCCAATCTGCATACTCATAAATTGAAAACTTAGGCAAATCATGGTACATGCCAGAGGTATTATCCATGCTGAGTTATTTTTGAAAATGAATGAGTTTTGAAAAACGGTTTTTCAAGATCTGTTCAAATGACCGCAAAGATTCTTCCTCAAGAATCGATGATACTCAAAGCCAGTGGTCTGTAGAACCACTGACTCTGATACCACTTCTAGGTCCCGAACGGGTTTTGTGAGGGTGGAAGTCAAGAGGGGAGGGGTGAATAGACTTCCAAAACTTTTTTCTGCGGATCGGTGTGAACCGCAGACATACCCGATCAGTGTTAGTGTATCGGTTTAGACCGATGTTCAATCTTCTTTTGAGTGCGTAAGAGGCGGATCGACTTTGATATCTGTCAGTTTAACTGAATGGTGCGGAAGCTTGTTTTAACCCGTGTGAAAAACCAGTTTTCAACCAGTTGACTAAGGTGTCAATCTGATCAGATCAGTTGCTTGGTGCAGACTGAGCTTAACTTAGAATATGTATGTTGTTTTAAACTCAGTTGTGTGAATAGTGTAAAGAAATAAGAAAGTAAGTAAACGCACACTAGACTTTTTATAGTGGTTCAGACGAAACCCGTCCTATGTCCACTCTTCCCTTAACACAGGCGAACCTTAACCGAACTTAACCTGCGGGACTTATACCCCTCACGGGATGGCCGAGATGTTTACCGAGTTCTCACTCTATCCTTCAAGGATGGCCGAGATGTTTATTGAGTTCACACTCTACAGATGTTTATCGAGTTCACACTCAACCGAACTAGAAATCAGAAAACTAGAATCCCTAGTCTGAAATCTTCCGGGAACAAACTTAACCTAACTTGCGTTTGGGTAAAGAATGTTTGAGGGTTCCAACTGGAAATCTATCCTGGTGTTTTAGGTAGCCAAAATGCTAGTGGATAGGATTTCTTGCTAAGAACTAATGGGATGAACACTCTAAGAATAATCTTCAAATATAGTGTTCTTTGAGCGGAGATTTTGCTGTAGCTTTAGCTTCTTTTGCGGTGTCTCCGTGTTCGTTCTTTGCTAGTTGTCTCTCTTGTCTTCAATTGACAAGCAATCCCATTTTATAGATCTCAAAAACAAAGAGCCGTTGGAGAGCAATTTGAATTTCGGGCTATACTAGGTAGTTTGTAGGATATGATTGTGACGTGCTCCGATTATCGGCGTGGCCGTAGGCAACATTAGCGTTGTTTTTGTCCGCAACGTCGTATCCTGCATTGTCAGCTCTTTTTGTGCACGTATCGCTTTCTCCTTGGCTTCGCGAGGCGGCACTTTCAGAAATTTGTCTGTTAGACGATTGATATTTCTTTTGTAGAAGATTCGTCTTGTCTGGTGTATCTTTTTGATTGTTACCAGGCGTGAGCTGACTTGATCAAGTAACTAATCAGTCTACCTTGTTGAGACTTCAGATGCACATTGCCTTAGCTCAATATGCAGACTCTGCTGATATAGGTGTTCAGGTCTTTTGATCTTCAGGTGTCTCTGAGCCTCAGTGTATTCAGTCATACTGAGTCTTCAGGTTTGTTACTGAGTCTTCAGGTTTATCTGAGTCTTCAGGTTCATCTGAGTCTTCAGTGTCTATCTGAGTCTTCAGTGTCTTCTTGTCTTCACCTGATCTTCCGACTTCTTGTCTTCTGATTTATGCTTAGTCTTCTGATCATCTGACCTTATCTAGGTCATCTGATACTTCGACTTGACCTATACATATTGAGTTCCCCCTCAATATGTGACCTATCTTTTACATCAGCTATCTATACATTTCAGCTGGTCATCTTAATCTGATTCTAAGTCATCAGTCAGCTAACAGGTCTGACTGGTCCTATTACAACCTGTTTTGGAACTTCCATCAAAACTAAATTACAGATTTCCTAACAAGATTGTTGAGCATGGACGAGGGAATACTTGAGAAGGCTCTTTGGGTTTGTTCGTGTGAACGGGATATCCATCTTCTCAACGGTTGTCACTCCGAGAGGTTAGTTCACTTAAACTCTTAGAAATTCCGCATGCGTAGGATTTATGTGACGAATTTCTATGCATGATTTGTTGTTGAATTATTATTTTAATTAATATAGGATTAATTCATGCTAGTATTAATTGGTAGAATTAAATTTGTATTTAAATATTCACCCCGAATAGATCCGGGTAGTTTATTCCCCTACAGGTGGTTCAACTAGCTCCCATACTCGATTATGATCCATCGAGCCCATCTCGGCTTCCATTGCAGTTTCCAGGATTCTGCATCCTTGTCTTGGACCGCCTCCTTATAGGACTAGGGGTCTGATTCATTATCCCCGGGAACTAAATTTGAAGATTCTCCTATCCCCATGAATCTCTCAGGTTGTCGGACAACCCTCCCACTATGACGAGGTTCCGGTTGTGTCGATGTAATTCTTGGTTTATCAACTTATACAATTGGTATTGGAGTTTTCCCTCTTAATTCATCTAAGGTAATCTCACTTTTAGGCTTTCTATTGTTCATATAGTCTTCTTCCAAAAATCTAAAGTGTGTTCTAATTACAACCTTTTGATCTTCGGGGCCATAGAACATACACCCTTTCGTTCCCATGAGATATCCTATAAATAGCTTTAACTCTGAACGTGCATCCAACTTACGGCTTTCTTTTCTAGCACGTATGTCGGACACCCCAGATTCTCAAGTGTCTCAGACTGGGCTTGCGCCCGGTCTACAATTCTCTCGGAGTTTTAGGAACCGATTTAGATGGAACTAAGTTCAGAATTTAAGCCGTTGTTTCAAAGGCGTGACCCCAAAATGACTTGGGTAGATCTAATAACTCATCATTAACCTGACCATTTCTAAAAGCGTTCTATTTCTTCGTTCTGTCACCCTGTTTTGTTGAGGGGTTCCGGGTGCAGTCAACTGGGATACAATTCCCTCATCTGACAGGTAGTTTAAAACCTCATCGCTGAGAAATTCTTTTGGAGAAATTCCCCCCACGGGATGGCTGAAAGATGATTTTCACATGAATAAATTCCGAAGGGATGATTTTGGATTATTATTAGTGGCGACGATGACCCTCCCCACGAGGCTCGTTCAAAGTAAAATAATAATTATGTATTTAATCATGGTTATTACTTAGGTATAAAATTAATATGCATATACTTCCCTGAAGTCCCTGTCAATTTTGTATTGGTCAAGTGGGAGCCAACTATTAATCTGAACATTAAAGGTTTGTAACTGTTCTTGTTTGTAACATGCTTGAATGTGTTTAAATAATGACCCACCCTATGTGGCTTATTTAGACTGTTTTGAGATGTTGGCTGATGCATGTTCATATTTTTTTTTTAGATTTTAATATGAATCATGTGATCGAATTATGTGATAATTTTGTGCTTATACAATCGTTATTTATTTCAGTTCAACATGTCACAACCTTTTAATCCACTGTTATATACACTCAAAGAACACCAACTTACTGGTGAAAACTATGAGATTTGGAAACGTAATATAAAATTTGTCCTCACTGCACAACAAAAACACCGTTGGATTCTTGGCATACCCAAGCCTAACAAGCCTACTAAAGGATCAACAAATGCGGAGAGACTTTTGTATGATGACTGGGAGCATTCCAACGAGCCTATGAAATGTATAATCTTGACTTCCCTGTCTGATGATTTGAGATACATTCATGAAGGTGTTGAATCTGCTGCGGAAATCATGGAAAGTCTTGAGGAAATGTTTTCAACAGAAAACCGCATGATCAGTCAGTTGAAAGGGCGATGACGTGGCTAGGCTAAAGATGACGGAAGGAACACCCATGAGGGATCATGTTATCAATGTCAAGCGCCATTTTGACAAACTTGCTTATCTTGGTACTAAGTATTGTGATGGGACTAAGATCAAATTCTTGTTCCTAACTCTTCCAAAATCTTTCGATGAGTTTTACTGTAGTTTTGTGATGAGTGATCACATGTTCACTATGGACACTCTGCAAGAAGCTTTGGAGATAATAGAGAAACATTAGGGAAAGGAGGATGAAGCATTGGTGACAAAAAATATCCTCTTAAAATCTAAGCCAGTGGTGGGCAAGATTGAAGTAGAGAAAAGCGGTCAGGACCAAAGCAAGCCCATTACTAAGAAACGTAAAAGAAAGCTGGTCAAATAGTTGGGGGTCAAGAGAAATCCAAAGGGGAAGTGTTTTAACTGCGGTGAAAAGGGACATTGGAGGGATGTTTGTTCCAAACCCAAGTGATTTGGAAAGAAAGATAATACTCATGCACTAGTTGTTGAAACTTGTTTAGCGGCGTATGCTACCCATTTATGGGTAGTGGATACGGGATCCACTGATCATGTTTGCTTCACTTTACAGGGGTTCAATCGGACCCGACAACTTAGTGGGAGTGAGATCCTCATCACACTGGGCGATGCTACGAGAGTGGCAGCTGAAGTAGTGGGAGAAGTGAGGTTTTCTTTTGAAGATAAAGTTTTACTTTTGAGAGATGTTCTTTACGTTCCTAGTTTTAGAAAGAATTTGATTTCAGTTTCTAAACTTTTTCTTGATGAATATTCAGTTACTTTTAATAAATTTGTTAACATTACTCTTAATAATGAGTTTATCTATCATGGAACATTGTCGAATAATCTCTACACGATTAACTGTGCACATCACTCTCGAAATACATCCTATAACACATCGACTGTTTCGAGTAGTAAAAAAAAACATTCATCATATGTGAACGGATGGCATCTAAGACTAGGTCATATTAATCCAAAAAGGATCCAAAGGTTGGTTCAAGATGGTTCATTGGAGTCTCTCCGGATTGAGCCATTTCCAACTTGCGAATCATGCTTGGAGGGTAGAATGACCAAGAGGGCATTCGGAGCCAAGGGGAATAGAGCCAAAGAAGTGTTGAAAATCGTTAACACCGAAGTATGTGGTCTAATGTCAATCAAAGCAAGAGGACATTATGAGTATTTCGTTACTTTTATCGATGATTACTCAAGATATGGATACATTTACCTTATGAAGCATAAATCTGAGACCTTTGATAAATTCAAGGAATTTAAGGCTCAATCAGAGAATCATAGGGAGAAACGTATCAAGTGTCTATGATCCGAGTCAGGTTTCAGCATAGATTGTTCAGGAAGTTATCTGCACCATGTATAATCAGCAGATATAGATCAGGTTAGATTTTGAAGACAATCAAGACACGAAGAAGTTCTTTGAAGACACCAAGACTCATGAGTTCTTTGAAGACATCAAGACTCGATATGTCATCAAGACATCAAGACTCGATGAAGTTCTTTCAAGACGATGAAGACTCGATGAAGTTCTTTGAAGACATCAAGACTTCAGATGTCATCAAGACATCAAGACTCCGGAAGACATTAAAGACTCGAAGATGTCATCAAGACATCAAGACTCGGAAGATATCAAGACCCGGTTATTCTTGAAGATCGAGTAAGATACTGAATACTCAGTATAACCTGAATGTTCAGAGGCACTGAATATAATCTATCTGAAGACTACAAAAACTGAAAAAAATGCAAATATTCAGAAAAGTAGATATTGCCCAAAACATTCATATGTAGACAAAAGGAACTAAGTCTAAGTGTTGTTTAAGGTTGTCTCATTCAGAGAGATTGACCAAAAAAGCCGTTTTGTTTGTCTACATTCACTGAAGACAAGAACCAATCAGAGGAAGACAACATTGTACTTTACTGACACTTAAAGTGACAGGACCTTGAATCATGTCAGTAGTACTAAGTTCCAGACTGCAAAAATTGGTGATTGGTTACATGTCTGCATATTTCCTAAAACATGCAAGGGAGTGTTCAAACCTTAAATATAACCGTTCATCAAACACCAGAAGAGGAAACTCATAAAGTTATCTCTTCCAACGGATAGTTTTCAAAGAGTGACCTTGGGGAAGTTGCTTATAAATACCAAAGACCCTTTTTACATTGAGAGGTCACGAAATTTTAAAAAGCAACTCAAGAGCTCATTCAGATTATTGCAAATTGAAGCACTTTCGAAAAACCCTAGAATTTCCCAAGTGTTTCACATTGGAGAGAGAGCTCACTATTCTAAGCCTAGAGTGATAGATATATCCAAAGCTTAGAAGAGATATCCTAGCCTTTGCATTAGTTCTTATTGTAAAGGATATCTCACCCTAGTTGAAACCAACCCAAAAACCCAAACCCTTTGTTAAGGTAGTTTGTGTGTGTTTTGTTGGTGAGTTAGAGTTGTAAATAGTTAGTAAGCTATAGTGAGTTAGCGAGAAAAACTCTAGAGAAGAAGTTAGTAAGCTACTTGTGGTAGTCCGAACACTTGTGTGTGTTTGAGTTAGTAAGTCTGCAGTGAGTCGGCCGTAAAACTCAAGGTAGAAAAGTGAGTAAGCTACGATGAGAGTTAACCGTAAGCTTTAGGAAGTGGTTAAGAATTTCTCTGAAAATCGAGAGAGTGGGCGTAGGAGCTTGAGTGTCCGAACCACTATAATTGTTGTGTTGTTTTGCTTTACAATTGCATTATTATCTCATTGCATGTTTTTCATTTGAAGCATAGTTCATCGATATTCGATTGGAACCAATCCACCGAACTTGCATCAAATTGATCCACACCTTAATCACTTGTTTTATTGAAGGGAAGATTTTCAAAAAAAGCTAAAAACGAGTATAAACTTAGGGTTCATAAGATAATTATCTCGATCCAAGCGCCTCGGGATCTCCGAGAAACTTCGAGCTCGATTAGGCTAATCTGAAGCTTCAAAGCAAACTCAGATCATTGTCTCGAGACTTTGACTCGGGGCAATCCGTGCTTCTCGGGGAAAAATCCTCGGGATAACCTCGACCCATCCGACCTCGAAAGAAAAGTTTTAAAAATCATTTTGAACACGTGTATTCCCCCATACACGCACGTGTGAGACTCGTTAAAGACTGGGACCAACAAGTGGTATCGGAGCGATGGTTCATTTTGACCACTTGCTTTGGTAGCCATAGTCTATTTTGGTTTGAAAGACTTTGGTGGTCTCTTGAATAGATCTGTTTTTGATATCTTACAAGGCTCAGTCATCATGCCTTCTAAGAAACTTCCTATGTTCTCTGTTGAGAGCTATGACCTATGGAGATTGAGAATGCAAGCTCATCTCAGATTCAAAACATGAAAGAATGTGGAGAGTGGTTTACGAAGGACCATTCAAATTCTTGTTGTGAATTCGAGAATCATCGATCTTTGAGAGAAATGATCCCAGAGATGAATTTCCAAAGCCTGATGATCAACTTACTCCTGTTGAGAGAAAGTTAGTCAATCTGGACTACATTGCTAAAGATACTTTTTTAGCACTATTGATGATGGTGTTATGGGGATGATTTCTCACTGTGAATCTGCAAAAGAAATATGGGACACACTTGCTGTTATGTGTCAAGGCACAGATCATATTAAGGAAAACAAACTTTCTGTTGCTATTGGAAAGTTTGATAGCTTTGAAATGGAAGATAGTGAATCCATTGACAAACTTGAGGTCATATTCACTAGCATCATGAATGATCTGAGAAGTGGCACTGAAAATTCTTAGAGGATTATCTAAGAAATGGGATATACATGTTGTGGTGATTGAAAAAACCAAAAATATTGATTCCATGCCATATCAACAAGTTTTCTCTGAACTGAAAGCTTATGAGTTTGTGATTGACAGGAAAACTAAGAAATTTGACAGCAAAGATGATTCTTCATCTAGCAAGAATGTGGCTTTCAAAGCCAAAGAGAAATCTGTCAGAAGTCTAGAGAGTTCGAGAACTCACTTGCCAAAAAATCGGGATGAAAGGAGGATAAGCTAATCTTGATGGCAAGGAGGTTTGAAAGACTCAATAATGAGATATGGGAAATATAAGAAATATTACAGAATCACAGTAACAAGAGAGACTCGAGTCGAGGACGGATACATCGAGGAAAGGAAGGACCAGAAAGCTGAAGGATCCTCATCCAAGAAGAAGGACTCCAAGACCAAGGAGGAAAGTGATCAGGATGATGATACCAACAGATGCTACAACTGTCAGAAGAAAGGTCACTTTCAATATGACTGTCCTGAGCTGAGTGCTAAAGAAAGAAAGGAGAGATAAGCCAAGAGAGACAGGGAGATCTCCAGCAAGAAAGCTTTGATTGAAGAAGAGGAAGAACATTCTGAAGAAGGTTCCAGTTCCTCAGATGAAATTTTCTCGAACGAAGGATGTGATGATGTCTGTCTTATATGGTCAGGAGGAGGTAAATTCTTCTATCGCCGTTGTTGTGCTCCTACACAAGCACATGAGTTCTCAAGTTCAATCAAAAAATAACTTTGACCTCGATGGATTCGTTTGAGAATCTTATGAAGGACTATTCTGTGTTACAAGAACTACTCACTGAAACTCAAGAGCAGAACAAGGAACTGACTGCTAAGAATCTGAAGTGGAAAGACTCTAAAAATGTTGAGATCACTTCTCAATTGATGGGAACTACCGATGAACTGGATGTTCTGAAAGTACAACTCTCAAAAAAAGAGAAGGTGATAGAGATCCTGAATGGAAAATTAGAGAAATCCACTAAAGAGATTCAACTTATCAGAACTGAGTTCAATGACCTCTTTGAGAAGCATGAAACTCTAAAGAAATGTGAGGATAGTCTTGTGAGAGAAAGTTAGCTCTATTGAATTCTCGCATCTAAAGTGATAGATGAAATTCAGAGTTATCAAAGACAAAGCAACTATAAAAAATTTGGATTGGGATACATTCCAGGGGAACCTCACAAGGTCTTCGAATCTTTCTTCTAGTAGCACCAAGACTGTCTTTGTTAAACCAGTGGCATCTAATCTTCTTACTGAAGAACTGCCCAGAGTTTTAGACAAGGGTAAAGGACCTATGATTTCATAAAAACTGAGGTTCAGGGAAGAAAGCCCAAACCTCAGGAAAAGGCTAGAAAACCTGAACACTCAGTAGGAAATTTTCAGGCCAGTACTTCAAAGCCTCAGGCTAAGAATACCAACCTAAAGAGATCTGCACTGAACCATCAGAGGAATTTGCAGAAGAGAAACACTCAGCAGAGATATTCTCAACTGAAAAGACCAAGTCCTACTAAAAGACCCCAATTTCAGTACAGGTAACCTAAACCCCACTTGTCTAAGGGTAAAGGTTTCTTGAACCCAAGTCAGCAGAGACAGAGACCAGCTGCACAAAAGCTAAGGCACTTGAACAAAAGGCCTGAACCCAAGAAGAACTCTAAGACTCATGTTCATGCTAAGGCTGACACTCATGCACAGGATACTGCCAAGGCTCCTAGGGTGGTGAATGTGTATGTAGATGTTTATGGGAGACAAATCAACCACTCTAAAGTAATTAGAGTTGTTAGACAGTTGGGTTCCAAAAGGTACAAATAACTAACACGGTAGGACCCTACACCAAATGGGTACCTAAGAACCGATCTGTTTTTTTTCAAAAGGAAAAGGAACTAAAAATTTGAATGAAAATAACATAGCAGTGATGAGTGGAAATGAATTGGCTCCTGCTGTATGGTATCTGGACAGTGGATGTTCAAGACTGTTGGGAAATGAATTTAATAAAAAGGATTTTGATTAGATCCCAAAACCCCTGAGTATGACATGTTCAGGAAAATCTTGATAGATGAGTCGATTCAGCTTTTAGAGTGTTAGGATATTATCTCGCACCATGTATAGTTGGCAGATATAGAACGTTAGAAAAATCAAGACTTAGAGAACCCTCAAGACTCGAGAGAACTCAAGACTCGAGAGAACTCAAGACTCAGAGAAACCGAAGACTCGAGAGAACTCAAGACTCGAGAGAACTCGAAAACTCGAGAACCCGAAAACTCGAAAAACTCGAAGATTCGTAGAAATATCAAGACTTCAAGAATGTCTTGAATGCTCAAGATATCCCGAATGTTCCGAGGCACCGGCCGAGGAATATAGCCGTTGAAATCCAAAATGACGCGTGGACCAACGAGAGGAAGACAACCAAACTGAAAAAAGTCAGCAGAACTTCACGAAGAATAGTATGGATTTGAATGTGATTCTCTCCAACGGTAACATTCAAATCCACACTATAAATACAAGTTCTTCCTTCATTATCAGTGGTGGAGTGAGTGTGGATACATGAAGACCATGCACAAAATGCTACAAAGCAAAAGAGCGTTATAGTCAAAGCATTCCCACCCTAGAACACAAGTCTGTAGATATACAAATATATTCAAAAGAGTGTTCTAGAACCCAACCTAAGCAACCCACGATGTATCATAAGCTTAGAGAGATTTTCCCAACCTTAGCATTGAGGCTAAACCATTATAAGGGAAAATCTCACCATAGTTGAAGACAACACCAAACCCAAACCCAGTGGTGAAGTGAGGTAGTTGTTAGGTAATCCCGTAGAGGGTGATAAGTCCCGTTGGAGTGTGAAATCGTTAAACATCTGTAGGCGATCCCGAGTGAGGGTGATAAGTCCCGAAGGAGTGTGAACTCGTTAAACATCTAAGAGTTTGAGTTAGTAAACTCATGAGGTAGTCGAAAAGTTCGTGGTCGGGTTGAGTAAGTAAACTACGTGGAGTAGTCAGAAAACTCAGGGCCGAGTTGAGTAAGTAAACTACGAGGTAGTCAGAAAGCTCAGAAGTTGATAAGGAATTTCCCTAGAGAGGGAGAGTGGATGTAGGACTGGTTGTCCGAACCACTATATATTGCTGTGTTGTTTACTGCTTTATGTTTACACTTGTCATATGCATCTAGTTATAAGCAAACCACAACACATGAAATGCCGCAAAGTTTGAAAAATTGGAAACACTCGTTCTCTCCTTTTTTATATGCACCAAAAATCAAACGTTTTTTTCAAGACGCCAAAAAATAGGTTTTCCCACCGGGACCATCAAGTGGTATCAGAGCAGGTGCTCAAAAGATTACTTCTTCAATGTAATCGCCTAAGCAGATCTATTTTTAAAACCTGTCTCTGATCTGATACCAACAAGTGGTATCAAGGAAACATAAAGTTTTACACAACAATGGAATAATAGAACTTTTCATTGATAAAGACCCGAAGGTCAGGTTACATTACAAGTTTCAAATACAAGAGAACCTGGAGGTCAATACATAACTCTATACCCTAAACCCTCAAGCCATAACCCTAAACCTTCATCCAAACCCAAACCCGATCTACAGGGTAGTGATTAAGAGGAGGAGTGAGAGAGATTTTAAGATCTCATGCTCTCATTTTCCCCCACTTAACAGGGTGAGGGAGGCTTGAAAGGTAATCCTATGCCGCAAACTGATGGACTCTCCAATGGAGCGAGAGCGGCCTTGATAGGATTTTTAAGCTAGGAGCCCTAAGAAAGAGTCAGTGGGCTCTCCAGCTGTTAAATGGTGAGTTTGATATAGGATGATCAGCTGTTGTCTGATCAAGTTCGCATATCAAACTCACGTTCATTTTCAGACTGAGTCTGCGAATGCTGGTTAGGTCATCCAGAAGGACA
Source organism: Stenogyne calaminthoides (assembly GCA_037126765.1). NCBI lineage: Eukaryota > Viridiplantae > Streptophyta > Magnoliopsida > Lamiales > Lamiaceae > Stenogyne > Stenogyne calaminthoides. Next base: position 24,841,064 of record JBBCBC010000002.1, read on the forward strand.
CACAAGCTGCATACGATTAGGAGAAGTGTCTTCTCGATTCATGACAAAGAGATCCGCCACCCTGATGGTAGAGAAGCTTAGCAACGATTGTATGAGAAATCTTTGATGACGACGAGAACCGCAAAAAGGGACACACAGGGTTGATTTGAGAAGATGAAATCATGGAAAAAGGGGTAAAAGTGTTTGCCGGAAATCTCACCGGAAACAAGGGTTCACCAGGATACATGATTCTACAAAGAAGATATGTATGGTGAAATGAGTTATGTCGTGTAAAACATTGGTCCAATTTATAGAGGCCAAGCAAGGGTGCAGATGCAAATTTGAGTTCTCAAAACCTTTTTAGAAAAATTTGCATCACAAGGACAGCGTGTAGAAATCACGCGACCGATAATTGGAAAAAGTTACGGCGGATTGACTTATCGAGAGTGTCAGACGATATCTACGCATGTCAAATCGCACCAACTTAGGGAATAGAAGCTACTATTCTAGACTAAGTTTTGGCAGTAACACTTTCCAAGAAATTAACTTAATCTGAGGAGAATCAGATTAAGTCAACAAAAATCTGATTACATACAAAGCTGATCAAATGAAGAAAATCAGCTGAGCTTGAAAGCTTCACCAAATCAGATATATCGGTCTATATCAGTTGAAAGGGGGAACTTCAACTTGAGGGGGAACTTCAACTTGAGGGGGAACTCACGGAATCAAAAGTAAATGGTCAAGATCGGGACGCGTCATGACAAAGACCGATCGAGATCAAATGGGTTAGTTGAGTTCAAATGATGAAATTTGTAATAAACCCGTAAGTGAAGAAGAGCTAAAGCCAAAGAAATCGAAGAGAAGGTTGCGGTCGAAGATGAGCAAAAAGAGATCGACGAGATCGACGTGATCAAGATCAGATATGATAAATCTGATATGCTAACCTGATATAATGACCTAATGCTATGTTGATCTAAAGATGTGTTGATTTGATTAGTCAAGCTAATCAGATCAGGCAAAGAAGAAATCAGATAGCTTGGGTAAAGTGATCTGAGACTCAGTAAGTAAAGTAAACTGAGACTCAGTATAGGTCAAAAGACCTGAGGGTCAGGATGTCTGAAGTCGAAGAAAACCGAACTCGGTCGGATGAGTGTCAGTATGCCTGATCAGACAAGGTCCGTAGAAGAAGAGGAATGAGGAGTCGAGCAGAAGACAGAAGATTGAAGACCAAGACTGAAGACTTGTAATTCTTTATGTTTTTGTCTTTATTTCCTTGATAAGTTCATTGTAATCTGTAAACTGATAACATACGATCAATGAAACCTTTATCTTTATGCTCAAAGATAATACCTCATTATCTTTTTTACATGTCTTTTATGTTGATATGCCTGATTGAATGTCTCTAATCTGATTATATGCTCATATATAAGAGAAACTATATAATGCTATGAGAAATTGCTTAAGTATTTAGTAATGATCTATTTAGAAAAGATTCATTACTGAAGAAATCTGTTGAATGATTTAAATTGATTGGAGATTTACCATTCTTGTAATAGGAAAAACTGAAACCTGAGTATAGGTTATATGTTTGTAACAAGATAGGTTTTGGCATCATCAAAAAGGGGAAATTGTTGGGAAATGAATTTAATAAAAAGGATTTTGATTAGATCCCAAAACCCCTGAGTATGACATGTTCAGGAAAATCTTGATAGATGAGTCAGGATTCAGTTTTAGAGTGTTCAGGATATTATCTGCACCATGTATAGTCGGCAGATATAGAACAGGTTAGAAATCAAAGACTAAAACTCAAGACTCGAGAGAACTCAAGACTCGAGAGAACTCAAGACTCGAGAAATCAAGACTCAGAGAACTCAAGACTCGAGAGAACTCCGAAAACTCGAGAGAACACGAAAACTTAGAAAACACGAAGACTCGGAGAAATATCAAGACTTCAAGAATGTCTTCAATGCTCGGTATATCCCGAATGTTCCGAGGCAATCAAGTCGAGGAATATAGCCGCTGGAATCCAAATGGCGTGGACCAACGAGAGGAAGACAACCAAACTGAAAAAGCTGCAGAACTTCTACGAAGAATAGTATGGATTTGAATGTGATTCTCTCAATTCGGTAACATTCAAATCCACACTATAAATACAAGTTCTTCCTTTATTATCGGTGGTGGAGTGAGTGTGGATACATGAAGACCATGCACAAAATTCTACAAAGCAAAAAAGCGTTATAGTCAAAGCATTCCCACCCAAGAACACAAGTCCAGATATACAAATATATTCAAAAGAGTGTTCTAGAACCCAACCTAAGCAACCCACGATGTATCATAAGCTTAGAGAGATTTTCCCAACCTTAGCATTGAGGCTAAACCATTGTAAGGGAAAATCTCACCATAGTTGGAGACAACACCAAACCCAAACCCAAAGTGAAGTGAGGTAGTTGTTAGGCAATCCCGAGAGGGTAATAAGTCCTGTTGGAGTGTGAACTCGTTAAACATCTCAGAAGCGATCCCGAGTGAGGGTGATAAGTCCCGGAGGAGTGTGAACTCGCTAAACATCTAAGAGTTTGAGTTAGTAAACTCTGAGGTAGTCGAAAAGCTCGTGGTCGGGTTGAGTAAGTAAACTACGTGGAGTAGTCGTAAAACTCGTACGAGTTGAGTAAGTAAACTACGAGGTAGTCAGAAAGCTCAGAAGTTGATAAGGAATTTCCCTAGAGAGGGAGAGTGGATGTAGGACTGGTTGTCCGAACCACTATATATTGTTGTGTTGTTTACTACTTTATGTTTACACTTGTCATATGCATCTAGTTATAAGTAAACCACAACACATGAGCTGCAAAGTTTCGAAAAATTGGAAACACTCTGTTCTCTCCCCTGTTTTATATGCACCGAAATCAAACGTTTTGCTTCCGCACGCGCAAAATAGGTTTTCCCACCGGGACCATCAAAGACATATGACAGGATATAAGCAACTAATCACTGACTATGATGAGCAAAAAGGCCCTCAGATCACATTTGGAGACAATTCCAAAGGACAAACTTAAGGATATGGAACTCTTGAAGTTGACTCTGTTCATATCCATAGTGTTTCATATGTGTCTGGTCTAAAGCATAACTTACTTTCTATCAGTCAATTCTGTGACAAAGGATTCAGTGTTGAGTTCTCAAAGAACTTATGTTATGTAAAAGACAATACTTCACGTAAAAAATTTTCTTGACCGGTACTAGAAAAACGAAATGTGTATCTTCACGATTGGAGTCCAACTCCTAAAGATACATGTTTGGTTGCAAAAAGTTCCACTGATACCAGTTGGTTGTGGCACAAAAGAATGAATCACTTAAACTTCAAAACCCTGAACAAACTTGCAAGATTAGCACTTGTAAGGGGGTTACCCAATGAAGTGTTCAGTAAAGATCATGTATGTGATGCTTGTCAGAAAGGAAAACAAATCAGAGCATCTTTCCAAAGAAAAGTAGATGTTTCTACTGATGGAATATTACAACTGTTACATATGGATCTCTTTGGTCCAGTAACACCTGTGAGCACTTGTAGGTCCCGAACGGGTTTTGTGAGGGCAGAAGTCTAGAGGGGAGGGTGAATAGACTTAAAAACTTTTTGTCTTGAATATGTGTGAATGCGATTAACTTTGATCAGATTTGCTAGTGAATCGGTTTGGGTGATATCTAACTTACTAATCGCTTTGAAGGCGGTCGATTCGGTATCTATCGGTTTAACGATTGTGCGGAAGCTAAGTTTTACCCGTGTGAAAAACCGGTTTTAATAAATCGATTCCAAAGTCGGGTCTTTCAACCAATTGACTAAAGTGTCAAACTTGATCGGATCGAAGTTTGGTGCTAGTTGATCTTAACATAGAATATGTATGCAAATTTTAATTAAGTTGTGTGATTGTGTAAAAACAGCTTAATCAAAAGCGGTAAATGCACACAATATTTATAGTGGTTCGGACAAACCAAATCCCCACGTCCCACTCTTCCCTATCACAAGGGGCACCAACTAAACCAATCGGACTTAGATTATTGTGTTAGTCCAACACAAGACACCAACAGATATTTAAAGAGTTCTCACTCAACCGATCCCGAAATCGAAACTAGAAACCATAGTCCGAAAATCTTGCTAAACAACTTAACCTAACTTTGGGTTTTGGGTAAGATTGTTTTTGTTCCAACTTTGAAATCTTTCCTAGTTTTTTAAGTAGCCTATCGGCCTAGATGAAAAGATTTATGTGCTAAGAAATATGGGATGAACACTTAGAAAATAATCTTCAAGTTTGTGTTCTTCGTATGGAAATTTGATTATAGCTTGAGCTTCTTGATAATTTCCGTGTCTTCACTCAAGAGTAATCCCATATTTATAGACCTCGAAATCAAAGAGCCGTTGGAGAGCAATTTGAATTTCCGGCTATATTTGGTAGACTTGCAAGATTGATGTGGCGTCTTGAGAACGGCATGGCGAAAAGTGTGAATAGTGTCTTTTATAGCCGTTAGAAAGCGGCACCAAATCCGTAATTGCCAAATTTCAATCATACGTGTCTTGTTCTTATTGGTTATGAACACTTTTCGGTGTTGTTCTACCAACTAAGGTTGACATTCTTCTTGTTCGGATCGATCGATGATTTGGTGAAACATCGATTTTCACGGTGGTGATTAGTCACAACCGATCGATCTATCGATAGAAGTCTTTTGGTGCCGGTTGTCTTAGCTTCAACTAGCAGACTCGGCTGATGTATGTCTTCTGGTCTGATCTTCTGAAAGTCATCTGATCTTCAAGTCTTCTGAATTTGAACTTCATGACTTCAGCTGAGATATCTGACTTTATCAGATCGATCTGATCTTCTGTCCTTCTCTTGCCTTCTGGCCTATCGGATATCAGCTGTTCTTTAGATCTTGGATCGACCTATACATATTGAGGTTCCCCTCAATATGTGACCTATCTTCTACATCGGTTGTTCTATACAATAATTATCAACTCAACCGGTTGAGAATCTGTTCTATAATTGGTAATAAAAACATCGATCGACTTAATGTGTCCGACCGGGTCCTATTACATGTGTTTTAGAACTTTCATCAAAACTCTAAATTTCCCAACAACCCCCTTTTTGATAAAACCAAAACACTTGAGAAACCAAGCACAGTTGATAAGTATAAAACAATAAAGAGCATATAATCAGAAGACAATGAGATTTTGTCTTAGGATCAGAAAATAAACTTTTCTTTCATTAGTTTTATCGATTACATATTACATCAGAAAAGTTTGATTTTAAAAACAGATGATCCTAAGTAGTCTTCTGATTCTTCAGTCTCTTGGCTTGTATCCTTCTGGCATTTCTCTTTGATCTTGAGGGATGTTGAAAATCTGGTATTGATCTGCTGAGGATCAGTTATGCGCGCTTTGCTCAGGATGACAAAATAGAACCTTTGAAATGCCAGTCTGTCAAATGAGCCATCTGCCTTCTTCGAGTAATCCATCACATCATACTCTTGGCGAGATATTTTTACATTGATTATTTTGGCCTCATTTTCCAGATACTTCAGAAAATTTGGATATTTGTTTTCCAACCAGTTGAGGAATACTGCATCTGGAGATTCTTCTTGTGGAACAAGATCTAGAACAAAAGCATCCAGAAGCCATTCACTTCTGATCTTATTCCATTCCTCAAACCTCTCAAAGATGTCGGCCGTTTTGGAATGATCTCATCAATTCTTCTTTGGCGAGGTTACGGGTCTAGATTTTCCAACTTTTCCTTTCTTTGCCCTCGATCTGTATTTCTTTTTTCGGATCTTACCGCTCTGCCAATTTTTTTTTTTTCCCCTTCTTTCTTCTTCACTTATTCGGATCTTCTTCAACAATCTGCTCTTTGGACCGGTTTCTCGGCCCGATTTCTTATCGGCCTATATTTGGCTAGTAATTTTTGTCTTTCTTGTGACTTTCTTAGTCTCGAGTGATCGGTACAAGTTGTGATGTCCCAAACCACCCCGTGACTAACTTTCTTGCCTTTGACTTTTCCATCTTTTCGAAAATTTCTTTAGCAAAAAGATCCGGATGGTCTAGTCTTTGTCCATAGGATTCAACCGTCAATCAAGGTCTTCGTTGTTACGATAGTGTCATCAAATAACTAAAATTACCAGAATTTATTTTTAGTTGGTTTCTCAATCATCCTTCCCCTTTTTGGTTTGATCAAAAAGAGCTTTGAGGTGGGAAGTCGAGATCCAAAAGTTTTCTGGCTATTGATATCGCCTTGTTAAGATCTTCAATGATAAAACCTTGAGCTTGAGCAAATAGACTTTGAATCTTGAGATCATTTCGATCTTGATAGATTCCACGGCAAAGAGAGAGGGTAAGAATTAGTTTGTCAAGTTTCTCTTGATCATTTCTAGCTTTTTCAAAAAAGGCCATCGGAGGAGAAACTTGTTGTTGATCAACCCGACTAGCTTGTCATCAACCTGTCTTTTTAAACTTCGGCAGTCGAGGGTTAGTCACGGTTTGAGAATCGATCTTTAATTGCCTCAATCGCATTTTGTTTATAGCCAATTCCGTTGATCCGTTATTTCTTTGAGGCCAATAAAATTCTCTTATCGGTTATTGTGTTGCTAAGTTGATTAGCCAACACTCCTCGACTTCTTCTTTCGGAGATCTTTAAAACACGATTTCCGATCTCCTCGAAGTTGATCGATGGTGATGTGAGTTGTAGGAATATTTTCGTCACCGATCTCTTTCGATTATTTTTTGTTGCCTCCACATAATCTTTCCCATTGGTAACAAGGTCACGAATAATTTAAAAGATATCTTGTTGACACCGGTTCCACTATCATCGGCAACTCCCACATCCTTCATAGGATCATCTTTTTCTGAAAATTTCTTTAGGAGTTTCTTGTGAACCCTCTTTGAATTTCAAGAGAATCCGATCCACCTTGTTCATCAATCCCACTTCACTGTGGATCGAGCTTTGATCAATTCAAAGAAGTTATTATTCGGTTGGTGATCCTACTTGAGCGATTTCTTCATGTCGAAATCAAAATCTGCGAATTCATCAAGACCTCCCATCCGATTCTATAATCATCATAAAATCGAGAAGCTCTTTAACCGAGGAGATCTTTCGGTGAGGATCTCCATTACTTCCTCTCGAATAACGGGATGGGCTACCTTCAATCCTGGATCTGACTCATCAATATCTCATTCAATTTGCATTGACCATTTTCCTATTGATGGTCTTGGGCGATCTGGACTTCGGGAAATTATCTGTTTTGGGAATCGACCGGATTCCGATTGATGAGATGATGAAACGGTTACGGGTGTCTGCGAAATTTCTAAAAAGGCTAAGCGGAAGTTGGGTGATTGGCTGAATCTGCGAGAGGTTACAAATGATTCTTTGAATTGGATTTACCATGTCGAATTGAAATGTCTGATTACCATCCAACTATTGCTTTTTAGTATCGACTCTGCGGATTAGCATCGGTGATCTTTTCTGAGTTCATGCCCATGAATTACTCTTGGAATTCGGGGTTTTTGATGAACTTTTCACAGGCGGTGAAGGAGAAGGAGAAATATGCTCGGCCTTTAACATCATCGAATATTCTCTTAAATCCACGAGTGGTGAATCATCGGCTCGAGATTGAGGAGAATCCTTCGTTCGTCTCTTGCTCTTCCCTCGAATGTTACGGCGAGCTCTCAACTTGAGAAGCTTTTGGTTATTGTTTTAATACCCATGTCCTTTCATATCATTTCCATTCGGTCGATTTTTCTTTGATTTTTGTGGCGCATCGAGGTTGCTCTCGATAAAGATTATCTTCATATCCTTCTTCATCGACTCGTCTTCGATATTCTCTCTTTATTCCTAAAACGAGTCATGGAGGCTGTTTTGCCTTCTTGACCTCTTCTCTCGAGCCTTTACCAATTTTCTCTTCTTCTTTTGGGAGAATCTGGTGTAGGCGTGGTAACAAGTTATGCCTTGTCTCCTTGTTCTTTCCTTTCTTCACCTTTGGAGGGGTTGGCGCATATCATCATCGAATTGGCCCATATATAGCGAATGTGGTTGTGAGAAAGGCCTTGTAGGACTTCATCCATTCGATCTCATTCAGCATTTGGCATTTTGTCCTTCAGAATAACTGCAACCTTGTTGAGATTGCTGATTCTCTTCTTCAGATAGACTTGCCTACGATCATTAACTCCAAAATTTTCATGTTCTTGGAGCAGAATGGCCTTCAGGAAGCCATGCCAATTGATATTCTTGGCTTCATCGATTATCGCACCATCTTTTGTACATTTTTACGGATGTTAGAGCATTCATTTTAGACAGGGCTGAATGAAATACCCATGATTGTTTTTGACAGTATGTCAAACAACAGTCGGTATTTCCTTTTTAACATAGGTCTGACAAAACCTGCGGTCTGGTGTTTGTCAGCCTCTCTGAAGAGTTCATTTCTGATCAGCTCATCTTCATTCTCCCTGTAGTGAGCAGGAGAGATTCTTCCTTTGGGTAAAGTTTGAGCAGACGAGATATGTCGACGATTCGACGGTCGATCTCCTCTCCGATTATCAAGAAATCAGTTCATCTCCAGGATTGTCCGTATCCACCTTCAAATTCCTTAAGAATTCGAGTGCTTCATCTTTGCATTCTTTGGATTGCGCGTGAAAGCACACATTTTTTCAAGACCTCGCTTTCTTGAATTTGGTCAACCTCCATGGATTCTTTAACCTCATCCCGTAACACCACCAAACTGTACAAATTTATCATCGACAATTTTTGTTGCCAAATCCGCATAGTTGCACATAATCTTTCCCATTCCGTGAGTGGCCATCTACAACAAGATAGACTCGATTAAAATTGTGCATAATCATAAAGATATCATGTATTGATTATCAGACCTATTCTCAGGCCTAGTAAACGATAGACACATACGGATACCAAGAAAAGATAAGGCATATCACAGGATAACATATATAGACATAATCTATGTGATCAGTGGATTTTAGAAAAGAAATTCATCAAATAACTAGAAATTACCAGATTTTATTTTTCGGAAAATAAGTTTGAATCGCAAGAAAACACTTTGAATCACAGAAAGGTAATTTTGAGTTTTCAGAGAATAAATCGCAAGATTTTGAGAAGAAGAATACTCTGGTAGGGTTTTGATGAAACTTATAAGGTGGAGGAGGGAAAATCGAGATTAGAAGATCAACCGTTTGAAAAGGTTAAACGATCCAGATTGAGCGGTTTTGATCGTGTGGTCAGGAAAAGCACGTACGATTGCCTTTTGGATTTAAAAGCACATTTTGTGGCAATTAATACAAGTACCCCACGTCCGCATTAAATATTTTTGCGGAAATACATCACAAAAGTAGTGTGTTAATATGCAAGAAAAATAAAATATTATCAGATAATATCATATAAGTAAGCAGTAAACAAGGAAATAGAAAAGCGTATCTGGTTGACTGATATTGTAATCAGTCAATACCCCTTGTAGTTGTTGATTCCACTTGTTGATCTTAGTCTTCTGCCTAATCCTTATAATTTCCCAACGGTCCTTTTAACTGATCCGCTTCACTTTTTTATCGATTTTCCTTTTTTGATCCTCGCCGATTTATCCTTTAATTCGGATGATCTCGTCCGGTTGAAGTTCCCTTCAACAGCTATTTTTGATTTTATTCATTCGATATATCCGATTTGTTGAGGTATCATACTCAACCGATCTTCCTCATCGTCGATCTCTTATCTAATCGATTTCATTGACCTAATCTGATTCTACTCGAGACCAAGCCAATTCTTGGGATAAGTGTTACCGCCTTTTCTCTTTGAAATGTTTGACTTTGTTCTTGAAGAATTGAATAGTAGTCTCGATTCCTAAAAAACACGATTTGACATTTGTAATAATAGTCCATCGGATACTTAATGTCAAATCGCCAGTAAATTTATCCAATTATCGATCGCGTGTTTCCTTTACATTTGTCCCTTCCTGTCTTCAATTTGAACTTCATGACTTGGTTGAGATATCGACTTTATCGGATCGATCGATCTTCTGTCCTTCTCTTGCCTTCGCGCCTATCGGATATCACCGTTTGTTTAGATCTTGGATCGACCTATACATATTGAGGTTCCCCTCAATATGTGACCTATCTTCTACATCGGTTGTTCTATATAATAATTATCAACCGGTATTCTATAACCGTAATAAAAACATCGATGGCTAACAGTGTTCGATTTGGTCCTATTACATGTGTTTTAGAACTTTCATCAAAACTCTAAATTTCCCAACAAAGACTAATGGCGTAAAATACACACTTGTGGTAGGCCGATGACTACTCTAGATACACATGGGTCATATTCTTACTTTCGATGAAAAAGAGACTCAAACAAAACTACTAGAACTCATTTTGAAAAGGCTCAAGATTTTGAAAAAGAATCTAGAGTGTGGTCAAAATTAGATCGGATAAAGGAACCGAAAATTTATCAATCATATCATATCGATTATTGTGCGAAGAAATGGAATAGCTCATGAAACATCACCGCAAGGACCCCACGAGAGAATGGTGTTCTTTGAAAGAAGAAATAGGACTCGAAAGAAGGCTGCTCTACCAAGGATAATGATTTTTTGGTGAAACATCGAAGGTGATATTCCTAAGAGATTTTGGGTGGTCGATTATCAACACCGCATGCTACTCTCGAGAAAAAGATCCATCTTGACCAAGAACCAAGGAAAAACTCCATATGAGCCATGAATGAAAGGAAGCCTCTTGTTTCTTTCTTCCGTGTGTTTGGTTGCAAGTGTTTCATACACAATAATGGTAAAGATCGGTTGAAAATATTTTGATAGCAAAGGCGATGAAGGGATATTCTTAGTATATTGCGAGTCGGTAAAGCCTTCGAGTTTACAAGCATATGTAGGACTCTTATTGTGGAAGAAACACCTCATGTTGTTTTTTTGATGAATCTACTTGTGTTCGGAAAAGCAGGGAACATGACTTCGGAGAACCTATTTCCAAGAGAATCACCGGACTTAGCTTTGAAAAAGAATGATAAAACATCCTCTGAACACGAAAAGAAGAAGTCAGTCACTTTTTCTATGAATGGAGTGAATCGACTTCGAACAAAGAAGTTCGGGATGGAAAAACTTCGAGGATGGTGAGACTCGGGATGGAAATTCTCCAATTGAAGGAAAGCCAACACACTTTTGAAGGAAAAGCGACCAATCTAAACATACACCGATTCGGACTCGGGTATGTAATGCCGATGAAGATGTGGTCACGGTGAGGCAAACTCGAATCTATCAACCAATGGGGAACAAATGTCTCGACAATGTTACGAATGGAATTTCTCCCGAGGAAGATGATTCTCTTTCTCCTTTTCGGTTGTTCCCCTGAATTTAATGAATCGCTGAACCTAACATTTAATGGATGTTGAGGATATTCTTGAAGGGGAACATCCAGAGAAAATGGTTGGATAGTCATCCTACAAGTCGGGGTTGTGGGTGATCTATTAGATGGTGTCAAAACAAGAAGGTTCCATGGAGAAAGTGCTTTGTTATAACGCTTTCAGTGTCGAAAAAGAACCTCTCGAGATTGAAGAAGCTCTACAAGATTCATTTTGGATTCTTGCTATGCAAAGAAGAGTTGGATCGGTTCTCAAGGAATGAAGTTTGGGAGCTAGTGGATAGACCTAAGAGGCACAATGTGATTGGAACTAAGTGGGTGTTCAAGAATAAGAGAGATGAAAACAACAACATTGTGAGAAACAAGGCAAGGCTAGTTGCACAAGGTTATTCCCAAGAAGAAGGCTTGGATTATGATGAAATCTTTTGCACCTCAAGCAAGACTAGAAGCCATCGATTGTTTCTTGCATATCTTTTTTCCACATGAAATTCACGATCTGTCGGATGGATGTGAAAAGTGCATTTCAAATGATGTGCTTAAGGAAGAGGTTTATGTGGAACAACCTCCCGGTTTCGAACATGAATGACCAAGTTCTTTGGATCGGGGAAAGCCTTGTATGGTCTTAAGCAAGCACCCCGAGCATGGTATGATACCCTTTCTCGGTTTCTTCTTGACCATGGTTTTATCAAATGAATCGTTGATAGGACTCTGTTCGGGATAGAAGATGGGAAAGACATCTTACTGTTGATTTATGTAGATGACATCATATTTGGATCTCCAAATCATCACCGTGTGAAAAGTTTTCTACCCCGATGAAAGGAAAGTTTGAGATGTCAATGATGGGGAGATGAATTTCTTTCTTGGACTTGAATTGAAACAAACTAAGGAAGGAATTTTCATCAATCAAGCAAAATACACCGAGATCCGATTGCAAAGTATGGTGTCTGAAATTGCAATACGATTAGAATTCCTATGAATACTAACTACAAGATGGATCCCGATCTCGAAGGCAAATCAAGAAATCACACCGATTATAGAGGATCATTGGATCATCTATATATCTCCACGACAAGTAGGCCTGATATAACATTTGCTTTTGGGATATGTGCAAGATACCAAGCTAATCCTAGGGCTAGTCACATGGAGGCTGCCAAAAAGATTCTAAAATATCTTAAAGGCACTGAGAATAGAGGATTATGGTATCCAGCTGATGATAACCTTGAATTAACCGGTTATTCGAATCTTCGATTATGGAGGATGTAGAATTAACGGAAGTCTACCACAAGAACTTGTCAATTTCTTGGAAGTAAAAGCGATATCATGGTTTTCAAAGAAACAAACCTCAAGAGCAACCTTCTTCTTGGGTTGAATACATGGTCAGCGAGGAAGCTATTGTGCACAGATTCTTTGGCTCAGACAACAATTGAGGGATTATAAGATTATAGCCAATGAAGTACCTATATTTTGTGATAATAATAGTGCAGTTGATATTAAACAAAATCCTGTATTGCACACCATATGTAAGCATGTTGATATCAGACATCACTTCATCAGAGATCATGTTGATAAGAAAGACATCAGAATGGAGAAAATTCATACTGATAAACAGAGAGCTGATATCTTGACTAAACCTTTGGCTGAATAAAGATTTCAGGAACTATCCGTTGAATTAGGTATGTTGGATCCAGGTGAATAAAGAGAAACTGAAAAAATTGAAGGTTTTCAGATGCATGAAGTTTTCTCAGGTTTTTACTGAAAAACTCGGGATAAAATTGAGAGTACTGAACACTGAGTCTTGAGAAACTCAGTTATCCTGAAGATCAGTACTCAGTATTATACTGACATTTTATCAAGGTCAAAACTCAGAAAGACTGATGGAGAAAATTAGTCTAAAGAAGTATTGACTCATGCAACACATTTATTGTCTAACTGAATCTCAGTAATCATTGGCAATAAATGACAAAACACCTGAAGAAATAATTGGGCGGGACCTTTGAAATCCATGAGGAAAGTCAATGGTCTGCAGGAACAGTAATTAAATGCACTGTTCATTAATAACCAATAGGGATAAATTGGCGGCTTAGTATTTGCGAAATTGTCCTTTCATATACCCGTTTTAGTCGGTTTTTAATCTTAACCGTCGATTTCTTCATTTACTCGATTTTCAATAAATCAAAATCCCATATCCATTGGAAAAATTTCTTTCAAAGCCCTATTCCAAAAAGCCTTCATCTTCACAAACACTCTACTTCGAAACCCTCGATTGCCCAGAAATTTTCACCTATCTCAAAACCCTTCACCAGAAATTCTCCAAAGATAACACTTTCTGCATACGACAAACTTGCCATTTCCAATAAACCTTGGTACGAATATGTCATTTCTCTAGAAAGCTCGTCCAATGCAACTCACGAGGAGGAGGTGTTGCATATGATTCGTTTGGCAAAGCTTACATGCCTGGTCGTGAATCAACCAGAGGCCGAATATGCGAAATAGGTAATTGAGTTTATCTCTAATATGCAATTAGATGATGAGAATTGCATAGAATCTCAGATTACAGTCTCGCATTTGGAGCATGGTTCGAAATATGTGGATTTTGTTAGGGAATTATATATTATTCCTAAGAATCTAAATGCCATATATGAGTTAAGTGATATAAGTGAAGACCCTACGGTATACATGATGGGTAGGGAACAAGAATATTTGGATAAAATTACTGAGCATCCAGTAAAGTTTGAAGCTACTCTGAATAAGAGGCATTTGAAGCCTAAATATCGAGTATTGTTGGATATTGTAAGCAAATGCATCATGAGTAGATCTGGTAGTTTCGAACAGATAAGCACGCCTAAGTTAAGGCTAATGGCGGCGATTGAAGATTCACCTTCCACGACATTCAACTGGTTGCACTATTTGATCAAGGTGGTGAGTGATCAAGCCAAACAAATTCAGAAGGTGAATGGCTCTGTAGTTATCAAAGGAAAGATTCTACATGCAACCAAGATTGCATTTATCTTGGAAACGTGAAGAGAAGAGGAGGACATCTTTGCCGATTCCACTTCCTTTCCAAAGTCAAAAATCATGTTCAAACCAACAAAGAAGACTTTGAGAGAAAGAAAGAGAAAAACTCTGAGTCTCAGGAGGAGACTGCTGAAGAAGAAACTGATGAAGAAGCCAGACAAGCTAAGGGGAAAGCCCTGATGGAATTAAAAGAGAGAAAGGAGAGAATCTGAAGAAGAAAGCACTGGCTCCTCAGAAGCGCAGAAGGCTTCAATCTATTGCTGAGAAGGAGGCCAGTGAAATTGAAGAAACTCAACCTGAAGGCCAGCAAGGGTTGAAATCTCCACTTCAGGTTCTTGCTCAGGTAGTGACAAATGGGCAGGAGCAAGAAACTGAGGAACAGATTTTATCTGAGGTACTCGAAACCTCTCTGAGCTCAGATAAAATCTCTCAGGAAATCTTCAAGGGACCTCAGATCCCTAGTGAAGAAAGACCTGTTCAGACTCCAGATCAATCTGAACCTCAGGAATTACTGAACTTGGATGCGCTTCTGAATGAACCATTTCTAGATCCTTCAGCTCTAGAACTCATACACTCTGAATCTACTACTTCTGAAAGCCCAAGATTGAAGAAGGGAGAAGCCGAAGAGACTGAATGGCGAAGCAAGGGGGAACGGTTCATCTTAGACAGATACACTGAGCTGAATGCCTATCCTGACCTTCAGGATATGTTCTTCAGGCTCAGAACCACAGTGTATATTCTGAATCACACTCCCGGAGATGCTGAACATTGCTTCATACAGAGGAGAAGAGTGGTGGAATGGAGAGACAGCTGCCCTGACCAAATTCTCAGGTTTCAGAAAAACCAAGCTGAGAATGAAAGCTGTTGATTTTGATGAATTAGTGAAAAAGAAGCTAGCTGAAAAGAAAGCTACTGAAGGAGTTGATGCTTCCAGCTCCCATGATCAAAATAAAGATAAGGATAAGGGAGATGATGCAGAAAAGAAATCTGAGAAGGAGAAGGAACCTCAGATAGATACTGAGAAAGAGAAGGAAACTGAGAGTCAGATGGGGACATATACTGAGAAACTAAAGTTCAAAGAAGCTGAGAAACCTCTCTTCACTCAAACATATGAGCAAACCGTTCAGGAAGTAATTTCTGAGAAATTGAGTGATAGAAGGATGGTTGGAACAAGCAAGGAAGAAGAAGAACAAGCCAGACTAGAAAAGGGAAAAGCAGTTGCCTTTGTTGAAACTGAAAAGAAGAAAAGAGCAAAGGCAGCTAAACCTACTCAGAGGAAGCTGATTATGGATTTTGAAGAATCCGATGAATAACCAGAAAAGGAAACTGAAGCTCAACCAGAGACTTTTGATACCAAGAAGACTCTGAAGGCCCTGCAGATTGAAAAGGAGAAAAGAACTGCTGCTTCAGTATCTGGTGCTCCTCTGATCAGAAAGAAGAAAGAAGAAGAACAGAAAAGAAGAGGTGGATTCAAAAAGTTTCTAAGCAAAAGGAGAGGTACAGAAAAGACTCAGAAGTGGCCGCACATTGACAAGTGGATGCCTATACAGTTCAATGATGCATGGGAAGAGATCAAGAGAACCTTCTGGCTCTATTATGAGATTCTGAGAGAATGGAGGGGGAGCAACTCGGATAAGAATGAAGCCTTTATTGAGTACTTACTGACATTCTATCCTAAGTACCTGCAAAGTTGGATAAACTTGGCAGATGAAGAAAACACTCAGATAGTAGCTCCTGGTCTATACATGTACCCAACTCCTAGGTTTGAGAATGGTTATGTAAATGAGGCAGCCATTTCTCAAGAAATAGCCCAGTATGCCATCCAGCTAGGCCTAACAGGAAACAACCCTGAAATCATCAAGGTAAGAGATGAACTGAAGACGAGATACTACTGGATGTTCAACCTGGAAGTGCCAGAGGATGAAGTGGAAGAAGACTGAAGACTTTGTATTTCTGTATTTTTTTTTATTTTCATTGTAATCTGTAACTCTTATCCTACATCAATGAAAATTTTATCTTTATGCTCAAAGATAATATCTCATTATCTTTTTACATGTCTTGGTATGTCAGATTGTTAAAGAACTTGATTGGAGAAATACCATTTTGGTTGTAATAGATAAACTGAAACTTGAGGATAGGTTAGGTTTTCTTAAATTTAACAAGATGGTTTTGGCATCATCAAAAATGGGGAATTTGTTGGGAGATGAATTTAATAAAGAAATTTTGATTAGATCCCAAAACCCCTGAGTATGACATGTTCAGGATAATCTTGATAAACTGAGTCAGGTTTCAGTATAGATTGTTCAGGAAGTTATCTGCACCATGTATAGTCAGCAGATATAGATCAGGTTAGATTTTGAAGACACTGAAGACTCAGTAAGTTGCTGAAGACACTGAAGACTCAGTAAGTTGCTGATGACACTGAAGACTCAGTAAGTTGCTGAAGACACTGAAGACTTAGTATGTCACTGAAGACTCAGTAAGTTACTGAAGACAATGAAGACTCAGTAAGTTGCTGAAGACACTAAAGACTCAGTATGTCAAGGAAGACACTGAAGACTCAGTATGTCACTGAAGACATTAAAGACTCAGTATGTCACTGAAGATACTGAAGACTCAGAAGATACTGAAGACCCAGTAGTTACTGAAGACTCAGTAAGATACTGAATACTCAGTAAAACCTGAATGTTCAGAGGCACTGAATATAATCTATCTAAAGACTACCAAAACTGAAAAAAAAAAACGCAAATATTCAGAAAAGTAGATATTGCCTATGACATTCATATGCAGACAAAAGGAACCAAGTCTAAGTGTTGTTTAAGGTTGTCTCATTCAGGGAGATTGACCAAAAAGAGCTGTTTTGTTTGTCTACATTCACTGAAGACAAGAACCAATCAGAGGAAGACAACACTGTACTTTACTGACACTGAAAGCTTCAGGACCCTGAATCATGTCAGTAGTACTAAGTTCCAGACTGCAAAAATTGGTGATTGGCTACATTTCTGCATATTTCCTAAAACATGCAAGGGAGTGTTCAAACCTTAAATATAGCCGTTCATCAAACACCAGAAGAGGAAACTCATAAAGTTATCTCTTCCAACGGATAGTTTTCAAAGAGTGACCTTGGTGAAGTTGCCTATAAATACCAGTGACCCTTTACATTGAGAGGTCACGGGAAATTTCAAAGCAACTCAAGAGCTCATTCGTATTATTGCAAATTGAAGCGCTCGAAAAACCCTAGAATTTTCTAAGTGTTTCACATTGGAGAGAGCTCACTATTCTAAGCCTAGAGTGATAGATATATCTAAAGCTTAGAAGAGATATCCTAGCCTTTGCATTAGTTCTTATTGTAAAGGATATCTCACCCTAGTTGGAAACCAACCCAAAACCCAAACCCTTTGTTAAGGTAGTTTGTGTGTGTTTTGTTGGTGAGTTAGAGTTGTAAATAGTTAGTAAGCTACAGTGAGTTAGCCAGAAAACTCTAGAGAAGAAGTTAGTAAGCTACTTGTGGTAGTCTGAACACTTGTGTGTGTTTGAGTTAGTAAGCTGCAGTGAGTCAGCCAGAAAACTCAAGGTAGAAAAGTGAGTAAGCTACAGTGAGTTAGCCAGAAAGCTTTAGGAAGTGGTTAAGGAATTTCTCTGAAAATCAGAGAGAGTGGACGTAGGAGCTTGAGTGTCTGAACCACTATAATTGCTGTGTTGTTTTGCTTTCTGAACTGCATTATTATCTGTTGCATGTTTTTCACTGAAAGCATAGTTCACTGATATTCAGTTGGAACCAATCCACTGAACTTGCATCAAATTGATCACAGCCTTAATCACTGTTTTATTGAAGGGGAGATTTTCAGCAAGCTAAAACGAGTATAGACTTAGGGCCAACCATTCCGCACACTTGAGTAGCTAGAACAGATAGTTACCAAACTGAACTAACTCTACTGAGGGTTCAGCAAGATAATTATCTGATCCAAGAGCCTCAGGATCTCTGATAAACTCAGGCTCAGTTGGGCTAATCTGAAGCTTCTGAAAGCAACTCAGGATCATTGTCTCAGTAGACTTTGACTCAGGGCAATCCGTGCTTCTCAGGGCAAAATCCTCAGGATAACCTGACCCATCTGACCTCAGTGAAATAAAAGTTTTAAAAATCACTGAACACGTGTATTTACCCCCCCATACACATGTGAGACTCGTTAGCACCGGGACCAACAAGGTGAATACCTCAGCGATGAATTTTTTAACTACTTGTCTGATTAAGGGATTGTATCCCAGTTGACTGCACCCGAAATCCCTCAATAAAATGGGGTTGTAGAATGAAGAAACATAACTCTTTTAGAAATGGTCAGATCAATGATGAGTTATGCGGATCTACCCAAATCGTTTTGGGGTCACTTCTTGGAAACAACGGCTTACATTCTAAATTTGGTGCCATCCAAATCGGTTCCCAAAACCCCTAAAGAATTGTGGACCGGGCGCAAGCCCAGTTTATGACATATGAAAATTTGGGGGTGTCCGACATATGTGTTGGACAAGGAAGCCGATAAGTTGGATCCACGATCAGAATTAATGTTGCTTATAGGGTACCCCGAGGGAACGAAAGGGAGCATGTTCTTTGGTACCGAAGATCAAAAGATGGTAATCAGTACGCACTTTAGATTCTTGGAAGAAGACTATATGAACGATAAAATGCCCATAAGTGAGATTACCTTAGATGAGCTAAGGGGGCTCACCTCAATGCCAACAGTACAAGTTGACATACCAAACGACACACTTACACAACCGGAAGCTCGTCATAGTGGGAGGGTCGTTAGACAACCCAAGAGATTCATGGGGATAGTAGAGTCGTCGGACTTAGTCCCCGGAGAAAATAAATGGGACCCATTAACTTACAATGAAAGGACGCAAGTTCTTGGCAAATGGCAATGGAAGCCGAGATGGGTTCTATGGATCTTAATAGGGTATGGGAGCTAGTCGAACCACTTAATGTTGGGAATAAGGTGCACATATCTATTCGGGGTGAATATTTAAATACAAATTTAATTCTTGTAATTATTACTAGCATGAATTAATCCTATATTAATTCAAATAATAATCCAACAACGTATCATGCATATAATAATTCACGTAAAACCTACGCATGCAGAATTCTACGAGTTTACGTGAACGTACCTCTTGGGATGGGAACGGTGTGGTTGATGAGACTAACCGAAAGAACTTCCCAAGTATTCCCTTAGTCCTCGTTCGACTATCCGGTGGTAGGACTCTTGTGAACGATTTAACAAAAGGAAAATAAATTATGTTGCACCACCTTTGTGGATTTACTAATTTTTCCAGCACATGGAATTGTACTGGGAATGAAAGAATCATTCCCTATTTATAGATCACAAGGTGGTCGAATTTTTAGTGATAAAACAATGTGGGAAAATCTTTTCTTGATCTCCAAGAAATCTTGAATATATCTCTTATATTCTTTTTCCCATAATTATAATATTCCACAAAAATCCCACCTTATCTACATTATGGAAATTTCAAAAATATGGGGTCAAGAATCCAAGATTTGGATCTTCTTGAATTTATGAGATATTCTTGTATTTCAAGAAATACATATCTTCCATAGTATCTTTTCAAGAAAATCAAGAAAATCTTTCTTGCCCACTATATTTTCAAATTTTTGAAAATATCACTATAGATAACCAAGTGGGAGATTTCTTTAATTTAATGAGATAATCTTGTATTCCAAGAATACATATCTTCATTCCATAACAAAATTGAAAGAAAATCTTTCTCCCATCTTATCTATAATTTTCGAAATTCTTAGAAAAATTAAGCAACAATATTTATTTTATTTTAATCACCTTTTTCAGTTATTGGACTATATGTTGGGCTACTCAGGGGGCCTTTAGGAGAATTAAGATTGGACCTTCTAATGGACCTTGAATATCTAATATTGAGCCACAATATTATTCAAGCCCATAAATATTAATTAATCCCACTACATAATTAATATTGCACTATCCATCTTAACTCATATTACAGTCAATATGGCTCCCGGTCATTTTTTCCCGTGTTTAAGATTATCTAGCCCATTAATTAATTCAAGCCACTAAAATAGCTTTCCATTAATTAATATCTTTTATCCTTGGTCAAGGAACGGTTCAACTTTATTATCCATACCGGAAACTAATTCCACTTGCAAGATTTGGTATGATAAAGCTTATGAACCTCCCAAGGGGACAAATCAAACAAGCGTACTTGCACACGATTCTTCGTATTAAATCTTAGCAATCACATGTGACTAATAATATTGCCCAAGATAAAAAGTATTGAATCTCGTTGATTCTCTACCCATGATAAGTCAAAGTAATAGTTACCAATCACACGTGATCCTATTTAAGGGACGAAGATTAAGAAATAACGAACCACTGAGGTCCAATTCTTCCTTGTTCAGTTCTGAAGAATTTATCCTCCTGTAGGTCCTATTCAGTGCATCAGTCATGCACTAGTGTAATCTCTTGGTCAAGACAAGCCAATCTGAGCCTTACACTTCAACCTTTCACGATGGGTTGTTCATTTCTATTTAGGTCGTGAATGACGTACTTTTAGTTACAATGGACTGTTAATTTAATCTTCTGTGATCTGGTATCACTAAAGTAACTACAATGTAACACGTACGACTTATTGAACAGTTATGCATTAAATATATGTAACATTCGATAATATTTAAATCATCAGTGATAAACAATTTATTTTAGTAAATAAGTCCGAAATTCAGTTTTGATTATACAAAGTAAAAAGCATACTTTCTAGTATAATCCCAACAATCTCCCACTTATACTCAAAGTCTACTTTTAAGTATACTACAACATGTCTCGTGTAGTCTGTGACATCTAATGTCACCTACACGAACCTAATAATTTCTCCCACTTATACTCAAAGCAGATTGGCAACGGTCTTGACACCCATTCCTTCCACATGTCTCTCGAATGTATTCAGAGGCAGACTCTTTGTGAATGGATCTGCTAGGTTGTCTTTCGACGCCATCTATGCCACCTATATATCTCCTCTCTTAACGATTTCTCGTATAAGATGTCTTTCCTTTAGTGTGTTTGTTTGACTCGTGGCCTCTTGGTTCCCTTGAATTTGCAACTGCCTCTAGCAAATATTACTAGACAAATGCGGAACTCCATCCAAGTCCACTAAGAAGGTCTAGAGCCAAATCGGTTCTTTCACTGCTTCACAAGCAGCTACTTACCCGACTTCCATGGTTGAGTCAGTGATGCATTTCTGCTTCACACTCGTCCATTTGATGGCTACACTTCCCAAATGGAAACACACTAACTGAGGCAGATAATTTCTGGAATCTAAGTCTGATTGGAAATCCAAGTCCGTGTATCTGATGGGGATTGGACTATCTGACTGATAAATCAACATTCTATTCCGAGTTCTTTTCAGATACTTCAGAATGTTTTTAACTGCCGTCCAATGCTCTTTCCCCGGGTTACTTTGATATCTTGCCACCATGCCTACGACAAAGAAGATATCCGGTCTCGTACACAGCATTGCATACATAAGGCTTCCAACAGCTGAAGCATAAGGAATACCTTTCATGTCATCTATCTCCTTTTGCGTCTTAGGGGACATTTTCTTTGATAGATAGATTCCATGCCTGAAAGGTACGAAGCTTTCTTGGAATCTTGCATGCTGAAGCGTTTCAAGACAGTGTCTATGTATGAAGCTTGCGATAACCCGATCATCCTTTTCTTGCAATCTCGAGTAATCTTGATCCCAATGATGTGCCCGGCTTCCCCTAAGTCTTTCATATCAAACTGTTTTGAAAGCCATGCCCTTACATCTGATAACACCTTTACATCGTTCCCGATGATAAGAATGTCATCTACGTATAGTACTAAGAATACCAATGCAGTTCCGACACGCTTTTTATACACACAACTTTCAAACTCGTTTTGATCAAACCCATAAGACTTTATAACATGATCAAAACATTGGTTCCAAGCTCTGGATGCCTGTTTGAGTCCGTAAATGGACTTCATGAGCTTACAAACTAGGTGTTCTTGGCCTTTCTCAATGAAGCCTTAGGTTGTTGCATATAGATCTCTTTATCAAGACTTCCGTTAAGGAAAGCTGTCTTGACATCCATTTGCCAGATTTCAAAGTCGAAATGCGCAACAATCGATAAGAGAATACGGATGGACTTAAGCATGGCTACGGGCGAAAAAGTTTCCTCATAATTGATCCCTTCTTTATGAGTATAACCTTTCGCCACTAGTCTTACTTTGAAGGTTTCTAACTCCCGTCCGGTCCTCTTTTTCTCTTATATACCCACTTGCATCCAATGGGTTTGACCCCATTAAGTGGTTCGACTAACTCCCACACTCTGTTATGAAACATTGAACCCATTTCGGCTTTCATTGCTGTTTGCTAAGAATCTGCATCCTTGTCTTGGAGTGCCCGTCATATGTCCATGGGTCTGATTCGTCTTGTCCAGGAATCAAGTCCGAGGACTCTCCTATTCCCATGAATCTCTCAGGCTGTCTTACAATCCTCCCACTATGACGAGGTTCCGGTTGTGAAAGTGTGTCATTTGGTATATCATCTAGTACAGTTGGCATTGAGGTTTGCCCTCTTAGCTCATTTAAGGTAATCTCACTTCTGGGTTTTCTTTGGTTCATATAGTCTTCTTCCAAAATCTAAAGTGGGTGCTGATTACCACCTTTTGATCTTCGGGACTATAGAACATACACCCTTTTGTTCCCTCGGGGTATCCTACAAACAGCCTTAATTCTGATCGAGGATCCAATTTATCGGCTTCCTTGTCCAACACGTAGGCCGGACACCCCCAAATTCTCATGTGTCTCATACTAGGCTTGCGCCCGGTCCACAATTCTTTGGGAGTTTTGGGAACCAATTTGGATGGCACCAAGTTCAGAATGTAAGCTGCTGTTTCCAAGGCATTACCCCAGAACGACTTGGGAAGATCCGCATAACTCATCATAGATCTAACTATTTCGAAAAGAGTTCTGTTTCTTCGCTCTGCAACCCCGTTTTGTTGAGGGGTTCCGGGTGCAGTGAGCTGGGATGCAATCCCTTCATCAGATAAGTAGTTCAAAAACTCATCGCTGAGGTAATCGTCTCCACGATCAGATCGTAGAGACTTGATACATTTTTCCCTATGATTCTCTGTTCGAGCCTTAAATTCTTTGAATTTCTCAAAGGTCTCAGATTTATGCTTCATAAGGAAAATGTAACCGTACCTTGAGTAATCATCAATAAAAGTGACAAAATACTCATAACCTCCTCTTGCTTTGGCTGACATTGGACCACATACATCTTTGTGAACGATCTCTAACACTTCTTTGGCTCTATTCCCCTTGGCTCCAATTGCCCTCTTGGTCATGCTACCCTCCAAACATGATTCGCAGGTTGAAATTAGTTCAACTTGGAGAAACTCCAGTGAATCGTCTTTCACCAACCTTTGGATCCTCTTTGGATTTATATGACCTAATCTTAGATGCCAAAGAAGTGTCTCGTTCACGTTTTCTTTTGTCGGAAATAGTTGATGTGTTATAGGATGCATTTCGTGAGTGGTGTGCACAGTTAATTGTATAGAGATTTTCCATCAATGTCCCGTAACAGATACACTCATCATTTCAAGAAATGATGTCATTCTTATTAGAAGAAACTTAGTGTCCTTTAATCTAATTTTAGAAACTGAAAGTGAATTCTTTCTAAAACTGGAACATAAAGATAATCTCAAAAAAAAAAAAAACTTTATCTTCAAAAGATAAGTGCACTTCTCCCACTGCTTTAACCATTACCCAGTGTGATGAGGATCTCACTCCCACTAAGTTGTCGGATCAGTTTGAATCCGTGAAGCCAACATGATTAGTGGATCTCGTATCAACCACCCACGAATGAGAAGTATACGCCGCTAAACAAGTTTCAACAACTAGTGCGTGAGAATTACCTTTATTTCCGTCCCTTTGAGATTGGAACAGGCAAAACCTCTATTGTCCTTTCTCACCGCAGCTTAAGCACTTCCTCTTTGGATTCTTCTTGTCACCACAAGCATTCCTCATCTTGCCATTGCCCTTGGCAACAGTTGAGTTTTATTGCTTATGCCTTTTGGTCCTCTTCTTATTCTTGCCCTCCCTTGGCCTAGAAGATGAAGACGGACCACTTGCCATCAAAGCTTGAGTTTGGTGTCCTATCAACATCTCTGCCGAGACCAAAAGCTTGCAACAAATCAGCTAGCGAGGCCAAAATGCTCAAAAACTTTTGGGTAGAGAGTGAAGTACCAAATTAATCTGAGTCCCTAGATTATAATCTGCTCTCAAAATCTCAAGTTTGTTCAGATGGGCCATCTATTTTGAGGATGTAGTCCCTTAAAGGTTTGCCCTCCACCATTTTCAGCGATGACATCTCTCGCAAGGTGATCTGACGAGTCCCGCATTTTGACTCGTCAGTTGGCTCATCTGATTTTTGTGTGTCAAGAATCCACTTGTGCTTTTGTGCAGTTAAGACAATTATAATTTTCGTTTCCAATCAATAAAGTTTTCATACATATTGTATTGACTTTAAGTATAATAACAGTGGATTAAAAAGTAACGACATGCTGAACTGAAATAAATAACTATATGCATAAGCACAAGTATATCACAAGATTCGATCACATGTATCATATTAAAATCTCAAAACATATGAACATGCATCAGCCAACATCTCAAAACAGTTTAAATAAGCCACGTGGGGTGGGTCATTATTTAAACACATTCAAGCAGGTTACAAACAAGAACAGTTACAAACCTTTAATATCCAGATTAATAGTTGGCTCCCACTTGAGCAATATAAAATTGACAGGGACTTCGGGGAAGTATATGCATATCAATTTTATACCTAAGTAATAACCATGATTAAATAAAGGATTCTTATTTCGTTTTGAACGAGCCTCGTGGGGAGGGTCATCGTCGCCACTAGTAATAACCCACAATCATCCATTAGGAATTCATTCATGTGAAAGCTATCTTTTGACCGTCCCGTGGGGGGAATTTCTCCAAAAGAATTCACAAATAAATAAATCATGGAGGTCAAAATTAATTCAATTTTATTATCCGGAATAAAATTGTCAATTAATTATTTAAACATACTTAGTAATTTTGAAGGTAAGATTTTTCATTGGGCAACTCTCATGCATAAGATAGCACAAAATAAATTAAGCAAAAACAGAAAAATAAACATATTGGGCACAAATTATCCAATTGTCATGGTTTGATTTTTCTTGGCTTGATCTTGAAGAAACACCATCTTGAATTTCTCCCACTCGATCGTCTCGAAAAAATACTCTGTCTCGAAACGCCACGCCAAGCAGCTCGCAGCCGGGATGCACGCCCGCATCCGGCCGGCCACTTGGCCAGGTTCAGCCTCGCCAGCCTCGGTAGCGTCCGGCAGGCTTCGCCCGCCTGCGCCTCGGTAGCCTCTGCAGGGTTCGGCATTCCTCGGAAGGCAACACGCAGCCACCACGCGATCCAGTCTGTAGCTTCGCCCACCGTGCCTCTCCTGCGTTCTCGGCACCCATCCCCGCCTTACGCCGCCAAGGCCTTTTCTCCGCCTCCGTCCGCTTTGGCTCGCTCGCGCGACGGTCTTCCGTCGCCTAGCCCCCCATCTTGCGACCAGTCCTCATCTCGCGCTCGGCCCTCGACCTCACCGGGTGCCGTGCGTGCGTTACTGCGTCGTCCGGCGTCGTGGCGTGCCTCACTCACGCACGTTTAAGACGACGACGCCGCCTACACCCGGTTCTGGATTTCGTTCTTTAACTCTTCGTCTCCGTCCTCGTTTCTCGATCCGGTTACAATTTATTTACAAAAAATAAATAAACCTAGATCTAGACTAGTCTATTACATTGATCAAATCAAACAAATTCTAATCTACTCGTGGATTTTCTCACGAGGCAAAACGAATCCGAACGAATCGAATTAAAAACCACAATTTATATGCATGCATAAATAAACACATTAAATTCCATGACAATTGGATGCCTGCAAAACAGATCTAGCAATTCTACTATCCAATTTCAAATTTAATGTCAACAAATTAAATTACAGTTTAAAAAATTTAGAGCCCGAAACCGTGGCTCTGATACCAGTTGTTGGGATTAAGTTTCACATATCTATTCGGGGTGAATATTTAAATACAAATTTAATTCTTGTAATTATTATTAGCATGAATTAATCATATATTAATTCAAATAATAATCCAACAACGTATCATGCATATAATAATTCACGTAAAACCTTCGCATGCGGAATTCTACGAGTTTACGTGAACGTACCTCTTGGGATGACAACGGTGTGGCTGATTAGACTAACCGAAAGAACTTTCCAAGTATTCCCTTAGTCCTCGTTCGACTATCCGGTGGTAGGACTCTTGTGAACGATTTAACAAAAGGAAAATAAATTATGTTGCACCACCTTTGTGGATTTACTAATTTTTCCAGCACATGGAATTGTACTGGGAATGAAAGAATCATTCCCTATTTATAGATCACAAGGTGGTCGAATTTTTAGTGATAAAACAATGTGGGAAAATCTTTTCTTGATCTCCAAGAAATCTTGAATATATCTCTTATATTCTTTTTCCCATAATTATAATATTCCACAAAAATCCCACCTTATCTACATTATGGAATTTTCAATAATATGGGGTCAAAAATCCAAGATTTGGATCTTCTTGAATTTATGAGATATTCCTGTATTTCAAGAAATACATATCTTCCATAATATATTTTCAAGAAAATCAAGAAAATCTTTCTTGCCCACTATATTTTCAAATTTTCGAAAATATCACTATAGATAACCAAGTGGGAGATTTCTTGAATTTAATGAGATAATCTTGTATTCCAAGAATACATATCTTCATTCCATACCAAAATTCAAAGAAAATCTTTCTCCCATCTTATCTATAATTTTCGAAATTCTTAGAAAAATTAAGCAACAATATTTATTTTATTTTAATCACCTTTTTCAGTTATTGGACTATATGTTGGGCTACTCAGGGGGCCTTTAGGAGAATTACGATTGGACCTTCTAATGGACCTTAAATATCTAATATTGAGCCACAATATTATTCAAGCCCATAAATATTAATTAATCCCACTACATAATTAATATTGCACTATCCATCTTAACCCATATTACAGTCAATATGGCTCCCGGTCATTTTTTCCCGTGTTTAAGATTATCTAGCCCATTAATTAATTCAAGCCACTGAAATAGCTTTCCATTAATTAATATCTTTTATCCTTGGTCAAGGAACGGTTCAACTTTATTATCCATACCGGAAACTAATTCAACTTGCAAGATTTGGTATGATAAAGCTTATGAACCTCCCAAGGGGACAAATCAAACAAGCGTACTTGCACACGATTCTTCGTATTAAATCTTAGCAATCACATGTGACTAATAATATTGCCCAAGATAAAAAGTATTGAATCTTGTTGATTCTCTACCCATGATAAGTCAATGCAATAGTTACCAATCACACGTGATCCTATTTAAGGGACGAAAATTAAGAAATAACGAACCACTGAGGTCTAATTCTTCCTTGTTCAATTCTGAAGAATTTATCCTCCTGTAGGTCCTATTCAGTGCATCAGTCACGCACTAGTGTAATCTCTTGGTCAAGACAAGCCAATCTGAGCCTTACACTTCAACCTTTCACGATGAGTTGTTCATTTCTATCTAGGTCGTGAATGGCGTACTTTTAGTTACAAGGGACTGTTAATTTAATCTTCTGTGATCTGGTATCACTAAATTAACTACAATGTAACACGTACAACTTATTGAACAGTTATGCAGTAAATATATGTAACATTCGATAATATTTAAAGCCTCAGTGATAAACAATTTATTTCAGTAAATAAGTCCAAAATTCAGTTTTGATTATACAAAGTAAAAAGCATACTTTCTAGTATAATCCCAACACTTAATGGGGTCAAGCCCATTGGGTGCAAATGGGTATACAAGAAAAAAAGAGGACTGGACGTGAAGGTAGAAACCTTCAAGGCTAGACTTGTGGAAAAAGGATATACACAGAAAGAAGGGATCGACTATGAGGAGACCTTTTCACCTGTAGCTATGCTCAAGTCCATCCGTATTCTCTTGTCGATAGTTGTGCATCTCGATTTTGAGATCTGGCAAATGGATGTCACGACGGCTTTCCTCAAGGGAAGTCTTGAAAAAGAAATCTATATGCAAAAACCCGAAGGCTTCATTGAAAAAGGCCAAGAAAATCTAGTTTGCAAACTCAAGAAATCCATTTATGGACTAAAGCAAGTGTCACATGCTTGGAACCAATGTTTTGATCAGGTTACAAAGTCTTACGGGTTCGATCAAAACGAGTTCAAAAGTTGTGTGTATAAGAAGCATGTCGGAACTGCATTGGTATTCTTAGTACTATACGTAGACGATATTCTGCTCATCGGAGACGATGTAAAGGTATTATCAGACGTAAGGGCATGGCTGTCAAAACAGTTTGATATGAAGGACTTAGGGGAAGCCGGTCACATCCTTGGGATCAAAATCACTCGAGATCACAAGAAAATGATGATAGGTATATCGCAAGCTTCATACATAGATACTGTCTTGAAGCGATTCAGCATGCAAGATTCCAAGAAAGGTTTTGTACCTTTCAGACATGGAATACATCTATCTAAAGAAATGTGCCCGAAGACGCAAAAAGAGATAGATGACATGAAGGGCGTTCGTTATGCTTCGGTTGTCGGAAGCCTCATGTATGTAATTGTTGGGATTATACTCATTCCCCAACAGTAATGATGTGCACGAGGCCAGATATCTATTTTGCCGTTGGAATGGTAGCAAGATATCAGAGTAATCTGGGGAAAGAACATTAGACTGCAGTTAAAAATATTCTGAAGTATCTGAAGAGAACTCGCAATAGAATGTTGGTTTATCAGTCAGACAGTCTGATTCCCATCGGTTACACGGACTCGGATTTCCAATCAGACTTAGATTCCAGAAAATCTACCTTGGGTAGTGTGTTTTGCATGGGGGGAGGAGCCATGACATGGAGAAGCGTTAAGCAGAAATGCATCGCAGATTCTACCATGGAAGCCGAGTATGTAGCTGCTTGTGAAGCAGTGAAGGAAGCAGTTTGGCTCAAGAACTTCCTAGTGAACTTAGACGTAGTTCTGAATTTGCCCAGCATAATCACGGACTATTGTGATAATGCCGGAGCAGTTGCAAATTCAAGGGAACCAAGAGCCCACAAGGCCAACAAACACATTGAAAGGAAATACCGTCTTATACGAGAAATCGTTAAGAGAGGAGATATAGAGGTGGCAAAGATCGCGTCAAAGTACAACCTAGCAAATCCATTCATAAAGACCATTGCCAATCTGCTTTGAGTATAAGTGGGAGGGATATTATTAGGTTCGTGTAGGTGACATTATGTTGGGAGATGAATTTAATAAAGAGTTTTGATTAGATCCCAAAACCCCTGAGTATGATATGTTCAGGATAATCTTGATAGTCTGAGTCAGGTTTCAGTATATGATAGCTAAGGAAGATATCTGCACAATGTATAGTTAGTATATATTAATCAGTAAGATACTGAAGACTCGGGTAGACCTGAATGCTCAGAAGATACTGAAGATACTAAAGACTCAGAAGATAATCAAGACTCGGTTATTCTTGAAGACTCGAGAAGATCTTGAAGACTTCAGCGCTTCGAAGACTCGGGGAAGACACAATGTTCGAGGCAATTGAAAAAATATCTATCTGAATACATACAAAATTGAGGAAAACGCACATTTTCAGAAGAATAGATATTGCCCAAAACATTCAAGTGCAGACAAAAGGAACTAAAGCTAAGTGTTGTTTAAGGTTGTCTCATTCAGAGAAATTGACCTAAAAGAGCCGTTTTGTTTGTCTACATTCACTGAAGATAAGAACCAATCAGAGGAAGACAACACTTGACTTTTACTTGACCTTTGAAAGCGGGGAGACAGACATCAATTTTGTCGATAGTACTACGTTCCGCATCGTAAAAATTGGTGATTGGCTACATGGTTGCATATTACCTAAAACATGCAAGGGAGTGTTCAAACCATAAAAATAGTCTTTCATCAATAACCAGAAGAGGAAACTCTTGATGCTATCTCTTCCAACGGATAGTTTTTCAAAGAGTGACCTTGGAGAAGTTGCCTATAAATATCAGTGACCTTCACCAATGAGAGATTATGGGAAATTTCAACAACTCAAGAGCTCATTCGTATTCTTGCAAATTGAAGCACTCAAAAACCCTAGAATTTCCCAAGTGTTTCACATTGGAGAGAGCTCATTCACTAAGCCTAGATTTGATAGAAATATCCAAAGTTTAGTAGAGATATCCTAACCTTTGCATTTGTTCTTATTGTAAAGGATATCTCACCCTAGTTGGAAACCAACCCAAACCCAAACCCTTTGATAAGGTAGTTTGAGTGTGTGTGATTTGTTGGTGAGTTAGAGTTGTAAAGAGTGAGTAAGCTGCAGATTAGTCAGCCAGAAAACTCTAGAGGAGAAGTTAGTAAGCTACTAGTGGTAGTCTGAAAACTTTTGTGTGTTGAGTTAGTAAGCTTAGTGAGTCAGCCAGAAAACTCAAGGTAGAAAAGTTAGTAAGCTGCAGTGAGTCAGCCTGAAAGCTTTAGGAAGTGTGTTAAGGAATTTCTCTGAAGATCAGAGAGAGTGGACGTAGGAGCTTGAGTCTCTGAACCACTATAATTGCTGTGTTGTTTGCTTTCTGTACTACATTCTATATGTTGCATATTTTCACTGAAAGCATACGGATTTTACTAATATTCAGTTGGAACCAATCCACGAACTTGCATCAAATTGATCACAGCCTTAACCACAGTTTTATTAAAGTAAGAGATTTTCAGCAAACTAAAACGAGTATAAACTTAGGGCCAACCATTTCGCACTCTTGATTAGCTAGAACAGATAGTTATCAAAGTGAACTAACTCTATTGAGTATTCAGTAAGATAATTATGTGATCCAAGCTTCTCAGGATCTCTGATAAAACTCAGGATCAGTTGGGCTAATCTGAAGCATCTGAAAGCTGCTCAGGATCATTTTCTCAGTAGACTTTGACTTAGGGAGATTTGTGCTTCTCAGGGCAAAATTCTCAGGACATCCTGACCCATCTGATCTCAGTGAAGAAAAGTTTTTAAAAATCACTTAACACGTGTATTCTCCCCCCATAGTGTGAGACTCGTTTGCACCGGGACCAACAAGTGGTATCAGAGCAGTGGTTCATTTTGACCACTTGCTTTGGTAGCCATAGTCTATTTGCTGAAAGACTTTGGTGGTCTATTTAATAGATCTTATTGCTGATATCTTACAAGGCTCAGTTCATCATGCCTTCTAAGAAACTTCCTATGTTCTCTGTTGAGAGCTATGACCTATGGAGATTGAGAATGCAGGTACATCTGTATTCTAAGCATGAAAGAATGTGGAGAGTGGTTTCTGAAGGACCATACAAATATACTGTTGTGAATCCCAGAATTACTGATATTGAGAGGAATGATCCCAGAGATTAATTTCCAAAACCTGATGATCAACTTACTCCTGATGAGAGAAAGTTAGTCAATTTGGACTACATTGCTAAACATACTCTATATTGCACTATTGATGATGGTGTTATGAGGATGATTTCTCACTGTGAAACTGCAAAGGAAATATGGGATACACTTGCTATTATGTGTCAAGGCACATATCATATTAAAGAAAACAAACTTTCTGTTGCTATTGGAAAGTTTATAGCTTTGAAATGGAAGATGGTGAATCCATTGACAAACTGGAAGTCAGATTCACTAACATTATGAATGATCTGAATGCTCTTGGGAAAAGATACCCACAGAGAGAAGTGGCACTGAAAATTCTTAGAGGATTGTCTAAGAAATGGGATATACATGTTGTGGTGATTGAAAACACCAAGAATATTGATTCCATGCCATATCAACAAGTTTTCTCTGAACTGAAAGCTTATGAATTTGTGATTGACAAGAAAACTAAGAAATCTGATAGCAAAGATGATTCTTCATCTAGCAAGAATGTGGCCTTCAAAGCCAAAGAGAAATCCTGTAAAGCTAAAGAGTCTGATAACTCACTTGCCAAAAATCAGGATGAGCAAGAGGATAAGCTAGTACTGTTGGCAATGAGGTTTGAAAGACTCAATAGCAGATATGGAAAATACAAGAAATACTACAGGAACAACAGGTACAAAAACAGGAATAACTCATAAGCTGAGGACAGATCCACTGAGAAAAGGAAGGACCACAAAGCTGAAGGTTCCTCATCCAGAAAGAAGGACTACAAGACCAAGGAAGAAAGTGATCAGGATGATTGTTGGTCCCGGTGAAAATGAGTCTTACACGTGTTTGGGGGGGAATACACGTGTTCAGTGTTTTTAAAACTTTTTCTTACTGAGGTCAGCTTGGGTCAGATAATCCTGAAGATTAGGTCCTGAGAAGCACAAATCACACTAAGTCAAAGTCTCTTGAGACAAAGGTGATCCTCGAAATTTGCTTCGAAACCTCGAGATAATCCCAACCCGAGTCCTCGAGTGTCAGAGATCCCGAGTTGCTTGGATCAGATAACTAACTTACTGAACCCTCAGAAGAGTAAGTTCAGTTTGGTAACTATCTGTTCTAGCTACTCAGTCATGCGGAAAGGTTGGCCCTTTAGTTTATACACGTTTTAAAGCTTTGCTGAAAACCTTCCTTTAATGAAATAGTGATTAGGTTGTGATTCAATTACATGCAACTTCCAGTGGATTGATTCCAACTGAAATATCAGTGAAAATATGCTTTCAAACTCGGTGATGCAACAATTAAGCCTGAGATAAAAAGCAATAAACAACACAACAATTATAGTGGTTCGGAGACTCAAGCTCCTCGTCCACTCTCTCGATCCTCGAGAAAATTCACTAATCACTTGAGCTTTACGACTACCTCGCGTAGTTTACTTACTCAACTCGGCCCTGAGCTTTCTGAATACTCCACGTAGTTTACTTACTCAACCCGACCTTGAGCTTTCTGACTACCTCCGTAGTTTACTTACTCAAACACAAACAAGCTTTCAGACTACCTCTGTAGCTAACTAACTTCTCCTCTAGAGCTTTCTGACTACTCCGCGTAGTTTACTAACTCTTTACAACTCTTCTCACCAACAAACACACTCCAACTACCTTCTCAAGGGTTTGGGGTTTCTCGGTTGGTTTCCAACTAGGATGAGATATCCTTTACAATGAAGTACAATGCAAAGGCTAGGATATCTCGACTAAGCTTCGGATATGTCTTATCAAGCTAGGCTTAGTTTAGTGACCTCTCTTCAATATAAAAGCACTTGAGAAATTCTATGTTTTTCGAGTGCTTTAACTTTGCGATAATAAGTTTGAGCTTCTTGAGTTGCTTATAAATTTCCCGTAACCTTACAATGTAGAGGGTCACCAGTATTTATAGGCAATAGCCTTTTATGTAGCCGATCTTCACTTTTTGCAGTCTGGAACTTTTGTACTTCTGACATCTTTTTCAGCGACCTGTCACAGTCAGTGTCAGTATGGTACAGTGCTGTCTTCCTCTTTTTGACTTTTGTCTCCAGTTAAAGGTAGACACCTTCAACGACTCTTTTGGTTACAAACTCTGAGTTGATATAACCTTCAACGACTCTTTTGGTTACAACACTCTTACTTAGTTCCTTTTGTCTGCATTTGAATGTATTGGCAAATATCTATTTTCTAAGGAATCGCGATCTTCTCAGAATTGCATTCTTCAGATAGATATATTCAGTGCCTCGGAACATTCAGGTTTATACTGAGCATTCAGTACATTACTGAGTCTTCAGTAATTACTGTGCCTTCAGTATTCTTGATCATCAGTCTTCAGTCTTCAGTCTTGCGTCTTCAGAGTCTTCTGAATCTTCAGGGTCTTCTGAGTCTTCAGAGATATACTGACTGATATACTGAGTCTTCATGCTGAGTCTTCAGTTACTCAGTTTCATACTGAGTCTTCAGTATCTCAGTTTCACACTGAGTCTTCAGATTCTCAGTTTCATACTGAGTCTTCAGAAACTTCAGTTTCATACTGAAACTTCAGTTTCTTCAGAAACATACTGAGTCCTTCAGAATCTTCAGATCCTAATCTGATCTATATCTCCTGACTATACATTTTGCAGATATCATCCTGAATACTCTAAAACTGAATCCTGACTCAACTATCAAGATCATTCTGAACATGTCATACTTAGGGGTTTTTGGGATCTAATCAAAATCATATATCTTTATTAAATTCATCTCCCAACAATTTCCCCCTTTTTGATGATGCCAAAACCTATCTTGTTACAACCATATAACCTAAACTCAGGTTTCAGATTATCCTATTTCAAGATTGGTTATGTCTCAAAAAAAATTTCTGAACAGAGAATCTCTTAATAATTTCTGAGAGTCTCCCAACAATTAATCATTCAACAATTTCTTCAGTAATGAATCTTCTTAAATAGTTCATCACCAAATACTTAAACAATTTTCTTCATAAACAATTAATTCAGAGACATTCATTCAGCATATCAAAAGTAAAAGACATGTAAGTAAGATAATGAGATATTATCTTTTTGAGCACAAATGATAAATTTTCATTGATGATGAGTAGTCTGTTATAGGTTACAATGAAATTTATCAAAATAAAAAAATAAGACAAAAAGATAGAAAAAAAAATTACAAGTGTCTTCAGGTCTTCAGTCTTCAGATTTGGCTCTTCAGTCTTCTGCTCTTTAGTCTGCATCTGCTCTTCAGCTTGTATCTTCTTCAGCTTCATCAGCGGGCACTTCCAGGTTGAACATTCCGAAATACCTCTTTTTCAGAGCATCTCTTTCCTTAATGATATCCGGACTGTTCCCTGTTAAACCCAACTAAGCAGCATACTGAGCAATTTCTTGAATAATGGTTTTCTCATTCACCATGCCATTATCAAGTCTTGGAGGAGGGTAGGAGTATGGACCAGGGGCAACTATTTGTACCTTTCCTTCATCTGCTAGGTTCATCCAACTTTGGAGATATTTTGGATAGAAGGTTAGGAGATATTCAATGAACGCTTCATTCTGATCTGAGCTTCCCCCTCTCCACTCCCTGAGCACATCATAATAGAACCAGAAGGTTCTCTTGACCTCTTCCCACACATCGTTGAATTTGATAGGCATCAATTTATCAACGTGTGGCCACTTCAGTGCTTTTGATGTCTCTCTCCTTTTGCTCGCAAACTTTTTGAATCCACTCCTTCCCTTCAGCTCTTCTTCAGTCTTCTTCCTGATCACAGGTACGCCTGAGACTGAAGCAGCTGCTTTCTTAGCCTGCTCTATCTGGAGTGTCTTCAGAGCATTCTTCGTATTGAAGACTTTCTTCTTCTGCTAACCTGCAGACTCTTCCAATTCCTCCATCAACTTCCTTTGCACTGGCTTAGAAGCCTTAGCACGCTTGCTTTCAGGTTGAACAATGCTCAAGGCTTTCCTCTTCATAGGCAATTCAGCAGCAGCCTGGCTTGTTCCAACCTTAGCTCTAGCACTCAGTTTCTCTCTTGCAACATCAAGCATGGTTTCCTCAGAAACTCGAGTGTAGATAGGCTTCTCCACCTGAACGAACTTCAGTTTGTCAGTAGCTTCGACTTCCTTCAAGGCTTTGGATAGATTATACATTTCAGCTTCTTTCTGTGTCTTTTTCTCCAAAGTACGTGCCAATAACTTCCTGAAGTCTTCACCTTCCTTTTCCCCCTTCTTGGCACCGTAATTTGGAAGAAGTCTGGAGAGTGCTCTGTCCATGTGATATTGCTCTTTGCTCACACAGCTCACCTCTCCTGCTATCTGATCTTATTCATCTTCCAGCCTCCTGATGTGGTTCTTAGCCACAGAAAATTCTTCAGAGAGATGGGCAAACTGGCCAGAGAGAGCTTCTTTAAACATCTCTTTCATCTTGGTCATGAGCATTGAGCTCATTTCCTCAACAACAGA
This sequence comes from Stenogyne calaminthoides, assembly GCA_037126765.1. Classification (NCBI taxonomy): domain Eukaryota; kingdom Viridiplantae; phylum Streptophyta; class Magnoliopsida; order Lamiales; family Lamiaceae; genus Stenogyne; species Stenogyne calaminthoides. Next base: position 24,877,515 of record JBBCBC010000002.1, read on the forward strand.
TTTGATCATCACTTCATTCCTCTCTGCCAATTTCACCTCTAGAAATGCAGTTCTCTCCTGGTGCTTCTGTTTCAGTTCAGCACTTAGCTCAGCCTTGACTCCCTCTAGCTTTTCATTCAGCTTATCTTCCATGGAGGTCATCTGTGAGGTCAGAGTGTTTTGGATTAGCACCAGTTCTGAAGAGTGACTAAGATTCTCCATCTTCTGAGCTTGGTTGGCCAATGTTTCTTCCATCTGAGCAATCTTGTTCATCATTGGCTCAACCTTCTCAAGCTTTTCCATCAAGGGAGTGAGGTCAATCTCAGGAACCTTCTGCACCTTCTGTGTTGTTTGATCATCCTGAGCTTCAGCTTCATCCTGAGCTCCAGTCTCCAACTGAGCCTCATTCTGTACATCAGACAATTCAGAATTAAAGATAGAACTTTCAGTAACTTTGGCATAATTTTTAATAGTGCCAAAAGGTACCTGAAGAGTGCTAGCTTCAGTCTGAGGTTGACCGATTTCAGGTTGATCAGCACCAGAAGTTTCTTTCTCCATCTGAGACTGATCCTCAGCATCTCCCTGTTGGTCCCCATCTTGAAATTTGTCTCTGCTGCTAGGGGCACCAACTTCAGTATCTCTCCTCTCAGCTATCTTCCTCTGAACTAGCTCATCAAAATCGGAATTTTTCATCCTGAGCTTTGTCTTCCTGAAACCTGAAAACTCAGTCAAGAAAGTTATCTCCTCATTCCACCAGTCTTCCCCTCTGAATGCAGCAATGTTCAGCATCTCCGGAAGAGTCTGATTGAGGATATAAACCGTCGACCTTAATCTGAAGAAGATATCTTGCAGATCATGGAATTTACTGAGCTCAGGGTAGCGGTCAAGGATGAATCGTTCCCCCTTGCTCCTCCACTCGGTTTCTTCAGCTTTGCCCTTCTTCATTCTCGGGCTCTCTAGTTCAGTTGAAGCATCTGCTGAAGGATCGAGAAGTAACTCACTCAGGAGCTCATCAAAAGTAAGCTGCTCCTGAGTTTCAGCAACATCTGAAGGTTGTGCAGTCAGGTCCTCAGTTTGCATCTGAGTAGGTTAAGGGTCCTGAGCTGGCATGTCCTCAGATTGACTCTGAGTTGGCTCTCCTGTCTGAGCCGGCACATCTTTGGTAGGAATCTCTGAGGCCTGAGTTCCTTTAAAATTTTCCTGAGAAATTTTGTCTGAACTGAGTGAAGTCTCAAGCACCTCAGAGAAGACCTGGTCCTCAGTCTGTTTTTGTGCCTTAGAGATAACCTGAGCCAAAACTTGCAATGGTGAATCTTGATTGGTTTGGCCCTCAGGTTGAATCTCTTCAGAATCACTGCCATCTTCATCGGTGAGAACCACCAATCTTCTGCGCTTTGGAGCAAGGTTCTTCTGTTTCATCAATTTTACACCCTGCTCCTTCTTTGCCTCCAACAGAACCTTCCCCCTGGTTTGTTGGGTCTCTTCAGCAGTAGCAGCTTTTGGTGATTCTGCTTTCTTTTCTTTCTTCCCCCTGATGGTTTGTTTCTTCACAGCAATGGGCTTGAAGAGCACCTTGGACTTGGGGAATGGGGTCGAATTGGCGAAGATATCCTCCTCCTCTCTGCACATCTCCAAAATATATGCTATTTTGGTTGCATGGTGGATCTTGCCTTTAATCGTGATAGCCCCGTCAACCTTCTTGAAAACTTTGGCTTGCTCACTCACCATCTGAATCAAAAATTTCAGCCAGTTGAAGTCAGTGGTGGGTGAGGCCTCGATCGCCGCCATCAATCGGAGCTTCGGGGTACTGATTTGCTCAAAACTCCCCGCAAGGCTCATGATACTTTTGCTCACAATATCCATCAAAACTCTATATTGTGGCTTCAAATGCCTCTTATGTAGAGTAGCCTCAAATTTTACAGGATTCTCAGCAATCCTATCTAAATACTCCTGCTCTCTACCCAACATATACATAGCAGGATCCTCTCCTCTATCACAAAGCTCAAAAACATCATTTAAATTCTTCGGAATAATGTACAACTCCCTTTCAAAATCGATGTATTTGGACGAATGCTCTAAATGTGATACTGTAATCTCAGAATGCATACCATCCTCTTCATCTATCCTCAAATTACAGATGAACTCGATTACCTCTTTTGCATATTCTTGGTCCGGTCGGCTTGCGACGAGATGAGTAAGTTTGGCCAGACGGATCATATGGAGAGCCTCCTCTTCTGGTTTGGAGTTGGTTGTGCTATCGAGCAAGACAACGAACTCGTACCAGGGTTTGTTGGTTTCGGATAATTTATCGAAAATGGTAGGAGCCATTTGAGAGATTGAAGATTTAAAGATTTAGGGTTTAGGTTTTCTGGGCAAAAGGGGATTAATTTGCAGAGTATTTTGGGAATGAAGGGTTTGATAAAATTTTGGCTTTGAATGGCTTATTGGGGTATAAATAGTTTCGAGATCGTGGAAATTCACGTGGGTTAGGTGAAAAGCAACGGTTGAGATTAATCTCCGATTAATCGGGTATGCGAACAGTCGAGATTCCGAAAAGTAAGCCGCCAAAATATCCTCATTGGTCATTAATGTAACAGAGCATTAAATGACTTTTGACCTTCTTCGGAATTTCAAACGATCCCGCCCAAAAATATTCCTTAGGTGTTTTGTATTTATTGCAAATGATTACTGAGCTTTACTAAAGCAATAACTGAGTTGCATGAGTCATTACTTCTTCAAACTAATTTCTTTCTATCAGTCTTACTGAGTACTGACCTTGATAAAATGTCAGTATAATACAGAGTACTGAATGGGTTCAAGATAACACCGAAATCTTGACCTTGAAGAATCTGAGTTCCCGAGACTTCGATTCAAGATTTCCATTTTATCCTGAGCTTCTCAGTAGGGTTCTGAGAAAACTTCATGCATCTGAAAACCTTCAATTTTTCGATTTTACTCTAAAACACTGGATCTAACATCCCTAATTCAATCGAAAGTTCACAAATCTTGATTCAACCAAAGGTTTAGTCAAGATATCAGCTCTCTGCTTATCAGTATGAATTTTCTCCATCCTTATGTCCTTTTTCTCGACATGATCTCTGATGAAGTGATGTCTGATATTCACATGCTTGCATCTGGTGTGAAATACCGGATTTTGTGAAATAGCAATGGCACTATTATTGTCACAAAATATTGGTACTTCATTGGCTACAACTTTATAATCCCTTAATTGTTATGCGAGCCAAAGAATCGAAACCTGCACACGCCTTCACGCAGCCATGTATTCAAACGATAATCTTGGTTGCTCATGAGGTTTGTTTCTTCAAAACCAAGATATCAACTTACTTCCTAGAAATTGACAAGTTCCTGTAGTGGACTTCCTGTCAATCCTGCAACCTCCATAATCAGCATCTGAGTAACCAGTTAATTCAAGGTTATCATCAGCTGGATACCATAATCCTCTATTCACTGTGCCCTTAAGATACTTGAAGATCTTTTTAGCGACCTCCATGTGACTAGCCTTAGGATTAGCTTGGTATCTTGCACATATCCCAACAAAGAAATGTTATATCCGGCCTACTTGCTGTGAGATAGAGCAATGATCCAATGATTCCTCTATAATCAGTATGACTCACTGATTTGCATTCAGAATCAGGATCCATCTTGTAGTTAGTATTCATAGGAATCCTAACTGCATTGCAATTCTGTACACCATATTTGGCAATCAGATCTCTGGTGTACTTTGCCCGGTTGATGAATATTCCTTCCTTTGATTGTTTCACTTGAAGACCTATAAAGAAATTCATCTCTCCCATCATTGACATCTCAAACTTGCCTTTCATCAGTGTTGAAAACTTTTCACACAGCTGATGGTTTGGAGATCCAAAAATGATGTCATCAACATTTATCTGAACCAGTAAGATATCTTCCCTATCTTCTATCCTGAACAGAGTTCTATCAACAGTCCCTTTGACAAAACCATGGTCAGTAAGAAACTGAGAAAGAGTATCATACCATGCTCTGGGTGCTTGCTTGAGACCATACAAAGCTTTTTCGAGCACAGAAACTTGGTCATTCTGTTTTGAAACCAGGAGGTTGTTCCACATAAACCTCTTCTTTAAGCACACCGTTCAGAAATACACTTTTCACATCCATTTGATAGACTGTGAACTTCATGTGGGCAGCATATGCAAGAAACAATCTGCTGGCTTCTAGTCTTGCAACAGGTGCAAAGGTTTCATCATAATCCAAGCCTTCTTCTTGGGAATAACCTTGTGCAACTAGCCTTGCCTTGTTTCTTACAATGTTGTTGTTTTCATCTCTTTTATTTTTTAAAAACTCACTTGGTTCCAATGACATTGTGCTTCTCAGGTCTATCTACTAGCTCCCATACTTCATTCCTTGAGAATTGATTCAGCTCATCTTGCATAGCAGTAATCCAATGAGAATCTTGTAGAGCTTCACCAATCTCGATGAGTTCTTTTTTTCCGATAGGAAGCGGATAATAGTGCACTCTCACCATGGAACCTTCTTGTTTTAACACCTTTAGTTAGATCACCCACAATTTGACTTGTAGGATGACTATCTAACCATTTCCTTCTTGATGTTCCTCCTTCAGTAGTATCCTCAACATTTGAAATGTTAGGTTCAGTTAATTCAGTAAACTCAGGGAACAACATTGTCAGAGACATTTGATCCCCTTTGGTTGATAGATTCAGAATTTGCCTCAGCTGTGACCACATCTTCATTGGCATCACATACCGTAGTCCTAACTGGGTGTGCTTGATTGGTCACCTTTGGAGTGTTGGTTTTCCTGAGTCTCACCATCCTGAGTTCCATCCTGAACTTCTTTATCTAAGTCTGAGTCACTCCAATCATAGGATGTGACTGACTTCTTCTTTTCAGGTTCAGTGGATGATTTATCTTTCTGTTTCAGGCTTAATCTGGTGATCCTCTTAGTCAGTTCATCTGCATCATGTTCCTGTTTCTTCTGGACACAAGTAGATTCATCAAAAACAACATGAGGTGTTTCCTCCACAATAAGAGTCCTACAACTTGTAAACTCGAAAGCTTTATCGACTTGAGAATATCCTAAGAATATTCCTTCATCGACTTTTACTATCAAATGTTTTCAACCGATCTTTACCATTATTGTGTATGAAACACTTGCAACCAAACACACGAAAAGAAAGAAACAAGAGGCTTCCTTTCATTCCAAAGCTCATAAGGTGTTTTGCCTTGACTCTTGGTCAAGATGGATCTGCGATACGAGAGTAGCATGCAAAGGTTGACATCTTCAAATTTCAAAAATCTTTTAGGAATATCGACTTCAAATATCATTGTCCTTGCAGAGCTTCTTTTCGAGTCCTGTTCCTTCTTTCAAAGAACACCATTTTGTTGAGGGGGTCCTTGCAGTGATGTTTCATGAGTAATTCCATTTGCTGGCACAATAATCGATATGATATGATTTATAAATTCAGTTCCTTTGTCAGATCTAATTTTGACCACACTCAGATTTTTCTCAATACTGAGCCTTTTCAGTAATTCTGGCAGCTTTATCTGAGTCCCTATCTTACTGAGTAAGAATATGACCCAAGTATATCTTGAGTAGTCATCAACTACTACCAATGTGCATTTTCTGCCATTAGTGCTAACTGGTGTTATAGGACCAAAAGATCCATATGCAGTAACTGAAGTATTCTGTCAGTAGAAACATCTACTTTTCTTTTAAATGATGCTCTAATTTGTTTTCCTTTCTGGCACGCATCACAAATAAGTTCCTTACTGAACACTTCATTAGGCAACCCTCTTACAAGAGCTAATCTTGCAAGCTTATTCGGGGTTTTGAAATTCGGTGATTCATTCTTTTTATGCCATAACCAACCGGTATCTGTGGAACTTTTAGCAACCAAACATGTATATTTAGGAGTTGAACTCCAATCAAGCAAGATACACATTTCCTTTTCTAGTACCCGATCGAATATTTTTTACATGTTGTATCATCTTTCACATAACATAAGTTCTTAGAGAACTCAACATTAAAACCCTTATCACGAAATTGGCTTATTGAAAGCAAATTATGCTTCAATCCGGATACATATGAAACACCATGGATATGAATCGAGTCGATTTCAAAGTTCCATATCCTTGATCGTCCCTTGAGTTATCTCCAAAAGTGATCTGTGGGCCTCTTTGTTCAAGATAGTCACTGAGTATCTTCTTGAATCCTGTCATATGTCTTGAACATCCACTGTCAAGATACCATACATCAGGGGCCTTTTCGTCTCTGCTCATCAGTGCTATGTGATCTTTAATCAGCTCAGTGCCCTTGTTTTCCTCCTGAAAAACAAATCAATTTTTAGGTACCCAATTTGTGTAGGGTCCTTCAAGGTTAGATGTACCTTTCGGAATCCAAATTTGCCTGACAACTCTAATCACTTTAGAGTGGCTAATTTGTCTTCCATAAACATCAACATACACATTTACTACTCTGGGTGCCTTAGCAGTTTTCTGTGTATGTGTACTAGCTTTAGCATGAACATGGGCTTTTGAATTTTTCTTTGGTTCAGCCTTCGTTCATTTGCTTTGGCTTCAGTTGCGGCCGGTCTAAATCTTTGTTGACTCGGGTTCAGATAACTTTTACCCTTAGGCAAGTGGGGTTCGGTTATCTCATCTTTGAAATCTGGTCTTTCGAAGATCTTTGAGGACTTGGTCTCTTCGATTGAGAATGTCTCTGTTGAGTGTTTCTCATCCGAGGATTCCTCCGATGGTTCGATGTGGAGCCTTTCGGGTTTGCATTCTTAGCCTAAGGCTTTGAAGTACTTGCCTGAAACTTTCCAACTGAGTGCTCAGGTTTTCTAGCCTTCACCTGAGGTTTGGGCTTTCCTACCTGATCATTCAGTTTTACTGAGACCATAGGTCTTTTTACCTTGTCTACAACCTTGGGCATTTCTTCAGTTTGAAGTGTAGGTGCCACTGGTTTTACAAAGATTGTCTTCTTGCTACTTGATGCAGCATTTAGATGACCTTGTGAGGTTCCCCCTGGAATGTATCCCAATCTAGATTTTATAGTTGCAGATCTCTAGTAACTCTGAATTTCATCTATTACTTTAGATGCAGTATTCAATAGAGTTTACTTCTTCTGTGCACAATCCTCACAGTTCTGTAGAGTTTCATGCTTCTCAGAGAGGTCATTGAACTTAGTCCTGATTAGCTGAATCTCTTCAGTAGATTTCTCTAGCTTTTCTGTAAGGGTCACTATCAACTTCTCTTTCTTTGAGAGTTAGACTTTCAGAACTTCCAGTTCATCAGTAGCTCCCATTAATTGAGAAGTGATTTCAGTTTTGCTAGAGTCTTTCCATTTTAGATTTTTAGCTTTCAGTTCTTTATTCTGCTCTTGAGTTTCATTTAGCAGTTCTTGTAATACAACATAGTCCTTCATCAGATTCTCAAAAGAATCCATCAGGTCAAATTGACTGTTTACAGTTGAACTTGACAACTATTGTGCTAGTGTAGGAGCAACAACAGAGAAAGAAGAGTTTACCTCCTCAATGGCCATCAGACAAATGTCATCACTTTTCATTTGTCGAGAATATCTCATCCGAAGAGCTAGATCCTCCTCGGAATGTTCTTCTTCTACGCAACCATGGCCTTTTTTTGCTTGAGAACTTCTTGTCTCTTTTAGCTTGTCTTTCTCTTCTCTCCTTAGCACTCAGATCTGGACAATCATACTGGAAGTGACCTTTCTTTTGGCAATTATAGCATCTGTTGGCATCATCATCCTGATCACTTTCTTCTTTGGACTTGGAGTCCTTCCTTTTGGATGAAGATCCCTCAACTTTTCGTGTCCTTCTTTTTCTTCTCAGTTGATCCGTCCTCGGGTTTCTTCCGGTACTGTGATTCCCGTAATAGCTTTTGTATTTTCCATATCGACTATTAAGTCTTTCAAACCTCCTTGTCATCGATCTTTAGCTTATCCTCAAGCTCATCCCGATTCTTAGCAAGGGAGTTCTCGGACTCTCTAGTTTTACTGTGTTTTATCTTTGGCCTTAAAAGCCACATTTTTTACTAGATGATGAATCATCTTTTTTTTGTCGACCTTTTTGGATTTCTTATCAATTACAAACTCATAGGCCTTCAAATTTCGAGAAAGACTTGTTGATATGGCATTGAATTAATGTTTTTGGTGTTTTCAATCACCACTGCATGTATATCCCATTTCTTAGAAAGACCTCTAAGAATTTTCAATGCAATTTCTCTTTGTGGATATTTCTTTCCAAGTGCATTTAGATCATTCATAATACTAGTGAATCTGACTTCCAATTTGTCAATTGATTCACCTTCTTCCATTTCAAAACTATCAAACTTTCCTATTGCAACTGAAAGTTTGTTTTCCTTGATATGATCTGTGCCTTGGCACATTACAGCTAGTGTATCCCAAATTTCTTTGGCAGTATTGCAGTGAGAGATCATTCCCATCACACCATCATCAATTGTCTTTGTATAGTGTGTGTTTTTTACAATGTAGTCTAGATTGACTAACTTTCTCTCCTCAGAGTCGAGTTGGTCATCGACTTAGGAAATTCTCGCTCTAGGATCAATTCTCTCATCTTCTTTTCCTCGATTCACCACAGTAAATTGGAATGGTCCTTGAGAGACCACTCTCCACATACGCTCATGTTTAGAATACAGGTGAGCCTGCATTCTTAGTCTCCACAAATCATAGTTCTCCACTGAGAACATGGGAAGTTTCTTAGAAGACATTTTAATTGAGTCTTTTAAGAATTTCAGCAAATAAGATCAATTCAGATAGATCACAAGTATTTTTAGCAAATAAAACTTTGGTAAACAAAGCAGGTGGTCAAGTTGAACCACTGCTCTGATACCACTTGTTGGTCCCGGTGAAAACGAGTCTTACACGTGTATGGGGGGGAATACACGTGTTCAGTGTTTTTAAAACTTTTTCTTACTGAGGTCAGCTTGGGTCAGATAATCCTGAAGATTAGGTCCTGAGAAGCACAAATCACTCTAAGTCAAAGTCTACTGAGACAGTGATCCTGAGCTGCTTTCAGAAACCTCAGATAATCCCAATTGAGTCCTGAGTGTCAGAGATCCTGAGTTGCTTGGATCAGATAACTAACTTGCTGAACCCTCAGAAGAGTAAGTTCAGTTTGGTAACTATCTGTTCTAGCTACTCGACCATCTTGAAAAGGTTGGCCCTTTTAGTTTATACTGCTTTTAAAGCTTTCTTTGAAAACCTTCCTTTAATGAAATAGTAATTAGGCTTCAATTCAATTACATGCAACTTCCAAAGGATTGATTCCAACCTAAATATCGGTGAAAATATGCTTTCAAACTCAGTGATGCAACAGTTAAGCACAGATAAAGAAAGCAATAAACAACACAGCAATTATAGTGGTTCAGAGACTCAAGCTCTACGTCCACTCTCTCTTGATCCTCAGAGAAATTCACTAATCACTTCGAAATAAATCGACTACCTCGCGTAGTTTACTTACTCAACTCGGCCCTGAGCTTTCTAACTACTCCACGTAGTTTACTTACTCAACCCGACCTTGAGCTTTCTGAATACCTCCGTAGTTTACTTACTCAAACACAAACAAGCTTTCAGACTACCTCTGTAGCTTACTAACTTCTCCTCTAGAGCTTTCTGACTACTCCGCGTAGTTTACTAACTCTTTACAACTCTTCTCACCAACAAACACACTCCAACTACCTTCTCAAGGGTTTGGGGTTTCTCGGTTGGTTTCCAACTAGGATGAGATATCCTTTACAATGAAGTACAATGCAAAGGCTAGGATATCTCGACTAAGCTTCGGATATGTCTTATCAAGCTAGGCTTAGTTTAGTGAGCTCTCTTCAATACAAAAGCACTTGGGAAATTCTAAGTTTTTCGAGTGCTTTAACTTTACGATAATAAGTTTGAGCTTCTCGAGTTGCTTATAAATTTCCCGTAACCTTACAATGTAGAGGGTCACCAGTATTTATAGGCATACACCAAGGTTACTCTTGAAAACTATCCGTTGGAGAGATAGCTTCATGAGTTTCCTCTTATGGTGTGTGAGGAACGGCTATATTTAGGGTTTGAAACTCCCTAACACGTTTTAGGCAATAGCCTTTTATGTAGCCGGTCTTCACTTTTTGCAGTCTGGAACTTTTGTACTTCTGACATCTTTTTTCACATTGTCCTTTGTCGATTAATCGATATGGTATAGTGTTGTCTTCCTCTTTTTGACTTTTGTCTCCAGTTAAAGGTAGACACCTTCAACGGCTCTTTTGGTTACAAACTCTGAGTTGATATAACCTTAACAACACTCTTACTTAGTTCCTTTTGTCTGCATTTGAATGTCTTGGCAAATATCTATTTTCTAAGGAATCACGATCTTCTCAGAATTGCATTCTTCAGATAGATATATTCAGTGCCTCGGAACATTCAGGTTTATACTGAGCATTCAAGACATTCTTGAGTCTTCGATAATTCTTTTGCCTTCAAAGATTCTTGATCATCGATCTTGATCTTTAGTCTTGCGTCTTCAGAGTCTTCTGAGTCTTCAGGGTCTTCTGAGTCTTCAGGGTCTTCTGAGTCTTCAGAGTCTTCTGAGTCTTCAGAGATATACTGACTGATATACTAAGTCTTCATCTTTGAGTCTTGATTACTTTCGGTTTCATCTTGAGTCTTGATATCTCGATTTCATTAATCGAGTCTTGATTCTCGATTTCATCTTGAGTCTTGAAAACTTCAGTTTCTTACTGAAACTTCAGTTTCTTCATAAACATACTGAGTTCTTCAGAATCTTCAGATCCTAATCTGATCTATATCTGTTGACTATACATTTTGCAGATATCATCCTGAATCTCTAAAACTGAATCCTGACTCAACAATCAAGATCATTCTGAACATGTCATACTCAGGGGTTTTTGGGATCTAATCAAAATCATATATCTTTATTAAATTCATCTCCCAACAATGATGATACCAACAGATGCTATAACTACTAAAAGAAGGGTCACTTCCAGTATGACTGTCCTGAGCTGAGTGCCAAAGAAAGAAAAGAGAGACAAGCCAAGAGAGACATAAAGATCTCTAGCAAGAAGGCTATGATTGCTAAAGAAGAATAGCAATCTGAAGAAGGATCCAGTTCTTCAGATGAGATATTGTCAGATAGTGATAGTGATGATGTATGTCTTGTTGCTGTGGAGGAGGTAAATTCTTCTATCTATGTTGTTGCTCCTACACAAGCAACTGAGTTTTCAAGTTCATCTGTAACCAGTAACTTTGACTTGATGGATTCTTTTGAGAATCTTATGAAGGACTATTCTGTGTTATAAGAACTGCTCATAGAACTCAAGAGCAGAATAAGGAACTGACTGCTGAGAATCTGAAGTGGAAAGACTCTAAAAGTGCTGAGATCATTTCTCAATTGATGGGAAATACTGACGAACTAAATGTTCTGAAAGTACAACTCTCAGAAAAGGAGAAAGTGGTAGAGACCTTGAATGGAAAATTAGAGAAATCCACTGAGGAGATTCAGCTTATCAGAACTAAGTTCAATGACCTCTTTGAGAAGCATGAAACTCTAAAGAAAAGTGAGGATAGTGTGCAGAGAAAGTTAGCTCTATTGAATTATGCATCTAAAGTAATAGATGAAATTCAGAGATATGAAAGACCTGCAACTATAAAGACTGGATTGGGATATAATCCAGGGGGAACCTCACAAGGTCTTCTGAATGCTGCCTCTTCTAGTAGCACTAAGACTGTCTTTGTTAAACCGGTGGCATGTACTAATCTTCTCACTGAAGAACAACCCCGAGTTTTAGACAAGGGTAAAGGACCTATGGTTTCAAAAAAACTGAAGGTTCAGGGAAGAAAGCCCAAACCTCAGGAAAAGGCTAGAAAACCTGAACACTCAGTAGGAAATTTTCAGGCCAGTACTTCAAAGCCTCAGGCTAAGAATACCAACCTGAAGAAATCTGCACTAAGCCATCAGAGGAATTTTCAGAAGAGAAACACTCAGCAGAGATATTCTCAACTGAAAAGACCAAGTCCTCAGATTACTGAAAGACCACAATTTCAGTACAGGCAACCTAAACCCCACTTACCTAAGGGTAAAGGTTTCCTGAACCCAAGTCAGCAGAGACAGAGACCAGCTGCACCAAAGCCAAAGCACTTGACCAAGAGGCCTGAACCCAAGAAGAACTCTAAGGCTCATGTTCATGCTAAGGCTGTCACTTATACATAGGGTACTGCCAAGGCACCTAGGGTGGTGAATGTGTATGTAGACGTTTATGGGAGACAAATCAGCCACTCTAAAGTAATTAGAGTTGTCAGACAGATTTGGGTTCCAAAAGGTACAGCTAACCTGGTAGGACCCTACACCAAATGGGTACCTAAGACCTGATCTGTTTTTCAGGTGAAAGAAAAGGGCACTGAGCTGAATGAAGACAACATAGCCCTGATGAGTGGAAATGAATTGGCTCCTGCTGCATGGTATCTGGACAGTGGATGTTCAAGACATATGACAGGATATAAACAATTACTCATTGACTATGTTGAGCAAAAAGGCCCTCAGATTACATTTGGAGACAATTCCAAAGGATAGACTGAAGGATATGGAACTCTTGAAATTGATTCTGTTCATATCCATGATGTTTCATATGTGTCTGGTTTAAAGCATAACCTATTTTCTATCAACCAATTCTGTGACAGAGGATTCAGTGTTGAGTTCTCAAAGAACTTATGTGTTTGACCCGGTAAAAAACCCATGAAATGCGAAAAAATCATGAAATGCATATAAAAACAGGGGTGAAGGAATGGTGATTCCAAATTTTTGCGTTTAAAGTCCATGTGTTGTGTTTTGCTTATAATTGAATGCATATGACAAGATAAGAACGTAAAGCAATAAAGAACACAACAAAGTATAGTGGTTCGGAGACTCAAGCTCCTACATCCACTCTCCCTGTTCCTAGGGAAATTCCTTCCAACTGGACTTATCACCCTCTCGGGCTCGCCTCTAGATATTTAACGAGCTCTCACTCAAACTAGACTTATCACCCTCTCGGGTTCACCTCGGGACCTATCACCCTCCACGGGATTGCCTACAGATGTTTACAGAGTTCACACTCCAACGGGACTTATCACCCTTCACGGGATCGCCTACAAGCTTTCAGGCTAACTCACTGTAGCTTACACACTTTTCTAGAGTTTTCTGGCTGACTCACTGCAGCTTACTCACTCTTTACAACTTCACACAAATTACCTAACAATAGGGTTTGGGTTTGGTTGATGTCTCCAACTAGGTTGAGATTTTCCCGTACATTTGTTTAGCCTCAATGCTAAGGTTGGGAAAATCTCTCTAAGCTTAGGATATATCGTGGGTTGCTTAGATTGGGTTTTAGAACACTCTTGAACATATTTGTATATCTACAGACTTGTGTTCTATGGTGGAATTGCTTGAGTATATGTCTTCTTAGCTCTGTAGCATCGTTTGCTACATTCTCCACACTAAATTTGATGGAAGATCTTGTATTTATAGTGTGGATTTGAATGTTACCGTTGGAGAAAATAACATTCAAATCCATACTATTCTTTGTAAGTTCTGCAGCTTTTTCAGGCTTGTTGTCTTCCTCTCATTGGTCCACGTCAGCTGAATTCTAACGGCTATAATTTTCAGTTTCTTCTGAGTCTCAGGATCTTCAGTTCTATCTGAGCCTTCAGGTATATCTGAGCCTTGAGTTTATCCCGAATCTCGGGTTACTCGGGGTTCTTAATTCAAAGACTTCTCTTGGCGGACCTTATCGATCGAGCATCTCGACACTCGGTGACCGAGTTTAGTTCTTCTGACTCGAGACATCCTGACCCTCAGGTCACTTTTACTTACAGAGTCTCAGATCACTTTACTTCATCGAGCCTCGGATCACTTTTTACTCGAAGCTATCGATTTCTTCTTTACTGATCGATCGGCTCGGACCGATCGGATCAACACATCTTCAGATCACCATATCAGGATAGCATCAGGTTAGCATATCAGTTTATCATATCTGATCTCGATCACGTCTGATCTCGATCAGTCTCATCTGCTCCTCTTCATATCTGATCTTGATCAGTCTCATCTGCTCATCTTCTGATCTGCAACCTTCTTTTCGATTTTCTGGTCAGTTTCTTTCTGATCAGCTGGCTTAGCTTTTCTTCACATTTGATTTGCACAGCTCATCAGTTAACTCCGGAACTCATTTAACTCATCTAATCTCGATCAGTCTCGTCTGCAGCCTCGTCTGATCTCGATCATCTTCTTCTGATTTCGTGAGTTCCCCCTCAACTTGTTCTTTCGTTCCCCCTCAACTTGTTATCTGTAAAATAACTTGAATAACACAAGTTGATAATGTTTTGACATAATTCATCAAAACTAAAATATCCCAACAATTTCCCCCTTTTTGATAATGACGCCAAAACATTAAAATATATGCATCTTTTAAAGAAACGGGTTTTTGTTTAGAAAGATCTGTTCAGGTGATCACATTAAAAGTGATCTTTTGAACTCCTGCTCTGATACCAATTGTTTGTATCAGTTCAGATGTTCACATTGAAAAACAGTGTCCTTTTGAACTACCCGCTTTGATACCAATTGTTTATCCCGGTGAAAAACCCATGAAATGTGGAAAAATCATGAAATGCATATAAAAACAGGGGTGAAGGAATGGTGATTCCAAATTTTTGTGTTTTAAGTCCATGTGTTGTGTTTTTCTTATAATCGAATGCATATGACAAGATAAGAACGTAAAGCAACAAAGAACACAACAAAGTATAGTGGTTCGGAGACTCAAGCTCCTACATCCACTCTCCCTGTTCCTAGGGAAATTCCTTCCAACTGGACTTATCACCCTCTCGGGCTCGCCTCTAGATATTTAACGAGCTCTCACTCAAACTGGACTTATCACCCTCTCGGGTTTGCCTCGGGACTTATCACCCTCCACGGGATTGCCTACAGATGTTTACAGAGTTCACACTCTAACGGGACTTATCACCCTTCACGGGATCGCCTACGAGCTTTCAGGCTAACTCACTGTAGCTTACTCACTTTTCTAGAGTTTTCTGGCTGACTCACTGCAACTTACTCACTCTTTACAACTTCACACAAATTACCTAACAATAGGGTTTGGGTTTGGTTGATGTCTCCAACTAGGTTGAGATTTTCCCGTACATTTGTTTAGCCTCAATGCTAAGGTTGGGAAAATTTCTCTAAGATTAGGATATATCGTGGGTTGCTTAGATTGGGGTTTAGAACACTCTTGAACATATTTGTATATCTACAGACTTGTGTTCTATGGTGGGAATGCTTGAGTATATGTCTTCTTAGCTCTGTAGCATCGTTTGCTACATTCTCCACACTAAATTTGAAGGAAGATCTTGTATTTATAGTGTGGATTTGAATGTTACCGTTGGAGAGAATCACATTCAAATCCATACTATTCTTTGTAAGTTCTGCAGCTTTTTTAAGCTTGTTGTCTTCCTCTCATTGGTCCACATCAGCTGAATTCTAACGGCTATAATCTTCAG